>JAHFWI010000086.1:0-747912 GCA_028554975.1 Himalopsyche kuldschensis | reverse complement strand
TGTTTTAGTGGTTACCTTCTCGTCCGCATTATTTCAATTTGCCGAGCTTTTGCTGTACTCTCTACCGCTTTATCAATGATATTTTGAATAATGATATAGTAAAATATAAATTGCTTTATTTGAGTGGAAATATGACCAAAGAGACAGATAGTATGAGCTCACTGATGAAATCAGAGAAATTGTTTTATTTCTCAAAATATTATTTAGCCTAAAGCTGTGTGTATTTAAAGATTAAATCTATAACGGTAGACAACGAAGTATAAAACTAAGTTTTGACAATAATTTAAATTACTTTCATTCTTTCAGTATTCATAAATACAAGTTTTTCAAAGAATTATGAGTAATTAAAATGCCATGTGGATGTATATAAATCACATCTGTTTGTAAAAAGAAAGGACTCTCATTCCAATAAGATTATCAACGAGAACTATCCTGAATAAACTAACAACCTCTAAAAAATGTAAATAGTATTTTTTATCGAATCCTTTATTTTTGTGTATCCTAAATATTTCTCATATTTTATTTTATTCCATATTTTTCACATTTCATTCTTTTCTCATTTACAAATACATCCCTGAATATTTCTCTTATTAAAATTCCGTAAAACTACCCTTGTTTTCGATTAGGGAAACAAGTTTAGGGGTGTGAATTTCACCCATGAAATTTAAGCGGTAAATATTTTGAATTATGGGTTTCTGTTTCGCATTTAGAACATGCTCATTAGATCAAAGATTAAGCATTAGCTGTTTAATTTCAAAACATGAAACAAAATACTTTTATATATTTTTAAATTTTCGGACGAAATCGATATAATTGAATAAATATGTATTATATTAGAATTTTGATAAATCACAAAGTCGTTATTCGAAATTTGAAACGCACACATAATTATTTTTATAAAAGGTATTCATGCTATGTTTTGATCATATCTTATTCAGGGTGTGAGCATTTTTGAGTTATTCTGATGACTTACATAGATAGATATTTTTCCGCTCTCTGTTTTAATTTTAGATTATTTTGTCTGCGAAAATTCTTAAAAAAATAATTATATTGGTATCACATAATATTATTATTTGTGATATTTATAACTATTGCTTATTACCGGTTGCTATGCCAACGACCATCAACAATACGGCTCTAAAATATGTTGTGTTATGGTGATTGTATCACAAATGTCACTTAAATAATCTACTGTTACGACTCTACTGTTACTGGGATATAACAAATAAAGCCTCTCGCCATATTCCCTTTATTAAAAGAATCAACCTCCAATCATCTGATAGCGATGTCTGAACTAGGGATACCCACTCGGATATCCGAATATTCGATATCCGGATATATTCGGCCCTATTTAAACGATTCGATTTTCGGATATTTGGGGATATATCCGAATAGTATTCGTTATAATTTGTAATGAATTATATTACACAATCAACGAAAGATCAAATCACACATTCTACACATTTAAAGAATAATTATGAATACCCCATGTGGAAATATTTTGTTTGTAAATTTTAAATATGCAATACCCTTGAATTGAATTTTGAATAAATGACTTTTATTTAAAAAAGGCTCGTTTTTAATGTACTATTCAATGTATTGAAAATTTATATACTAAACACTATCCGGATATATTCGGATATCCGGATTTTCAGTTTTACCATTTGATATTCGAATTGTTGATAATGACGAATAGTCGGAATCCCTAGTCTGAACGGAGCTTCAAATGCAACAATTCCTTTGGCTATTTTTAGAAATCACATATGGATTACTGTTCAAGGTGATGTCCCGTGGTCCCCTTGGGAGCAGTACCAGGAAGTTTATTAAAAAAATATATAAAATTAATTTCACACGATCAGCACAATAATTGTGTAACAAACAAAAAATAAAATCCTATGGAATAGTTTATCTAATAAAATATTCATAAAGAATTATCATAATCATTTTAGATATTATCTTACAAAAAATGACTTTGTGTGTATAATTTGAAAAGTAATTTAAATTTTTTCAAGCGTCATCGAGGTTATTCATGAAACTAATATCGCAACAAAAAAAGACTTAATGATCATAATTAAATTTAAAGTGGGAATTAAAATATTTTTTAATATTTTTACCTCAAAACTAAATCGCTAGTTTTCAGCGAAAATGACAAGACACGTCAAACTTAGCATCTCTCAAGTCTCCGAATACAACTCAAAGTCGTTAACGTATGAGATTTTTTTTTAACATTTTTTTTATGTACATATGTACATTAAAGATTCATCAATCAATCTAATTATTCAACTTTTTTCAAATGTTGACGAAGTATAAAAATAGGTTAATTGCTTGTTTCATTTCAACTTACACATATTATTTATTTGCAAATACTTAAAAATATGGTTGAAATATTCATAAAATTTACAAAAACAATTTCATAATTACATATTTAAAAATAGTTATAGATTAACTCCAAGATATATATTTGGGTGAACAAATTGACTTTCGCACCGCCTCCCGTTATATCGCCTTCCATAACGCTATACGATCATGAAAAGAAACGAATTTACTCCTCACTTACTTGGTCCGATACAGAGCTGCATGGGACTGAATTGGATGGCCCGAAAATAATTTATTTAGTACTAAAAAAATATCGACTGTGGGAGTCTGATGGAACTTTAATGTCAAATTTGAACCGCTAAAATTATTAACCTACACTTACAAAAAGTTCTGTAACTTACACTACTGGTTTCGCCCTTTGGTATCTTTAGGAATCTAAGTGCACGGAAAAACTTAAAATAAAATCGAAACCAATTGGACTTAATGCGTCGCAAAAAGAGAAATGTTTTAGGTCGTTCAATATGGATGGTAATGTTTATTTAAAAGTATAGTCAGTTCGTTGTTATTCTGAAGATACATGTGTATCAAAAAAACGTAGAAGTCCATATTTATTAAAATTTATATTTAGACAAAAATAATATAATTTATAAGTATATACATATATATAATACATCACAAGAGTCCTTTCTGCTGCTATATATTGATTGCAAGATATCAAGGTAGGGTTAAGATTAACATACGTGTAAAAGGGACGCGAATAAGTGAGCTTTTCGCTCTTTTACTCAAGTGCGAAAGTGACACAAATACAATATAAAGCACATCAAAGCTGATAATATTTTAATGAACTGAAAAAGAGCTTTGACAACTTTCATTGTACAGTAGAGAAAACGGGAATAAATTTTTATTTTAATTATATTTTATATTATTAAGCATTTCTTTAGATATCAATAATAAACACGCGGTGATTGTGGTTAATTAACAGTAATAATATTACAGTTTTAATTTGGCGCTTTAAAATCATCTTGCCTAAATAAATTTAATTTAATATTCACCATATTTTGATTAAGCTTTTTTCAAGTGAATATTTTTTTAAAAACATATTGGTTTATATTCTTTAACCCTACCGCCCTCTTCTTAAAACTGGAGGTGGATAGAAATTTGAGTTTTTAACTATAATTCCTTCGTTAATCCAACTTTTTGATGCGTATCCTCACTACAGAAAATTGTTGAACGACTGGCTAATTGATTGAGTAGGCATTTTACTTGGTAGAACTCCATTATAATACGGTTAGAAAATAGCAATATATTTTAGTTCTAAATAAATTATTTTATATATTTGTTGATAGCTATTTCGGTTTACGCCTTCGTCAGAACTATCTATACCCAGTTTTCAATATCTTCGTTCCATTGACAGTCTGTATATTCGTTGCAGTAGGAACGGACATGTCAAAAAAATACATGACAAGATATATCGATCCCTTTTGTTGGAAGCTTACTTAATACCGGTCGTAAAAGCTCAATAATCAAACGAATTTTCATAATATAATTATGAAACCAAAGAGATTAAAATAAAAAATTGCTTACCTTTTTCAAATAGAAAGAATACTATTTTTGTTAATGACTATGCCTGTGTGATAAATTTATATTTCTCAACGTGACAGCACTCTTTTCACAATAATTAATTGTCATTATAAATAATCCATTCAACAATGCAGTTAAAAAAATAGTAAACATTGTTGTTAATAGTAAATAAATAACTGAAACTATCAAACAATCTTTAGGAACAATAATTTTTAAACGCTTGTGGTAATAAAATTAGTCAAAAAATCAATTCAATGAAATTTTTAAAGCCAACAAAATAGTACTAAAAACAACTTTTTACGTCTTCGAATAAACTTGAATTTGTCGCTTATTAAATAAAATAAATATCGATAGCTGTTCGCTATACTTTGATAAATAAATTCAGAGTATTTCTACATGTATACATATAATTGAGTACATCAAAAAATTCTATACCCTTCAACATTACCGAAATGGAATTTCGCTATAAGTAAATGACATTTTTAAAATTACCACCACTAAAATTAATAATTCTAGATAGCAGTGCCACATTTGATTGATATGCCAATAGAGTGTATGTGTGTTCCCAAATCCTTTATAATATAACAAACATTTGTACCGATCCCAAAACAAATCCTCAATATATGTATAAAAATATCAGCTTAAGATTTCCCTATTATTTATTATGCCTTAAACAGTCAAACGTAAATGATTTATCAACCCCTTGAAAATTTACATATATGTTCTGTTTTTGCTTTGGCTGATTTCTTTAAATCACTTTCAATGAAGATGCGTTTAGTGTTTAGCGCGGTTGAATACATTATAATAATTAATTCATATTGATAATTTGTTTCAACAAATAATAGTTTGAGTTTTATTTTATTACGATTATAACTAAATTATAATTCAAAATATACTAAAGGACTCACATCCTGCAAATCGCGTTACCTGTAATTTAGTAGGTGCCCAAAGTGTTATTTCTGCTAAGCAGACAGTTTGTATTGCTCGGCAAATAGTTTTATTAGAACTCCATAAGGCAAAAATAAAATATTTTTATTTTAAAATAAATATAAATTCATTATGTACACATCGAACATAAAACGTTAAAAGATTATATTAAACTGCTAAAAACAATATTTTTAACAGCAATAAATAAACACAAATATTTACTCCGTACACTGTTAAATATTGCGCTTGTTGCACAAAAAATGCGAAACTTTAATTCTGAAATTATTATATTGTATATTGTGCAAAGTTGTAAAAAATGTTTATTACGCCCATTTATATTATGAAGAACGTTATTTATTTATTACACTCTCGACAGAAAAAACACAAATATCGAGTTTTAGTCTTTTTTATACAAATTCATATGCAAATTTTGAGAATACTAAGAACGCGCGAGGATTGGTTAAATAGTTATAATTTTTTATATGATAATTTATGTAAAGATAAACTTAAAAGGCGTAGGTATAACTTTTATAAATAACCATTTATATAAAAATCTGTCAATAATCATTGATTTCGTAACAACTAGAAATACAACATTATAATAAATAGAAAAAAGTATTTTAGTTCTTCAAATATTTTATATTTCTTTATATTATATACCTTACTACTAAACTAACATTAGTTGAGTTTGTTTTCGATGAGTGAAGTCCGCCCTAATCTATATAGTATATACATACACTATGTGGGACTAGTACAAGCAATGTTGTGCTCTATTTAAACATCACAATTCAAAAGTAATCAAAAATATGTTACATTTGAGGAAAGCAATTATGGGTGCTTAATAATGATTTCAGCTGATACTTAAAAAAAATCACGTGACAAACTATGCTTATTCCCAGCATGAATTCACCAAAAAAATATTAGGCTTTTTTCGAATTGTTAACCATTTAACTCTCCCGAGCAACCGAAAACACAATATGTAAAAATTGATGATTGTTCATATTGTATACCTTTCTTACCAAGCATATGTCAATTCGATCATACATATATTATACTCATTTAAATTTTAATTCACAATGAAGATCTTAGTTTGAATCGCGATTCACATGTTCACATGTAAATGCTGTGTAAATTTAAATGGTTTGATAAAATTTCAACAGTCAAATTTGACGACATATAATGACGGATAATAGTCTCTTAACTTTTCGAACGGCCCTCATAAGAATAAGCTGTGAAATATGGCTTTTTGCTGCCAAACATTTAATTAATATGTCATTAGTTTAGAAATACATTCATTGGCTGAATTATTTCTTCTGATTATAGTATATTATCTTTTGCTTCACGTCACTGAAAACAAACACGGGCATAATACATTTATTATACAGGTTGATTGACATCTAACTGTCGCGCAGAGAAAATTTATAACTCAGTATGTTTATGCCCAAAACCAAGTCAACTGTATTTATGTATTAACATAAAACCACATATAAAAATCTTTATCCAACAAGAATTCTATGTATAATATTTGCAGATATTGTTGTAAAATATTATATGAATCCGTTACCAAATTTTTTTAAGAATCAAAAATAATAATATATAGTCATTATATAGTACAATGATGCACAACCTTGCGGCCCGCAGTGACGTTTCATGCGGCCCAATATAACAAATATCAATTACCTATTTTTCGTCAGAACATTTTACGGACGATGGAAAAGCAATCTAAGAAAATATTTTTTCAAAATTTTATATACAATAAAAATTTCTATAATTTAATCACTTTTTCCCATACGGCCCTCGAACTATCTGGAAATTAATTATCTGGCCCTTCTTCTTAAATGTTGTGCATTAATGATATAGTACAACGCAATCTGCTAGTGATAAGGGATCCTTCAGAAATGATTTGACGTTATCGATTGAAACTATGTTAACCCTTCCCTCTATTGTCACATTTTAGCAGCGATTTGGCAAACAATTAGTTTTTTGTGTTAAGTCAATTAACGCCATTTCAATCACTATCTTTAAAATCGAATTCCCGGAGTGATTCCCGATTTACTCGAAAAACTGACGAATATCTACCAAAGAGAAGCAGTGGCTTCCAACATTTATTTGATCTGATGCACTTTTAAAAACAATAATCATGATGAAAATGGGTAACTAATTCTCCAATGAAAATATTATTATTGATAAAATACTATAAGTAGAAATTATGTATATTCATTCATTTAATAGTATGTATGTTGTTTTAAATAATTCCGTTTATCTTCTATGCATTAATGAACATTGGATGTTTTCAAAAAATATTCTAAATGTATCACACAAGTTTTATTGTGTTTTTCGTTAATTTTGTTTCGTTAATCACAAAAAATAATTAAAATTTGACAAGCGTCCTTTGGCAAATTTGAGCTGATAAAAATACGTAATTACATTGACATTGATAAAACAAAAACAAATTAACAACTTTTTTTGGTATATGAAATGGTTTTAGTTGATTTATAATTGCCTCGTATTGATATTCCACTAATATTCTTCTTTTTATGACGGAATCAACTAGCATCTTCAACTAGTGCAATATTATTAAATTTTAATCAAATAAGATTTCTAAGAACGGCTTCACCCACTAATTGATAAAAATGAAAAGTTTTAAAGAATATGGTATCTTTCAAAATTTAAGAAGCTTCATTCAGCAGTTGCCAATAGGCCATTTTGTAAATGAAATTGATCGGAATGTCATATGAAAGCATAAATGGCATTTTAATTCAAAAATATTTTACATTTAAGTCTTTAAATAATTCAATAGAAATCGCATTAATAATTAGTTACGTCAATTAATTATTCATCTGCAAATTCCTCAAACATTACACATCACAAAAATATGAAAAAAAGCAGTTAAGTTGGTCTCCCTGTATAATTTTTTTCGAATAACATAAACCTATTTTATAAATACTGTTAACACATAATAATCAACTGGTAAAATTACTAGGTAGATATGGTAATTTAATGTTCATCAATAGAGACATTTTGATTTATTAAAATTTAAAAAACAAATACAAATTACCATTCAAGCTTACCACGAAAAAGAATGTTTTATCGTATAATTTAACTTAATAATTGAGTTCATAAATCCGTCGCCTCGATCCGACCCTGTGACCTGGCGACTATACAAACATTGCTTTAAACATTTCAATTAACAACCAAACTATAAAACGTGTAAAGCGAAAGAGTTATTTATTTAAAAAATAAATAAAGCCCATTTTAAATAAGATATTGTATGGTAGTTATGACTCTTTATAATAAAATTACTAGTGTTTAATATCCAATACAATTTATCAGCAATCAAAACGATCAGGTTTCGCTATTTCAATGTAAAGCTCAGTCTTACGAATACAACCTTTAATAATATGTGTAATAGTGTTAAATTTAACTTGAAATTGTATCGTTTCTAATGGCTTATTTTACAGTGCAGACCCGCTTAAGTACAATCCTATAATTTAATTGATGCATATTTATTCGCTATTATTATCATGGTCTTTTGTAATGTAAATTTTATAATTTAATTTGGCGCTATCCCATTACATATTTTTATATTTCAGGCATAAATTAAATACAAACAGACACCCTGTAATTGATACTTGAGTCGAATAGATGCAAGCGGTCACAATATAACAGATTTAATTATAAATGTCTAGTAATTTATTTTTTTAAATATTTATCTTATACCAATGTCATCAGCGTAATCAGGAGAAAGAGCGATGATATAACAACACGGCCAATCCAAAAATATATTGCAAAGGTACGATTAAACTATGTGCCAAGTTGACAAGCTATAGCAAACTAACCTCACTTCCTCACTAAAGACATTACACGTATAGTGGTAAATTTCTTAAATATGGACTGAGCCTAGAATATTTAATATTACCTTTATTCAATTTACTAAGATAATGTGAGAAACAGTCTATTTTTTCTGTCGATAGCGTTGTAGAAAGTGGTCTTGAAACATTACTTTTGCATGATATTGTCGTAATAAAAAAGGGCAAAACGCATGACAACAATTAGCATAAAGTGCACTGTGATTTGACAATATTGGATTGACTATTTTATCACCCTATATCGCCGATCACTGAAAAAGATACGTCGTAAAAAAGCTCGTCGAAATCACAGCTTAAATTTAATTACTCGAAAAATTTTGCTCCCCATACTTTATGCCTACTGTGCTGCTTTACGGTTGTTAGTTGTGACACATTACAAAACCATAAGTTAACCGTATACGGTGCTTCTAAAACAAATGCTTGCGGCGAATATTGGCTTGACTTTGTCAGGAACACGATGGTAAGAAAGCGGACAAACTGACGAAAACATTCGACGATGGACATTGCTTGGATATGTGCTGAGGATGTCCCAGGGGTGCCTGAATCCTGCCTGTCTCTTTCATCATCCTGATGGATCCCGTCACCCTAGAAATCCACTAAAGATCATCCATATGATGTACTCAGCGGATCTACGAGACGGCGAGATGACCTGGGAAGAAGCGAGAAGGTTGGCGGGTGACAGAGAATCTTGGAGGCACCGTGTGGTGGCCACATGGTACAAATAAGAAGAGAAAGGGATATGAGAAAAAACAATTTTGTTCGTTTTTAATTGTTTTTGTTTTACTTGTGACGGCACTTTACCCAACGTATAGGGATTTGCATAAAATAGTATTTCGATTTTTTTACTTACTGTAGATATTTAACGATCGTGCAATACAATACGGTTATATACATAATGCTCAAAGTTCATTTCTACCATACATACGACCAGCAAAAACAGCTTTTATAATCGTTTACTTATAAGTCTTATCGTACCTTTAGTTTTATCCAATAAAGTTTGCATTTTTTTGGATGTATATCATTATTTTTTGTAAGTGCAGTAGGTGCAGTTCCTAAAAAGTCAAATAAATCTTAAAAAATCATACAAAGCCTAAGTACATATATAAAAGGTTGATAGATTTATGTATTTAGTATATGAATGCATGTGATAATTACATAGATAAATATATATCGACGTACAAACTTATAAAACATATTTATTTGATGTATGGTGCGATATAGTGTATTGGAGTGTAGGTGTATTTAAATGAGATAAATAAATCCAGATTTGACTTTTTGATCGCATTGTGCTTAAGTCGCAGTGCAGTCACTTATGTTGTAAGACGCATGCACTTATGCGAACCATGCATACGCACACATAAGCATAATAATGCCTACTCACGTATATTGTATGCGTTTCTAAAGTGAGATATTGTACACTGAGACAAGGCGCTTATATCGACTGAATGGCTGATAATAAGATACGATATTAACGTCTGTATCTGAATAAATAAATGAACACATGTATACATAATATTTACATATAAGATCCATACAACGCTTCCAAACATGTTATATATTCAAACCATTGTTCAGGTGATAAATTTTCTAATGCCGCCCAACTTTGGAAACAAATTATTACGTATTTTTATTTGTGTACCTTATACAATTGATATAAATCAAAAATCTGTTCAATTATTTAGAGAGTTATTCACATTGAATAGTTTATGATAAAACGTCGTAAATAGTTAAGATAAAATGTCGGAAATATTAGTTTTTAGTGAATTAAGGATCGTTCAATCACAAATAATTAATAAATATAATTTTTGTTTAAATATTGTCATTTAAATTAAAGCTATTGTTGAGACCGTTTATATCCAGTTAAAAGAAAACTGAATATACATAAAGGACAAGAAGATATCAAATAGAGTCCCATCTTTCCGTTCTATTGAAATACTATGATTATCTATGGTTGAGTAATTAGATTCAAATAGATATTTGAAAATAGTTCTGCAAAAAATTACACTCATTTAAAATTCAATATTTTTTTTTTAAATACAACATACATCAAAATTTAAATTCCACATCATAATGTATTTCTTAATCCTCTTTTGTAATAAATCAATAAAGTTGTCAACAAAATATAAATTATTTCCTCTTACAATAGCGGCATAAAATGCACATAAATTATTCTACTGCTGTCATAAATAGTATTTTGAAATTATATAGAAAAATATAATTTTTCGTGATCAGTTGTGCACAACCCATTTAGCGAATGAGCCACGTTATTAATTTTTCATTTGTTATCGGGCCGCAGTTCACCGAATAATGACATGTTTTCTCTGCATCGTATGACTATTTTAATGTGTACCTAACTTGGAGTTAACACTATTCATATCACTGTCATATTCCATGCAAGCAGCGAATAATAAATTGTTCACGGAAAGATTTCATTCGTACATTTTTTTTAAGTGAGGTAGAAAACGCTTCTACAGATAATTTGCATCAAATAAAAATTTACCCTGACCAACATGAGAGTTAATATTAAGGAACATAGGACGTGCCGCCATAAATGGAATGATGGGCCGTAAATTGTGTATCACTGAATTGGTCAGAATATGAAAGGCAGAAATTTATAAATATTTTAATAAAAATAATGACACATTTTTAGTACTTATTCCACCTTAAATTTATTTGATCAGGACCGGTTTCGCTCATGGTGAGCATTATCGACTGAAGATCATCAGCAGTTGATAATGCTTGTCATGAGGGAAACCGGTCCTAATCAATTAAATTTTATGTGTATTTTTTTTCAGTTAGACGGAAAACAAGTTCTAAGGCGTGTTAACGCCAAATTTCTTCCAGTCTCCTTAGCATTCCTTTCACATCGCTGCCGACTGGAGGGCGCGATCGCTACAGTTGAAGAAGTCAGCTTGATAAGTACCTACTAAAAATGTGCTATTATTTTTATTATAATGCCATTCCGCCAAGTATTGTCAGTGAACACCTTAAGAGTGGTTTATAAATATGTTTGTATTATTAAAAGCGCAAAAAAACATAATAATGCGATTAAAATCTGTCTTATAAGCTTTATCAACCGCACTTAACAAAAAATAATCAGCAAAACTTGAAAATCCATTTTTATTTAAAAACAATTGTTAAATAATATCCCATTCTAAGTATCTTTGAAATTCATCTATGTTTGTTTGTCTCTGAGCTTAAGGAATATATCTTACAGATCCAATCTAAATACCGTTTCATTCAATGAAAGTTACTGCCTTTTATTATTGTATTATATTACACAGAATTTATTATTACCACTTATATTATTTTTATAAAAAAGGTTCGGTCGCCATATTGACCTTTGGGCGTTTCTTGTTGATCGAATAAAAGATTTTTTTATTTGTACACATTTAATAATATTATTTATTGCCGAGGAATATAAAGAACGAGTAATAAACTCATCCAATTACGTTCTTTTTTATTTACTTTGGGTTGAATACGTTTATTAATATTTCATAGTTCACTTCCTACGTGAGTATTATACACTTATTATTTTATTTTCTTTGAATTTTTTTTATGGACACTATCATATAAAACAATTTCTTTACATACGCATTTTAAATCACGTTTACTCCACATGTGGGGTATATTGAGTTTATCAATATCAAAAAGTTGTTCGACGAGAACTTTATTATTAAAAATTATACGGAGAATATATATGACGCACGTTTCTGTATTAAAAGTTTACCTAAAATAAAGTGTGCATGTTATTTAACGCGCTTCTTATGGTAGGAAACTGTATTTCAAACAACAAAAATATTGTTTTTACGTACGAGCTTTTTTAAGTGATTGCGATAGTTGAAACCGGCCCTGTTCTTTTTATAATCGTATGTAAAAATTTTACAAAAAAAATATGTTAAATAATTAAAATAATTCCTCTCCATGAATAAATGATAACTGATACCATGAAATTTATGGTAAGTTTTTAACAGCATTGTTTATATAATAGACGATCTTCATAGAGTTGTAAATATTCAAAAATACGTGAATCTATTCAGTCGATTGAAAGTCTAGTCAATGATGTTTGAACAACGCAAACGTCATCATTGTGGACTATTTTTTAACCCTTTTTTGAATAATACCACAATTGTATGGATTGTTTCCCGCACACTATCTCCGATGTGACGTTTTTGGCCAAAATGAGTTACTGGATTTAATTTTTTTTTCTCCATATGACATTTTTTTTTTGAAAAGAATGTTTCATTCCGTTTCCTAGTTATATTTATTTAAAATAAATCCTATGTGCCGATATTCATAATCGCGGAACAAAAAATAACCTATGTGACAATACATGACCTTGACGTGTTAGTTTTATTTATCTAGCACAAAAAATCCTATATGCAAAATCTGAAGAAAAATAGAAAATTTTATATAAATTTCACTTTTCTTTAACGAAATATGTTCTGAATGTAACTTTATAATTAATAAACTTGCATCTTCTATTTTTTAACCATTTTTTATTGATTATCTGTTTTTATTCGCATAGGAGATATTGTACAGGAAACGACGGTATATTATCACGTAGATGTGTAGAACTAATTCACTAAGCGACACTGGTCGCGGAAAATGACCAAAATACTTATAGAATGCACACTTTTATAAGATGGGTTTATTTTTGACGATCGCGTGGCTGAGTACATTTCGCAGAAATTAATGATTCAAGCCAACCGTCAAACTTGATTACTATATTGAACAATAAAAGCATCTCCTCTGAGATAAAGAAAGTATTTTCGGCCGGCGTTCCCGTTCGCCGGAATCAATTGGACAATGCAAAGGTGAGGTGATTTGATACACAGCCAAAGATTGGTCGAAAGTAACTCGCACGGCAACAATATAATAAAGTGGCTTGTAATTCCGTTGAATATTATCATGCCCAAAGGTGTCCATCACAATGAGTGGTCATAAGGTACACCACGGGGAAGAAGTGCTGAACCTTTTTTTTAAATTTTATTTCGGTAAATTCAAAAACAATTTATATTAATGTTGCAACTTTTTTATAACTGTAAGTGTACTTGAATAGTTGATATTATTCGTGTTGCACTATCTACGATAACATGAATTTATTGATATATAAAAAAACATTTTTGCACTTATTTCACATTAGATTTATTAGGATCAGAACCGGTTTCGCTCATCGTGAGCATTATCACACCAAGTATTGACGTATTAAAACTGAAAATGAATTTCATCGAAGGACTGAAAATAATTACATACATATGTATGTACAGTTCATGAACGTCATGAAATAATTTATCACACAGTGTACTGGACAGATAGATTAAAGTAGAAATGTCTTAGTTTCGAACGAATTTTACCAGGTGGCACTACCACCGGATGTATAAAATAATTAATTATATAGTTGTTGGCTACATGGCAAAATGTCAACGACGTTGGCTTTGGTTCGAATTCCAGTCTAGATAATGATATTTTTATGCCGAATTATTGACTTTCGTTCGGAGATATGGATGACTGTAACGAATAGCCCTCTCCTAACCCTATCCTTTCTGTACCCAACTTGTTCTATGTTGAAAGTTTATACATTTTATTATATATATATATTTCACCCAGCTCTTAATCTTATCGCACTTAGTAAATCATTTGTGTTTTAATCAATAATGTCAAGTTTAATCTATCAATTATTATAAGAATGTAAAATATGTAATTTAAAACTCACCAATAGCAAATATTTTCATACAATACAATCAATATTCAGGTAAACATATTGATCGATATGCTTTATTAAATTTTCCTGAAATTAACTTCTAATATTTGTACATAATTTTTTGCTTTATTTAGTCTGTCAAATATGCCATGCATCGTTCTATGCAAATAAATAAGTAATGCCAAAATAAACGTCGATCGATTTATCATATTTTTATTCTTACATTAATTGCATTGGTGATTAATTAGTTTGCATAAAAAGTTTCATGTACAGTCATTGTTGATAACCACTTGCATCTGGTACAAAGGCGCTCAAAGTCGTGCTCCCATCCGTTCTTGGGTGACGTCTTCATAATTTGTTGTATCAACGCTCTCCGAAGTCAAAGCTGTCATAGCTTGAAATCTGGAAAATACAATAATTTTAAATTGAAAAGTCACACTATACACCCACCAATTTATTGCATATATCGTTTCAATTTATTATTAACAGACATACTTCTTCAATCAAACATTATTTGTGTTAATTAATAAATTATGACGTTTTGTACTAAATTATTGAAAATTTAATTCCAAATTATCTGATAAACGAATTATTCAATCAACCAACACTTTTCTAGTTTCTCTATAAGTTGGCATTCACGTGAATTATAAATTTTCTTTTATCGGTAAAAACCGATATATTGATTCTTATCATTATAAAAAAAAATACCAAAACCTAAAGTACCAATTTAAATTATATAAATATAAGTAAGCTCAAGAAAAGGTGCTTTTAATTTATATTGATTTCAATGTGTATCAACATACTTTAATCAATTTATGTAACAAAAGTTGACGGATTTATTCAATATAATTACTAGTATTGCTACCCGGCGTCGCTCGGACTAAGCGACCAATAATTATTTAATGTTATATCATTCGACATAATTATATCACAAAATCTAACATCCAAAATAGAGTTAAAATAAAATCACAAACTTTATTTAATTTGATGATTCTCGCCCATTAAAATGTCCAAATTCAAGGAAAAAATCTAATTTGCTGTCAAAGAAAAGTCAAATAATACCTTCACGTAAATAATAAACATCATTATATTAATAAGAGCCGGGAAAAAGTTGGTAGAAGACTAATTTATTACAATACGGAAAGAAAAATAACAATGTATTTTAATTCTACATAAAGACATTATTTATGTAGAATTAAAATACATTGTTAGATTTCTTTCCGTATTATAATGGAGTTCTACCAAGTAAATGCCTACTCAATCAATAATTTATTACATTTTGACTAAATGTCTTCGCCGATAAAAATTCAAACATATTTTCTTTCATATTCGTTTTTATGGCAACTTGCAACAACAATGCAAAAGGGAATTATAGACATACATACATACGCCATTTCGGTTTTATATATAAGATATATCGACGGCTTAAAGAGTAATGTCGTTCCACTGTTGGCTGAAAATGACCTAATAATGCCATCTTGTTGTATTATGCAATGTGCATGTCCCGTAAAATTTTTATAACCAAAACTAATTTAAATGGATCGGAAAAATATTTTAAGAAAATTTGGTATATCCACCGTCGTTCTAAAACCTACACTGCTTATTATCCAACTTCTCCATTTTGTATTGTCACCTGTCATTTATTCGTTGTTTTCAGCAGTGGTACAAATAAATCGTTTAAAAGTGGTTTTTTATAACACAAAATTTTACATTCTCAAAATATATCAGTTTTTACCCTCTCCTGCACAGTTGAAAAAAACGGAGATACCAAATTTTCTCTTTAAGCTATCGATATGCATTCATACAAAGTGTAAGGGAATTTCAAAGTCAAAATGAGACTTATAATTATAATATCATTTATTGAAAACGTGACAATACTATACCAGGCGAGCGATAGTCGCGAGATGGTACAGCCAGATAGTGAGACTGCGTGGCAAGGAAGGAATCTTCAAACTGAGGATACCCGAAGGGGGGGAGACGTTAAAATGGGAAGGGGGCAGGGCTGGGTCTGTGGGCAATTTAAAAACAAATAAAGGTGTCAGCTCACCATCACAATACGCCCGACGGGGGGCAACAACTACGATACAGACCGCGAGATGATACTATTATACATTTATAAATAATTTGTATGTAGGTGTGGTGATGTTTCATGTTTCAGAAATACTTGAATATAAATACAACTGACAACGACACAAGTCTTAATAATTATTTTCATTCGTCTCATTGTAATACTAAGTAGTGAACCTATTTATTTCAATATCACTAAGTAGCAAGAATAATAATCAACGGACAAGACCAGTGGCTGGCCTATATTTTAATATTATTTTCCAGGGCTATGGAGTCGGAGTCGTGGAGTCGGGGGTTTTTGGCTGGAGTCGGAGTCGTCGCGGCGTTTTGGCAGGAGTCGAAGTCGGAAACTTTTTATTTTTACATACATATATGTTAAATGTCAAATTTGGCTATTGGCAGGTTTGGTTGGTTGATATATAATTGAATACACGTAAATATGTTAGGTAGAAAAAGAATGTGAGGAAATTAAACTTTTTTTAGTCGTAGTCGGAATCGTGTTTTTGGTCAATGTTGGAGTCGGAGTCAGAGTCGTGTTTTTGGGAAAAGCTGAAGTCAGAGACTTGTTTTTTTTCCGTCTCCATAGCCCTGTTATTTTCTATGGAATTGGCCACCTTCTTGACTTTTATCTGCTCGGAAACTTACTAACTTGGAAATGTATTTTTGTGTGTCCATGTCCACATCAGCCTCGTGTAAATCTACTCGGGCCATGAATGTGAGGGGTAAATTTCTTTTTATATGTCGATAGCGTTGTGAAAGGCGACCATGAAACATTGGCTGCATATACACAACAGGTGGTTGTGGGAAAAACCAACCTTGTTGACCATATCCGCTCCCAATGTGGATATCATGAGGCCACCAAACGGATGTGTAAAAAAAAGATTTCTACGCGAACCGATTGTCACTCATTCGCTCAACCTTTCATCATTTCGATGGGAGTAGAGATATAAAGGATGAGGCTAGGAAAGGACTAGTATAGTGAGCCTGTCACCCTCGATGGTTGTCAAAGATTTTTTGAGACAAATAGAACATATAACAGTAAGCCTTGAAACGTACTTTCTACTTTTGATGGATTCGGCGCTAGCTTTGTGGAATGTCATTGTAATATTAAATTAATAAAGAAGTTACATTATTCCACGTATTTCAATACTATTTGTGACACGTGAATTCCCCTCTTTCAAAGGCATATTCATACTATCTTACTATAGCAAAGGTTGCTTAATTAATCTTAATTAATAAATTAATATCACTTCAAATACTTTTGCGACAGTAAGATAGTCTAAAGATGCCTAAAGACGCGAAACACGTGTCACGAAGTTTTTTATATTACACATTGGCCTTGAAAATCATGATTGAATTTCCTCTCCATATGACTATTTAATGTGTTTCAATAATTATTTTCGTTTAGTATTTACGTGGAAAATAAATGAAATACGATAAAATTTACACATTTTAAGTTTAATTAAAAAGGGGGCAAGAAATCAAGTAAGTATGTCTTTAGAGCTATGTGAAAGTGTGTGTAGATTTTTAAAATATGGGCACCGTATTTATCTCATATGAATTAACTGGCCAAGTAAATAAACGCCTACTTTCAGATTGAAACGCAAATGGAAGGAATAACTTACATATCCAAACAAATTTTAAAATTATTGTTACATGTTATGCGCCACATCTTACAACGAAGCTCGCTTTCTTACCTTTGTGAGATATACCTGTGTATTTCAATGATACTAGTAAATAAATATGATAAGAATTATTTGAATACAAAAAAAAAGAGTTACATTATGTCTATAATGACAGACTGACATTTTTATTCAATTCGAACAACCATCGTTCGGAAAATTATTGTGAATCCATTTATTTTTTTATTATTATTGAACCATTGAACAGGGATAAGTGGGAGGGAATTCAAGCATCACTGGTACTGGTATCCATACATTTGATCAAATATAAATAAACCAGGATTCGAGCCTGGGTATACCGCAACCAAATATGAGCTACGGCTCATAACGATAATTGAGCATTAAGTAAATATCTACAAATACGCTGAATCTCACCCTCACCTTTAAGGTGTTCATTGACAACACTTGGAAGAAAGATACGATTTAAATGTATTTATTCTACAACTAATTTATTAAAATCAGGACCGGTTTCGTTCATCGCGATCATTTTTAACTGAAATCAGCTTTAATGATTTTGTTTTCAACTTATGAACTAGGTGGAGGTACGGAACCCGTTTGTAAGTCAAGAGCTTACTATTCACATACATACTTCGTAGTGGTAGCACCAGCTCAATTTTGATAATAAGGAATAAGTAAAAAAAAACCGAGATTGGTATTTTATTACTTTCTTTATCAAAAGTAAAGGGAGGTGCAGTGATAAATATTCTTTGATTGCACATATTTATTCATACTATTATATATTTACGAAACATATAATTTGCCTTAAGACTGCATCACACGCTGTAAAGAACCGCTTGATAGCAGAAGGTGCTGTGGGATGGTAATGTAATGGTAATGTCAGAATATAATATAACGCATCGACTCCGTTAGTAAACTTATGGCGATTTCGCACATTTTCGCGAAATTGGATAGGAAGAAGTATTTTGACCAGCAACGATTATTGTCATTAATATTTAAGTGCTTGTTTAACATATTTTTACCAATGGATTGATTTAGTTTAAGCATTATTTAAATTTTGGGCCTAGGACTGTATATCGTGTGTTTCAGTTTGGCCTGTTGAAAGCAGACAATAGAAAAAATACGACTCCAACTTCGACTCCGACTCCAACATTGACCAAAAACACGACTCCGACTCCTAGCCGAGTTAATTTAGTCACGTTTTTTTCTACCTATCATATTTATGTCTATTCAATTAAATATCAACCAACCAATCTTGCCAATAGCCAAATTTTACATATTATAAGTAAAAAAAATAAAAGGTTCAATCTTTTTAAAATTTATGACTCCGGGTACGACTCCGGCCAAAAAACGACGCCACGACACCGACTCTACAGCTCTGATATAAAGGCGATGACCTAAATAGATACCTAAGTAACTAATCATCACTTACTTTGTAAACGAAAACCGACTAACTTACTCACGCTTATGGTTAATGCGAGTACTGTGAAAATCTAAATATCCTTAATGAGCTGGTGGCATTGAGATAAATTACAGTGTCCTCGGTCAATTTCCGCAGATGCCTTATTATTCAAAAAGGTGTCAAAACATCCAAAAACCCATGAGAACTCCTAAACGGGAAGTGAGATTGGAAACAAGATAAGGAGATTTTTTGAATGATTACGTAAACGTGTTTATAATAATGAATTTAAAAGATAGTTTTGTATCTGTTGAATCAAATAAAACGTTTTTAATTGAATGTACAATATTAAATAATAGTTTTATTGGTATCTAAATCTACGATGCCTTAATTATTTTTTATTTGCATAATTTTCTATAATATTTTATGAGTACAACCCCGCAGGGAGCATATAATTATATTGAGTATAATTTAATTTAAATGCGATTTTTAAAGTCTATATTTATAAATATAATAATATAAGCGGAAATAGATTCCCATTTATATAAAAATATATATACATGGTCTTTCAATGAGGACGTTCGATCGTGTAGAATGTCTATCGTTGCATGTGCTATGTAGCACGTATCGTCGTCCTGTTGGAACCACATGTTATCGGTATGCATATCATCCAGATAAGGTCACAAGGAGTTGCTTATAATCGATATGTAGCTCACCGTTGACGGTAATGGCAATGCCAGTTTCGTGTTCGAAGAAGTACGGACCGATAATTCCGCCAGACCAAAATCCGCACCAAACAGTCAACTTTCTCGGGATGCATTTGATGCTAGTGTATCTCGTATGGATTGGAATCGCCCCAAATCCGTCAATTTTGTTTGTTCACATATCCATCCAAAAATGGGCCTCATTGTTAAAGATGACTTTTTGGCGAATGTTGGGGTTTTGAACGTTTCTCGAATGGAGCAGTGACTCTGATATTAAAATTTCATGATTTGCACCCGTTGCTTAGCACTAAAACCATAGTGATTTGTCGGACACTACTTAACAATTGTCAACAAATTTGACAGATGTCACTTTAACAACATGGCTGCTATAACCTTACAAATTTCGAGCGTCCCTATTGTAAGATCCTGTATATATATTCATCAGACGTGTCCGCTCACATACAAATGGCCACATACAGCTATCTCGTCAGTGATCTTTAATTAATTTGATGACTAAGATTTGGACTGCTAATAATACAATTAACCATAACTTGGTTTATAAGAATTGGTAGTTATAAAGTCGTTGAACAACTTTTTTTGAAAAGGATAACCATGTAAAGATGTTGTAAGGGAAGAACAATAAACAAGGTCAGAGCTCTCGCTCCGTCTAATTTTTAGCATCAGATGGTGTGAAAGAATAAAAACACAACATCAAATATTTAGAAAAATCAAATTGGCCACACAGTTTTAAGACCGGAAATTTAACTCAATCTTTTGTTACCAAATATGACAAATCATTAGTGACAAGGTTAGTATGGTTCTACAATTATTAACAATGCCTACTCACTCAAAATGTATTTAGTAAAAAAAAATATTGGTATACAACTTTAATTAAGTAAGTAATACATTATTTTATGTAGGTAGAGAAATATAGTTTCTATGATAATTTGCTGAAAAAAAATGAATATGTGTAGGTACATTATAAACTTTTAATAACATTATTCAAGGTTTCAAGGTTTAATTATAATTTGCAACTACTGAAATAAGCAAACGAAAAAGGTGTCTAATAACTAAGTGAGCAAGGACAGTGGGATGGCATTTAATATTAATGTCTAGAAATCATTGATTCGCAATCGAGACATGCAATCAAACAATGATTTATTACGTACTTTGGGTAAATAAATCAAATGAAAACATATTCTGTACGCTGTTATTATATGACATAATAGTACAGTATTTTAATACATCGAGGTAAAAACAGTAGATGATCATGAGTATGGATTTTTAAGGTGTCAACTTCCAAGTGTGACGTTACAAAACAAACGTGGCTATCTCCATTATGGGGGGCGACGTTAGCGCGCAATTCCAATACTTGAAAAAAAATAATTGAAAATTTCACATGGTGGAATGTCCTTATCTTATTATTTTTTTCCAATCGTTAAAGCTTTCTTGAATAGGTAAGGTAAGTATATTTCTTTAATGATCAGTCAGCAATGCAAAATATTTCTGCGCGCTAGCGTCCAGCGATAAACTGATAAAATCAACTTCTTTGATTGGTTAATTTAACCAGTGAGTCCATATTGTAATTTTATTTTAATATATATTATAAAGTTTCCGCTAAGCAACTCTGTTTGAGAAATGATCAACAATTAAACATCCTCGTTGAAGTCTGAAAAATATTTCATATTTTGTTAAAAATTTTGTACCAAAAATGGCGATATAAAATATAACTATGTTTGAAATAAAAAAATAATATGATTTAAAATATAATACCACATGAGCAGTCATACCATCCAAAAATTCAGTAACTGGAGATGACCACTTTTGTTTTGTTAAGTCACAATTCTTGTAAAGCGTTGTATTTTAATTAATATTCTTTACTTCCACGTAAATTTTGTAAAGATCAGGACTATTTCCAAACTATATGCTGATTGTGGGTTAGTACAGAAAAATTTTGTTTTATTTATTTAAATTGATATAGATTATATTTATAAATAGACACTGAAATCGAATGATATTATTTTTGCAGTGTGACTAAATTATCATTTAATTAGTGGCACTCTATTTTTAGCCTCATTCAATTTTGTATTTTTCAAATTGAATTGTAGTTTTTATGTCCACTGAATGTCTATCTTTTGTTTGCATGCATATTATAATAAAGAGTTTGCATGTTTAAAAAAAAACGTTTGTATACGTATAAAATATGGCTATCAAATTCACCATAAAAACCTGATCTTCACACAAAAAGCAAAAAATGATTATATTGCTATATTTACTAAATTACCACAAATTAACCGCCGTATCATTTGGTATATTGATTAATTCATTATTTATGTACAATTATGCAATCTGCAGTTAATGAAGTAAAGCTTATAAACTATTAGTGATTTTTTTCACAAAATAATACTACAAAAGAAGGTAAATATTTTTATTAAATTTAAATGCTGCTTAAAATGATACGATAGTTTTTTTCTGCTGTAAATAGCCCAAAGAGAAGTTCATGAAATGAAATATTCTCAGCACAGTCTGGCTTAATCGATTGGCCAGTCCTGATATCGTAATTTATTTATTTGAGTATTGGTAATCGCATGCAACGATCGTAAATTAATATTGCTGGTTGCACAAAATTTTATGCAAATTGTTATTGAGATTGAAATCAATTATAACGTATTGAAACACAGTTTAATATAATCAGACATAATCGATTGTTATTTGGGTGTTGACTGCCAATTTTTATCATCAAACATGGATAAATCCACTTTATTTAACTCATTTGTGTTACAAAGTGGATTAATCCACGTGACGATTATCTGCTGAGAAATATATCAAACATAAAATCCGTTTGGTAAAAAGGGTTTTGGTGAATTCTTTTTGTATCATTTCATTTATTATAATATCGATTTCTATCATTTGCCATGCTAGCTCCGTATTTTGTACCCGTAGGCAATTTCATTGCCTTTTCAAATAAACAATACTTACATTAAATTATTGATTATTATCTTTTGAGGGTATTTTAAAAGATTAATCGATCAGTATACAAACGAATATTTGTGACGTTAACATTCCTTCCCACTGTGAACTTCAACTAAATATTCAAACATATTATATTCATAGTTTTTATATTATATATTTTATATATCAATTTATAAAAAATTATATATTCGAATATATTATATTCATAAAACATAGTATTTTTTGATATTAGTATATCCGAATATTTGATAAACTATTTGAACACTAGTCGTATTTTTATATATAATATTATATTAAAAGCACGGAGTAACTAAATTTTTTTTTGCATCGTATAATTTGTCTGTTTTACAAGACACATGCTTACAACTAGTATGCATTATTAATCAATATATACAAATATGTTGATTGAATTGGCATTTACTTGGTAGAACTCCATTATAACACGGCGAAAAGAAAATAACAATGTATTTTAGTTACAGAAATTATTTTACATATTTGTTGATAGCTATTTCTTTTCACGCCATCGTCAGAACTATGTTTAAACATACATTTACTTACCTATATATACCGTTGTAGACAGGGTACAAAATACATCTTTTTTCTACTTTTTTAAATCCTAATTTTATATGGTAATTATAAGTTTTTAAATGTGACACATCATATCTTGACATAAATATGAATAAGCAATGATAGCAAGCATCTTGATAAAATAAATTGAATAAGATATTGTTCGAATATTGTAATATAGAATGGCTTAAATATTCGATATCCAAATATTTATTACCTACTTTTGAGTACCTTGTCCGTCTTATACCAAATCTTAAAATAACGGGACAAGGAAGAGCGAATAACTTACGCTTATATTATTTAATTAAGTTTCTATCCATAAAAAGTAGAACTTTGTAGTACACAATAATTTGTATGACACTTACAGTCAATAAAAAAAGCCAACATCGTAGGAGGAATAAATTATAAAAAAACAGAAGATTACAAATTCAATCTACGACAAGATCAAATTACGCTGCGTTGATTTCTCAATATGACAATTTTATTTGAGACTTTTTTAATACTCGGTGTATTAGTAATAAAAATAATACTTGATATCAGATTTTACTACTTCAAGTAAACATAAACATAAAACTAAATAAATATAAAATACTGATTTTGTATCGCCACGCTACGGCGTAGAAGTTTCATGTTCTACGATTTTTGTTAGCTTCTGTGGTCTAGTGGTAAGAGAGATTTACCCTAGCAATCACATATGTATGGAATCACGTCTCGGCAAGCTTTTTTTTTTCAATTCAATATTTGATATCTTGGACAGGGGCTTGCGTTTTTTGTGATTAGTGCGTAAATATTTATGCAAGAAATCTATCCTCCGTCTGGTGAAGAGCTGAGTTGGGAATGACATAACCCTTAATAAACGTAACAATAGATATGGGAAAAGTCAGTGCAGGTCGATACATACATTCAGCAATGCTCGTCACAATTCGGCAATATTTTCAAGGAAGATCTCTGCACGATGTGCTGTATTGATTTCGTGTTATTGTTGCTTGATTTATAGTGATGTGACGTCACAAACCTTTTTATGCCTAATATTTCAGCTCTGTTTAGACCATCACAGAATATGCACCTCATATATCATCGGCTGAATTTAACTTACGTATTATTATAATTTTAGCGCCGTCCGCTAAACATGTGTGAATTATCGCTTCCTTCAATATTCGTATGGGAACGAGCGAGGAGTTTTAAATGAGTAAATTGGTATATTTACATTGTTATTGCTCATTTTGAGAATATAAATAGGGGACCAGTGCACCAATACACTATTACAACAGCCATCCTTGCTTGTAATGTCCCTTCTCTTTGATATTACCTCAAATGAATTTATAAATTATCATCAAGTATATTTCATGTGATTTAAATTTTTTTAAGTATCTGACGTCTTTTCTTTTATTATATATGTACATATGCTCTAATGTAGAATTATTTATACAATTTCATAAACAGTCGAAGTTTTATATCAACGATAAATTGAATTTGTGCTACATTTTTATGTCACTTTTAATGTGTTTTTTTAATCTATCAATTCTTGGTGAAAAGAAAAGACATTATTTTTAAATAAATAAATCTCGTTTGTTCTACTTCCAATGTACAATTATAAAGAAGAAAAACACCGGTTCCGCTTATCGCAATTATTACATTTTTATGTATGTAATAATATTAATTAACACTTTAAAGTGCAGTTTGGTAAGTTTGAGGTCTGCCTTAAGATTAATTCATGCGATTATGCAAGCAATAATGTTAGATATTGTTTATTACAAATTACAACTACACCGTCAAACAAATGTCAATACATTTTGTAATGATTTATGTCGTTGCTCACAATGATAGTTACGGCTGTTAATTATTTATTGACATATCAAGAACTCAAATACTTTAATGTCATATGGTTACAGGTCAATACAAGCGTATTGTGAACGTACTATCAAGACTACAACATGTATGTTTGATATAGGTCTTTTTATAAGGACGCTTAGTTTTGAAATGAAAATAAAACAAGTTGTTTGTGAGATTTCGACTAAATTTTAATTTCATTTGTAAGTATATTTTACGGCATTAAATATGGAATATACCATCAAATGTCTGCCAATATCCATTCATTATAAAATGGGCCATGTCGCTGAAGTTGACTTTTTTGACAAATTTGGATAAACTTCCAACTGCTCCAGAACCCAATCAGGCGTTGTCTGTGGTCGTTTACCTGAAGTTCCTTGGTTAGTTGGATTTTATACGGGTGCAGACATAAGGCCCGATTCAAAATTCGCCAAGTTGAAGTCGCAGAAAAGCCAAGTTCTTGTGAACAACGAGAAATAAGCTGCCTTGGGTTTTCCTGTACACTTTCACACACAGCAGCAATGTTTTCACCAGATATTGTATTTTGATGACGTACAGGTAGGTGTTGGCCGATTATTTACCAAACTGGTTGACTCAAATTTGGCCACTAAACAATGAATAATCTACTCAGCAGGACAAAGTAACATATTTTGAGCGTCCCTATTGAAATACCCTTTACATATAGCGCAATTTACTATTCGAAGCACAACAAGTGATATATAGTGCAACTAATATGAAAATGTTTACTAACTCACGCTCATTTTTTACTATTTATTATTTTGGAAAATTTGTCAACAAATATAATTTGTATAATGTATATCATAGAACAATGATGTACAACCATTTTGACTATTGAAAATAATCAATTGCTTTCCATCGTGGTTCTGACGAGCAGTGACGCATGGGTGCAAAACTGATTCAACTATTTTTCCGTATTTATGAACATCTGAATTGAAAGTCCATGCTATTGAAAAATGTAATTGTTTTAAAAATGGTTGAATCTTCCTTCGTCCCCCAACACCCCGTCACCAGCCGTCACTGCTGACGAGAACAGGTGATTGATATTTGTCATTGAGTGCCGCATGAAATGTCATTGAGGGCCGCAGGTTGTACATCACTGTCATAGAAGAACATATTATTTCTACCGCGTCTAGACTTCAATTAATGCACAATATCAATAAATGCCACCCCAAGTATACTTTATTTTAGTCAACATAATCTGTTCTGAAATGAATAAAAAATGTTACTTAACCAATCTTTATACTTTAAAATATACATTGAAAAAAAATCGCGATGTTTATTTCAGTAGAAGTTTTTCTACGAGTACTTCTTACTCAACCTCTCTTTTTCGAATAAAATGGGGATAGAAAGAATATGACTAATACAGGCAGGGCCGACTCGCAGGTTTCCAACTCTGAATACAGGACTCTGGTGGTAAGCTTATCACTATAATACGTTCCATTTTTAGAATTAGTGTACAGTGAAACCTCGATTCTACGTTTTTCAAGGGACCGTATAAAACAAACGATTAATGCGGGAAACTTTTAAATATTAACTTAATGCCGGGACTATAGAAATTGAACGCACCACGCGGGAAAACGTATAATGCGTGAACGTAAGATCGGGGTTCCACTGTAAATGGAATCTGAGAGAACACAGCAACCAATGTCTCCGAACAGAAATCAATATTTCGATTGGAAAATGAAACCGCCTGAACTGGGATTTGAACCCGTGACAGAAACATACGTAGGTGACACTTGACTACAGACTGAAAATAAAAAATAAAATATTATCCTATATATAGTCATAAAGTTTAGCGCTAAATTTATATATTATATTTGATATACGAACTTAATTGAATTGTAATTGAAAACTTTATCAATACATTATGTAAATTATATATAACCAATCTATTAACCATGAAAAGAAACGAAAATAGCATTATTCTTAGAAGCCCCAATTAAGTTGTTTAATGTTATGTAACACATTTCTTATTTCGAATAACACTTATTTTGTCCACGAGCAAAAATAGAATCTGGTGTAATTTATTTTTATGAGAGATTGAGTTAGTAATAAATTGTTTTATGAATTCTTAAATGCTATTTGTTAATAGCGATTTTGTAAAAATATTTTATACATTAAAATATTATATGTATATTAAAAATTGTTATTTATCGCAAAACAAAATCATATACATAGGTTAGTTAGATCAGTACGAAATCAAAATACTTTAATATGTCTGATACCATAACATGGATCAAGGATGTTGATTAAATATATAATGATTACGGTGGAGCAAATTTATATATTTAGTTTTTTTTATTTAAATCACATTTATATATATTTATAATCATTTATAACGAATCATATTGTAGACTTCCACCCAGGCTTACTTTTTTTTTGTTCAACAAAAAAATTAATTAATTAAGATTATCGATGAAATAACCAATCTGAAGAGAGAAAAAAATACATTTTGTTGATAAGGGATCTCTTTTTAAAACCCCCTCGTCCCGTTTGTTTTAAAACAAAACATAACACTGCCCCCTTCCCCCCTTCCCCCCACCCTTAACTCTTTGTACTCCTTAATATATTATTTGCTTCCTTCCAGCAACTCATCAATAGATTTGAGAAATTGATTAATATCACAAAACGAAAAATGTACCGAAAAATACATTATGACATGTTAAAAACATTGACTAAGGCACACAATCCAATAAATACGGTTTTTGAAATAAGGATTATTAAATATTCATGCCCGGTCAGTGGTGTAGTGGTCAACGTCGTTAGCTGCCGTGTCGGACCGGCCGGGTTCGATCCCCGATACGAGCAGATTTTTTCAGTCGATTCTGCTCAGAGGCAATGGGTGTTTGTGTTGTTAAAAACCCTTCCCAATTTTCCGAACTCAAAGGGCGACGCATAGCCAAGTCCTGGTACTCGTATCCTTTCCATCCCTACTCTCTTCGAAAAATACAGGTTGAGCAACTGGGTAACAAGCAGTTTTTGTAGGAAAAAACATATGTTGAGATAAACTCCGTGTGAAGTATAGACTCCTTCAAGTTTGGAGCGGACATGGTTAAAAAAAATATCATAAAAAATATTTTTTTTAACAAATTTTTACAATGTCGAGCTAGACCCGACATTGCAGTTTCGTTTTACCCATACGATGTCGAACTATACTCGACATGGAAGTTGTAGGAGTTAAGTATGACGCCATATGTGCATCTAGAACATCTCAAAGTGTTGGTAATAATTTTTTGCATCACTGTTACAAAATATTTTGCACGATTCGATCGTTTTTTTTTACTATACAAATCATTGTCTCGCATTTATTTATGACTATATTTAAAATAAGCTACATATAATTCGAAAGCTTAACGATTGATTTAAATGCCAAAATGATTTGAGAAACGTTCTTTTGTTTCTTGATGTATTGATTTCAATTTACTGGCTAATATTTCAAAGATAAAAAACTTCTAATGTCAGTTAATGATACAGGTATGGAGACAATAAATAAATAACACCGTATCTGTAATCTATTTTAATGTCTTCATTTTTTCTCTCTTGTTATTTGATACGTTTAATAGGTGTGACCAAAAGACTACACATCTCCATTTTAAACAATTTATTATTCATAATACTCTACCCACTCTTCGGTAATATTGAGATACACTATTTTTTACAACATCTGATACTCGAATTTTATTTTAGAATATACAGTAGCGATAGCTAAAGTTCAAAATATTGCGTAAAGTACTGGCTTTGAGCCAGATTTCTTATTCATATTGATGCGTTTTATTAAATTAACAACTAAAAACACAAATTTAAAGCAGCTTACTTAAAGCACCACTTATACGCTGTTTTTTTACCAATTAACAAAGTATTAATAGTCACAATACAGCCAGGCTCTTATGACTAGAATTCAGAATCTAAGGTTTACTGTCTATTCAGTGGAGAAAGATTTTGCCTAGTGAATCAATTTACAATAAAAAAAATACAGTTTTGTTACGTCTATTTACACGAATTGTTTGAAATGTTAGTCTTAAATTGTTTACGCATTATGCTAAAACATTGTCTAGCATGTCACGTTTCTAGCGGAACTTTTCAGCGGTAGACACACATTCTTCTGAAAGATAGTCACAACTTTATTGGACGGACTTAATGCCTATTCTAATGATATGAAGTAAATAAAATTGTTCAATATACGTCTATGTCTCACGAAATTAAAACATTTCCCCGGCCATGGGCGTAGTGTGAGTGCGACATTTAATTTGTCGAATAAACATTTTTTATCTCGGCCATTAATCGAACACAAATCGCTTGTTTAATATTAAACATCGAAAGGCGTCGCATATCAGATTACGCGTGAAGAATTTTGAAAATGTTGCGCGACAAGATAAGTGTGAACGACCGATCCTTGGCAACTAAAATGCAGCGTATCCAAAAAGAAAACGATATTCACAACCGGCACACAATATATCTGAATAATATTATCGTAAATGATTTTGGTACATACATGAGTTAATCTAAATTCATTGTGCTCAAATTTGGCTCGAGTAATAGACCGTGATTATTTGACGAAGCACCCCCCCCCCTCCACCAGGTACTTGACTAGTTTAGTACATTAATAGTTTGGCTATTTATAAAAAAAAAAAAAAAAACAATTTTTAACTATCATTTTTTATTCGGAAGCACTTTATTATGGTAATTATTACAGCTATTAAAATCAAAGGCGTCTAATAGGTAATAAATGTATTTATATTAATATGTTTTTTAAAATTGCATGTAAATGAAGTCACTTCAAACTATCTCTTTTTTCTCTCCCAATGGAGTTTATATCAACTGAAGTTTTGTACGAAAACCGCTAGTTATTTTTTTCTTCAGCATTTATTTTTCGAGGAGAGTTTGTATATAGAGGATAAGACTAAGACATGACTAGTGTTTAACCTATTGCTTTCGCTACGTTCCGTTTTTAGAATCAGATGGAGGTGGGAGAGAATTTCAGGTAACACAGACATCCATATATCCGAAGATATCAAAATTTTTATTGAAAAATGAAACTGCACGGCCTGGGAGCACGCTACCTGGAGCTAACGAAGTTGCCTCTAGACCACGGACCCGACAAGTTTTCTTTGTAATCTTTAGCTTACATATGTAGGCGAAAAAAACAAAACATTATCGTTATCATTTACTTGGCAAACAATCCATTAATGGTTACTAAATAGATTAGATGTATGAGGATATATCCGAAAAATTGTATTAATTGTACCAATAAACTTCTCTGAACCACATGTTAGTCATTCATGCCATTGAATTGTGTTCCCACTATCAACGAATTCCCAGAACGAAGAGCAAATATTTTTTTCTTTATAATATATTATTTTATACCCCACTGTCAACCGACGGTTAATGACACAGCCAACATGCACCATAAATAAAGTATAAAAAATATTTAGGTGTCACTTAAAAAAACACCTTTGTTTGCATGTCACATATGAAAATTTACACGTCGGGCTAAGATATTTACGAAAATGATTTCGTCGTTAACTCTTTAATTTGAACAAGAAAATAAAATTTTAAAACATTTTTTACAGTCCATAAACTTTTCCAGGATATCTCAATCAAGAGACAAAATACAAAAATTGTATTTTTATAACTTTTTTACGGGCCTTTTTAATAACTTTGATAATTAACATATTTTTTTACATTTGATGGCCAATTAACAAAAGCACAACTTTCCCAAAAATACGATAGCAACATTTACATTTACAACATTTATTTTATTAAACATATTTGAATAAGTAAAGTAATGTTAATTTTGTAGCTATGACGATGAATTAAAAATCACCATGTACCAGGAACCAGGAATGCTTTATTGCCAACCTTATTACTTCCATTTTATTTACTACTAGCTGTACCCTGCGCGCGTTGCTACGCCAGCAATTGTAGGGGGGATTGGGGGGGTGGGGTAGGGGAGGGGGTGTACGCCAGAAAGTTTCGCGGAAGTGTAGTAGAAATTTGTAAAAATTCGATATCAATTTTTGGGGAGCAGGGGTGTTGTATGGCGGGGTGGGGTTTGGGGGGCGTATGGGGCGGGTATGCCAAAAACCTTCGAAGGTGTGAACTCGAAAAATTCATGAAGTTTTAAAAAAAATTGGGGGTGGAGGTTGGGGGGTGGTTGAGGGGAAGGTTTGGTAAGCCAGAAACCATTGCGGGAGTGTACTCAATATATTTGTAAAGTTTCACATCGATCGGTCGAGCGGTTTAGTAGTCCATAGCGGACACACAGACATTCATTTTTATATATATAGATAGATACATCTTATCAAGTTATGTCTAATTGTTGGTGCATTTGATTCGGGTTAAAACAGTGCCGTTTGCTTCGAATGAACTTTTCTAGAAATGAATATCCAGTAATATTGAAGTATGATTTGGATTAGCAAAACATGTTAGCTATAATAACTGTATGATATAATATGGGGGATATGTTTATGCGAATTCCTGTTTTCCAATCCAATCTAGAAAAGGTGATCAAAATACAAGATCAATTGGAGCAATTTCCGTGTTAATTCAGTTGAAGTTATTAAATTTACTGTCTGATTCTGTCATTAAATCAAATCGATAAGGCTTTTGACACCAATTTCAAAGGTTCTTTCAAATTAACTCATAATCCTCAATATAATAATAAAGACAAGATTACAAAAGGATATTTTATTCGTTCAGTCAAGCTCTCTTTGTTCACAATCGAAAAATTCAATCAAAAAGTCTCACAGAATCTCTCAATCTTGACAAGTAGGTAATTCAGGGATGTGCAACTAGTGATGAGCGAGCAAAGATATTTTTTATAAAAAAATAAAATTTCCAATATTATTTCAAAATTGTAATAATATAGATAGCTCATCACTGAGCGTGTTATTATCATTATTGTCCATGTCCGATTCCAATGTAGAGCATATGGCTCTACAATTTCTTACTAGAAGAACTGCTTATAACTTAGTTTCTCAAACTCTCGTTAAATCTATGAGAGTAGGGATAGAAAGTATAAAGATAGGACAGGACTTATAGGATCAAATGGGTGAGAACGAATTTTTAGACTACACCCACATCTTCGACCGTGACGTCCGCCTTGGAGGTACTATAAGTCTTACAAAAACCGATATTTATGATATTGATAAAAAAAAACACATCCTTGTGTCTACTATTATAAACAATAATGAAATTAATGCTGAAATTAGATTGCAAAAAGGTGTCCTGTCGCTGATTCGTTGGATGATATTCGTTTTCGCCGAATATTCTAGGTGAGAACAATCCCACTCTGACTGCCCCTTAATAATGTCTTTATTTACCGATGGGGCGATACGAGCACTGCAGGGGGGCGCGCACACTCTGGGGCGCGGAATGTCGACTCAAAACTCGATAATGTTATAGCTCATTTGATCAAACTATCGTACTTTACCGTGACATTGAAGAAAAGGCTAACTTTTTATTTAAAAACCGCAAGTATTATTTGAAAAATTGACATTGTTCATGTTTATATAAATTTACAGAAATGCATAGGAGATAACGATATGGGCCCATTATTTTTTCATTTTCTATACAGCGAGGGAAACTGAAAATGTTTACACTCCTTTAAGTTTGAATTTTTTGTTTACTTTTTTTGATACAAATAATACTTGCCCGGTCCGTGGTGGAGAGGTCTACGTCGTTGGCTTCCCTGTGCGAGAAGATTTTTTCAGACGATTAATCGATTCTGTTAGAAGGCAATGAATGGGTGTTTATTTTGTTAAAAATCTCTTCCTACCTTTCCGATTCCAAAAAGCGGCACTTAGAAGGGCGATTAGCTAACCACTAGTCCTTTCCTCGTCCACGTATCCTTTCAATCCCCACCCTCTTCGAAAAAGAGAGTTTGAGTTATAAGCAATTCTCGTAGAAAAAAACCTATTGAGGTAATAACCCCGTGAGGTGTCCATATGCTTCAAGTTGGGAGCGGACATGGGAAAAAAACACTCACTCTAAGCGAGCTTTCTTCACGATATATGACCTACCCAATTTGGTGAAAAAAACAATTTTTATAAGAAAACTTTGATTCGGTAATCATATGATATGACATAGAAAGGAAATCTTGTCATTTTGGAAGGCCGCATTTATTAATCTGAATCAAATAAAGCTGCAGTCAAAAAACATACATAAAAATACTTGAAATGTTTATGTTTTTTATACGATAGACAGATGATATCGATTTTCTGTGGTGGATTATGTAACTGTTTCTTATTTGACCGTACATCTTTATAATACCAAATAAATTTAACCAATGAAGTAAGTTCAATTAAAGGCAGTTGATCTTTGTTATAGTTCCATCTTTAAAACACTCCCATTGCTTTATTGCTTCCATGGCATTTGTATCCTCAATAACTGTACCAACACCTCAGACCTATTATTGCTTCATTAAATCCACAATCAGTATCCATAAAACAGTTGTTTTATTGATATATGTCCAACGGATGCGGAAATGCTTAATTGAATTTCTTTCCGGTAGAATCAATTCAGTGAGCGGGAATATTAGCCCGATCAACGACTTAACGACTTAACTTACGGAGGCGTCAAGCGTGTTAAGATGATAAGTTAAAATGTTCAGTAAAATTCTTCTCATATCGTATCTAAGCCTCAAGTAAAATAACTATTCTTATTGAAGATATAATTTTTTTCTACCATATTTTACTCTATTATAACTAACGGAGCTATGTTTTTCTCCGCGAGTGACATGTGCTGTGGCAGATTGACCGCCAATAAAGAAAATATATTACACCCGATCCTTTTTTACACGGGAGATACGTTCTATAGACTAGCGTGTAAAAAAAAAGATAAGGTGCCCATGGAAAATTAGTAGATATATTCCATTACTTAAAATGTACTCAAAATTGAATTTGTTTATTATTTTTGAAAGTTATCCAAGGAAGACATCGAGAAATAAATTTATAGAATGACGCTACTTGATAATAAATGTGACAGTTGACTGCTATTTTTTAATCCTATTTTTTAATTAGCTTATCGCTTTCGGACGGGTGTGGGAGTAAATTTAAGAGAAAAACACAAAAATCAATGTCTCCGAACAGCAATAATTTTTTTCCGGACTGAGATTCAAACCCGTGCGCTCCGTAATCGAAACAAACTACGTTAAAACTTGACTATGTACCTGACTGTATTCTTTAATGCACGTGTAAATATAGCACCAACTATCCATAGATTTCTCTCCTTAGATGAATAAAGTACATAATTTCGTTCTCGTTTTTCTCTATGGTGTACTCGATTGCACGTTAAAGATACAAATATTCTGAATCGACAGTTTAATTGAATGGTTTTTTAATATGTATCAAAACTCTACGTCTGCAATCTTGTTTTTCTTTTCCATCTACCTTTTCTGGTTTTAAACATGTTTTGGAAGAAAGAGATTAGTCATAATTTAGCCAATCTTATATTATCTGAGACCGAAACTGCAACATACGTGAGTTTATAAGTTCACACTGCCATTTTAAAACCCTATCATAAATTATGCATTTATGCTTTGAACTATAATTTGATTTGAAGCCTGTTCAATTAAGTGACTCTCATTTGGCATAAATCAGAGTATAATTATCAAAAAGTGTGAATATGTGTTCTTCACAAAGGTTCTAAAGACGATTTGTTGAGCTTTTTTTGCTTTCGCGATTTGATATCGCTGATTGTAATAATAGCCTGACAAATGAGCGAAAAATAAAACGAAATTCCCAGTCCGGGCCTATTGTCACACCTCCCCGTGGCTAAGGTACGGCCACATTGAATAACAATGTATGCTGCAAGAGAAGGTAAGAATGAGTGGAAGGTGGGTAACCGAGGTAACTGTGAGAAGAAGAAAGGAATATGGAAGAAGTCAAACCACAAAAAAATTACACATATATTAAACTAACAGAGACATCGGACGTGGAAACATAACAAAAACATCGTAATATTATGGTCGTTTAGTTAACACGTCTGAAACTGATTAAATATAATAAAAAAACGAATAAATATCATAATATTCTAATGATAGTCTTTTGTTTGGACTGACTCATATGAAAATTTTATTTGACTTAGAAAATCAATAATAAATGTATTTCAATACCCGTACAAAATCAGCCAATATAGAATCGGAAAACCATACCATAAACACCATTAACATATGACAAAATCGAAATCGTCTCTTTGGCTTACATTAAAAGAAGTGTTTGTCTATGCCAAAAATTCATAATTGTATCCACGTGAACTACATACACGTTGGATTACTGGAAAAGCCCTTTCAGATTCAGGCAAATTGTTGCAAATTTATTTATTGCAAATGTTGAAAAGGCAAACCATTTAATAACAGAATCAACTATTGCCGCCATGGTCGACTATGATAGAATTTCTTTATCGAAATAACTTAAGTTTGTTTTTAAAAGACAAGCGGTACTTTGGTATGTATTGAAAATTTGTTTAAACATTCGGATTCCAGTTTATATATAACATATATTGCAATCCATTGACAGTTGATGGTAACTCTACAATTATTACTGACTGCAGCAATGCATTAATCTTACTTTTAAATCCTTATCCGTGTAGCTTATAATCCGTTTTCATACAGCGAACATTCTTGAAAGATTCCTATTTAATTTTACATTACTAACAGCTTTTTTACGTGCGTCCTGAAGGCATGCAGAATTCCTAAACTAAAAACGTAATATCCTTAATGCCATGACCGAGACCTGCATAAATATTTCGTGTTTTAATAAACAAACGTATCAAGCAAATTTTCGAGATGACATCATAAAAGTATGTATTCATCTCACGTAGTGTTTTAGTAATGATGCAGCTTTAAACATTTTAATAACTAATATAATGCTTTTAAATGATTACGTCACTATCTTGGTTTACTATTCAAAAGATATTGTCATAAAAATATTTTTTTATTGTTGCACCAATTTCAACAATAATTTGAAGCAGCACAGAAAGTGTTGACACGCACGTATAATGTTACCATAAACATATTAACTCAGAAAAGTGTATATTATATGACCACGATTGAATAATATAAGCGAGAATTACCACGTGGCGCAGTGGTAATATCATTATTTACACGATTAAAATTTTTCTTGCATTACCTACTCAAAAGACGTTACACACATAATGATTACTAACACTAACATAATATTGTCACAATGTGTGTTTTCAATAATTTAGAATGAACGACCAAAGTATTTAATAATAAAAACATTCACAACATTCAGAATATCAATAATTTTCTTCAAGATGGATATTAAGAGTAACAAAATATAATAACCATAATTAAAAATATTCTTGGTATGGTATGGGCGGGGTATGCTTATATGTATATAAAGAGCAGATTTTTATCATTTACAACTTTTTGATAAACGATTTCCACTGCTCCACAAATACTAACTTGATTCCATTTTTAATGGAGGATGTATAGTAACGGAAATCTAGAAAAGATAAGACTAGAATAATTTATTTGGTCAACTGGGACTAACCAATTACGTGATATATAAAATCGAGCGGCCTGGATTGCGGATACAGCATAGCGAGTTATATGTGCATTTCCTGTAAGGAAATGGCACCACTGCACCATTCATGGTATATTCGACAATTTCACATCTACGCTATCAATATATTATGTTCATCATGATTGCATTCTTTCAGAAAATTTCTCTGGCTCTATCTATTCTTAGCTATTATGGCAGTTGACGATACCGAGAACTGTTGGATCCCGTGGGTTCCTTTTATTTGCACAACTTTCTAATAGATGGAGTTTCATACTCAACAGCCCATCAAAATAAGGCGAAGGTCAATCGGCTTACAAATACTGCTTACAAAAAAAATCAACATACAAATAAAAAAATAATTAGTGAGACCGACCCGGGAGTCGCCTTTCGCCATCTTCAATCATTTCAAGGGCACGAAAATCAGTTCAAGTACCTTGATGCGACCATGTAGCGACAAAACTCATGGAAAAGTACAAAATTCAAACGATTCAAATTTGATATTGAAATTCCATTAAGCACCTTCTGTCGAAATTCGAAATTATACCTATAGTAAATTGACAATATGTGTTTTATAATTTACTAGTGTTCGAACCCGGCTTCGCTCGGACCAGTTTGGGGTTATGTTCACCACGGCGCGTAAATTCAGACGGGCCAAGTTAAAACAACTTTTTTCAAAATTCAAAAGTCTAGGTCAATTAAAATGGAATTAAAATGAACATTTCAGACTGGCATTGACATTTCACAGCCCCTTTCATATTTTGACAGCCCCATTCTCGCCCATTAAAATGTTCAAATTCAAGGAAAAAATCTAATTTGCTGTCAAAGAAATGTCAAATAATACCTTCACGTAAATAATAAACATTATTATATTAATAAAAGCCGGGAAAAGTTCAGTAGACTAATTTATTACATTTTGACTAAATCTCGTCGCCGATAAAAATTCAAACTTATTTTCTTTCATATTCGTTTTTATGGCAACTTAATGACCAACAATGCAAAAGGGAATTACAGACCCACAGACATACATACGCCGTTTCGGTTTTATATATGGACTACTCGATACTCGAGTAATTGGAGTCTCTACACACACACATTGATAACGAAACAAATTTACCGTCGAAACTTTCACGAGTGAAATCAATTCGTTTGTTTGAACTTGCAACAACAATGCAAAAGGGAATTACAGACATACATCCCCCGTTTCGGTTTTATATATAAGATTGTATTTTGGGAAATAGTTAAGCAGATCATTTTATAAACTGATATTCTGGTATCATGTCATTGTCAGGGAATTCTAAAAATGAAATAATATGATACATAATTTATGAACAATCGAAGTATTTACTCAAATTTTCTGATAAAAAGAATGTACATATTTTATACTTCTAAGATACCTAAAATTTTCCTTTCGTTAGACTTTACTACGTTTTTCGCACAACACAGTGTTACGATAAATACTTTGGTACGTTAGATTTTATGAATCACACATTTTTTTGTAAAAAAAAACACTAAGCAATCTTTCTTATCAATGACGCTGAATTTTTCACTCGTCGCCTAAATATATTTAGTAAAATTATGAAACACATTTAAATACGTGTATAGAAATATTTTCCTTTGTGATGCTATTATAAATGATAACAATAATCATAGCGCTTTCCAGTTAACAAAATGGTGTCTTATATTATTATTATAGAAGCTAAAGGTAGAATGCTATGATGTTATGATAATTATTATTTCAATAAATAAAACAGTAAGACTTTGCTGCCACATTCAAGTGGTGTATTTATTTTATTTTTAATGTGTGTACTATAATTTGAGGAATCCTGGAATTCACTGTTCATATGTCATTGGCGTCCAACAGAATAACTCTCGAGATGAAAAAAGTCCAAATGCTGCGCATCCCTTCTTGTTACGGGGCCTAAAGGAGCACGTCCTCTCGACTGCCTCCGAGAGATCGTATCTTTCGGTAATAATATTATCCACCTTATTGTGTTTTTATTGTTGGTGTGTGTTATTGTTATAATAGAGATGGCAGTAAAACAACAAGTAAACGACTGATGGAGGCTTCGCTGCAGTGGTGCGGAACATTCATTGAAAATGAATATTTAAAGGCGTCCCCAGGAAAGGGCTATATGCAAAGTCGGAGCCTTTAAATTCATTAGACGTTATTTTGAAAATTATCTCTGATTTATGTACAGTAATATATATACCAATAACAAGGAGAAAGTAAAGTAACATATTTTAAAAGAAAAGTGATAAATATTAAATAATAATAAGTTTGGCACGAATTAAAAGTACACAAAGTCGTAAGGGATTCTGAATAGAACCGTTTTAATCAATTTTAGTCGATATCTTTGATTATATTCTATGAAGCTTTGCTACTACTAAATTTTTTTAGTAAACTTCATGAGCAATCAAATATTAATAAAATGAAAACATCTTATGTCTACGTAGTATTTCACATGTACATGAAAGAGTTCAGACGATTACTATTTTTTTTACTTATTAAATGTAAATTTTGTCAAGACTCACTCGGTTGACTTCTTTGTCAATTTTCAGTGTATTTTTTCTCTTTCTGTAAACCATATTTAGAAAAACATACATACACATATGATATATAAATAAAATCTATTCGAAATTGCGCTGTATTATTTAAACTTTTAAATCGCTCTTATAAAATCCATATCTTATTATGAAAGACATTGTAATGAGATATAACACATGTCCATTGCCTGTTGAAATAAATCTACAAATAAAAAAATATTTAAATTATTTATTTAATAAAAAGTTTACCACAGCTGATGTCCCTACAGGATATAATATTATTATGATATAGTGTTTAACAAAACCAACAGGTGAGATGCCTCGTTAGAGAGTGTTGGGCTAAACCTTTTTTTATTAAATATTCATATATAACTTCTATTATACCTTATTGATGTTTATATTTTTTAATAGTCTGTTTGATAAATGGTTTTGGGTCGAACGCTGCAGCTTGGTATTTTTTTTTAACCCGCATACGAAACACGACGAGAAAATATTTGTTTTTTTGTATATAAAATTTTAAATGACATTATTTAAACGTTAAATGTTACAAAACGATTTTCTATACGACATCAATTGGTAGCATAAAATATATTCTGAATACATATTAAAGACTCAATTGGTTCTTTAGACTGTTGGTTTTTATTGTAGGTTGAAATATTAAAAACCTTTATAAAACTATTTCACTAAAAGTATTTTTATCAATCTTAAATATTACAGTTTTATAGTTTAACAATAATAATGTCAACGTACGAAATGTCGTATAAACTTAATATGATAGTTATTTTATGAATATGCTTAATAAAGCAGAATTAAATTCATACCGATATAATTGATATTTTGATTTGTGGGTAATTTCTGCCAAAGTAAAATTGATTTTTGTGTAAATGCAATTTCAAGATATTTTAATTGCTTAATACAGTGATTTCTAAAGCAGGGGCGTGGGCTTTTGGTAGGGGAAGCACTTAACAAAAAAATCAAGTTCATATTATCAAAATCATTTAGAGTTTCGACTGAAGGCGCTTGGCTTAATTTTAATATCAAATTTGAATCGTTTGAATTTTGTACTTAACCATTTTCCATGATATTGAAATATTACATTGAAAATACCTGATAATCAAAACTTACCCACATAATTCATTTAAACTCATAAAATTTGACCCCTAACGTCACCAGGGACCTACTTCTAGTTTGATTTTCCAAATAAAAGCATGCAAAGTCATAAAAGAAATTTTAATACATGTTCCAAAAATCTAATTCTATGAACGGTGATTATTGTGTTGCGTAATATATTTTTGATAGGAAACAATACTCTTTTATTAATTACTTAGCAGGCAGTCCATTACGCATGACTCAATTTGAAATTATCTCATTTATATTAGTATGTATCTTCTTAGACGTACATGCATTGTTCACAGTGTCTTATTTGTCCGTTCCAGATCATGCACCACACAACTTGTGACAACATCATATTTAAACATGTTAAATTAACTCGTTTGTCAAAAGTTTGAGTTTGAATAAAATAACGTGATGGACAGGACGTAAATGCTAGAGTAAATTCTTTAACTCACTCAGATTGAGCAACATCACCGCTTAGATTAGTTCTATCTCCGTTTTATTATTAAATACATATATGAACTTTCAGCCAAAAAAAATCAATGATTGAACTGTCAATGTTCATATATGGCTTTGAGCTTTCGTCTCATTAACGCTTCCTCCAGCTGGTCTTTTCGACTTAAATGTAGACAGATTATGTGGTCGTTTAATGATTGAGCCCCTACTGCACGGCTTAAATTGTTCCTTTTCGTTTCTTACTGTTCCATAATGTCATCGAAATATGCTAGAAAAAGCGTTTACAAGTAAGTAAATATAAGCTATAATTTTGTCAGTCTACTATTCCTAAAAAATGTCATCCATATTGTAAAACGTTTTATAAACATCACTTTTAAGGTGTTGACTGTCAAAACTGGTCAAGACACTTTTACACATCAGATTTATTAAGATAAAATCGGTTTTTGCTCATTGCGAGCATAGCCAACTGAGTTAATAATTCTCGCGATAAGCAAAACCGAGTCTGATCTTAATAAATCTACTGTGGAATAAGTTCTAAAATTGTGCTTTTAATTTTATTTTATAAGCATGTAAATGCAATAGTTAAAACTAAATAATGAATTATAATTTTTGAAACTGGATATTTTACACTTAAATAGACGAATTTTCTTTTATGTAATATAAATGTTGACGATTATATTAAGTATACTTACAAGAACTATTATTGTCGTATTTCTCTCAACTAAGGATTACCATTAAACAACATATTGTCTGGAAGGTATAAATTAAATTATCGATAGCCTTTTCTTTTTCGTATGCTTATTTTTAATTTATTTTTCTCTTTAATGCAAAATTATTATGTACCAGGACGTTGCATTTTTCATCGCACTCGTTTGTATAATAAATCAGATTGCCGATGACATGGATTTATGGCAAAACAAACTTGTGAACACTTCTCGTCAAAGCTAGAGGGGGGCATATTTAAATGAGCTGTGTGTTTATTTTCGACGTCAAAATGAGTGATCTCGTTTACTCTGTGGTGCTTAAGATGCTTGATGACTTGATGGTTAGAGTTGGTTGGATGGACCAGAGGTCAACACTTGGAAAAAGCCAGAAAAAATCTCCTTGCGGGTGGTAAACTGAACTTTCGTATACAATGTATTGTAATTATTTTGTAAATGGAAGCTAGGGGCTTACGTAAAAAGATGTGATACAATTATACGAAAACGAATTGCCAATTTTTTTTCGTGTTACAGTAAAAACTAGGGCTGTGGAGTCGGAATCGGAGTCTTCGCGGCGCTTTGGCTGGAGTCGTACTCGGTGTCGGAAATTGTGAAAAGTGTTTTTATTTTTCTATAAAATATGTAAAATTTGGCTACTGGCCGGATTAGTTGGTTGATATATAATTGAATACACATACATAGGAAAGGAAAAAAAACCTGATGAAATGAAACTTTTTTTAGTCGGAGTCGGAGGCGTCTTTTTGGTAAATGCTGGAGTCGGAGTCGTAATTTTTTTAACAACTTCACAACCCTGATAAAAACATATTCAAAATCAAACTGTAGGGTCTTTCAATAAGAACGCTCGCTCGTGTAAAATGTCCATCGTAGCATGTGCTGTATGGCACGTAGCGCTGTCTTGTTGGAACCACATGTTATCGATATTCATATTATACAGTTAAGGCCACAACAAGTTGCTTATCATCGATCTGTAGCTCGCCGATGACGGTTATGGTTATGGCAATGAGAGCTTCGTTTTGGAAGAAGTACGCACCGATGATTTCGCCAGACCAAAATCCGCACCAAGCAGTGCATTTCTCGGGATCCATTTAATTCTGGTGAATCTCGGATGGATAGGAATCGCCCTAAATCTTAAAATTTTGCCTTTCCACATCCACATCCATTCATCCAAAAATGGGCCTCGTCGCTTAACTTGTTATTTTTTTATTTGAGATGAGCATGGCTGCTTCTGATATCTTTTCTCCTCAAGTTGATCAGACACGCAAATAATTATCACATTTATCTCTTGTGTACCATTTCTCAAATCGTTTATTGTGAAATTAAGATTTAAAGGTTAGTTGTTGGTAATTGGTTATTGGTCAAATTTTGTAGAGTTGACTGGATAGGAAGAATAACATATTGAAATAGAAAATATATATTCATAGTCAGAAAAATTAAACTGAACATAGAAAACGAAAAAGACATGCGTGTTTCTATCGGGTGGCGTTGAGTTATTGACTCATCGCCAATTAATCTTAGGGAATTCACAAAAGAATGACATACCTTTAAAACACTTTCGTTTCTTATGTCGTTTTCGGTAGAACTATAGCCTAACTTTACCGCTCACTAACATTGTAAATATTGTAAAAAAATTATAATTAATACACAATTCATGATTAGGGTTGCCAACGGTCCCGGATCGTATTACGTACGTTTAATTTAGCCGCCCCTGAATTTTGACGCTCGGGTGCTGTGTACTTCTCCAATATCATGTCAAGTTATACAACAAGTTTAGTGTAATAACCAAGCACAATTTTTATTGAATTAATCGCAAACATTTTATAATGTACTAGCCGGTACCCGGCAAGCGTTGCAATGCCACTCAAAGAAAGAAAGTTTTTGCGTTTATTGAAGTGCTTTTAGATGCACAATATTTGAGATAAATAATTTCGATTTAATTTCACTAACATTGATCGGTATCAATAACATTTGCCGTTTGACGTTTGCTGATTGTCTATGGGTCGACAAACGCACCATCTACTGAAAGTTAATTGTACTACGCCTATAACCTTTGCGGAAGTGCAACAATACGTTGTCAAAATTAACGGTATCTCAGCGCATAAAATGTGAAAAAACATTGATTTTTATATAAAAGACCTACTGTATGTTAATTTTACTATGCCTATAACCTTTGCGCAAATGCAAGCTATAAGTTTTATCGCAATTGGATGAACGGTATGGCAACGCATAAAATACGAACAAACAAAAATTGATTTTTATATACATATTAGATAGAGAGGGCTAAAAAAATAATATTACATTATGATGAAATATTATACCGTCACGTGGACGGTCAATTACCTACATCTGATTGATTTAAATAAATATTTTAAACATACAAACGCAATCCTATTTTGGTATCAGATTGACGATTTAAACGATGTTATCAACGTATTAATTTGAATTTAGGACGTGATACGGTTTTAAATTGTTGAACGGGCAGCATATTAAAATGATTCTTGGTACTGTCAAACGAAAAGATTTATTACTCTAATACCGTATTCAGCTTTTGTTGATATATTGTTTTATTGATATTTTTCATCCGGTCAGTTAGGTTGAAAAGAATTAAACTTGCTGCATAATTTAACAAAAAAAATTAAACGGCTTTGAAAAGCAATTTACTTTACGTAATAGCAGGTCTATGAACACGCATAAGTTGCTCTTATAGATCAATAAATATTACTGATTATGAAATCAATATTGTTTACCAATAATGTATAGTAAATAATACTCGATACTACAATATAAATATTTGAAAATTAAACGTACTCATTATTTTAATGAAACTGGTACTGCTTTTGAAAAAGTATGTATTATCAATTTCTTCTCCTTCCGGTACGTGGTACAGTGGTCAACGTCAATGGCTTCCGCGACGGACTGTCCGAGTTCCACTCCCTGTAAGTTCGATTTATCGATTCTGCTCAAAGGCAGAAGAGTATTGGCGTTGTTAAAAATCTCTTCCCACACTTCCGATCCCAAAAAGCCGCGCGTAGCGAGAGTGACTAGCTAGCCACTAGCCCTGTCCTAGTTTCTTTTCAATGTATACTCTTTTCTAAAAAGAGTGGTTGTGCAACTTATAAATTATTTCAACATTAAATATTTTTGCAGGAATTACGGAGGCTCTTTATTCAACAATCAAGTCGATCTTATTTGATAATGGTTTACGTCTAAAAACATCGAACATATAGAAATATTTGTTTTTTTTATTCAGATTATTCGTCCATCGAAAAATTCAAATTAAACATGTGCAAAATGAATGATTACAGAATAAATTTATTGCGTAAAATGTACGTTTTTCGAAATATTCGAACATCCAAATGATAAAATAACATTTTGTATTATTGACCATTATACCAATATATCAGCGACTCAATTCACGTGTATTTGCAAGCGTGATATGTGAGTTGACGTCCGTGGCTATGCAAGGATGTGCTTTCAGGCATGCAGTTTGTCTCATTCATTTCTTGTGCGCTTATCAAAAAATACCGTATAATTTATAAATCATTGTTTATAAATTTTCATGTTAGTGGCCCAGTGTTAACTTCATTGGATTCTTTTGCGTAGCCCACGGGATCGAGTTCCAGTTCGTGCAGCTTCATTCTTCAATTGAATTGTTGATTTCTATTCAAGGACATGGTTGCGCTGTCTTTAGCGAGGACGATAAGATTACCACAGTCCTTTCCTGTTCATATATTTTATTACCCTACTCTTTATAAAAAAAGAAAGGTTGAACAACTGGGAAAAAAGTTGTGCTCGAGTTCAAATCTTATGTTGAGATAAACTCAATTATTGGTTGATATACTCCACATTGGAAGCGGACAAGATAAATAATTCGAGCCTACGTATTTTAATCATGATCAAATAATACTATACATCCCAACTTGATTGAGCATGTGTCACTCACGCAGTATTGATATAAAATAACCTGCCCTACTAATGCGCGGCTAATTGTGGCTGTGACATGAAAACGTTGGGTCATTGTCATTTTTTATTTCTGAGAATCGTGCTTTCACAGTAAAATCTAAAATCGTAATAATTAGTTATTTTTAGTGGATTGCAATTCTTCAAAACCGTGTTAACAATTATTTGATAATATTTCACTCTCAGGCAGATGTATGAAACCTATTTAAAAAGCCGCGAATATTACGAATTGGCAATGCAATTCGTCACAACTTTTTGTCATGTCAAACTTCATTAGTGACAGGTGTGGAAAGATGAAGGGCTCATGACTCGCATTCATAATTAGTTGTGAGTCGTGGAATTCCATGTAAATAATATTTAGATGGAACCAACAGACAAATTTCTACATAGCAACCGTATAATTCATCAAAAATATGGTGCGACGGAGACTTTGTATGTGTACATCTTTAGTTTATTGTAATTTATGATTATTACCAAGTAACGTTGAAACTTTTCGTTTACGCAAGTATTTCGTAAACAATGAACGTTTGACTAACATCAATGGAATTCACATTTACAACATTGTTGAAAAAATATTAACTACGCGCTTCTGTATGCAACCAAAGCTTTATTTTACTGCCCACCAGCATAACACAACACATCCATAATACACAATTACAGTGATAGTACGAAAGCTATACAAACAGCTTAACAATAGGTTTTTTGGACGATTTTAAACAAATAATTACACGGCTTAAATAGGTTGTCAACAAAGACAATGTAATTTAACGTCATATTTGATAGTATTATTTCTTTGGAAAACAACAATAAAATTGGGCATAATTACGTGAAAAGGTAAAAACAATAATTTTCGACTTACTTATTTCAAGGATAAAATTATACATAATACGATATAACCAAAATATCGTTCGTATAATTAGTTTTTATTACGAACTATCTGTAGTGGTGAACATTTAATTTGTAAATAAAAATAACAAAAGCTTACAGTATTTAAAATATTGAATTTTATTTTGCTTGAACAAATATAAAATAGAAAAATCAGTCTTGAATCATTTTTATTTTGTAATTTTTAGCGATTTTTGTCGCTAGCAACCCGGTGGACCCGGAAACTGTCTTAAATTTCATTCGTGCGTGTGTAATGCCTGAAGATGCCAAAGGCTATACCCGGGTTGTTAGCAAACAAGCTCATGAAAAAGTACAAAATTTAAGCAATTTAATATTGAAATTCCATCAGACGAAGTCTTAAAACATAAAAAAACAAATATATGTAATTATCCACTCATTTTTGGCTGAACATTGGTAGAACTATAAATTGAGCGATGAATGAAAACAAAAAGGGAATATGCGAAAAATTATTGTTTATGTGATACTTTCGTACAAATAGTATTTTTTTTTTATTTGCGATTCAGCAAGTTTATTTTATGATCATTTTGATAACGCCAGCGGATTACGGCGCCTATTGGCTGTACCTGATTTAAAGAATGTTGAAATATTATTAAAAAATAAATCACTGAATTTAAAAATTAACTACCACTATATTATAATGGATAAATTTGGTAACTGATGACCATACATAGAATTTTATCGACAAAAGTATGGTAAGATCGCACTAGTTTTATGACTTCGTCATCAATAATTATATTTATGAAATGTATTTACTATTCAGTGTGAATAATTCAATGAAAACCAAGCATTTACACAGTTTCTGTAAAATTTTATTGTTTTTTTGATGCAACTACAAAATAATTGCCACTGTATGTAATAAAATGTCAAAAGATGCACTCTGCATCGTCAAATATAATATTCCACAGCCTCTTAAACATTTCATTCGGTCTACAGTGTAGACTCTACGTTGATAAATGCTTTTACACAAGAATATTAGTTTGTTTTCTTCATTCAAATATTTTCTACTGATATACGCTTTTTGTACTCATCTGTCGATAAATTAATCAAATTAATTAAATATATTTTCAACAAATTTTACGCATGTTGAGGACCATATTTTTAGCATCCCGCTTAATATTAGTCCTGAGACTTCGGTAGTTAAATAAACATTAAAACTGTTGAAATTCAATACTTCATTGTATTGATACATGATGACACTATAATCTAAAACCATAACATGTATTATACACGTATTTTAGCGAACAAACATTTTTTTAAGCATTTCAACTCCCACTGTTGATTATATGGACTTCTATTGGAACTTATCTCAACAAAAGACAAATTTTTGTAACTCAGTTAATCAAACACTCTTTTTCGATCAGAGAATAAAAAGAAAGCATATAATGTCTTGATTGTTGGTGCAACTAAATAGGCAAGCACGTTTGAAGGTCTCAGTTCCAACGTCTCTTCAAAACCACTCCAGACGTAAACCAGGTCACCACCAATATCGGACGGAAATATATATTCTAGTATATGTACATTTTATCTGTGGAGTCCGAGTCTTGGAGTCGCGGTATTATGGCCGGTGTCATAATCGGAGTCGGATTTTTTTAAAATTGTAAACTTTTTATTGATGCATTTTTTTTAAAACCATGTCCGCTCCCAACTTGGAGCATATGGACTCCTCACGGAATTTATCTCAACATATGTTTTTCTATGATAACTGCTTGTTACTCAGTTGCTCAGCCTCTCTTTTACGAAGAGAGTAGGGATAGAAAGATACGAGGACTAGGACAGGACTAGTTATAAGCTTATCGCTGTCACTATTCGTCGCTCTTTGGGATCGGAAAGGTGGGAAGGGATTTTCAACAACATGTCTTTGCACAAATTTATCGACTGAAAAAATCCGCTCTTACCGGGAATCGAGCACGCAAGCCAACAACGTCGACACTGCGTCACGGACCGGACAAATGATGTATGTAATATATAAAATTTGGCTAATGGCCAGATAGGTCGATTGATAAGCACTTAATCGAATACACATAAAAGAGAAAGGTAGGAACAAAACGTGACGAAATTAAACATTTTTTAGACGGAGTCGGAGTCGTGTTTTTTAACGACTCCACAGCTCTGCATGTTATACATCGACGGCTGAAAACGAATTTTAAACTCACTGATTATCAGTGATGAACTTTGATAAAGTTAATGTTTCTCAGAAGTCATTTTTATTATACGCTTTATATGTGGCCATTATATTTGCAAGTATCTTTTCGAAAGGCACGTAAATCTTGGTAAGACATAAGTAGCTATTTGTTTAAACATTTTATTAGTTTAAATGAGGATTGCTCGCCAAGTGATGACGCTATTTCTCGCTAAACGATTCCGGGAATAAAACTGAAACGTTTTGGGAATACTAAGAGCCATATTTAATGCAATATAATATCCTCAGTAGTTATGCTCTCTGAATGCAGTAGACAAAATTCCTAAGTACTAGTTAAGTCGGTTGAATAAATTTACAGTACAAATAAAATTATGATCAGTATAAAATTATATGTACTCATAAGTAGTGAACAATATGGCGTAAACTGAATACGATGTATATTAAAATAAATAGATACAAAGACAACCGTATATAATTTAATGTAATTTTAAAATAAGTTACTATTTTCAGTCCTGAAACCGATTTTCAAGACTTTTGCATATTCTTCTTATTCGCTAATGTGCTTTTGGGCTTGAATCTCCAAACCAAAACATTTCAAACATTTAATGTATCACTTTTAGGGTGGTCACTGTCGATGGCATTATAGTAAAAATAATTGCACATTCTTAATATTTATGCCAAATTGGATTTATTGAGACCAGGACCGGTTTCGCTCATCGTGAGCATTATCAAATGATTCATGATCAACTGAGGTGAGTGAAACCGGCCCGGATCTCAATAAATCGAATGTGGAATAGGAGCAAAAAATGTGTTTTTATTTTTATTTAATGAATTGCTGACAAAAAACTGACTTCTGGTTCTTTCTTCAATCCATGTTTTCTTCCTATACCCTCTTCGATAAAGAATTTTTTATCGACTTAATAACCACAATATCACGTAAGAAATCATGTGTTGATTACTCTATCAGGAATTCATGTGCTTCACATTGGCACGGAGTGGACGTCCTGGTAAAAAGGGATCAATTAAAATTTGTTTTATAAAATAACTTAATATTCCTCTCGTCTGCTCTTGCGTTGAAGTCTTATTGAGAGTAACCGTAGACACTGTCTACGTCTAGAGAGCTATCATGAACTGCGAGCAGCTGATGAGCGTGTCTTACTCAAATTGCTTTCACCTATCGTTATACAATGGTTTACTAGTATATGACAAGAAAAATAGTCAATCGTTCAATAATAAATGTTATATGTAAAGAATTGTTCCTTTTCAATGTTCTAGCGCCGACTTTCAAGCAGAATTATTATAACAGTTTTGAGGTTATCGAGCATAAAAAGAAATCATTTTCAATACACGACAAAAGGCGTAAACTTATACAAAGCGATGGTTGTTATTTTTCCATTAGTACAAGTTCATTACTAACATCTGCTTCACGATGGTGAGTTATTGGCCATATATAGATGCAGCGTGAATTGACACCTCTGAAACTATTATACTAGATAACTACTGGTAAGTGGTGTAGCTCTTTAGAAAAAAATAGCTTAATAATTAATTTCAATTGGGTCGAAAGATGAAACTTAATGAAAACTAGCATCACCTTAATGTTTTCAATAATTACATTTAATATCGGCAATATAGCTATTTATTCTTTTCTTTATCAAGCTAATTGTTATTCAACGCAATTCAGGGTTTCACGAACTGGTAAAGATGGATTGCAGTTGGTTTTGGGGCCCAGCTCAGCTTTATAAATTGACCGCAACTAACCCTATCGACCAATATTCTTTTATGAAATTTTAAATAAAGGCCATGTATCAAAAGATATCAACATGTTAATTTGAGTGATAGACAGCTCGCTGTCAATCGCAGTAAATAGTAAAATGAAGATTGAGGATTTTCTAAAATACTTGAGCAAATAATGATATAAGCAAATACGATAGCTTGACAATTATCAACCCGTAGAATTAGTTTCGATAGATTTGGCGGTAATTTCGGTGGTAACTCCATTGAAATAGCTTTGACACTCGATGTCCATATATAATTTTTCAATGATACGTTTAATGAATTAAATTACTATTCTATACAAAATATTCAGATAAATATAATTGCAGTGTTTATTTTCACACATATCAATCAAATAATGGATTTTAAGTCCGTTTTGTATTAGTTCGGTTTGTTGTTGACCATGTTTTACAATATTTTATTCGTTTCGCAAATACAACAGTAACTTGGAAAAAACCATCATACTGCGAGATTTAAAAAATCTGCCTTTTATTCCTATCGATGTGAAGTTATTCTATATTGTATACTCTATTAATAAAGTGTTACCAGTACAAAAAATACACCCCTGGTATAGGCAAGTTTGCCAGTTATACTGAATTCAGGTATTGACAGATTTTTTCAAAGATGTCATTGTAAAGGCTCAATAGGATGAAAACGATCTCTTTATGTGACATAATACGAAGCTATTATAAGTTACACGGTGCGTTGGTTTGCAATTATTATGTCTCTATTATAACGTATTTAGGTATTCCATTGTTGAAATATTACAAAGTAACTTATTTGTAGAAAGATTTTAGCTAATAAGTCACCACTTTATTATTGTACAGAATTTAGACTGCAATTTAATTTATATTAAAATAAAAAGTTATAAACATTATAATGATTGAATAAGCTTTCATTGTTGAATTCAAATCAAATGTGGATATCTCCATCGAATATAAAAAAATAATAACGAATATAAGATTTCCTTGACGAAAGGTTGTCAACTTTTATCATCATTTATATTTAGGCATCATATTTAAATACATTTTTTTTACTACTTTCACATATGTATATTATGAAATACCAGGACTGGTTTCTTGTGATAAATAAAACTAATTCACTTCTTTGTCAAAGGTTACTTTTCTTAGTACAATTTCAATATTTTTGTAGGACAAATTAAAAATACACTATATGCTATATTGATTTTAAAAAACCAAAATAGTCAAAAAGTCACTCATTATTACTATGCATAGTGGGCAGTATAATCAATTTCCATCTGAAAATAATCTGAGACGATGAATATGATATGTAAATAAGTATGTTTTAAATCAAATATGTATTAATGATAATTAAAACAATTGAAATTGTTGATAACAATTTTTACTATTCAATTTTTTCTGAGATACCTAACATTATTGATAGTTGATAAACTATTTGACAAGTCAATTTTTTTGATACTTGGATGACAAACATTATTTGAAATAACCCAGTGAAGCATAAAATACAATAGCCGTCCTAATCATATAATGGAATCTCAATATGTTTCAAATGTAGTTTTTATTTTATTTTCATCATTGTATTTCTTAAGTGTATTTTTTTGCATATTTCACACATCTTAGGTATGTCAAAGGGGCGTTAATAATGTCTTTATTATTTCCCTTTATGATGCCTTCCCTGACTTATATTGTGTCCTCTATATTGATTTCTTTCACGGTACAATTGATTTTTGTCGCATTTCAAGTACCTATAAGATTTATCATAATACGGGTATATCACATATGTGGATACAGGGTAGTCCAAAAGGTTTTATATTCATATGCGTGTTAATTATTACAAACATTTCTCTCGGCTTATCCGAGGCCAACATGAGAAATGCACCATTCTTGAGAATGTTAAATTGAACATTCCTGACAATTCTCTGAGGACTAGAAACAGCCTGTCAATGTGGATGCCACTAAGAAAAGCTTTAACGATTTGAAAAAATATTGCTTCAGATCTTGACATATTAACATGGACGTGAGTGAGCTCAGACGAGTACTATTTTTATATTCTACAGTTAAAACTCACTCGGTTGACTTCTTTGCCAATTTCCGATGTATTTTGTTATCTCTTCTTTGTTATAGATTTCTGTTTGAAGTCACATTCTGTTTGTGATATCTTTATTTCTTTCCCACTTTCTGATCATATGAAATCATCGTAGCGAAATCAATCGACTAACCGCTTTTCTTGTTCTAGTCCTATTTTCCTTTTCTTATCCTCTTCTTGAATAACTGAGTAACTCAAATCTCAAATCTAAAAAAAATCTTGAAACGAAAATTGAAACGTCATAAAAAAATAATACTTCCATCAAATTTATGTCTTTGAACTAGTCAGAATAACATGATACCGCAATAAATATTATAAACGAAATCATTTGCATGCTCTATTTTTTTGAGTAAAAATTATATCGATGGCTTAAAGAGTAAATTTGCGATCTCCGTATTTGTCAATTGTGCAGGAGAGGGTAAAAACTGTTTATTTTGTTATTTTCAAACCGATCGTCAAAAATTTAAAAAAGGACTTTCAAACGATTTATTTGTACTACCGCTGAAAAACAACGAATAAATGACAGGTGACAATAGAAAATGGTGGAGTTGAATAATTAGCAGAGTAGGTTTTAGAATTTAGAACGACAATGGAATTATCAAATTTTCCTAAAACGTTTTTACGATGCACTCAAATAAATTTTGGTTATAAAGATATTACGGGATATGCACAGTGAGTGCATGATACGTCAAGATGATTATTAAGCTAATTTCGGCTAAACAGTTAACAGAATTACTCTTTTAGCCATCGATAGTATTGTACCAAGTGGGTTATATAATAATTAATGGAGTGACAGTTGCTGGTGTGCGTGTAGCAAAACCAAAACCAAACAGAGTCGGCCTGCCAGTGCTCCTTTGTGACGTGATCACATTTATTGACTCCGAAACCGAAAATAAATGCATTGTCCAATTATTGTCGGGCATTATTCCCCATTGGAAGTTATCGACCGACAAATAACGACTGAGCAGTTTACTTGGAACAACAAAAAATAACAATGCTCAAAAGCCAGAAACACTGTTCGATGCCCAAGAGCTTTCTGAAAGTTTACATTATAATACAGAACAAAAGCTCCACGAGTACCGATTTTGCAGCTTTTCAGTTGAAATATAATTATCGGTGTTGCCAGATCGAATCACAATACCTGTGACTTTCAAATAATTAAATAATATTATTTATATTAGTTCTTTCTAGCGATGTACTATTATAAAGATATTTTTTCTCTCTTAACCGTTTTGATTGTAGGGTAGACTCTTTATAAAATATCTAAAGTTTCTCATGTGAAATTTTTGTTTTTTTTTTAAACTATAATATCTTCATAAGTTTATGAAATTTTAAGAACCGGCTTCGCGCATTGTGTGTATTTTCAAGTTAAATCTGTCTATTGGTGAAAAATGCTGGTGGTTAATGTAACTGTCCTTTTAATTCAACCATTTAATCACATGGTTGAATTCAGTAAAAAAAATGTACTCAATCTTTACAACAAGAATAGAAAGCTCTCATATAAATAAAAGATGTTATTTGAAGAAATGGGTCAGAAAGGAATGAAAGGATGCAAGGTTAAGCTGTTAGCTTCTTGCTCTCTGGACTCCTGTTTTCAGGATTAGATTCATGGAGTGAGAAGAGAAAAGTGTAAAAATCACAAAAGTCCCTGAAGTTGGATCCAAATCAATGAGAAATATCTAAATCTAAATATTTTCTTCGTTCTAGGATACGAACACTTACCGAACACCGCGTAACCGAGTAAAAGTAGCCTGAACAGTATTGACCACTCTACTACGACATTGACGGAATACTTTTACAAATCAAATGTATTATGTAAAACGACTTAATAAAAATATATATATACTTGCAAGTTTAAATGTAAGTATGGCAATTATTTTGGTCAAAATTTTACTAAGAAAAGTGACAAAAGCTTCGCAAGTGAGCATATAATAACCAAACTGCCACTCAATACACTGTTTACAAAGATGTTGTTAATATTAATTCGTTACCAATGAAGCGAAAAATACAGCGTGAAGTGATGTTATTGTAACATAAGCAGGTCACGCATCAACAACCTTTTATTTTAATATTTTCATGATTTTATAAAAAAAATAAAAAAACAACGAATAAAAGATTTTATGGTGATATAAAAATATTCTTTTCCAAAATGTATATATAAATTAAAATATGAATTATTTTTGAATTAATCAAAATCGTTTATCTACGTTATTACATGATGATGATATTTGCACGTGTTTTGTTGTATGAAATTGTCAACCGACACTTAAAATAAGTTAATTGCGTATATTGGAGCATGCTTTTTTTTTTCTCAATTAAGGGTCCAGATGTGGCATGGAATATTCTGCGTTACGCCAAGAAAGAGCTTTTTTGTAAGAACTTCTAGCTACAATTTGAAGCACATTGAATATCAATAAAAATTGTTCTGCGAAAACATCTTATCACTAAGTCGCCCAAAATCTTTTTTTTTTTTTTTAAGTCTTAGAACAGAATAGGGCAGGACTATTGGCAAGCTTATCAATTTCGATTAGTCTTAAAATCATAAGTTATAGGCAATTTAAAATCACAGTCATATATACATTTGAAATACAATTGAAAATAAATTTACTAAATAGTGGAATTTATCGGGTTACATCTCTACCATCAACAAATTTAAATCAATATTATTAAAAACTAGCCATACATTTTACTCGATATAAGCAAAATACCTAAGATTATTATACGTCGTTACTGTGAAATAATATTAGATACTGCACAAAGAACTAAGCATAGGAATTTTAAATATAGGATTACCTATAACGATACATCTACTAAAAAATGGTATGGATAAAATTTTGCGAGGACAAAATATTGCAAGAAAATATTATTCCAGTCAAGATAACAAAATACTATATTAATTAGCTATACTGTTTTATCTGAAAACGGTGGTTGTTAACCTCTGTTTTGCGTGTAACAAGTCACATTATTAGGAACCGACAGCTCCTCAATTGTAATTGATTATAGAAGGTAAGCGGTCTCGTTCGCCATGGTTTGGGTTCGTTTTAAATGATGGAAAAGAAACTTCCATAGTTAAGTGGCATCCATCACCTGCCAAGAAATCACCGTGAAATCTTTAATATTGCTAAATGATTTACTTTAAAGGTGTGGCAAAAACAATTTCAAAATTAATTATTTTGTTCTTAAGTGGAGCGTTCAAATTAATACTTTCAAATCCAATGAAACGAATTTTATTTGAAAAAGCTTTCAATTATGGCTTTTTTTATTTAAAATCAAAACAAATTATGATTAAAAAAAGTATTAATGTGCAATTTAAATCGAACGCGTTAGATACAAGTGAGGTAGTTGGTAAGACATATTATTGGCTTATAACCAGTCTTATACAACTTCGCTTTCCATCATTCTTGTGAAAGTTAAATTGAATGACCCTGATAATATTTTGAGGAATCGTGAACATGAGTTATTTATTTAAGAGTAGAACCAGCCTGCCAATGGGGATGCCACTGGGAAGAGCTTTAGCGATTTTTAACGGAATTTCTTCGGATGTTGACATATTTCACAGGGACGTGAGTGAGTTTTATTTTTTATGCATTCTAGTTGATTTTGTCGGAACTTCTTTGCCAATTTTAAATGTAATTTCATCACTTTTTTAAATCTGTGAAAAAGATATTTTTTTCTTCCTATATTTTGATCTTTTTCAGATTGAAAAAGCAATAAACTTGTTATTTGTGATTTTTGTAATGTACACATATGTATCCTTAATTTATCTACATTTAGAATACATTAACGCTTTGATCAATTATTTTGTGTATAAAACAAGTAAGTAAATATAAGCCTTATACATTAATTAGATATTCATTACAATTTATTGATCATATTGGAATAGGAATCGATATATTGTAGTCATTATTAACAGTTGTCTAAAAAGCCATTGTTAGGCCAGATAATAAAATTAGTTAGTCTCGAAATCTATACAAAGTAATTCTGTTTAACTCGTGAGATAATTGCTGGGCACGTGGAAAAACAACCGACAATGTCTTTTCGATAAAATATTTTTTACCTGCAAACAATTATCCCGTGTATTTTTCATGGAACTAGAGTCTCTTCCTAATTATTGTGGACAGATGAAGTCGTCAGATAAAAAAAGGCAATCGACTTTTGACAGACTTCGTGGCTGTTATTTTTGCATTCTTCTGTGTAAACATCTAAACAACTTACCCCCTGTTGCCAGGGAAACGAGACGTTCGGGGAGGAGGGATCGCTGTCGTTGTTTTTTTTTGTTTTTCATTTCAGTGGCATCGTGTGGAGGCAATTTTGTATTTTTATTATTATAGACAATTTTTGTGATTGTGAATTTAATAATGTGAATAAAAAAAACATTAATCCATTGACCTGGCAGTTGGCTCACTACGAGGGTTTGCACGAATAGTAAATAAAAAATCGTTAAGAATTTAAGTTTGAATAAATAAAAGAACATTATAGAGTACTATTTTTAAATATATTATGATAAGAATCAGGACCTCGTTTCGATTATTGATATCATTCTCAACTGATCATCAATGCTTTTCTACCAAGAAGTGACAAGACCTTAAATGTGTACAAATAACGTCTTATTTTTTTTACAATAAAAAATATACTAAACGTGACACTTGTTTTATTAAATACATTTTAAGAAACAAGGAAAGCGCTTTTTATACCAAGAGAAATGTGACTGACGATTAATAACATTTTTCACTTTTATATATATAATATTATAAACAATGCGTTGCGTTTAAAAACCAATAAAAAAACAATCCATTTACAGAAATCAATGGCGTCTTTGAATCTTTCCCATCGTTTTGTATTTCATTTTTCATAAATATTTGAAACAGATTTTATTTGGTTCCATGACAAATCAGAACATGACTTTTCAGAATATGACAAAACAAAAACATGACTTTTCAGAACATGACAATTCAGAACAATCGGCCTACCTACGGACGCCTGAATCTGGCGCCTTGACACCCTCCGAGCTCGCTCGCTCTATAATATTGGGTTTTCACATTCATATTTGTTTATAAACAATTTACCATATTCATATTCTATTTTGTCATGTTCTGATTTGTCCGGTTACCATTTTATTTATTATTACGCCTATAATTTTCTTTTTTGTATAAAAAAAGCAAATATTACTGAAGAACTAGTTTTTTTTTAAATTTTGTATTTAATCAATATTCACATTTCGACGCCTTTGTCGCAGTCCGAACAACAAAATGTATCATTTAAATGAGATTGAAGGAACGGCCCATGGGAACAGATGTACCAAAAAAAAAGTCCCCAAAGCGCGTCTAGAAACAGATATGCGTGAAAAAAAAATGACTCCTAAATACCTTTGGATTCCCGGAATTCGAACCCAAAGACTAGGCTTATTAAGCTATTATAGTATTATTATCAAAGAATCAGTGGTCTCTTCAAATATTTACTTTATCAATTTGGTGAGTTAAAATTAGATAATGTATTAATTCGAATCGCTCAGTTAATTATTATTTTTGAAATGTTTTTAGTTATTTATTTTACGATAGTTTTACTTATAATTTTTTTAATTGTTTGAGTGGGCACTGTAATTGGCTTCGTTTTCTGTGTTCCATATTTGAGTTCTAGTTAAGGCAGTATCATTTTTTTCAAAGTCTGTTTAAAGGTATGTATGTATTAAGTGTTCTCCTACCTATCTGTTCCTAAAATAAGGGCGTAGCTTAAGTGGTTAGCTAACCACTAGTCTAGCCTTACTATCCCACCATCACTCGGTTCGGATAATATTTCGTAAACAACTGGGTAACAAGTGTTTTTAGAAGACTTATCTTGTCAACTTCTCCGCTAGGAGTATAAATTCCATACATTGCAAGCAGACATGGTAAAAAAAATGTTTTTAATAATTATTTATTAACAATATTTCATTTTCATGGTTAATTTTATTAGGCTAGAGTGTTACTGGGTCTCAAATGATTTCAAATAAGTATTGTATTTTTTTTATAAATGGCTTTTAAAAATTGAATGAGATATTACAAAGTCTTAGAAAAACCAAAAAAAAACGGTTTCTGCTGTATACTCTAATTGATTGAAGAAAAAAATCAACAGCCCGTATCATTCATCAAAGCTTGAGTATAACGTTTACGTGTGAATTACGAATATGCTTACCATACTTTGATGAAATATCCGATACTCGAAATTATGGTACAAAAAATTTGTGCAGTGGCTCTTCAAAATGCGGACAATTAAACTAGTCTTTAATATCGTCGAAGATTATTTGTTTTTGACTGAAATAAAAAGATTGTTTTTATTTTTACTAACCAGGGCTGTGGAGTCGGAGTCGGCGTCGTAGAGTAGGTGCTTTTTGGCCGGAGTCGGAGTCGTAGCGGCGTTTTGGCCGGAGTCGTACTCGGAGTCGGAAATTTTGAAAAGTTTAAAAAGAAAAAAAAAAAATAATTTTTGTATTTAATATGTCAAAATTGGCTTTTGGCCGCATTGATAGGGTTAATATTTAATTGAATACACATAAATTGGAAAATTAGGGAAAAAGGTGACGATATTAACCTTTTTTAGTCGGATTCGTGTTTTTGGTCAATGTCGCCCAAATGACTCCACAGCCCAGCTCACAACCATTGATATAATTATTTGAATATATGACGTATACATAATTTAATAAGAATTTTATTCATGGATTAATGCATGTATTTATTATACGACAGTGAAAACAAAACAGTAGTTAAAATTTTTGTAGCAACCAATAATAAATATGCGGCGAGGATCTTTAATTTCTCATTTCGACCCTGAATATTAACAATAACATGGAACCAACTCATTCTCATGACATAACTGCATCCACGTAACGAATACAAATGCAGACAATTTCATTACCGGAATAAAATTAAAAAAATAAATGATGTAAGTGATGCGATAAGTACGTAGTGAATAAATAGCTGCAGGGTCGAATTAAGCGATTTCTGAAGTTAAGATGTCGTCGCTATTATTTAATTATTAATTTAGAATTTCGACTGAAGGTGCTTGATGGAATTTCAATATCAAATTTAAATCGTTTGAATTTTGTTCTTTTCCAAGAGCTTTGTCACTAACGACCAGGTTTCGCCTTTCGGCATCTTCGTGCATTTCAAGTGCACGAATGTATTACAATTTTGTTGAAAAGTTGAAAAAACTGTCGGGTCAGGTTTGGGTAAGATGTTCAGGAATTAGCATCGGGCTTGGGTCTGGCCGGGTCGGAGATTTTCCGCCTCGGGCCGGGTAAAATTTTTATATTCCAGCTTGTGCAGACCTCTAGTTATCACCTACTTATTTTTGGATATTTTAAAATGATACCTATCTACATATAACTACAGGTATTGGGTATGGCCGGTCTGTAGCGCAGTGTCAACGTGGCTTGCGTGCCGGACTGCCCGGGTTCGATTCCCGGTACGAGCAGATTTTTTCAGTCGATAAATCTGTTCAAAGGCATGGGTGTTTGTGTTGTTGAAAATCCCTTCCCACCTTTCCTATCCCAAAAAGCGACGCATAGCGAGAGCGATTAGCTAACCACTGGTCCTGTCCGAGTCCTTGCATCCTTTCCATCCCCTACTCTCTTCGAAAAAGTAAGGTTGAGCAACTGAGTAAAAAGCAGTTCTCGTAGAAAAAAATATGTTGAGATAACTCCGTGAGGAGTCCATATCCTACAAGTTGGGAGCGAACATGGTTAAAAAAATATATTTAAATATAAACTTAAAATTAAGACTGAAGGTGCTTGATGGAATTTCAATATCAAATTTTAATCGTTTGAATTTTATTCATTTCGATGAGTTTTGTCGCTAATGACCATGGTTTCGCCTTTCGGCATCTTCGGGTGTATCAAGTGCACGAATGTACTTGAACTGGCTAATATATTGACTAAACTTTAAGTTTGAGAAGTTCTAAGAGTTTTCGATCAATTATCAGTTACTCCGTTTGTATATATTGTTGTAGAACATATCGAAAGCAACTGGAAATTCATCTAAAAAAACGCATGACTTTCGAAACCGAGACTACTATTATGCCTTTTTGTCTAGAATAGATATGTACATATTTTCAGTTTTTTTTCACTCCATTGAGAATATTGACACTATCTAGTATCTATCAAGTCATTGAATATTTTAAAGAAAGAATTAATCCCACCAAAAGTAATTTAATAATATCTCTTCTGAATACGCATCTGTTCAATCAAAAACATTAAGGTTTATTTACGATCCTATCGTCTAACGAGCGTTAGCCTGATAATAGTAATGTACTCATAGAAGTGACGTTTTGAATTCAAATTGATGTAAAGGACCTCCCGTGGTTTTCCACCGTACCACCACTGTACATTTATCACACCCTATGAAAATGATTTCAACCAATCCACTATTTTTAAGTATCTATTTACTACATGAGAATTATTTGATTGTATCTTAACAGTGGAGTATTCGGACATTATTTTTGATTGGTTTTGTTGAAAATGGTTGAACTCTGTAGCCAAGTAGCAAGGCTTGTAGACTTAGGTACAATCTGGTCGCATGGTCCAATTATCTACTCCCAAAATTGACTTAAATTTGATCTATAACATTGCATTGACAGGTGTAAATTATGCGATATTTTCATTCATTGTCACCCATCTTATCAATCTTATCACCTCATGAAAAATTAATTGGCTATGCTATAAGCCTCGTTCTTTTTTTCATCTTTGTCCGCGCTCAATGTGGAGCATATGGACTCTGTATATATTAGTGAGGTATAGAGCTAGAAAAAGACTAGTGGTCAGCTTAGCACTCTCCCTACACACCGCTTTTTTATGAACCTGGGAGGGAAGGGAGTTTTTAAACGTCACATATTGCCTTTGAACAGAAATCGATTGAAAAATTAATTAATAAATCTATCCGTAGGGGGATTTCAACATGTGAGCTCAGCAACCATAGCCAATGACGTCGATACTCGTCCATGATACGAATTTATATAGTATTATTTCATCTTCCCCAACCTAATCATTCAATCGTTATCTTTTCTGAAAAGAAGGGTCGAGCGGCTGACTATCAACAAGTTCTCTCTAAATACGCTAGTCTGTAATGCTCCATCAAATATAATATACTCTTAGTCCAAACAAAAATTAAATCAAGCCCAATCGAATATTTAAGGAATGTCCTAAAAAAGTAGTTTTAATTATTATTTTATTTGGCACCAAAAACTATTTTATGAGATTATATATTACATATCACTGTTTCGTTGTATTTCTTATCAGTTGATAATACTCGCCATGAGCGAAACCGGTCCTGATCCAATTAATGTTATGTGGAATAAGTACTAAAAATGTGTTTCAACTTAGATACTTCCAAACTTTACACGTTTTTAAGATATTTTAATTAATAATCCAACCAATTATTCTTGGCATCATTAGAAAAGCTTATAAAATGATAGTTACAAAAACCAACTTAATACACCCACAGCAAAGTTTTGCGCCCATTGCTTTTCAATATTTCATTGTCGTATTTTAAATTCTTGATAAATTTCATTCACTTTATTTTAACGTATGAATAACGATGTTAACAATGAATATAAAAGGTGTGCGCGAAATGCAATAAATGTAAATTTATTTCGCATTTTTTTTTCTTCACATATTCCTCTCACCCGAAAGCGATAAGTGCATCGGAAACATCGCCAACAAGACTCTTTAAATATTAATATTTATTATGACGTGCATTTCTCTCCGAATTGCATTATCCCATACACCGGATGCACTAACTTCTGTACCTTTATCACAGGCTGTTTCAACAATATATGTATGTATATCAAAATGATTTTCTTTCAATAAAAAATAAAATATAATCGTATTTAAGCCGTCAATACAACCAATATCAAACGGTTCAGACGGTTGGAGAAATACAATCTGTGCAATCAAATTGGCTTGTATTCAACACTTTGCAAGATATCAACGATAATTTTTTACAATTTTAAGTTAAGGTCACGAGGTTGATCATGAATAACATCAAAAAATGGTTTGGTGAATTGGTAATTAAAGCTCTTATTCCAAATATGTCTATATGTTGAAAAAAATGAGCAAAATAAAGTAGATAAGCCTTAATAAGTATTTAATTAAAAATAAACGATGAAACCTGGTCTAGAATTTTGCAGACGATATCGAAGGTGAACCTAAATCCAGCAGGCCCTTTCCTCCAATAGGTTGAGTTTTGTACCCTCTACCACCCGCCACGGCGTCATTGTAATACACTAAAACTAATGGATTCTATCATCTTGGAAGAAACTAACAAGGTATAGCTACATAACTCTCTGCATGACTTAAGGGGTGAAAAAACTTGCAAGCACCGTGTTGTGGTCATATGCTGCCAATAGAGAGCGGACGCTAATCATTTCTAATGATGTCGATGAAATACTTAATCATGTACATATTCAAACAAATTATACAATATGAAATCGGTTTCATACAGGTTCGCAATTTTCAAGATGGTGATATTTTATATACGTTAGTATTTTTTTACTACCGTGTACTTGAATTCAAGTCAAAGTACATAATATGATTTTATTACACCCAAAATAGCTTGTGGCGTAGTGGTTAAAGCATTCAAAACTTACCAAACAAAATCGCAAGGGTTTATATTTACTCAGCTCAGGGCTTATGAAAAATTATATATTTGATTTTCATTTTCTGACACCCACTTCCTATCATGACTATTCTGATAGTAACGCTTATATTTTTATCAGTATTTTTTCATAAATTTTAACAAAAATAATTATTTAAGAAATCTCAGACATCTTCGGACCGATCAAAAATAGTTGAAAATTTTTAAAACAAACGTCACACGAACATTAAAAGATGCACTTACTATTTCATTTTGTTGACGCTATTTTTTTACTGCAAACAAATAATATTAATAAAATATCGACGTGCAAAAATAAAAATATTTCAGAAATTCTCCTTTGAATCCTCATTTGAAATAAGAAAACGATCGAAATATTAACCGCCAAATTTTTAGATAATGATATTAATATAATGCGAATTTTAAATGTCTTATATTAATATTACGAGTGCGCATCTGATGATTAGAGGATTGAAAATCATAAATTTTACCATTAGGTTTCCGAAGTTACTACCGTCCATCGGCATCCATTACTTTCTCACGAGGAGCAAAATCTTTTTTACAATCGCACATAAAATAAATCTAAAAATGAAATATAAATCAATAACATCGCTGAAGTGCAACGAAAAATAATATGAGGCATCAATGCATTCTTTTGGCAACAGGTTAGGCTGCAGGATTTTCAGGTATCGAATTAATTTGACTCTCAAAATTATGCAGAAACATACAAAAGCGATCTGCTTTTGAATATTTATAAACTACATATGACTATGTGTACATTTTTTACGTTTTTCCTTTAATATTACAAAAATTTGGACATTACAGTGGAACTCCGATCTAACGTTCTCGCATAAACCGTTTTCCCACGTGGTTCGTTCATTTTCTATAGTCCCTTGCCAAACCCCCATAAAAACAATTTTAAAAAATCCCGCATAAATCGTTCCCCGATTTATCGATTTACTCGATTTATCTTCTTAATTTGTATGGTCCCGTCACAAATATTATCCCGATTGATCGTTTTTGTTGAATATTTCTCATAAGCACATTCGACCCCATCCAATCCATTCTTAGAAGAAAAAAATATTCATAACGCTTCTGTTAATGTCTGAACAGGTTCATTATGGCTTTCTTCGCCAACTTCTTCTTCACTAATATCATTAGTTGTAGTTCAGTTTTTAATATATATGTAATATGTTTCTGTTTCATATTTTTGTTGATTTGAAAATTGATTTAAATGAAGGTGATTTAATTGTATCCCTTATTGTTTTGTCACACCTCATTTTACATTTAACCTCTTAATTATATATATTTATACAACATTAATTCCGAATTTATCCCAAATACAAGTTGTACTATTTATTTGTCTTTCGTAAAATGTATTAGGTATATGACTAGAACCAGTTTTGCTCAGCGAGTAAAACTTCTCACGCACTAAGCGTGGTCATGATCGTATAATACAATTTTAGAATAATTAGCTATTGCACTATTGTGTGTTATTCATATATACCCGGAGTGGACAAAGCGTCGATCGCGTGTCTGATCTGTACAAATCTCTGGTGTCCGTCCTGAGAAGAGTGCGAGACAAGTCGTGTGACAAGGACAGCACGCTAAAATCTCGAAGTTAGCCGAATATCGACGAAAATCTCTTTCTAAAACCCGGGTCAAACAAGGGCTGGCAATTTGATTAATATGGACTTTAAATTACTACTTTTAATGGTGGTTGATCGCCACTAATAATTTCAAACGAAAGTCTTTTGCGGGCAAAAAAGTCTTGCCACCCCTGATATATACACACAATAATGGTAATATTATTAGTTTTGAGAATAATATTGATATTTATTGCTTGATAAGGCCAAAAATAATTAATAGGTAAAGTTGTACCGATAAAATCATTTTCATTATACATATTTTTCCGTCATCAGTAACCTACTTCGGCTCTGTTTCAGATACTTCATCGATTTTATGGTAAACGCCTGTGATGCATGTTAAATGTGCAATAATTTATGCATTCAATATCATTTTATTGCAGTTTGGTAGGCAGCTTCACTTAAACTACACCATTTGATTGTTTCTTGATACTGGTAGCGTATATTATCTTTATTGGGTAAGCATCACTTCTACACAATACGAAATTTTTGTACACACATAATGACCAGTGCCAGTCGACTTACTGAAAACAGGCAAGATAAAATAAGGTATGAGTGAAAAGAGCGGGAAATGTGTTGTGTCATAAATTTTACTGTCTTCTGTAATAAATCAAATATCCTTGGCTATAATCATCTCTTCAGGAAATTTAAGATTGAATATTTTTCACAATAAATGTTTACTTTACTACCGCTGTAGACTTTAAATTGCAAGCAAATACATCATACCTATCGTCAATTTAACACCAAAAATTACTGTATTTTTAATATGAATCCGGTCCGTGTTGCAGTGTTCAACGTCATTGGCTTCCGTGTCGGACGGCCCGGGTTCGAGTCCTGGTACAAACAGATTTTTTTCGAAGGCAATGGGTGTCTGTGTTGTGTAAAAATCCCTTCTCACCTTTCCGAGAACAAAAAGCGAAAAATGATTGGCTAACCATGAATCTTGTCCAAGTCGTAAAAATCGAGAGGTTGACCAACAGATTAACAAGCAGTTTAGATAAACTCCCCGAGGAAAATAAAAGTAAATATATACGTATAACTTTACATCTGATAATTGTAACTACTTCACACTCTTAATTGGCGTATCCCGCAACAAAGTAGCATTGGGCGTTTTAAAATAATTGTGTGCAATCTGAGACTAAAATTATTAAATTTTACTTTTATAAAATATGAGATAAAATATCCTTTAATATGTATGCGAATTTACATAATAATATGCGAGTGGTTATAACGAAGCAACATTCAGAGTTGCTTTTTTTTGCCTGTTATGATATCATATCAAGACCTAATAACTGAGACCCCTTCATCATGTTTATATAATGTTAAAAGGGCCTCAATAATATACGTTATCTAGCTTACCAGAGTATACTACACAAGGACAGGTTACTCGCCACTGCTTAATTTATTTCCAAAGCGTTTTACCCTTCCCAATTGATTACACCTCATAATTTAATATTTTTTATTGCTAACGTCATTAGTAGTATAATTATTTTTTTGATTTGTTTCTGAATGAACTATCTCCTTGCTTTCCGTAAAAAGAATTCCATTTTGTAATTTATCATTTTAAATATTAGAATCAATCTTCCTTTATTACTTAAGTGGGTCCGAGGATGCCTCTTAGAGAGGCGAAACACGTGTCACAATTAGTAACACAATACGTGGAAGTTATTTTTTTATTATATATGACATTACACAAGCGTACAAACGGTACTTATTTTGAATTAAATTTAATCCGTAGTAACGAAGTATGGAGAGTTTGTCTTATTCAATATGTACTGAGTAATTCATTACCTAAGTAATCGATAACTGTTATTTTTAATTTATAATTTAAAAAATACATATTTAACTTTGATATCTTATTCTTTTACGGTTTGTATCTATTTATAAGAGATCTTATTTTGAGAAGACAACATTTTATGATTTGCGGTAATCAGCCGACAAATCGAAAACGTAGCTGGTTTCACTATCAATTTAATATCATTTACTTGATCATAATCTCATAATATCTTAATTTGGATCCATCGCCAGTTGCAAGAAGACGAATGATTACTACAAATCATATCAAGATTTCTATCCAAAATAATAATGTCTAATATTAATGGTATCATTACCAAAATCTGTTAATCTTTTCATCGTTTTGTCCAATATATTGAAGCTTATCGTCGTGAATTAAAAATGTATTATTATTCAAGTATTTTAATCAAAATTCTGTTCAATTTAAATCCAATTTGAGTGATGATTGCCTGATAATTGTTTGCAATCCATTCCCGAAAAAACATCAGTTATCTATAATTGATTGTAGAGATGTTTTCTTAGTGAAAATTTTCAAAGCAAATTAGAGAAATTTAAGCTCGTGGTCCACGCATCAGCAAACGGCTTCGCTAACAACCAAGTTACCCTTGCGCCTCGGCGGGAATCGATTCCGCGAACCGATGATCGTAAATAATAAGCCGACCGACGCAACGTGGCGTTCACCAGTGGGGCGAAAGATGGAATAAAACATTTGACAAGGATGCGCCAAGTAATATTTTCAACTATCTTTTATTTATTTGGTTACAATTAATACAATTCGAATTACAATTAATACAAAATGATACCATCATGAAGTAATCAATTTTTGTGTATTCGGAACAAATCACCCTCTGAGGACTCAATCTTCTTTTATTCTTATTTTTCAAAATTTTTCAAAATTTTAATTATAGTTTATTTTGCTTCAATTTATTTTCTTAGGTGTAATACTTTGTAATTCTTGCTTAAATTTTGTAAAAATATAGCTGCTTTGTGTTTCTTATGAGTTGATAATGCTCGCCATGAACGAAACCGGTCCTGATCCAATAAATTGAATGTGGAATAAGTACTAAATATTTGGTATTATTTCTATATAAGCTGACGGTAAATTATACATTTTTTTTTTATAAAATAATCATGATTGTAGATTATCATCCATTTATTTATGCTATTATTATTTATGTATTGCTGTTTGATAACCCTACAGCGGACATTAAGCGTTATATATGTTTTTAAAATATATTCCAAACATTGTTAGCGACCTGTCGATTTTAGCACTCCCACCTTTATTTTTCATATTATTATATTGTGGAGCGAAAATAAAAGCATACACCATTAAATGCACGCATGCATAAAACAGTTCCTTCATCACTTCTTTTCGAAACATCACTTTTATTTGCACACTTATTGTTATTGAAGATTTTTGTATTACAAAAAAATACCAGCCTCTTTGTTGACCAGTAAATATAAATTGTATTTTATTTTAAGAATTTGGGATTCTGTTGTGTGAAATAAAGACCCCAAATTGATACGTAGTATTTTTGTCTTAAATTTTATAAAAACTAGCATCTTGAACTGTTGAAAGATTTTTATTGATGAAATATCACTGAGTAAATTAAGCCAATCAATAATAACTTGTATTTAAGTGAGGTTTTTAGGTTTACTCCTGAATATTACTGTAAATATAATGTTTAAAAAAACGATTTTATATATATATATGTTACAGTGGAAATGTATCAAGTAATAGATTTGTATGACAACATGATTTCACTGGTCACGATCATTGAAATTATTGGCCCAAGTCGATGATTTGCCGGCTTAAAATTTTGGTTTACTTCAATGAAACAAAATCAGCAAGTAGTCCCTTTGTCGGTCCCTGTGGTCTAGTGGCAAGAGCTTTGTCCTAACAATTAGGGGACCCGGGTTCAATTCCCGGCAAGGTCAGATTTTTTCAATTGAAAAAAGTTATCTTGGGCTTGGTGTATGTTATTTATCGTTGATTTTGTGCACATTCATTCATTATTTATCATCGAGTTAATCTCGTATGACTTTCACGATTAAGAATATTTGGCGCATTGGCGTAAGCTGTAATGCCAAATATTTAAAAAAAAAATTAAAAAAAAAAGAGAACCAAAGAAAAACACAGTCAAGCATAGGGCTGAAGATAGCGCGGTCAAATTTATTTTCAATGACAGCTTGGAGATGAATATATTTTCACTGAGAATACAGTTTCACTGTAACATATACATATATCATAAAGTGATAATGAGACAACATTTATAGGTCTAAGCTAGTGCACACCTTTAACTAAAACTGTGTAAGAAAAGCCGGTAAAATACACTATGTGTCTTATTTTTAAAAATACTTGTTCCTTATATATAATGAATATCCCATTGAATTAGTCATGTGTTAACGCCATTCTAGCGATTTTCACTGTCGATAAATGTGTCATTATTTGTAAGCTTGCAGCAGAGCCGAGGGCACTACCTCATTTTCTTTTACTTAAATCGATAGTTGGCATTGCTGTGACTCCAGAGGTTTTTCTTCTAAGCTTCCTATTTTATATGAATATTGGAAGCCAGGAACCACAGTCTGCCGAAGACATGTGCATCGATCGTGGGAATTTTTGGTGGAATGTATTAATATTTCGCAAATCGTTGTTAGGGCTAATTTCTTCTCTCACAATGTACAGCCAGCTTCCGAATGACGATTTCGCCAAGAAGAACATAAACTTTGCTTCGGATGTTCACATATTCAGCGTGAACGCCTTAAAAAGAAAACTCCTCCAAGTTGGTCATTAGTTTTTACACAAACAAAATGAAGTACACGATGATCTTTGATATACATACTAATACAAATTAAATAAAATAAGTTATTTTAACTGTCAATCATATAAAGGGTCTTTTTATAAGGACGCTTAGTTTTGAAATGTAAATAAAACAAGTTGTTTGTGAGATTTCGACTAAATTTTAATTTCATTTGTAAGTATATTTTACGGCATTAAATATGGAATATACCATCAAATGTCTGCCAATATCCATTCATTATAAAATGGGCCATGTCGCTAAAGTTAACTTTTTTTCCAAATTTGGGTAAACTTCCAACTGCTCCAGAACCCAATCAGGCGTTGTCTGTGGTCGTTTACCTGAAGTTCTTTGGTTAGTTGTATTTTATACGGGTGCAGACATAAGGCCCGATTCAAAATTCGCCAAGTTGAAGTCGCAGAAAAGCCAAGTTCTTGTGAACAACGAGAAATAAGCTGCCTTGGGTTTTCCTGTACACTTTCACACACAGCAGCAATGTTTTCACCAGATATTGTATTTTGATGACGTACAGGTAGGTGTTGGCCGATTATTTACCAAACTGGTTGACTCAAATTTGGCCACTAAACAATGAATAATCTACTCAGCAGGACAAAGTAACATATTTTGAGCGTCCCTATTGAAATACCCTTTAATAATAGACCACATGTCTGTTTATAAAAAAAATCGTGCCGTAATTATTGACGGTAACGGTGATTCCCCAAAAAATCAACTTTGCCCCAAGAAATCGTGATGGTTTGATACCTTTCATATGCTGAAGATAATAACATTATTACAGACAGCGTGCTGTGCTTTGGTTTGTGCTTCGATATATACTAAGTCTAGTCTAGTCAATGTATTTAAAGTGCATTTACTATTCTGTTATTAAAAATAATTGAGATATTTTTTGACTTTGTAAGGTCCACTTATCCTGCTCATTATTTATGTAAAATTTAAGCAGTCAATAAACGGAGTAGAGTTTGTTCAACACTCACATTAATTAATCACTTCGTTAAAATATAAAGAGTAAGTCATAAGTCAAAACAGCCAATGCAAACGATCAGAGGTAAACAATTCAGTACTCATACATTTTTTTTAAACTATCACAAAATATTTTAAGCCCCTGGTATTAAAAAAACTTCATATCCGGAGAAAATGTCGGTCGGTAGGGTAGCCTCCAAGATTCTCTGCCACCCGCCAACCTCATCATCAGGTCATCCCGACGTCCCGTAGTTCCGGTCAGTAGATCTTCATGACCGGTAGCGGCGACAGAATCCACTCGGTTTGTAGAAGAGGCAGGCATGATTCAGGCTCTCCTGGGGCATCGACAGCACATGTCCAAGCCAGGTCTATCGTCCTGTCTTGTATTTAGGACGTAATACGGAGCTGATTTTTGCGCTCTCTTACTTCTGAGTTCCTGACCAAGTCAAAACACCGTACTCCTTTATAGTACTTCCACAATGTATTGTATTATGATAAATACAGACGAAGAAATGGTAAATCAAATTGATGAATTCTTCTGATTTGGATAATATTCAATTTGATTAAAAAATATGACAAGAATTTACAGAAAGTTATACAATTGAAAAGCAATTATCCATTACAAACACTTTAACGGCTTCTTGCCAGTAAATGGAAGCCATTCACGTATCATTAAATATTTTATAAACGAGATAAAGCCAAAAACTTTTAAATGCTTTATTTGAATGAAACTAGTTAAAGAATATAATTATGTGGAAGTGGTACTTCTGATCAGTTAGTTAATGCTGGTAAGTTACTGACCGCTTACAAAAAACATTTTTTTTAAAGATTGTCATTTGCTACGTACGTACGTACGGTAAAGATTGTTATTAATATTTTTTATGAAAATTTAAGACCACTGACAAAGCCAATTCGGTATTGTGTACACGTCAGATCAGTCTCGCATCTACATAGTTAATGTGAGTGCACGCATATTGAAAACGATTTTTAACTCCGAACGTGATAATTAAGATGTTTGAATAGCGATCGGCTGTAAGCGGCTCATGACTTGGATTAATCGAAGTTTTAAAATAAATAGAAACATCGCCTTCGACTAATCACTCCCTCCTCATGCCCTCGGCTGACTAACGAAAAGTAATTTGTCTCGTTTTCTCTCGATGCATATCAATTTATAAATATTGCCAACTCTTTTGCGTAGCAAGGCTCTTTGTTATGATTTAGTGAGTTTGGCATGTTTGTTTAATAATGTAATGTTGATGAACGAAAGAATTTTAAACGCCCACTTCTCAAATATTAAATTTACACACGCAGATATTTGTATCTCTTTTTAGCTATAATATAATGATAATCAAGCTAACTGTTCAAATACTAATCTCATAAAAGGAAACTCATTTCCTACTATTAATTGACTTTTCGTAAATTGCAATGATTGCCAATCCTCGAAAACATTTCGAATAATTCAAATCACCTATTTTAAAACATTTTATTTACGACCATGCTCGGAAGAAAACTTCTGAATGCTAGGCAGATTTTTTAACAGAACCTTACAATTTTCTTAATATCTTATATATAAAACCGAAACGGCGTATGTATGTCTGTGGGTCTGTATTCCCTTTTGCATTGTTGGTCATTAAGTTGCCATAAAAACGAATATGAAAGAAAATATGTTTGAATTTTTATCGGCGAAGAGATTTAGTCAAAATGTAATAAATTAGTCTTCTACTGAAATTTTCCCGGCTTTTATTAATATAATAATGTTTATTATTTACTTAAAGGTATTATTTGACATTTCTTTGACAGCAAATTAGATTTTTTAATGGGCGAGAATGGGGCTGTCATCAAATTAAATAAAGTTTGTGATTTTATTTTAACTCTATTTTGGATGTTAGATTTTGTGATATAATTATGTCGAATGATATAACATTAAATAATTATTGGTCGCTTAGTCCGAGCGACGCCGGGTAGCAATACTAGTATATATATAATCCTCTAGTTTTATGTGTGGTTTAAATACATGTAAAATCTTATATGAGTGTTATCTTCCAGGGGATCAATTTTCAGCTATTACTAGTTGGTTTTTTTATTTACACACACACATATTATATGTATACATGTCTGTAAAAGTGCTTGATTGTTTTTAATTGCTTAGATATTATTATAAAAATCATTATTGAATTTGTTAATTTTCAGTTATGCGAAATTTTAAATTAGAAAAATTAGTTCTTTAAATTATTAATTGTTCTGTTAGCATTATCACTAACGCTTCAGCAAAACATTGTATTAATAATAATACGACTTTCACCAATTTAGTTTTCAAATTATCACTAGCTATCTAGAATCAATTAAAAATTTACTTCGAAAAACATGATCCTTTAAAGTAATTATCTCAGGTTTTATGTATGAACAATCGATCATTATAATTGATAAATTCGCTCCAAAATTAATATGAACTCTTTTATATAGACTGGCAACACCTATCTTCTCGTCACGCTATATGAAGGCTATAGAGAAAATCGGAACGGCTCGAAGACGGAGCTTTTTGAGGCCATGTTGAATTTTAAGCTAACAGAAATTTCTGAATCAACCCGGAAAATAAATTGCGGCCAGCGACTTCTTGAAAATAACCCTTGAATTTTGTCAGAAAATATTTCGTTTCTTACGAATATGAACAGAATTATCTTTTATCTATTTAAATTAAAATAATTCTTATTAAAAAATATATGAGTAAAATGGACAATGAATGCTATGTTTTAAATACAAAAATAGATAGTAAAAATTTATAAATATTCGGCGTAATAATTAAGAACCCAAAACTTAATATACACCTATGAACATTAAAAGATTTTAACTCTTGATCATGAAATCGCCAAGCATACAAAAGCTCAAATTTTACAACTATCGGTCATGGTTAAGGGTTTAAATAAGAATTAAAACTTAGAACTAAAAGAATTATTAGTTTAATTTATAATTTGTAATGCTCACTTTATTACTAAAGCAAATTTTGCGATAGTAAGTCTGATGATGCTTCAGAAACATGCAAAACACGTGTCACTAATATATATAACACATATTAAGAATCTATTATTTACTTATGTATGATCATCTCCATATAAACTATCCATCTTCTTTCAACGTCTACTATCGTAGTCATTATTTTTTTATAAAATTTAAATCATTAAACCAATGAACCACATTTAATGAATTCAATAAATAACTGTGCTCTTATAAAATATTGCAAAATAACGAAAAAAAACAGCTTCTAATGCCTCTATTTATATATCCGCTATTCATATTTATAATCATATCCCTTTCTGTTAACTTTCCATGGACGATATAATTAATTGGATAATTTCACCGGACGAAGTGGTCTGTAAGTTTTTTTAAATCGATTTATTTGTTACAATTAAATCGCTGACTTGCGATCACGACTTTGGTGTTGATTTTATTAATGTTTGATTAGCTTTTTAATCTAAACTCAGCTCTTCGTGCAAATGAGATGATTATGAATCATTCATGAACGAAAGCACAGAACGAATTATCATGACCTCACTATAAGTGTCTTTTGAACATTTGTATAAGAAACAAAACAATCCTTTCATATTTCGATTAAACAACAATCTTTGTTCAATGCACATAAAATACAAATTATCCAAGTATATGATAGTAACTTAAATACAGAGATTATTTGTATACTAACAACTAAAAATTGAAAATATATATTTTTTGCTATATAAAAATATAGCTGACGCACAAGATAAAGTGGCCAAGTATACACAAGTCAAATGTTTAATAAATCCGTGTGAAAATTTGTAATCAATAAGCTCTCCAAAAAACAACGTTTTATCTTTAGTGACGATTATCAAATTTTCTAATACCGACGAAGCAAATAAAACGGTGTGGTAGGTATTATCAAGCAAAAGATAATATAATACAAAATACAGATACAAACTATAATTCATTGGCCTTCTTTTGTTTCGTATGACTAAATAATAGGGATATCATTTCAGCTTTCTTAATTGAAGGCAAAAGCTGGCGATTTTTCATTCGGTCTATACCTTTGAGCATCCGATATATTCTTGTAAAGCTATGGGACGCCTGGATGGCTTGAGAAGAAGCAAGGTGGTTAGCAGGATGCAGAGAATCTCGGAAGCAAATTGTGGCGGCCATATGCTCAGAATAGAGAGCGGACATGAAAAAAAATATGTGCAAAATAGTTCAGGAAGTGTAATAATTTCTCTTACAAATTTAGGGGGGGGGCAGGTTCCTATCTCATCCCAAATGATATCCTTGTTCCATTACTAAACTCTTAAGTTAAAAATTCTTCGTCATATTTTAAATTGATTTATAGAATGTCAATCCCCTGAAAGCGTTTATTGTTTTCTTTCAATAAAATAAAATAATCTACACGTGGTAGCCATACAATTATAGACACATGATATATTTATTGTATCAAATTTTCTCAAAGCTACATGATATTTTATTTCTACAGCATATGTATATCAAATACACCTGTTTCTAAATTAATACTAAAGGTATTGGAGTTAATCGGCATACACGTTTACTTATGCGACACATTTTTATCAACTGACCTGACTTTACATAAAATACCTTCGTGTCGTTTCGTTAAAAGGTTATTTTTGTGTCAGATTTATCAGGTAAATTAATTCCCAACATCCCTTTAACAAGTTGTTATCTAATTAAGCTATAAAACGTGTGTATAGTGATAGGCGTATAACCTTTCCGTCCAGCGGCGTGCATACGTAATTTTCCAACATAGGATTATAGAGAAATAGTTTGTTTTTGGATATTTTTACATACAGTGAAGATTAGACAAATGAGTCTAGATTTTTTCAGGTGAGAATATAAATGATTCTTGAATCAATATTTTTGATAATGGAATAATCACGCACCCATTTTATCAATCCTCCTAGCTCACTCCTAGTGTAAAGCAAATTAAATTCACTCGTTGTTGACCTTCTCTACTGAACATATAAAATTTAAAATAACTTTGATTATGTGCTTCCCGTAAAAGGAAAAAATCCCAAACTCCATTGTATTATTTTATCATGTTAAAATATTAGAATCAATCTTTATTTATTCTTTCAATTTGAGTCGTGCTCTTCCGATACATAATTTTTTCATTGTTAAGCGTTTTATGATCCACGTTAAACGTATAAAATAATGGAGCATTTTCCAGGACCTGGTTATTTTCATCTTCATATCACAACAATAATGAACCTTTAAGTTAAAATAACTGGTTGTTTGTTAACCATTCGCATTACGGCCGAATTTATGTGGATGTATAGATTACGATTATTGTATAAGGAAGATTGGCAGAAATTTATATATAATGCAAATGCATATTTAATATGTCAACAAAAAGACTATGACAGTTACTGCCGTTCCATCCAAGAAGGCAGTAAGTGAGTGTGACAAAATTTTGAGAAAAATAACACAATGTGTATTAAGAATTTATAAAAGGCCGTTGATGCGAAAATGAACGAATTTCCTTGTAAACAAGCAGTAAAGAGTTGCATTGACCACCTCTTTGCTAAGAAAAGTTCAAGAAATTACCATGTAAAGCTTTCAAAAATATTTAACAGGTGACATTTATAGCTCATTTTCATCAATTTTGCGAGTTACTACCTTCTTCCTTGGAAGGACAGAGTAGAACTGTCAAGAACAGTGGTTCTGATATACGGCTACCGGAGGATTTGGCTGCGGCCACCAACAGATTAATATAAAATATTGATATTTAAAAAAATGAGGTCTTAAAAGTAAATTTATCAATTAATAATCTAAAAATGAAATATTTCCTGTGCAATTAATGGCAATAGTTAATTTGTCAAATATGGGTCCATTTGACAAAGCTCAAACACAACGGATTCAAAACAGAACATTTCCGTAGGACCACTTATGTGTACGATGCGGCCACATGACAATTTTACGTGAGAACCACTGCTCTAGAATGTATTTGTTTGTCATTACAACACACAGTCTAATGTTTTACTTGAGACTTCAAACTATAGCAATGTCATCGATCACTATTATGAAACTAGATATTATAATTATTTGTGATAATTAATATTCAGTTGTAAATATTCAACGGGCACATTAAATTATTAATTAATTTTATTCGACATCTTGCACTGATCGTAGGATGTCAATTGTGTCAAATAATAATTAATATTACAACAGTAAATAATTCATACTTGACATCAATAATCTAAATACTTTGTTGTATGGCGAGCTATACAATTTATTACTGGAATTTCTCTCCACGTACTTGCTGTACGTTTATGTACATATGTATATTATCAAACGGAATATTCGGCGAAGGTATTTGCTGATACCTATTTCGGCTAACGCCATCGTCAGAGCTACTAGAACTAGTTCTCTATTATTTTTTTCAACGTAATTTGAGAAATTGTTCTTTGTTCTGTAAAATATGTTCAATATATAATATAAATATCAAGTTTGAATCGATTGAATTTTGTACTTTTACATGAGTTTTGCCACTAACGACCGGGGTTTCGCCTTTCGGCATCTTCAGGCAATTCAAGTGCACGAATGAACTTCAACTGACTTATACTTTTTCTTCACTCAGGAATAATAATAACAGGAACGATACCTTTACGTGTAAGGATTTTTTTGATTTAAAGTTTTGAACGCAGTTATAATATTTTGTAACGAAATGTGAATTTTATGACGTCATTTTTTTTTTAACCATGTCCGCTTCCAACTTGAAGCATATGGACTCCTCACGGAGTTTATCTCAATATATATTCTTTTTTCTACGAGAACTGCTTGTTACTCAGTTGCTCAATTTCTCTTTTTTCGAAGAGAGTAGGGGATGGAAAGGAAATGATGACTCGGACAGAACTAGTGGTTAGCTAATCGCTCTCGCTATGCGTCGCTCTTTGGGATAGAAAAGGTAGATGACTTAATAAATACAGTTTCTTTTTTTACCTTTTTAGAATTGATTTACTCTGGCACTTTATAAGCAACACTATAATTATATATTATCAAGTTACGTAAACCACGACTAGCAAATTTTTTTCCGATTTATTATGTAGATATATATTTAATTCATATTTTTTAATTCCTGCTCAGTCGTAGGAGAACAACTCTTGTGTGGTTGTGTATTGAGGTGGTTATCATCTGTCAGACTGGCCGTTATGCGCAATAAAACAAATCGGGCAATTAAATACATTTATATTAGTATTTGTTTGCTGCGAGAGCTAACAAAAGATAATCAAACCGGTCCAAAATAAGAAATAAGAAAGCAGCCCGTACCTTTAATATATACCTCCAAATAAAGGCAATTTTCAGGGATGAATAACGAGAGGTCTTGAATTTTTTCATTTCCATTTTTAACTATGCGTTTTAAAATTCTGGAAAAAATTCACTACTTCAATAAAAAGTTTAAAAAAATCACAGATTTTACAATCAAAAAAAAACGTTCGAAATTAAAAATTTTCGGTAAATTATGGATGGGACAAAATTTTTGTAAAGATTCATGAAAAATAAGCAGATTAAATGAAATGAATGTAAGGCTTACGATTTATTATGATATGTTTCGTCTTTAATTTAAAAATTTATTATAATAGAAGATCCTAAAGAATACTGAAGCAATTAGTATGAAATCGAGTTGTTTTAATTTACAGGAGCAAAAACGCAACCACAAACTACACAAATAATAATATTATACAGATAGAGACAGTCACATAAGTTTATTATTTGCTTAAAATAAATAGAAAATTTTTATTATAGGCTAATATTAAAAAACAAATTCTTCTTTCAGAACTCATACAATAATCAGTAATATTCTTCAGATTTAATTATTTTGATTACACATTTTATAATAATCCACAAGAACTCAAAGAGTAAAGTCAAAACATAAAATTATAAGCCAGTATGTATAAATTTGTTGAGCTTATCTCTAAAGGATTGGAATTCTGTCCCGTGACCATATATGTATATATTCATATTTTACCCAATTTTCAGATATTTAAACCTCGTTAAATCCAAAAAAGCTCATCACTCATTGGGTTAATAATATCGAGGATTTTCACTGAAGCGTCTTGATGGAATTTTAATACAAAATTTGAATCGTTTTACTCAAAACTTGAAGCGACACAAGACAAGCTCGTTAGTTCATTTCCAGAATATTTTATTAACTTTTAAATCTTGTAAATTTTCATGAGTTTTTCCTCTAGCGATCCAGGTCCCGCTTTTCGGGATCTTCATGCATTTCAAGTACAAAATTCATTTAATATTCAATCTTTATTATCTATGATCACGAAATATCACTAAAAAAATAAGCATTTCTTATTTTTATTGAAATCATCGTATGTGTAAAAAATACAATATTGTAGGAAAATATGGAAAGAATTACTATGCATAATAAATATATTACCGATTAAATAAAATTCTGTCGTGATATCGTTGTTAATTGTTACTCATTCGAGTCAAACGTTTATAGTTTTATAAAAATAAGGTTATCAGTAAATAACACATCTCAATTATTAATGATTTTCTTCATGGACTTTTTACTTTTTAAATTATTATTTTCATTGAAGCTTAGTTGCATACCCCTGATGTGCATAGATCAATTAAACAAAGCGTTAAAGAACAAAACACCTTAGGATAATATTACAAAGGTTTTCAATCTATAGGAATTATTTTTAATATAAAAAATCATTTTACTAACAAAACGTGTACCATGAAATAATACGCTTAGTAAATGATATGTTGTATTTTTTTTACGTTACTTTGTCCCAGTAACCTATGTCCTATGTATGTATAAAGTTGGCCCTGCATAATATTAAAAAAAATCACAGCCATATTGAAAATAATGCCGGACCCGCAGCTGAGTAGTCAACATTGTTGTCTTTCGATGCAATGCTTACGGTTTTGAGTCCCAGTAAAGTTTCATTAGCTCAATGATTAATATCTGTAATGTAATCAAAACAATTTGCTATCGGCATAGGGCATCACGGGGAGAATTAAGTGTATCCTTCATGTTAACCGGTCAAAAATTAATCTACGAAAATGAGTACTGTAAAATAATATGTTTTCTTAACGGCATTTCGGTGGATATTATCCTGAACTCATAAGTAAAAAGTTTTCGGAAAATTTTACATTCCTTGTAATAAAACATTAACTGTTACTTCTTTATTAACAATATTATTCAGCTGAGTCAACTTTTATCTTGTATGCTGACCAAGAGTCCGTCGCAAAAAGAGTGTCGACTTGTCCATAAGGAGTACAACAGTTGTTTCTGCCTTTTTTCATATTCCTTCTAGTCCGAATACAACCTAGTTATTTAAATAAAAGTAAAATTTTCAATGCGACTCAGTTTAATTTGATACACCTTTTGATTACCTTGCGTGTATTTATTAATTCAAAGAAAAACCCATTGCGAGGTATCCAAATCAATTTTGTTTGACAATTTCTTTTTTTTCATAACCATATTCATATCCCTGATCGTGCACCTGTATAAGTAGTATCTATTCCTCGAGCAGGCTGTTAACAAGAATACTTAACTCGGTTGATGCATGGTCTTAATATGCATGCATCTTAGACTAAACAAATTTCCATTGCCCCTTTTCGTTAAAGTTATTATTACTTTGTTTCTTTTTAAGTTGTTTTATTTGACCCATCCTATAATACCTGCGCGCGCATACTCCACAACAACACGCTAAGAACAGAATATTTTTTTTTAACGAAGAAAAAAAAATATTTAAAATTTTTGGTTTTTTTTCTATATAGTTTTAGACTTCCAATCTGTGAAAGTTATGAAGAAGATCGCGAGAATAACAACTCTAAATAATATACTGCTAATTGTCGGTGTGTTTTGTGTAAAATAATCTGCTTAAATTGGTCACTCGCTGATCTTGATTGAACTTGAGCATTTAAAACTAAGTATACAACTAAATTGTGTTCGTATTTCTATTTCGCCAAGAATTGGCAGCATACACCGTTTATCTGTTATTTCGATTTTTTGATATGGAAAACATTTTTTGGTTTTGCTTTAATTAATACCATCAAATAGGCGAGAAGATTATAGCGAGTTAATATATGATTACACATAACATAATCTGTTTTCCATATTTCTTCTTAACTTTCCTTATCAACTTTAACTGCAGCTATATTGAATAATTTTGATTTCATTTAAAAATAGTAATAAATTTTTAGTCCTTATTCCCCATTAATAAATAAGTACCATTTTTTTCGCATATCGATTAAAGATATATAGTGGAATTTCAATATCAAATTTGAATCGTTTGAATTTTGTACTTTGACCACTGAGCTTAGGTGATGCTCGTTTCGTTCCAAATTTGGAATAAGAAAAAGAAGTTCTTATTATTTTATATATAATGCCATTCTACCAAGTATTAACAATGCCCACCGAAAAAGTAATTTAGATTTCAGTAAAACCGATCGCGAGAAAATGATTATAACAAAAAATTATACAATTATTATAAAATGATTAGGTAAATTAAACTTTCAAATACAAAATCGGTGCGGTCGTGAAGCAGTTAAAAACTGAAATCTCATTATTTATTATACAGCATTTACAATGAATTAAACATAGAGTCGATAAACTTTTTACATAAAGCGATATGTAATTAAAACGTTATGCATTTTAATTTATACGCATCCGTTAATTACATATTTAATTTACAATATTTGTAATAGGTCGTATTTATAATGTAATAAAGTAATCATATTTAACGAATCTTTACCCCATAAAAATATTATATACCAATTCTCATTAACTTGATGTTATCATATTAGTTGGTAGGGTTGTTTATAGATCAGATTTTTTTGATCAAATCAATTTACCATTAAGGAATTTCTATTAGTTTCACCGTTAACCGATAGCAACAGTTTGTGGTAGATTACAAAGTATTTTTTAAATTTGTAGAATTAAACACCACTGACGTAATTTTGGTTTTTATTAATTCTACCGATTACTACCAGGAGATTGGATTTAAAGCTCACATAAAAATATATTGAAATAGATTAAATCAACATCCCATCTTGTCTTTAATATCGTTATTTTTATTTTCAAAGAAAAACATATTTTATAAATGTAATTTTATTTATCACGGTCGGCATTATTTATTATTGTCCGATCTGTAGTCGAGTGCTTATGTCGTCGGCTCCGGTTGCAGATCTCACGCACCCGAATCCCTGTATTTCAGTAACATATTGATTTTCCAATCGTTTACTATTCGTAGGCGTGGATGTCTATGATTTCAAAAATTCTCCTACACACTTTTGATCCTTAAAATAGGGAATTAGTATTCATGTAGCCTTATTCATTTATCTCATCTCACCTCGAAAAAAAATATCTATCGAGGAGCTTAGTAACAAGCAGTTCTCGCAGAAAAGCTTTGGCTAAGATTAGCTCATTAAGAGACTCATTGAGAGTGGTTTTATTAACTCTCTGCAAGACTTGTATGGTGCTATTGCAAATATAATTCTTTCTTTCAACGCATTCTAGCATCGCTCAGATTTCTTTCAACGCATTCGATCCTAAATAAGGTTTTTCGGCTCATTCTTCATTACTTAAATTCTACAAAAAATAAAGTTTGACTGAATTAAAATCAGGTCTCGTAAAATAGACTGTTTTTAAACTACATATTTATCTGCTATACGCTTCACACTAAAAGTGGCCATGGTTGAAAAAAGTAGTCAAGATTGTCTTAAAAATACTAAAAAAACACATATTTTTTTTTTATATTGTCAAATACAAATTAACTAACTTCACCTTTTGTATAAAAAGTGTATAACAATTCATAATTAACAATATTTAATAACAAAATAATTCTTCAAATGGTGGACTGAATTTTGAGAATTAACACGAGTTATGCCAATTTGTGTACAATCGTAATTATTAATTTTATATTAAAAATGAATTACCATGAAAGCTTTAGCAGGAGATTTTATAAGTACAAAGTTGATGATATTGATAGAGCCGTAAAATAACGATATTACTGCGCGTACAAATAGTTACAAGTAGCCTATCTCAGCGGGAGCTAGAGGCTCTCATTTTCATAAATGATATACTGGCTATATTTCTAATTAATTGTTGAGGTACTTCAGTTATACCTCCGACTGGGCAAATAGAAAAAAATACCCCTTCAATCTATAAAAAAAAACTATTTTAATGTCAAGGTATAATAACAGGGTCGTCATAGCGTAGTATACGGTTCAAAGTTGTTGGCCAAAACAAATCGAGAGAATACATCGGTAATTTAATCAAAAATTAATATGTATATAAAATTTGCTTTATAGGAATAAAAATAACAAAAGTTTTTGATGAGAGTGAATCGTAATACAACAATCTTACAATAAACGACAAGACTGTTTAAGAATAAATACCAAATATTTCATCGCTGAATAATGGCGGGCATTAAAGAAACAAGATTTTGGTGTGAAGCCTTAATGGTCATTTCCATCACTGCTTGTGAACAAGCATGGGTACATTAGCTGCCCACATACCAATAAAAACTTACACTCAATATAACGTTAAGGGGAATTCTTTTCTTGGGACATCTGTTACAGGATTCAAGATCAAGACTCAGTCACATATTTTCTACAACGAAAGTCTTTAATAGAAATGAAACACAGAAAAAACAATCTAAGACGAATATTTAACAATCAATTTAGGAGTGTAAAGCAATCGTCAAAGAGCCATGTCATGTTTTAATGTCTTATTGTTTAATCATCTTTTAAAAATCAGAATAAAAAATTCACTAGTTAATGACACAAAATTGGTTAGGGGGAAATATAGATATGTGGAGAAATGACACGCATTCCACGATTCCCATAGTCAGTGTGTTAACACATTGGCTACGGTAAACGCGGAATACGTATCGTTTCTCTATGTGTTTTGATTTTCCCCATGCCTTTTTTGTTTTAGTAAAAAATCTTGTAGATTTCGACTGATGATTCTTGTTGGAATTTCAGTATGAAATTTGAATCGTTCTCGTATTTTGTATTTATTTCTTCATGGATTGAAACATATTATAACGGCAGTTGTCAAAATAGGTTTGAGCGTTTTGTAATTCTATTTTGAATTTTTCATCCTTTGAACCATTATATATTAAAATACAAATTCAGTCCCGATTTTTTACATTCTTGTAATAAGGGCCTTAAGCTAAATGCATTGGAACAGCTAGAAATTAATAGGTATAATCAATCCAATGACATTCTTAATGAACAGTTAACAATCAACACATCACCACTTCTTAAGCCATTAATAAACACTAATGCAATTTAAAGTAAATTCACTTGATGCATTACTAATTTTACGTTTATTCCCACTTAGTAATAATAAGCCAGATTAGCTTTCACTTTATGAATACACCAAATTAATAACTTATCTTTTCCATATCAAATTAAGATGGTGGAACAGAGAAGAAGATGTTTAGTGTACCCTGTCTAGCCTAGGTATATAAGCTTGTTCTAATACACGTTTAAAACATAGTTCTGACGAGGGCGTCGAAAGTCGAAATAGTTATCAACAAATATATAAAATAATTTATGTAGATATTATTTTTCTTACCGTAAAATACAAAAGCTTTACGATATTTAAAATGACCTACCTATTTTCATATACTGAAATAATACGGGGCTGGCGAAACGGGCTATTTTTATTTCTAGGATGGGTGTAGCCTACAGGTATCTCTATGTTTTTTTTACAACAGAGGTTTTCATTTTCCACATGATAGTCTGTCTAGCGTTACTGTGTTAGCCAAGGTTATTTCAGCTGTTATAAAACTTTGTATACAAAAAAAAAGTGAATGTAAAAATAAATTCTATAATATTTGAAAAGTAACAAAAGAAAGTCGATTGCCGCAACCCACGACTATCCCGAACGTTTTTTTAATACCATTTTGCACTACGAATCAAGATTCCAGATCAAAGTGATGATCTTTGACCCATGTAAGCAATAAAGCTTTCAAAAAATGACAGTTTTTAAAATACGTTAGAAGAGTATTCGAAGTGATAAAACTAACAATTGCAGACTTGCGAAACATTGTGACCACTGGGATTAAGTATAAATTTATAACTATTTTTTCTCAATGGATTTTTAATTTTTGTAAGTATGGTTATCACCAATCTAAACACAGTAACAAACATAAGAATAGTGAGGAAAAATTATGATTCCATATTAAAAAAAAAAAACAAAAAACTTTTTGAAAAACAAAGAGTGTTAATTGTGATGTATAATAGTAAAATTGAATTTTATAACATTAACACCGTTAGGTTTAGTCTGAGGATGCTTATCAACGAGGTGAAATGTCTCAAATAGTAACACAATAAAGTTATCAATTTTAGATTTACATTAAAAACAGTTATGTAGGTTGATTTTTATTTCAACCTTTTTGACGGTGTTATTGAAAATAGAATATCTGACGAAAATATCAAACATTTCCAATTATTTTTGCTCTAAGTTAAAGCAATTTTTAGGCAAGTATATCTCAATTAACTGTGCCATTGACAAATTTTAAGCGAGTTTCGGGATTCAATTTAATCATAATGATCGAGTTTAAATAACACATATTATAGTTTATTATTGTATTTACTTGTTGACACAGTAAAAATGAATACATTGCAATGGGTATATAATTATGTCAACTAAACACACAAAAGAAAGCTTCCGAATTATTCAACCGTCAACGTCTTTTTGCCATGCATTTACTCAAATGGTTAACGATGATACATACTACAATATAAGTACGTTGGCAGGTAAGTGTGCCTTGCTTCGTAATACAACGTAATGCATAACCATTCATTATTCCATATATCATATATCGAGTGAAGCCTGTTTACCGATGAACTTTACTGCCACACATTAATGTCTACCCTCGGAGGCTCTACTTTAACACTCCAATGACGATAAGCCTATTAAAATATTTCTTCACATTGTTGGGTATAAAAAACAAACGTGTCAAGAGTCAAGACCCTAATGATACAAAAGCAGCCAAGAGAACAATTGTACATTAATTTATTTAATTTATATATGTATAATGGAATCATAAAACTCATCACTAAATCTCACATTTTAACGGTTTTTTTTTATGTTGGTTTGATGGTACAGAAAGATTTGTCTTATTATCTTATTTAAAATAGATAAAGGTAACAGAATCACACCATTTGTAAAATTGTGTATGATAATTTTACAAATGTTATTTGACGATAATAAATATTTTTCAGAGCAAGTATATCTAGAACAGGGGTCATTCTGACTTTTGAGAAACCGGCCAGATTGAAATTTTCAAAAACTTGGCGGGCCGGATGACACATAAATTCTAATTGGAATCCAATTACAATATTAATTTATATGTTCTAATATAATTATATAATGTAATTTCTATTGGAATTTATAATAGAAAATATTTATTAAATTTATTTATTTATTTATTTAAGAAAAATCAAATCATGGCATTACAGCTGACGCCAATGCGCCATGGATTTGACAAATATAAATACATGCATATATATATATACATACATACATGTAAATATATAATAAAAATCACAAATTAATTAAAAATTAAAAAATAAGATGAAAATTACAATAGTCATAAAAAAACAGAGGAAAAAATATTATTAATATCACATTAGAAATTTTCAAGGCAGTCAACCGAATGAGTTCTGACAAAATCAACTTTTATTCATAAAATATAGTATTCGTCTGAACTCACTCACGTCAATATAATATATGTATGTGATGGCTTAATAAGTTGTCGTATCTTTTAGGTACCAATTGGTAATTTGAAATAAATAGCAGTAGTGAATTCACATAAAAACAGATCATAAAGAAAAAAAATATTCTTATTCGAATAATTTATTTTCAAGATCGAGAATTTTTGGAGGGCTGGATGAAAATCATTGGCGGGCTGGATTCGACCCGCGGGCCTTAGTTTGGTGACCGTTGATCTAGAAGGATACGCCAAGGACAGTAGAAGTGTACCTGTCGACTTAAAGCCCACCGTCATAAAAAAATTGTATTATTGATTTGATATGCATTGTTTATTCATAAAATAAAATATTTATGCATATCTTATACTTTAAAGACAGGGTTAAACATTGAAATCCGCGTACCACGCCCCAACTTTAAATCTCTTGAGAAATTTTGCATTCAACTCTTCAATAGCACTTCTTCATCGCAAAGAGTGGCCCATCAGCGCAACATTCAACCTGCAACTTACCACTCTGGCAAATAACAGTATGCTGTTTTGTTTTTCATATAATAACTCTAATTTAAAATTATTATATTTCATGGAAATATTATCGTGTATTTAATACATCTTCGTTTCTATTGGAAAATCGCATATCTGCAAAATATGCGTTATTCACTTCTTTGTATTAATAATACTGAAAAAATATCCTTTTATATATTTCAGACAGCAATTAAAAAAACGTAAAGGTAATATTAATTAATTTTTTTTTTTTTTTGTTTCACTCCGATAAAGTTATTTTTTAACTATTTCTATGATTCCATTTTTTTTTTGATTTCGCATGTTTGCAATGCTGTAATAAAAACGATGAAATATGTTGAATAGTTTTAACACAAATGTGTATGTATATTAACGAATATTAGTGTGAGTTAGCCGATGTCCGTGAATTTACTGCGCAAGGAGAAAAAATAATAAGTTGGATACCGCCTGTTGGGAAAGTATCCAGTCAATTAATTTAGTACTATTATTGCTGTACATCTTTTAGAAATCTATTGCAAAAAATATATAATTAAATATCACGCCCTTAGAAGTATTCCGGAGGTTCAGTGAACGTATGGTTATGCAAAACCTTATCTTATATATAAAACCGTAACGACGTATGTATGTCTGTGGGTTTGTAATTCTCTTTTGCATTGTTGGTCATTAAGGTGCCATAAAAACGAATGTGAGAGAAAATATGTTTGAACTTTTCCCGACTTTTATTAATATAATAATGTTTATTATTTACGTGAAGGTATTATTTGACATTTATTTGACAGCAAATTAGATTTTTTCCTTGAATTTGGACATTTTAATGGGCGAGAATGGGGCTGTCATCAAATTAAATAAAGTTTGTGATTTTATTTTAACTCTATTTTGGATGTTAGATTTTGTGATATAATTATGTCGTATGATATAACATTAAATAATTATTGGTCGCTTAGTCCGAGCGACGCCGGGTAGCAATACTAGTATTATATAAATATGTATAGTGGAACCCCGATCTTACGTTCTCGCATTATACGTTTTCCCGCGTGGTGCGTTCATTTTCTGTAGTTCCGGCATTTAGTTCATATATTAAACTTTCCCGCATTCATCGTTTCCCGGAATAATCGTTTGTTTTATTGAGAAACGTAGAATCGGGGTTTCACTGTATAAACATTTTATATTTTCAAGCTTTAAGTAAAAACTTTTTAATAATATTAGTCGAAATTATTGTAATTACACACAGTGATCAGGATGTGTCCAGAACCATCATGAACGCTAACTCAATGCGAAATAATCTTTTAACAAGCTTCGATGAAACTTGAATGGCTTATGGGCGCAAAATATTTTTTGACTCATCCAAACTTTGACAGTTTTAGTGAACGACGCAACGGCCTGGAAAATCACTTTTCGGGAACACTTCTCAGAATTATGGTGTCTGGATATTACTGAAAGCAAGATTGGCAGGTCTTAATATCTCTGTTGGGGATTGTTATATGCATTTTGATTTGTAAATGATCTTTTCCATAATTTATGTGATAGAAATACTTTTCGAAAGATGTTTTTCCATCGCACTCTTTCTTTGCGACGGCTCAAAACTAATATTTAATAATAGCTGGAAGAATATCTTTCGAACAAAAATCTTATTCAATATAAAACTGTTCGTCGTTACTTGTAAAACACTTCATCTATAAGTCAAGTATATATTTTAAATGTTATGCATATTAAAAACAAATGCTTGAACTTACATATGCCTAGCGCAGCCTAGCTATGTTTATTTTTTTAATCCCCGAGTAGAAAGTATTATACATTGATCAGAGGCTAGTGTTTTCTCTAGGCTCAGATGATTGGCTAATTTTTAACCAATCATCATTTAAATTTTAAATATTCCCTGGAAATACCCATTGATGGAATAAAAGCTTAAAGTTATTTTCTTTCATATAGAAAATTACTTTAAGCTTTTACAAAAAGTGTTCGAATGTAGACTCAGTTTAATACGAAAGAAAAAGCTTTCCTAAAATAAAGCTATGTATTTAAATAAAGACATTTTTAAGTATTGGAGTATTGAACGCAAGACTAACGATATTATTCATCAAAAAAAAAAACAAAGCAAATCATCAAGTGTCGTCGATTCGAATAACAAACACATAATGCATCAAAGCAGGTATTTGAGATATTTTAGACGAGGGTTTGGAGATGCAATCATAGGACCAAAATTTAAACCAATTACAAAATGTTAGGCTTATTTTCGCATGTTAAGTTTTGATAATTGGTAGTAAGCACCTTCTTAGAAACGGGTGAAACAAATTTTATGGTCGTTATTCACGACCTGGTGAGTGCCTACTGCCTACTGATTTCAAGCTTAAAAGCTCACCTTGTTAAAGCGATATTGAAAAAAAGGATTTCAAGCCTTACTGTATAATGTATTTAAAAACAGAAAAAACAACCGTCACAATTTTTATATAAGTACGTCATATATATAATAATTGCCATTTCGAAAATATTTAATTATAGAATAATAATATTTACACTGGAAAAAAAATATTTTCATCTGCAAATTAATTGATTTAATATTTACCAAATCTTTTATTTAACATTGAGGCATTAAAATTTTCAATACAGATCGAACGCTCAAGTAAAAGCTAAGAGCCTCAGTACTTCACTAAATTCAGGAATAAGATATTCTAATGTCCATTATCCCAATACTCTTAAATTGATTCGAATAAATTATTTATGAACCTTTAATTACAAAAACCATTAGTGTATACTGTATATAATCCTTTTCTTGGCTACTATATACTGACATTGAGGCGAAGATATAACGATAAGTCCTCTCTTTACTTTATCTTCCCATTCTTTATGTCTTATACAATTTACAACCATGTCTAATTAAGTATTTTCTCTTACCAGTTGAAAATTAACACTAATTAAGCAAAACCGGTCCTTTTCAATAAGAAACCTAACATATGTACGATGCATAGTCTTTTAATTTAAAATAAGTTTTATTGCTGAGCTAATGAGTCAAGCCGAGCATCTATACACCCTTGAAAATGAAATGCATGTACTAAAATTTTAAATAATGATTGAATATTGGCATGAATTCAAACACCAAATTTGGCAATTTCAAATACGTATTTATTTTGACATATGTAGTAGGTATTGGATGTTATTATTTTATTAAAAAAACTCTCGCTCAGAAAATTCAACTAATTCTATTATTTTTTCAGAGTAATGATTTAGCAATCAATGTTGATAAAAGATGAAGCACACAAACAAATTATTTGTTCGATACCAAGTGACCAAAAGATTGATATTAATTGATAAATTGTTGGTAAACATAAAGCAAGAATAATACTAGAACATGTATATATTTACCCCATTAAAATACTAGAATTATCCAATGACTGGCTATATTTAAAATAATAAATAACCAAAAAATCACATAGAACTCCACCAATTAAAATTAAATGAAACGAAACAAACAAAAAAGCTTCTCAAAATAAAATTTATGTTCGCTGTTAATACTAGTAGGTGACGTGATAAATGGCCAAAACAATTTTGGAATTGAACCGTTAAAAATGTTTGCTTAACATTTTAATTCACTAATTACCATCTTTTATTTTAGTTTCTTCAAACAACTCGACTGGAAACTTGCGCGTATAAAATTTCATAAATAAATATTAATTAGTCTCGTGTGTCACAGTAAACATCATGAAAAGGTGTTTTTTGAGCTCGTTGCTTCATGAAAACTGATAATTTTAATAAATTTCCCAACCTCATTAGACGAGTTCTCGGACTGTTTTCCTTATTTTTTCGTATTTCGTGTATGGTGGAAAATAATTGATTCAAAGCATCAAATTTGGTGTTTGAATTTATTGTAAAGCGTTTAAAATTAAACATTCTTGAAACAAGTTGCTAGATAATTAGCTTTAAAGTAGTTAATCAAAAATCTCACAAAATCTCATAAAAAAAGTCTATCAAAACAAGGAATTATTAGAATATTAAAAATAAAGAATATGCCTATTTTTTAGATTTGATAGTAAAAAAGTAGATAAAAGTAGATAAAATTATCAGTTTTAAAACTTTTCAAAAAGTTGTCAATATTAATTTTATATTAAGAATACGCTTTTAAAATTTGATATTTAACGAAACTTTATAATTATTTATTCAAGTAATCGCATCAAAATAATACGATCGATTTTTTTTTTTTATTAATTCTTAATTTTGTCTTTCGGATATTGACTGTAACGCGTTTCCACGTTTCGTTCTACATTGATAAAATCTCACGTATATGAATTCAAATTATGCAGTATACTTCAAATGTAAACTGTTTTTTTTCATTTATTCGGGAATATTCAATAAATTAATAGCATAGCAAAAACACTATTCCAGAAATCATTTCTTTCATGAATTTATTTATTATTATATGGGAAAAATATTTTGGAGGCAAATAGTGATTTTATTTTATATGCTATAAGCAATGAGAGACATAAATTATTAAGTTATAGTAATTTGTATGAGTTAGTTGTATGGAAATGAAAGAATACTGCAAAGAACAAAAAACAGTCGACATATTGCTATTAATTTCTTGGTAAATAAATTAATCAGATAATATTACATAAATTTATGACATCAAATATGTCATTTAGATGAATTTAAAAGAACAAGATACAAATACTTGTTACATGACACGGAGAGGTAAAAAGATCCATTAAAATTTCTAGTGTTGATTATTGTGTATTTTTCTCTTTTAGCCATCTTCTTTTTGCTTGTTTCATCTTTGTTCACTAAAAGTATCACTAAAAAACAATTTATAATTGTGCGGGAAATAATTAAATTTTATGATCCTTTCAATTCTACACTATCATATTGATCAACCTTCGCGAACGAAATATGTCAGTACATTATGATATTCAGAAAAAATGTTCATAACTGGCTAACACGGTTGGCGATCCCTGTTTAAGTTGGCATTATTTACCAACTGTAGTATAATATTTTCCATCCTATTAAAGGGCCATTTCGAATTCAATCGCTCACTTTTTCACATATCAACAAGTCAAAAAGCAACCCATCAACATAAATAAAAAAAGAAACAATATTTATATAATTTATATTAAATTACCCGAACAAGCTGATTTATGTGGCTACAGTTCAAAGATTTACGTGGGTCTATTGGTAATAAAAATCACATTTAATTATAAAATAACATTTTGATAATTAAACCTCGTTAAGGAGACTGTACACTGGTCTCTCAATCGGTGTGGTAATTTTTTTATGGTGTAATAGAAATAAAATTTTAAAATCTTGATTACAAATCTTAATCATGTTATTTGATCAAAATTAGATAACTATCACAGTTGGTTAATTTTTATGTTGGTAAGCATACTTTTTTATAGTTAATTAATATTCCTATAAAACCGTTACATTAGTATTCAATGTACTCAAAACGTTGTCAGTGTGCCAATACGTATTATTTTAACAAAAATGACGATAATAATAATCATCCGTAACATTATCAACCTTTCTTATAGCTAGTCATGCAAACATATATTTGATAGACACACAGATGTCTCTATTTTGATATTCAGATATTTATCCTAATTTTTTTAATGCATGCTTATTGCTTAGTAATAGTAATAACTTCACATTGTTATACCGTAATACAATGAACGTGCTGACGTGTAGCAATTAATAATTCTAGTGAAAAATATGAAAAATAAGATTGGAATGGTTTTTAAAATCGGTGCTCAAATAATAAATATACTATACACAAACTCCAATAAGACTAAAACAAATACATCCTTTTTACATTAAAAGGTCTGTCAATAAATCTGTTAATGATATATTGAATAATAATATTTGGGAAACACTGGTGGGTAATATTTAAGTAGATTTAAGTTTTATCGCTTCATCCAAGACTAAGTTTGTGTTTTATATTTTTTTGATTAACTTATTTTAATGATTAATTTTATTGATAAATAAATAACTGTTGTCTTGGATTAGAACTCGTTTTGAATACTGGATACATCAATAAAATCTTCTTTCAAGCTCTAAAAATACAAACTTTGAATGCTTAGCATAAATTTGGTGTTTTAATAGTTATGTTTTTCCAAGAATTTCGCCGATAGTTTTTAAAAACTATTCAAGGTAGGATGAAACTATTGAAATGAAATATATCGTATAAGCTTAGTTTTATCAAGCGTTAAATTTATGCGAAATAAATATTTTAATACGTATAACTTTCTACACAATAGTGTTGTTAAGTGCTGCACATAAATAGTAGATTCCAATGAGCTTATTTTCAAGTGTTTATATGCAATCTAGACATCCCGTCAAGTGGAAGTGATATTGAATGCGAGCTTTTCGGCTTTGCGAAAAGGAGCTTTGAAGAGGTGCAGACTTCAAAAATGGCTTTTGCATTCCCAAAAGGATTTGCAGTGTTACAATCTTTGACTGAATGTCTTATACTAGGAGGTCTCACATGTGTACCACAATAGAGAGTATTATGTGAATTTAACAAGTTAAAAGTTCTAGTGGGTATAGAAAGTGAACGTAAATATTAAAGTTGTTTTTTTCAACTCTGTATTAAATACAATTATTTTGAAGCTACAAAATTCAAATATTTAAGTTTTGTTTACGAATTCAGTGGTTTACCCATGGTTCACACTTGATTGATTTAGCCACTATTGTTTTTTGAAGGTGTAATTAAAATATTTGATTGAATTATATTAATTAGTGTAATTCTACGTAATGATGGTACTAAGACCATCATTGCCTAGCCAGGATTGAACGGCGTAAAAGTATTGAGGTGAATGGATTAATATTTAAGAACCAATTTTATTATAAAAAAACGATTTATTTTAAAATTTAATATTTTATGAGCATTCAACAATCGACTGAGAGTGCTTGATAGAATGGTATTTTTAAGCTTATTTTTTTCCAATTCTGAATCAGTTTCCATATAATTAATTCTATAATATGGCAATTCTTAAGCGTCTCATAAATTACAAACAGTTTTCTAATTTCAAAACGATACGAATGCTGTTGATGAGAAAACATGTTAGACCACGGAACAAAACATTTGTAGCATTTCAATTAGACTAAAACAGTAGATTATTGAGCTATTTCCGATATCTATAAAATAATTTAATAATGTGTATAGTATTTAAAAACCTTTATCGCGTAATCTTGTGAATGTTGCATTCCTTCGCGTTGTGTAAAACCCATTTATTTTTCAATTAAAATGTGCTTTGAGAATTGAGAAAATATATTTATAATTCAATTTAATTAAAATACGCACAAATGTCAGATATTATTAATAAATTATAGAGTGGTAATTTTTGTATTTTTTTTCTGTCCTTGGAGTTAATGTGTTAACTTAATTTTCGTAACATATTTTTTCAGCACAATTGGATATGGATTTATTTAAAATAACACTTAAATTCTACCAAAACATACTCAACTAAATCTTTTGAAAGATGAACAGACTTCTGCTTCGTCGCTTCCTTTGACCAAACAATCTATTGTGAAAATGTACATCAGGGATAGGATCAGCAAAAATGCATATTTGTATTAGTGGCAAAAAGCTCTACTTATCCTATCTCCTTTATATAGCCGCATGCAAGATGTAGCTGGATTTATTATTTTACCTCAGAGAAAGGGTAAGAAGTGTTTTACATAAAAAAAAATATTCATATTCAATTATAATGATTTTTTTTTCTAGTAAATATGGATGGTAAGCGAGGTTTTTTCTGTTATCATAATGTATGTGAAACGTATTTTTTGTATAAGGTTGGCAATTACAATATCTTGTAAAAAAAAGTCCAGGTTTCTAGATTAAAATTAGACTGAATTAATATTAGAGTGTATTAATTTGGATATCAGTTTCGCCCGTCAAAATTTCCAGTATTTAATTCAAAAACATAAATATTCACTAGATGCTTCAATAATTAACTCTCAAAATATTCATGATTGTTAGACTCAGTTGGTAAATGATAAATCCTTTTTATGAAACACTCAAACGTTTATTACGAGTAACTAAAATCATCAGTCGTTTAAAGACTTCGTTTGCAGTGGTGTAACTATTATCTGAAAGCTTCGAAATGAGTCATATAATTATTTATTACACTAATCAATTCATCGTGAATATTTATCAAAATAAACAATTTATTAAATCTTCCCTACGTTGGGAAATTAACTGCAGTTTTGCTAAATTTTAGAAACATAAAAATGCCTTTACTTTTTATAGCCAGCAAACTTTTATAATAAATTTCATGTCTATCAATGCAACATATTATAACTTTTGTTGAAATTATATTTTATATTTCGAATAATTATTCTTTCACTCTGCGGCACTGTAAAATTATTGTGTTTGAAACGATTGGTATACCAATTTCACAAGTCAGCTTCATCGGCTGTAAATTAAATGACGTCCCGTACAGCCATTTCTTAAATACACACTCCTCGCTACGACCGAGGTGAGAAAGTCGGGGAAAATGCGACCGAAACAAATCAAATAATATTTTATTAAAAAATAGCATTGCTTGAAGGAAATATTATTGCAGTATATCAGTGCTCATATACATACGTCGATCAAGGAAAAATATTTATGTTAAACTGATGTTTTGCTGAGACACATATTCGTATGTTTTGGGCCACGGTCTGGACACGCTGACTTTCCGAAACGAATTTTAATTTTCTCTACGCAAGTCCATCATAGGTATTATACAAGCTACTTTGCCGGAAAAAAACATTATGGTTCACCATCACAGATTCTTGTATAGAAAAATGAATTTATTGTTAATTTGGCTTAACAATTACTAAGAGGACTTTAGTTAATTCATTCCAAATTATATAAGTTATAAGATGTAATAACAGCGTTAGATATAACCGTTTCTTTCAGGAGTAGCTCGAAACAAATACTTTAAATGTCACATAACTCCTGCATATGTTTTCATAAAAAATCCTTACCTCTTAATATCCTCATGAGAATATTAATTTCAAATCAATAAATGGAATATTAGATCATTAGCATCTGGAAAACTCCATATGAAAAACAAAGAAAGGAATTTTTGGTTCGAATGTTTCATATAATAATTACACATTATTTAATTTATTCAATGTAGATCAATATTAGGAATTTTGAAGATTCGTGTATTTATTACGATTGTTAAAGTGAGCACATTTTTACAAAATTTATTCATTATAAATAAACGGGGTCATACCTGACTTTTTAATTAATAAACTAATTACTTCAAAAATAATCTCAGAGAAACTTTTTTACATACTTCCCCTTTGAGACCATCAACCCTAGCACACTCCATTTTCGATTTACCTGCTCGATTATATGTTTCATTCTTTCGTTATTATTTCAGTATACGCCAGAGAGTGACAACGATACTAAATCATTTCGTGTGAAACAATGGTCCGCTTGTAACTAATAAATGATCGCTTAAAGGTGTAAACCCCAACAAAAGTTATTTATTGTATTTAATTAATGATCTTGTGTGTATTTTACACGCACACCAACCAGTGTATACGTGCATGTTGAACACACAGGTGATATAAATCGGGAAAGTGTGGGTTAATCTGAACACATTTGTAAGGCAGTGTAAACATCACGCTTTATTGATAAAATTAAATCGACGTAAGATATACGGGACGCTTTTGGTTAATAGTCACATGAAAAAGACTTGAGCATTCAGTTTTATTCCAAATACAGCTCATGTCAGATAATTATGCAACTAAAGTTTTTTCAATGCGTACTTCATGGGACCTGGAACACATAGCAGAATTAATTTAAAAATAAATGCCATCTGCTCAACACTAGCTCCTTAGTTTTATTGTCTTCATATAATAAGAATTCATATGCCAGCGTCTGATATTGCAGAAGATTGTGAAGAATTTGCAAACCATACGAATCGGTCATGTGATCAATAAAATACGTTGGAACAGGCCGAAACACGTGCTGCGGATACCTCCGGAGATACTCAACGTTAAATTCATTCCAGCAATTTCGGTGATCAATATGATTAGTTGAAACGAAAGAGACCGATATGAAGCAAATCTATCGGTGAATGGCAATATGGGCAACTTGAAGACGCCGCATGGTGGTAGAAGAAGAATATTTTTTGTATTCACTTGATTTTCGCTTAGATTGTGATGTCATCGTGAACTCAGTTACGAGCGACGGATCGCTAAAATGACTTTGAAGGAACAGAAGTCTATCGAAATACTGGCCAACCCATTAAAAAACAACGCCAATATAATATTGAAAGTGACAATATGAAATGACTGTCAGTTCAAGTACATCCGTTCAATTGAAATGCCTGAAGATGCCGAAAGGCGAAACCCGGGTCGTTAGTGACAAAACTTATGGAAAAGTATGAAACTCAAACGATTTAAATGTCAAAGGTTTATGTTTGTGAAAATTACTACCGACAATTGGGCTTCAAAACATAAGAGCTTAAGAGCAACGTTTAAATATAATTTACAACGTTTCGAAGGAATAGTGTGATAAACGGTATTGGCCTAGGTATTTAATTTCAATATTATTCGAGTACGTACATATGTACGCCTTGTTTGTACATACATCGTAAAATTCATTTATTAAATGCACGTTTTATTGGCGCAAATTTCAAGTTACATTTTTCGTATTATATGAAAAGATTATAATTTTCAACGGAGACTGTTCACGGCTTAATAATTAATAATAACATCGAAGATATAAGAGAAATAAGATTGAATCTCTTCATTTGAATACATTGTTAAATATAATAATAAAATTTGATTTTAAGTGTTTTATTTCCAATGTAAATATATTATTCTCCAACAGCTCGACACTAATTCCAGTTATTTCTACAATAATACGGAGTATTATTGCTCCATAAAATTCTCGTTCGTCGCTATTATATTAATTGGCTTAGTATTCCTTTGGTACAAGCACTAATTCGAACAAGATCAGAGTTCAAACCAATTATTGTCTCGCAAAAAGTGTTGCAATATCCTCTTTTTATAAAAAAAATACAGTTCCTTTAAGAATGAGCAGGCATTTCCAAGTCGTAAAAAAATACTTGTTAATTTTTTAAAAATTTAATTTAATTTTTTTTAAAAAAAATATTTGGCATTACAGCTTGCGCCAATGCGCCAAATATTCTGAGTTGTGAAAGTAACACGAGATTAACTCGATGGTAAATAATGTATCAGTTGTGCACAAAATCAACGATAAATAACATACACCCAGCCCAAGGTGTTTTTTTTCAATTGAAAAAATCTGACCTTGCCGGGGATCGAACCCGGGCCCCCCGATTGCTAGGACAAAGCTCTTGCCACTAGACCACAGGGACCGACCGAAAAGTACTCTAGATTGACTAATAAAATAAATTTGGATTTTATATTTCCGTTATAAATCGATTTGTATGAATCAACTTTAAGGTAATCAACACTGGTAAAATAGTTTTTTTGCCCCTTATATATTTAATAAGATAATCCAGTCGTAAATTGCGGAAATTATAAACGTTAAATGTGGTCTGTACTACATACAATGAAACGGATATGTAAAAATTGTACGAAAATATTGTTAAACGTCAATCCCAAACAAATAAAATTGAGGTTTCGCTGTATACATAAAGTTTCCGTCACGAAATTGTATCGGTCTGTTCTAAAGTATGAGTAAAAATTCACATCTTGATCCATTCTCAATCATTTTTTTAAGATTTAAGGATGGAAGTAGAGAACGGAGCTTCAAATTAACGTATGGCACTCCGTTTTGTATATCGGATGGGTCTACGGAAAATGTAGCTATCACAGAAATCATAGCAAAATGAATTATGAAAACATCGCGATCGTATTGTATCCACCGAATAAAACAAACGCCCTAGAGCAATGACCGGTGTTTTAATTATATTTAAAAAAAAAATGGTAGAATGTGCAATGTTTCATCGTACACACCGTAGATATCTTGTTTGACGATGTAATTCCAGTGTCCATAAAGGTAAATTTGTTTTTATGGCGTCGAATGTATAAAACAATCCATTTTATGGCCGCCTCGGTGCTACGGCTCATTTAAAAATATTTAAAAAGACTAATTAATTATTGCCCGATGGCCGGACCTGTATCTTTGGCATTTCGTTTTGACGCAGGGGTGGCATGTACCGAAAATTATGTTGCAATTCATTAGGCCCGGATAAATGAGTAAATATATTTTTGCAATCTTCCACTCATGAAAAGCAACCCATCGCCTAAATTATTTGCCGTTGAATCGCTTATTAGTCTCTTTGAAATATATTTTGTACGTAAGAAGAAATCTAAAAAACTATATTCTGAACCCATATTTTTTGTTTCGCATTCAAAGTAAATAATAATTTTAAAACACATTTAAATATTATGATCAGTTATATTTTTACCAATATGTCAGGTTTACCAAATTCATTATAATATGGTCTCCAATGCATTGATCTAATTTCATTACGTTGTATGATTTGAAATCAACATATTTAAAATTAGTTAAAATTGTTGATCGCAGATGATTTCTGTATGTGAAAAACTCTTGTTCATGTTCTAAATTGAACATTTTTTCGTAGTTTCAAAATTTTATGAATTTACTCCATTGTCACTATCTACATATATTATAAATAAGGTAATCGATATATCAAAATACTAAAGATATCAGTAAATAAAATTAAATGTCTGATGATGATAGGAATCGTAAGGTAGACGCGGAGCCCGGGTCCCGCGAGGCGAACCAAGTCACTGGGCGTGCAGTTTATTTTATGCCCCACTCATTTGAGGCCGTTTCAATATATCTCGGAACTCGATTGGCACCTTAATAACCACCTTTGCATATAAGGGACCCGAGAAAAATACGACGCGGCGGAATGAAAGTTATGCAAAAAATTTAAAAAAATATTTGTAACTTCACTTATCGAACTGATATTTTCAAGATAATATTTTAAAGCACATTTATTATTTGTCAACTGTTATTTCAAATGGAATGTAATTTAAAAAAAAATACCCGATGTAAATTAATGGACTGATTTTGAATTACAAAATTGAGAATTAAATTATTTTCGAGGTGTAGTAATTCGTTGCAATATCAAAATAGTTGTTGAAACCATATAGAACGTGTTTAAAAACTATTCAATTATGGTAACACCTGTTGCTATATTTAGTAACATGTTAACTGTAGTATTTTATCCTATCAGAGAGAATATAGTAATCTGAGACTCTGTCAGAAGAAGAGCGGTGCAAGAATCCTTAAGATTTTACCTCAATACAGCAGGCAGTAGATAAATAGGTCCAGTAATAAATCTGTCGCCATGAATTAAAATTAATAAGAAGCGTTAAATGATTTCAGATTACATATTAAATAAAACAATTACTTTCTTCTGCAAACATGGTCGGCGGTCGCACTCTTTCCATTCTCAGCGAAGACAATTAAGGATAGTCAAAAGAATCGAAGCCATTAAAAATAACAAAACAAGTTTTAATACCATCAAAGGGACCACCACCCCCGGATATAATCTTTTACATGGTCGCAATTAACAGTCGAAAACTGTATCCGGCGCTACAGCATATTTTTTAACTTATTTTCTGTACTTCTGTATTTTTTATTTGATTTTTTTTTATAATTTTTTATCCATAATGGCCTTTTTAAAATTTTAAAATGAACCATTGATCTTGGCTTAGAATATTTAAAGAAACAAGTAAACAATGCTGAAGGAAAACATGTCAGCTAATATCAGATTTGTCTGCGTCATAAATTTTATATCATAATGGAATTATATATTACATTAAGTGTTACATAAAATAAGATTTTTAAATATTTTTAATTTTAAGAAATAGATCTTATTATTTGAATATTGCATAATTGGTTTCAAATTCAATAATTAAATACGGCCAGCAAAATCAGTCTTCTTCGTTAAGGCAAAAAGTGGAATAAGTAAAAATATGTTTTAATTTTTAAACTATAATGCTTTTCAATCAAGAGTCGTCTTGATAGATAAATAAATAGTTTGATAAACGCATGAATTTAAATTATTGCATTCTCTCAAAATTCACAAAAAGCACCAGAATTTCATAGCTTTTAATACATCTTTAAAAGTAAAAAAAGGACAAGACTTTTAAGCTACCATTATGATTCTCGCGCGAACGCCAGATGAAATGAGCGCGAGTCCTAACGTAAATAAATAAACGCTGATGGTTGTTCAACAAACGAGGCCAAACCATACCGCATGGGCTTTAAAATCTTCCCTGGGGTCCATTCGCGGTCTCCTATAGTGTCACAGTGTTCCAAGTTATACATACTCATTTATGTCATCTTTGATAACGAAACGTCTACACCTAACAATGATTTGGGAGACCTTCACCAAAATGTGAATGCATCAACGGTAGCTGATCGGATGTGATGTATAATATATGTATACACTGATGCTTGGCATTTGATCACCATTATAATATACTGACGTTCAACTCTAAAAAAAGCTTAAGTTAATTTAGTTCCTTAATTTGACGGACACAACGTTTGATTACAACAAGTGTGACTTAAAACTTAAGGATTAAATACTAAATAAATAATAAGATGTTAGCCGTCAATTATAAGTGAAAAGATATTATATTATTTTAGCAATGCACAATTAGTTTTACTATATTTTCACATCTTTTTAAATAATTTAGTGAGCACTGTCAATCGATCTTATTTCTCCAATTTTTAGAAGAAACATAGAGATGTATATCAGGTTAAACAAATTGAGACACTATTGGGTTCACATAATCACTGTTATTAGGGAAATTTCAACCAAAATCATCAGTTACTTGTGGTTGGTGATCGTTCTATAAACGATATCAAATTTCTAAAATAGTAAATAAACGCATGGTTACTGTTAGAGATACATTTTTGACGATTCGAGAACTATTTTGCTTATGGCATCTTAGATTTCATCTCGATCAAAAAATGTGGAATCAATTTTTTTATTTAAAACTGACGCCATAAAACTAATAATAATTTAATAAAATTTTAAAGGGAATACATCATATCCACTGGGAAAAAAGCATTATTCGTCCTATGAAGCTATGTAAGAAAAGATGGGGTTTCAAAAAAGTGTCGTAAATGGTCGCGAGTGCAAATTGTTTGTGTGATAGCGGAGAGGGTAGAGATCAAAATACATTAAAATACGTAATTTATAGACTTCGACAGTTGTTCATATTGCTCGTTGTTCGTATGTCGTTAAATATAAGTACCATGCGTTGTAATAAACCTTGTAAAAAATATTCATTGAAAATTTTGAGAAAACGTCAACTAAAAGAAATCAATTAATCTAAATCTATTTGCTATGATTTAAATATAAAAGTGAACAAACATTACCACGCATGTAATTAATAAGCTCGTTTCCATACAAAGGGAACTGTCATATCAATCCAAACAAATAATTATTTGTTAACTGGCTTGAACAGAATGCAATAAATAAGGAGACGACACGATTATTAAAAAGAGATGCTGCTACAAAAGTGAGAGATACATACAAAGAAGATAAAAAGAGAGAGGCTTACAAAAAAGGTTGTGTAGACATTCCAGACTGATTGGTTAGTTTCGGTTTATTTAGTGAAAGGGGAAGCGCGGGCATAGCAGAGCTCATTGGAAAATAAATAAATATCGTAAATAATTTATTGCTTTTGTTTTAACATTATTTAGTCTCAACACCAAACTTCTTTTGGAACGTAATAACTTCGATGTGTGACTATCAATTAATCGGTTAAATATATATAATAATTCATTTTTAGTAAATGTCACTACACAGCGTTTATGGAATCTTTTCATATTGAAAGACTACAAGAACTTAGCATAGCAACATTCACTTTATTAAATTCTAAATGTTCACTATTTCTTAATCTACTTTATACATTTTTTTACTTTTAATGTGTTCAGTGTTAATACTTGGTGGAATGGCATCATAATAAAAATAATAACATTTTGTGTTTACTTAATCATGTGATAATGCTCGCGGTGAGCGAAATCGGTCCTGATCATTATTTTTATTGTACATTTTTCCGCGTCTTTTAATCATTAGTAAAAATGCAATATATGATAAGCCAATGAAGATGCAGCAAAAACCACTCTCGTAATTTCGGATAGTTGGTTGGACGTAAATTAATACTGTTATAGTTTTCTTTATAATTTAGAATATATGGAAAAATGATAATTATTTAAAGTGACTTTCTTATCAGTTCATGAAATCGCTTAGTATAAGTTTTCATAAAGTTAAGTCTTATAGTTGTTGACTTCTAACAAAAAACACAATAGTTACTAAAATCAGAAATAAAATTTTCTTTCTGCAAAAATTGTTTTTACGCATCAGTTATTTTAGATGCATCCGATTGTCCAAAATTACAAAATATATTTAAATATCAGTTTGGTATCACTTAATTTTTTTAACAATTGACTGATCTAATATATTCACCGTATAACGTATAACTACAACATTTATACGCGCCCTTGATACATAATGGACGTATATCAAATTAAAAAACAAAAACTCATTTATATTATATTTATCAGAAGTTTGGGAAACACGCGGCAGTGATAGATAGAGTTGGAAAACTGTAATAAGGAACTTAGAAGTATGAAAATTTGTTTGATTGTTAATAAAAATAATAACACTAAAAAGCTACACATTTTAATGACGAAATTGCTGTTCTGAAAATGGTGTCAAAAAATGTCGTGCTTACAAGCAGTTCTTGTGAAAAAACTTCGCATGGTTGAAAAGGGGTTAAAATCAAATTACTATTTTTAATAATTACTTTAACACTTTAACTAAATTAAAAATTACTTTAACACTTTCGTTGAATTCAACGTTAACTTCATAGAAGTTCATTTGTTAGAAGAAAATTAAATTGATAAATGTTATTCCCCACATTGTGTAACAAGTAGCGACACGTGTCTCGACTTTTCGGCCGAGATTCAGTGCAAAGATGTTTCTCAAGGAGGCGAAATACGTGGATTCAAAAATTATCAATTGTAATTTTATACTAGAACCTCTTTTAATGTGTGAACTGTCACTTCTCAGTGGAGAGGAATTATGCAAATATATACAACTCATTTACTAGTTCCACATATATTCTGATAAAGATGAGGATAGCTTTCTTCATATTGTATATTTCATCAATTGACAATGCTCGTTATGAGTGAAACCGGTGCTGATCTTTATCCAAATATACGTGAAAGTAGTACTTTACAATATGTTTTTTAATATTTAAATGTTCACACTTATTTAAATTTCAATATATGTATTATTTGTTCGATGTGTAGACGGTGGGGTTTCCAAACTTTGTGAGTGCCTAGGACCCTTCAGACTAATAAACTGACGATACGTGCTAGTTATAATTGTCGGACTGTATCATAATATGTTGTAGACGTGCCATAAGCTGATACTTATCCGTACACTAGCGTATGCGCTCCATCTCTGAATCAGCAGGGGGCCCCGACCAAACCTGCCTCTTATTCATTTTTTATTTATCTGTTTATTTTGGGGCCCGTCGCGCATCACATCTTAATTGTGTGAAAATCGTGAGGCTCCCCCCCGACGCATAAACACTTTGATTGAAATATCAGAGGAACAACGGAACGATGAACAGATCATGGATGATGATGGCTGGATTTACAACCGTTAATAAGGTAGGCATAAGCCGAGTCCTTGGTGATGCTTCAATTATTTCATTTTTAATTCTCAACGCTAAGCTAAACTACAGGGGTCAGTATTATCAGGTATTCATAAGCAAAGTATTACATTTTTCCAGGGCTGTGGAGTCGGAGTTGGAGTCGTGAAGTCATGGTTTTTTGGCTGGAGTTAAGAGTCGTCGCTGTGTTTTAGCCTGAGTCGGAGTCTTGAAAAACATCTAAAACTTATTTCGCCGAAGAAAACAAAGCCCTAATAACGATCATCATACTATACAACAGGGGTGGCCAGACTTTTTTGCCCGCCATCGATTTTCGTTTGAAATTATTGGCGGCGATCGACCAACATTAAAAGTAGTAATTTAAAGCCTATATTAATCTAATTGCCAACCCTTTTTGACTCGGGTTTTAGAAAGAGATTTTCGTCGATAATGTGCTAACTACGAGATTTTAGCGTGCTGTCCCTGAAACACGACTTGTCTCGCACGCTTCTTGGGACGGGCACCAGAGATTTGTACAGATCAGATAGGCGATCGACGCTTTGGCCACCCCTGCTATACAATCATAAAATAATCAGCAGATAAAAATTTACAGTTGATACCAGGGCTGTGGAGTCTGAGTCGTGTAATTGGAGTATTACTCAGAGTCGGAAATTTTGAAAAGCTTAAACTTTTTATTTATGCAATGATTATTTGATATTTAATTTAATACACTTATATTCGTGCTTTTTAACGACTGAGATAAACGTTACATTTTTCCAATAGAATTCTACTTTATACTCGTCGAGTGAATGTTATTTTTAAATAACTGAATATTTTCGATGGTTTCGGCGGTAACTTTGTGGAAGTTCATTTTAATATAAAATTTATTAACTGAATATTTTTTTATTTTTTTACATTATCGATATTATTATATTGTAAATGTCATTTCAATCGATATTTTATAATCATTTTGCGAAAATTGAACATAGATTTAATTGTGAGTGTTTGTTTAGCTGACGATGTGATACTTTACAATCGCCTTGAGACATCTATGTCACGCGTCTGTTCAACTACATTTAAAAAAAATAAGGAAACAAAAATAGCTTTAAAGTCTCCGTATTGAATATTTATTGATTCACAGCTTTGATCTCAAAAAATATTCAATTCAGAATATGTAGGAGCAATAACAACAGTAGCTTTAACAGTTCAATCAACATTTCGTTGATCACTTTTAAGGTGTTCACTGTTTATACTCTGTGGAATGGAACACATTTTAAGGACTTTTTCCACATTCGATTTATTCATTTGATGTTTGTTTCAATAACAGTATTATGATGAAAAGTGAATTAAACACCGTTGTAGACTGTATTATAAATCGATAAACAACACAAGTATTAAAACCACTTCCAAATAAGATTTTGCCATCTTTTAATGAGTTTCACCCTAGCAGTTACTTATTTAAATAAGTTTTATCATCGTTTTAATTCTTCAAGCAAGCATTTAATTCAAATAATATGGTTATTAAATATTGATGTAAATATATGTAGGATATTTAACATCGAACAACGATTGTGTTACCGTATACCATATGAAAAGTTAACGACAAAAAATCTGACAGTATATCTAAAAATTATAAATGTCAAAATAATTATTTGATAAATTAAACGAGTTGATCAGAGTTGATTAAAAATTCCCAAAAACTATGTTTGTTTTTGGTATTTTATACACATATTTTTTATGTAATCATTGATTATTAATCAATCATTCTCGGGCGTAATTGTAAGCAAGTTTCGTTCTCTAAGACTGTCAATACAATAATTTAAAAAAAAACATAATAAATTAATCTCGTATTATTTATCCACGATTATAGCTGGAGTGTGATTGTTGCAGAAACCTCTCCCACGGTATTATCAATAGTGACAGTAAGTTTCTCACGTTAATGAGACGCGCGATATGAGCAAAAAAAGATGACAGGTGTATCATTAATATGGTCGTGGATCGATGCAAGAATGTGAAGATAGCAAAAGTTTGAATTTTATGGAACAAAAAAGAATAGATACATATATCTAAAACGAAGTTTTACATTGTAATATTAAAGGTCTGAGAATAAACTTATGATGTGGTAAACGAATCCAGGGCTAGGGTGTAAAAGTTTCTACTTTTTTTTCAGGTCTCAAATATCATTTTTTTAAACCTTTTTTTCTTATTTTAGTAAGCAAGTTAAACGGATGTACTGTCAGGCTTCATAAGAAATATACTGACTCGGGACTCGATCAATATCAACAATATTGTGAAGTGGACTGGCGCCACTGGATGTATAATCAGGTAGCTTGCGAATAAGAATATTTTATAATTTAGAAGTATTTTCTAGCTATAAAGCCTGAATGTAAAAAAAAAAGCTGAAAAGCATTCATATATGAATATTGTCATTTCCATAGTCTTATATTTTGAAAGTATATGGGGGGGGGGGGAGTAAAAATATCAGTAGATCTTGGCTTAAATTTTTCCGAAATGTCCATTTTATAGTCTCACATAAATATTTTAATATTTTTTACATGTTCCTATTAGATTCTTGGACGAAGATTTCACATGAAATATACAGATATAAAATTTTTGCAAATGTATGATTATAGTAATTTTTTCGATTATTATTTGTCATAACGGTTTTGAAAACCATTTACTTGAATAATCAATTCAAGAAATCTGGAAGGTGTACCATTTATACCAAAAAAATATAAAAAATATTTACACATTTAAATTCTATATGAAATTACGTTATTATTGCTTTTAAGCATAGTATGGAAAAATGAAAATGGCCACTATCAGCAATAAAACAACCAATGATCTATTCAAGACAATTATCATAATATGTGCGTTTTAGTAAGTGCGAAAATAAAAAAATAAAAATTTTGATCGTTAAAATATATTATTAAAAAATACGAAAAAATTTCAGATGCGATAAAATTTTTTAACGTTTATTCGAAAGTTTAATGTTATGGCTCGATTTAAATTTCACCTTCAAAATTTTTAAGTATTGAAGGACTGCGATTTTTTCAGGAAAACCTGAATCCTACATGTCCCTTCTCTCAACCAGGTGGATGCTTACGCATAGGAAAGCCACTGATGGCCATCACTAGGACTATAGTAGTAAAATCTTGGAAGAAAAATACGGTGGTCAACTACTCCGACTTGAAAACGGAAATTTCCAAAGAAGAATTATACTTCATCAAGGACATCAAGTATAATATAATATAACGTAGCACCTCGATTATCCGGATTGTAAATAATAAATAAAGTGTATGTAAAAAGACTGCGGAAACAGTAGCACAAATTTCAATGCATACAGAATGTGACGAAGATGTACCCGAGTGGTTAAATTGTTATGCAAACGATCCTGGATTTAAAATTTTTAATGATAAGGAAATAATTAAAGCAATATCTGCCTCACAGGAACAAATTCGAGAAGACAAAGAACAGATTTATGTGGGGAGTTATGTTGGCCCTACACATTCTGAAGATTTTCAGTATTTAGAAGTTGAAATAGAATGGTTTGAGAGCAAAAAGTTTGGTACTCGGGACAACCTATATGTCTAAATAATATTCGAAAAAAATCTGCTAGCATTAAGCAAAAATCAGTAATTAATTTTAATAATAAAGCTATCTGTAAATCTAGACAAATAAACATTATTCGTTATGTTAATTTACCGATTATCCGGACTACTTTCATCCCCAATTAGTCTGGATAATCTAGGTTCTACTGCATACCGAATAGCATGTATACAATTGACATATTTTAAAATAGCAGATAGCATAGTTCCTAAATCAAAAGTGCCTCAAGCTTGCCCAAAAATAAATGTTGGTAATCCGTGGCATGAGATGCACTTTTTTATTTAGTAGTGTTTAAACAGATTTGATATTTGATTGATTGTGAGCGAAGCAACATAATACGGTCCCGAGATTTGATTTAGATGTTAAACAACGCTCGGCGGTCGTCAGGGGTACCCTACGGTGAACTCTTGTAAATAAAAACAATCGAAAAAAAAATGACGCTGCTAACTGACATTACGTTATTTTTGTCTGTCAGTGTCAATGGGGAATTTTAAGATAGTAGCAAGAAGTAAATGACCTTTTATAACTTACAGAATATTAATTATAATAGAAACGGCACGATTATCATTAACAGCAGCTACTGATTATACATCTCATCAATCTTTCGTGAAAAAAATTACACGTTTTACGCCACTCAAATAAAATGGTTACGTGTGATGTATTCTTATTGATCTCGGCCACTATTGGAATAAGTGTTAACGTCATTGACTTTCGTATATATTAATTTGTCATTCGATCATCCTATCCTTGATCTCTTCGAAAGAAGAGAAGATGAGCATCTTTGTTACAGGAAGTTCTCTTAAAATAACTTCTGTTGAAGTATGATAAATTAGGAACCTATTTTCCATAGATAAAAACGGTTATTAAAAATAAGGATTACAAGAACCAAGGCATGGAATGGAAAATTTGATCGATTGTTTAAATGTTCTTTATGTATTATTATATTATATGAGTAGGTATATATTTATTCCACAATTAGTTTTTTAAGAGCAGGACCGGTTTCGCTCATCGTGAAAATTTTCAACTAAAAAAAATACATTTTGAACTTGTCGTAACACCAACATTTGACAGTGACCACCTTAAAAGTGATAATATTACATATTTATTTCTTTTCGTTCAAATTTTTAAAAAATCTTCTTTCGCTTTATATTTCCTTCTTAATTAATAAAGTTATAGCATCATCATTACGAGATAACAATACGAAACTTGAAATACAAATTTTAAGAGTGTCCATGATACCTATGTAGGTAGAAGGTGGGCAATCAATTAAATCGAAAAACGTGTACCTTTTATATAACACTAATATAAACACACCTGCCGGTTCAATCTCTCACTAACTACGTTAAACATACACAACTCGCTATCCCTAATTCGTATACTATGTTGCAATGGGATTTGTAAAGACGTAGATAATTTTAATGTTATTTTGTATCAAGTTGCTAAGGTATATATTTTATCAACCATGTCCTTTTCTAAGCGGAGACGAAATTACCATTGTTTCTAAATCGTTTAAAAATAATAATAAATAATCTACAATTGTTTTCGTATCAGAATTCAAATTCATTGACACCTTAGCTGAACAAAACGTTCGACCAAAATCTATGTACCAAATCAATCTCTATGCCTACAAAATTAAAATTATTTTTTTTTTAAGAAAACATATTTCAGCTAATGCAATTACGCCAAATATTTTAAGTTATGAAAGTCAAACGAGATAAGCTCGATGATAATTTTTTTTTGAATCATTCGAGAACAACTCAACGAAAAATAACATACACCCAGTGACGGCTGGTGACGGGGTGCTGGGGGGTGCAAAAGGAAGATTCAACTATTTTTCCGTACTACGGAAGAGAAACAGTTGGTATTGCGAACATCTGAATTGAAAGTCCATGCTATAGAAGTGATTTAAAATCCAATGAATAGGAAAGAACTCTTGCAAAAATGGTTGAATCTTCCTTTGCACCCCCCAACACCCCGTCACCACCGTCACTGAATACACCCATATCCAAAATCTATTTTTCAATTGAAAAAATCGGACCTTGCCGGAACTGGAACCTGGGCCCACCTGAATGCTAATACAAAGCTCATGCCACTAGACCGCAGTGACCGACATAACAATGATATCGATGGTCTAGTCTTAGTGCAAAGATATTGGAGGTCCCGTTTTTGTCTTAGCTTAATTAATAAAAAATGTTTTTCTGTATCATATCATTATGATTTAAAAGTTTAATGCGTCCAAATAGAGTTTCATTTTACCAGGATTCATTATGCAAAAAAATACCAATATAGTGATTCATTATATATTATAATAATAATAAACAAACAATCGTTAACTTGAAACTACAAATCTTCAAATTCGATTTTCTCAAAACATGAAAAGCTGTACGTATTACATATTTGCACTAAGCACTAAGCACTGAGCAATCGACATATATATAGTTTCTTAATAAATCAGTCAGTTTTGGCCGTATACATTTTGTACTCAAACACACGGCAAGATATATGTATCTTCTTTCATTAGCAATTCATTCATACCGGGGTTATTTAAGCTCAGCATCGCTGTAAAAATAACGGTAAGTAATTGTTTTAAAATTGCTCAATTAATACCTAAAACTACAATTGTCAATTCGTAATAACAATATATCATTATCAAATCGGTAAGATAATTCAAACAAAATTCAAAATTCTTATATGCGGCATCACTATTTTAGCCGGTAGCGGCTATAAAGGCTTTCCATCCCATATTCTTCATACGAAATTTATACTAGGGCCTAAGAATTGTTGTATCTTTAAATCCTAAACTATTATCGCCGTATCCGATTGTTAGAGATATCGGGTATATATTCTACTCGAATTTGTGGTTAAGATTTAAACTCTTTTACACGAATAACTTTGAAGTGATTTATGGATTTTTGGTCTTTATTTTGAAAATCATAAGTGTTCATTGCAGTGAAGTCAATAAAAGTTTTCGTTTTAAATTGCTTTTTTAATAATATTTAAAGTACATATGTATATAAAGATAAGTTTGTGTTCTACAAATAAAACAATATGTGTGGCACGTTTTCATTAACGATTGCTTTTTTAGTTAAAATTTTTTCAAGATTTTTTTTTTCGCTAGTTAACATGTTTCTTCTAAATCGATCGAACATACCATACTCTCGCTCTCCCACACCTAAAAACATTACACACTTACACGTTTTGAGTTAACTGGTTTTTAACGAGAGCCTTTCCTCGGCTCCCCCTCTACCTCCACCGACTTATTTCCTCTCTCGAAAACTCTCTTATTATAATACAATACTTCCCTCCACCACAGCCAAGATTACCTCCTCCAAGTTCCCTCTCAGCTCCGCACAAAGCTCCTCCCACTAATTCTTCAGATCTTTACAGCCGGAAACTTTATGATGCTGAACTGGTGGACTTGAAAATTAGTGCAGCAGTTATGTTGAAATCAGCAAAATCTTAGGCTTTATACGTATTTATAGGTTTATATTATTGCTTTCTATCATAACTTGGTAACAAAATAATATGACTTCTAGTATGGAATGCATGTGCTTAAAGACAAAATAAATTATTAAACTTATTAAATTCTCTATGATGATATTTCTTTGTTAAAATGTAATTCAAACAAAAAATATAAAATAACATCAATGCATAACTGTTTGAGATTTTTTAATTTCGGCAAAAAATATATTTCTAAGCAACCAAAAAAAAAAATTGTCATTCGTTTTTTATAAATATGAATGATACATGAAGTAACAATATATTATAATTATATAAAGTGGCAGGAGCTTTTTTCTTTTGTATACTGTAAATCAGGAATGCCCAATTGAAACCACTTCGTCTGCCAAATAAAATAGTCAGATCTCTGTTGGGCCAGACCTTAATATTTTAAATCTAAAAATATTATGATATCTTTTGTATTATTAATAATGAACAAACAGCTCACAATTGTAATATATTTTTTAAATCTTATTAACACTTATTTTAATCATAAATATCGACCGGAAATTTGGTCGTCGCACATCGCAGTAGATGTGTTATATTTCCATCAGCTAAGCTGTTTCGACACAACTATAATTGTCTTTTTTTTCGGTGTATAAATATTACTTAAGTTATCATAATATAAAGTGAGTACATCGACATTCGAATTTTCTTTCGTGGATTAAAAGCTTAGTTTATTGGTAAGGAAATTATTTCGATACTACTCGGCTGTAGACGTCAAGTAATTTATACATATGAATATATAATATTTAATATAACTATTAGATTCACGGAGCACTGAAAATATTTTAGATCTTCACCTAGTATAAACCTATACACCAATATCAGTTACCATGTTAATAGAATATGGAAAAACACATTAATATTAACTGTATTTTTTACTTCAATTGATATCGTGACACGAAGCTTATCGATATTGTTATCAAAATCATAAAATATTATTTTTAATATTGTATGGAAACAAAATGTTTTATTTCTAACGTAACAATTGATTGCAAGTCCAAACAATCCCACTCACCCGTTAACATTTTCAATTGGAAATACTTATTAAAGCAATTATTTAAAGTTTAACATTAATAAATATTGTATAATGCTTGACATAATATAATGCCAAAATTGACATAAAGATGCTTGAAGGAAATATATTTTTATATATTAATTTCATACTTTTATTATTATTGAAGTATTTATCACATGTTTTTCAATACAATGTAAGCAAATCAAGCATGTTATTGCCATTGATTCTGTGCAGTGGTCAGTGGCGTTACAAAAACTTCAAATTCATAAAATAATTGAAATTTTTTCTTTTTAAATTCTTTTTGTTTTTACATACAAAAATGGAAAATTGTGATATCTGTGAATAGTTTAAAACACAACATGTTGCACTAGCTTATATTCTAACCAATGAATAGTTATTTATATTACTTATTTAGCAACAAATCTTCATTTTTATAATACCTTTCATTGTCTCATTGGCTTAACAGATCGCTTTTATTCCCATTAATTTATAGTAATCCATAAGATCTGACGGACGGTATTTCATTTTCCCGTATTTAATGTTTTATACATTTTTTCAATGATGGATTACCATGCAATACCTACCACTACAATTTTAATCGGTTGAGAATCCTAGCTCACTAAACAAAACCGTCGCATGAACATTCATTTCATTCAATGGATATACATTTAACTGTATTGTTTTTTATTATGTTTCAATAAAAAAATATTTAAAAAAAAAAGTTAATTACCGCAAAAACAAACAACATCTAAATTCTTACCTATAAATCTACGAATTAATTAAATTACTAGCCTATGAACACATTTCTATCAAAATGTATGTAATTAACTACGCCTATTAACTCCAGACTCACGAATTTGCCAAACAATGTACCCGCAATAATTGTACATAAATTTAAAAGTTTGATATCTGCGATAGCAATAATATTCGAGTCGGCTCGAAGTTATTGGTTTCAATTTGCGAATGCAATTTAACGTGAATGAGCAATAAAATAATCATGGATACGCTTAGCAAACCGCACTAAAAGTTGTTTTCCCGGACACGCTGCATTGCATTCGTGTTTTTACGACTCCACGGATGTTATCAAATTAGGCCAATTTTCGTGGCTGAGTGAACGTTCAATTAACTTTGTGACGTCTTCTCCAATATGCACACTAAAGAAATTTTCTAGCTTTCAAACAGCATCTAATTCAAATAACCGGCTATTATAGTGTATAACATTAATAACACGGTTATTAATGCAGTTTTCCATTTAAATTAAGCAAAATATTCAGTATCATTCATGCATAATATGTATATCAAATCGTTCCTATCTTTTGGCACAGTTTTATATGACGATTGCTACAATCAGGTTTCGACGTCAATGTAATTTGCTAGTTCGGACCAATTTCGCCAAAAAACAAAACAAATGTAATGTCAATGTAAGAATTCTTACTAAGTATGGCGATTGAAAAAGCGCGACGTGCATCGGACTCATCAGAAATATGCACCTGTACCAACAAGACTAATCAGCTTAACTTTACCTTTTTATTATTTGCTTTGGAAAATAATTTTTGTTTTCTTTTAAAATTTTACTTTCGTAACTCTTTTCAGGACCTTTTCACGAGCAAAATTACTTTCAGTTCAAGTTAATATCCCTATCATCACATGGTTGCTTATTAGATTTATTCCAATTGGTGGGACTATTTAATTTTATAACTTCTTCCATTTTGAAATACCTGAAATTCGTTTCTTTTATTTATTTATACATAATACAATTTAATTTCAATACAACTTGAAGTTTTCAATTTCACAATGTTTAATGGTGACTAGTTGGAACCTTATTGGAATAACAATATCGCTAGTTTATAGTAGATTAAAATTTCTTTGTGCAACTTGTAAGTGCTTAAATCGTAAAAATAATGTTGTATTTTGCAATTAATTATTACGGAAACAATTATTTTTAAATGAATCTTAAAATTATATGTTAAAATAAAATACTTCATGACTTCTCTGTGAAATTATTGACTTTGATATATGTATACCAGGGGTGGCCAAAGCGTCGATCGCCTATCTGATCTGTACAAATCCCTGGTGCCCGTCCCAAGAAGCGAGACAAGTCATGTGACAGGGACAGCACGATAAAATCTCGAAGTTAGCCGATTATCGACGAAAATCTCTTTCTAAAACCTGGATCAAACAAGGGTTGGCAATTAGATTAATATAGGCTTTAAATTACTACTTTTAATGTTGATCAATTGCCGCCAATAATTTCAAACGAAAGTCGATCACGGGTGAAAAAGTTTGGCCACCCCTGATGTATACCAATAAAACCATGAGCATCCGAATTCATTATTCAGTATAAATTATATTTTTTTAATTAATATTGAAAAACTATTTTCATTGAAGTAATATCCTAAGATAAACTAACCATTTTTAACTACAATAAAAAAACAATACATACTTTAAGTTTTGAAAGGACGGAGGCAAGAATTTTTTGCAAATAGCTTTGATTCATATATCTGAAGTGTTTCTATAGATCTCTTGTGATTCAGTACATCGATTTGAAAGTTTGGTCGTGTACAGTAGAAAAGCCAATTTTTACTAAAATGTACGTCTTAAATATTATTGGAATGTGCTCAATATTAATTTACAATCCCTTCAAAATAATGATAATAGGTAATATACTTCATTTTTATAATACAATGCAAAGGATCTGAATAAATCTGATAATTAAAAATCCAGTGATATTTTTCCCGCGCGTGATTTCATCAATATGTTGAAGTGGTGTGTCAACACTGATTTTTTTACCATTGCGAGCTTTTCCAATCAGACAGTGCCGGGCGGAATATACCAAAAAGAGGGGGATAAACTATTATAACTACAGTGTAAGTGGCGAAAATTTATTGCGAGCGACTGAGTTTTATCTCCGCTGTAAATTTTTCAATTCAATAGAAGATTTTTATTAACAGCAATATTTTATGTTTTCCCAAACTAACATTAAATGTAAATTAAAATTGATATTTTTTTTAGACCACGTATTGACACTCTAATAGACACTCGTTCCAATTTAATAAGCATCATCAGTCTTAGTATCATTAGGTTACTTTAGTAATTGCTAAACAATATTTTTTAACAACAAAGTTAACAATTTAATATTATATTTAAATGAACTTCCACAGAGATATGGCCAAGTTCATTAAACATATTAAACATTCATTGGAACAAAGAATTACTTATGTAAATATGAAGTCGATAAAAGCATATTACATAGTATGTACCGATATAAAACATTGAATTAATTGTTTTGTTATTAATATTCAATAGTTAAGGGGTTGTTCTCATTTCAAATTTTGAATCTGGTTTCTGTATTCTATGTTCTATACTCTACATGCGCTTATTCAGTCACCCAACCTCTATTTTTTTGATACAGTAAAAATAGAAAGATGTTGATATGTCAGCACTAGAAGTTAGCTAATTGCTTTCACTACGTCCATTTCAAATGACACAAACACAAAGAAAGAATTATGAAAACAATTTCATATAATTTATATAATAATATACATTTTATACCACCACGTGGACGCAACTGCCCTTTTATGAAATGTGACGGGTTTTTATTTGTTTTTAATCCGAATTTGTGACGAATGGAAATACGCTGACAGGGAAACATAACACAACATTTGAAATGTAGAGCGGATAACTGGATGGGGGAGGGGATTAATCAAATATTTATTTTCGTGCTCGTTTTAAATTATTTAATTGAAAGAGGGTCGTTCCATATTCTCTGCTAGATCAAAGTACCATCCAACAAAATGGCAAGAGAAACCCGACTGTCTGTTTGCTGGTTTTTTGCCGGCGAGGTCTTGTGAATCTGCTAGAATTCCTTAGAATGACCTTTTGAAGTCATGTGGGCGGTAGGAGTCATCTCTTGACGAAGTTGCGAGCTTAAAGTACGGAGTATAGCTCGTATCAGATGTTTTCAAATGTGTATTAATGCTTAGGCACTATCAGTATCACAATCATAAACTATCAGTAGGGATTCAAATACTGACATTACTAAAACCGAATTTTAAAAAAAACTGCTGAAATATTTTCTTAATATTAGACTGTTTTTTCTACAGCTGGAATTATTAACTAGACTATCTAGTCAAGGTCTCCAGACTCCAGCATTAATGAATTAACTTTTTCAATATCATATTTTAATTTGAAGAAACAATAAATTTGCGAAAGTAAGTGCGTGCTTAGTTTTAAATGTGTAATATTCCTCAAATCACACAAGAAACACAAACGGCTATATTATAGAATACGGAGAGAAAAATAACAATGTATTTTAATTAAAATACATTGTTATTTTTCTTTCCGTATTATAATGGAGTTCTACCAAGTAAATTCCTACTCAATCAATATATTATAGAACATTAATCTTAATCTTCGTGAAAACTATCAAAACGAAAGTATCTTTTGCAACACACTCGCTTGAAAGAAATTGGACAGAAACTGTAATAATTATGTATCTATAACTTCTTGTCGTTTTTTTTTTACAGTGTTAGTCTTATTCATACCCGTTCCCTATTCAGAGCATATGGCCACCACACGGTGCTTCAAAGATTCTCTGTAACCCGCCAACTTCCTCGCTTATTCCCAGGTTAACCCGGCGTCCCAAAGCTCCACTAAGTAAATCCTATGGGATCCATCAGATATAACATAAAGGCAGGATTCAGGCTTCTCTGAGGTATCTGCAGAACATGTCCAAGCCAGGTCTATCGTCTTTTTAAAAAAATTTTGCTTGAAGAAATATATAAGAATAAATTAGCTTACAATATGAATCATACGACATCTTAATGAAGCATATCAACAGAAGCTATTTAAACAAAAAAATTGTATTCCAATTGCTCAACCATTCATTTTTCAAAGGAATAAGAATATTAGGACAAAGGACGAAGACGAGAGGTGTAAATTTTTTCATATGTATTTATACTTTTCAACACGATTTGATAGAAAATTCAGTTTTTGAATGAGTCTGTTTGAGTAGTTTTAGTCACCACAACTGAAAAGCAAGTGCAACCAAAAGCTTTGGCAACACGGCTACATGGCTGGCTAATTTAAATGGCTTTTTAATTAAAAGAAATATGTTTACTGCTCATAATTATTCGTAGAGAATCATTAAAATCTTTAATTAAATTGTCTATGGATAGTTTGTACGAATAAATTATTAGTTGAACAACAGAACCGCTTTCGCTTTTTACGTTAAAAAAAGCTCACTAATCACACAGTTGAAAATTAGTATTTTTATATGTTTATTACGTATATTTTTAATATTAATAAACAGAATTAACAAGCCTTACCCTTTTCGGATGTTCCTCCGATTTTCACATACCAATATTTTGGGTATATATAAGCGATACGGTGAAACAGATTTCAATCAAATGGAAAAATCGCTATTTTTGTTTGACAGTAATTTTAATTGGAAACGAAAAATTATTTACATTCATTATTAGACATTGCCGATAAATTCGAATTCTTTCCATATAATCTGTTAATTTAAATCAAACACAAATAATAGTTTTATAAAACAAACAATACGGCATTCCAATCAAGAGTTTTAACAACAAAATATTGAATATTAATAATCATTGGCGAATCGGCGAAATAATAGAAAAGCATTACGATTCTTATAAGCTTTACTATTATTTGGTTCATAAAAAATAATTTTAATTAGACGATTAACATTTACCTGATTTTCATTATATTTTATTTAACTACCTACTGCCTTAAAGATATTCGACATATTTATCGACATAAGTTTAATGATCATAATTCATTAACACAGTGAAACAATAGCAAAGTTTTTTAGTTCTACAAAAATTATATAATAGCTATTTCGGCTTACGCTATCGTCAGAACTATCAACCGTTTATCATATAACTTCTGTAGAACTAAAATACTTTGCCATTTTTTCACCGCGTTATAATGGAGTTCTTCCAAGTAAATGCCAATTCATCCAATTAATAATTCATTAACATGCTGTGTTTGCAGATTTTTTTGTTGGATGAAAGAGAGAAAAGAGAAATCTCATATTTCAGGAGGTTGTTTTCAAATTTGGTCAAATAAAAGTTTTCCCCATTGTTTACTAGCACTATTTTTAAAATATATTTTAAATTTTAGAATTACAGATAATTTGTAAGAATGCAAACTTTTCCATGTGAATAAAAAAGGTCTTAAAAGTTTAATCTAAAATTGGCAGTTAAAAAAAATTATTTTGGAATTGACCAGTTTTGAAAATTACCTCTTGATTTGCGTTTGAATTTTACTTTGTACAGTATGTGTATTACACTAAGGAAATGAAATTCAGTTTTTTACTGTCCCGCTATCAAGAAAATTGATCCTTCTATCGCTGTGCGAATAAAGATATGATTACATTTTCAAATAACCAACAACAAATAATGGTTTTATAATTTGAAATGATTGTTATTTTTTTTTACAAAAGTATTAAAGTAACAATAGCCTTACACCGTAACATTTGAGAATCCTTTTTTAAAGAACTGTGGTTGAAAAAAAAACGCAGCCATTATGACAGGTGGTTTGTTTGTCCCGTATTTTTAAACAGATCCCTATCGCTATGATGTATCACTTTTGTATATTTAAAAGGTACTAATCCATTGTCATTCTTTTGGTTAATTGTACAATTCGTCGTCCCCATAAACGCAACAACACAAACACGTTATTCCATTTATAACACTACAGTAATTGTAATAATATTATATGTTATGAGAATCAATAATATTATTTTATTCATGAGTAATGTATTAAATATTTAAACAAGTAACACCACAGTCCACAACAAATATAATACCAATTATCTTTGTGACTTTGTCGTATGAAGACGGAAAAAAATAAACGTTTTTATAAATATAAAATAATTACTTACCAAAGAGTTTTGTCGATTCTCAATGGAAAAGGTTTATATTTAAATAAATAAAATCAAACACCAAGATCAGGACCGGTTTCGCTCATCGCAAGAATTGTCATTAATAAAATATAAATAAAACCAGTGATATTTACATTAAATTGAGTAAGCAGTCAGTATCACAATAATTCAAGAATTTACAAATAATCATACGTGCTATTGTACATTTAAATAGATATCCATAATTAAACTGCCCATTTACTTGCTAATTTTTTTATACGTAAGATATGTGAAATGAACATTAAAAAAATGTATTTTATTTATTGATTTATAAAATTGTCTGGAGGTATTTCTTTATATTTTTTCTTCATATCCCTTACTTTAATCTTCAATGTATGATAGATAATATTATATTATTTGATAGCTGTGCTAAAGATGACAGTGCATGTTAAATGACATAATTTAATAATATAATGACGTCACGTATTTAAGCTTAAAAAGAAGCAGGCCATATCATATTTCCGAAACCAAAAGAAATATGACAAAAGCAAAGCCCACACAATTTTGATCGAATCCCATTTTGAAACGAATATTTTTTAGGCTTCTATGATATAATTTTTTAAAAACAAAATATCACTTTTACATTAATTTTTAAAAACAAAATATAATACTTTTCGTGATTTCAAACTGGAATTTTTTTCTAAATACACTCTCTATGAGGTTAATATAAGAATTATTTTATTTAATGTTTTATTGTGACGACTATTTGTTGATAGCTATTTGGGCTTACCCCCTCGTCAGAACTATGTTTTAAACGTGCATTAGAACAAGCATATATACCTCTCATAGACGGGGTACACAATACATCTTCTTCTCTGTTCCACCATCTTAATTTTATATGGAAATAATAAGTTATTGAAAGCTTGTTCTAATCAATCGAAGACATATGTTATATGGCCGAGTGGGTAATTGACAAATTTAGTTTCACAGTCAATATTGTGAAGTTATGACACTTCGTACAATAATATTTAAATTTAATCCAAAATCATTAATGTTTGTGATGTTTCCATATATTATCTTCCTTCCTTCCTTCAGTACAAAAAATGGATCGTAGAAAGAACCATTATCATAAATTTAGTACTTTCCAAAGCGTATCTTTCTACATTTATCTATTCGCTAAACTTATTAGAAATCGAGATGGTGAAAAGATATTTTTATCTTATTTGACTTCATTTGATTTTCCTTGTTTTTGAAATAAGAAAAAAATATATTGTAAAGCTTTTTTTTATTTCAAAGTGAAAATGGCGTTAGTTAATATGTCCACTTTCGTAAAAGTCCATATCAAAAGAAGACATCAGAGCAAACTTTACGATTTCTTGGCAATATGATAATCTAAATAAGTTTAAAACGTTTTTTACAAACAATTATTTTAACCTTTCTACTAATGGTCTTACCAGTGCTGCAACCGATTTTCATTTGAATCAACCTTAAACTGAATTTTATTTTGTATAAAAATCTTGAATCCAAGACGATTGATTACATATTCAAAATATTTCGAAAACGAGGATGTCAAAAACTGATTAAATCCACTTGTCATATGTATGGGGCTCATACAAGAAAGGCAAATAGTCTCGAATTGGTTCTGGAGATCTTAGGATTAGGATGGTGAAAAGGACTGCCACTAACCACGTAAGCAAATTTCATACTCATCAGCGGCATCCTAAAAACAAGTCTTAGCCACCCCATTGTATCTTAACTGTCTCTTTTTCAATTTCACATGAATGAAAATATATTGATTTCAATAAATACAATGAAATGAAGTAACAATATACCTTTTCATTAATTGATTTCATTTGCATTCACTTGACAGAACTCCATTTGAAAGCCAAAAAAATCAAATTATTCATTTTATCTAGAGTATTATACAGTTAACATCAATTAAAAATCACTCCATCATTGGACTATCAGTTCTGACGAGGGTAACTCAACGTATAACTTTTAATTTCATATACATAACTACTTACCTGTTTTTCCAATATTAAACTATATAGCCATAAAGGATACTATATTTACTAACGGAATGTGACAAATATAATAGCATGCAACCTTATTATTATTATTAAAAATCAAAAAATTTAAAAGCTCTTTTGTAAGGATACTAAGAATCGTGGTTTATTCATCGTTTTTTTCAATCACTGTTCTCCAACCCCACAACACTAAAATACAACCCTGAGTATGAAAAAAATCTTTATAATAGAGGGCTGTTAAATTGTTCGACAAAAAGAACTTGATTTATTGGGGTTGTATCGAGTTAGCAGTTTTATATCTCCTATATTCCATCTTTTATTGGGTCTGACTTTATTTGTCTTTTTTTTGCTTTAAACTATAACGACTTCATACGGGTGGAGAATGGACCATTTACTAATTTTATTTCCCAGACGATGCGACTCCGACTAAAACTTTAAAAAAAAGTCGAATGAAATAATTAAGATGTCAGTTAAGATAATTATTTTACGGTTCCAATACTAGATAGCCTCATAAGTAGCTGATATAATAATGACACGAATCAATTAATTCTATATAAAATCATATTAACAACATTTTATTTATAAAATTATTTGTTTACAATCATCATTTTATTTTTTTAAAAAATCAAACAGTTATCCGGTTTATTCTCTTTATTCTTCCAATTTCTCCAATCATGTCCGCTTCTAATTTAGAGCATATTAATTTGTAAATATTAAATCATCTCAATAGAAGTTGTTTTGCGAGAACTACTTATGATTCAGTCGCTTAGCATTTATTTTTTGGGCGGCGCGGCGCTATTAGGAATTTACATTTTTTTTAAATTTATCACTGTTATTTCTTAATAAGTTTAAAATTCGCCATATCTGTTAATTTAATTACCTATTTTGTATACGACAATAATAAATTAGTACTGGTCATTTTCAATGTGAAGTATATGGAGTTATAATGTAAAAGCTTTAAAAATAATTGTCTTTTTTTTTAATTGTCAATTACTCAACTTCACTTCAGTTAGATAAAGGCTTTGAGCGAAAAAATGTTACTATCACTCTCTATCAATGAATTGTTTATTTAGACAAAACTTTATACTGACTTATTAAATACCTTCATTTGATATACTTTTGTTAAGCCAGTGATCCGTGCTCTATAAAAAGAGCCTACAAGGAAACAATTACTAAATAAATTCTCTAACCTTCCTGGAAATCTAAACAGTGACCCCAATTTGGGCCCACGCTAAACGTGTATTGTTAAGCTAATAATAAAAAATTAGCTGGCTTAATAGCTGTCCACCTATCGATTCAATAACACACTTTATTATATCTAATAATACGATAAAAGATATTTGGTAAAACACAATTTTCAACGCTTTTTGAAACAGATCAATAAAAAAACTTCTATCGGCTGCAAATAAAAAGAAAGATATTTTTGAAAAATAGATATTTATGAATGATTAATTATTCATTTTTGTACCGAATGTTTTGGGCGATTTATTGACGGCAACATTTTGTGTATAGCATGTCACATTATTTTTAGTGACTTGACAAAATTTATTTTGTCAAGCCATAAGCGTGAGATTACTCGTATTAAATATAAATAGTTTTTTTAAAGTAAATTTACTGAGAATGGAAAAATTGAGAATTAAATTATATTGAAATTGAAAAGAGTTAATTTTAATATAATATGTACTTAAGTACAATAGCGGCGGTGATAAGAATATTACGGAGTGCAGAAAAAGATTCACATATTTATGCAAGAAATCCATCCTCTTATTCTTGGGATACAAAGACACTTGTGTAACGTGATCATTAATATCAGATATTAACGAAACCAATTGTTTCTCTACACTCTCATTTGTTAAGTTTACATTTGCCAATGAAATCGAATGTTGATATCCAAATTTCCATATTTGTTATTGGAAAACTTCTCTAATCCGGGACGATGTTTGATGTTTCTTCTGCAATTGCAACTATTTTCATCTTTATATATAATACATCGTAGTTATTTCAACGAGGCAATTTTTTTAAACTTTTTTATAAAAAAGCATGTTTTAAATACTGATATCGAAAATTTCTCGGTCTTTTGTTCTCGGCAACCAAAAAATTGAGGTGAGTACAGTTATAGGTCATGCATAACGCGCAACGATTTCTATCACAAAACCGCTTTAAAAAAATCAGCAATGGTCAACCATTTATATCGTCAGACGCAATCAAAGAATGTCAGGATTGCGAGCGAACTTCCGGCTGCGCAAAGGCGACACTTCCTGTTGAGAGTCGTCTAACAAATTGCTATGACAATAATTAACGAGCCACACACATTTGCCATTGCTCTATAATCAATCAACACCTGCTTACAATGTTATCAAGATTTTAAAAGATCCAGCCAATCGTAATAGTACCGACTCTACATTATTTAACTTTTAATTCACTTCAAGCAGAAAAGATACACAGTCAATTCATATAGCACTCTTCTGTAGAGTGGTTTTCTACAGCGTATCTGGGATTCCCTCCTATAGCACGGTTTCCTACAAAACTCTAAATTTTCAAGGTCAAATTCCAGTAATGAAGAAAAATAAAAGTTAGTCATTTAAAATATGAAAAATGTAGGAAAATGTTATACATATAGAATAAATAAAATTTACAAAATTCATTAAAAAACGTAATTCCAGATTTAGTATGGGTGCTAAGTGTCTTATATGGCGGATTTCTTTTACGCGGTCTCTATCCTGGCGCTATAGAAGGGTTGATTGTACTATCTTTACAGCAAGAATGGAAATCTTAAAAGTTATTGGTTTCCGCTGCATATTTTATAAATGTAATAATTAAAAAATCCATATTAACAAATCGTTCGAACCTAGCGATCGATTCCAATCCGGAGTTGGAGTCAAAAAACATTTAAAAAATCTATGGTCTATCGATTGCAAAAAACACGCCTTCGTTGCAGTAAATATTTGGTTGTATCAATAAGTAAATAAAGTCGTGCACAAACAAACAATGAATACTTGGCAATCACTGTTTACAGGTGACTTACCGTTCCTAGAAACAGGAGGTTGAAAACCTTCAGATATATTTTATTAGCAGATGATTTATGGATGGCGGCGCTAGAGAATTTTAGTCGTTTATTTTTTTAACGAAATAACACTTTATTACCTGGTTCACTCTTCACAACCATCGGGATGTTCATAATTCGATTATGATCATTAAATCCAATTAACCTCGTCAGAAACATCTCGTGACATTATTCCTTATCGTTAGATTCATGCTTCTTTGAGTTAATCACTATATTTCTCAGCAAAAAGTAAATTCTCTCTTATATCCCATTTATCAACGATTAAACTAACCCGTCTTCAATAACGTAAATTTTACCAAACTCACAAACTCATACTCATTTGACTTCTTTTTGAAATTGGTAAAGCCAATACGTCCATCCATTTATGGATTTGTATGTAGATTTCTGTGATATCTTAATTTACTCCCACACATTCGATCCTAAAAATGTAGCGAGAGCGAGTAAATAGTACTGCTCTAGCTCATATTATTCTTTCCTTATTTAGTCCTCAAAAGAAAGATTTAGTTAATAAATTACAAGAAGATCATCTTTCATCACTTTTAAGGTGTTGTTATTTCTTGGTGAAAGGGCGATATATTTATAATTTTTTTTTTTGCGATAAGTGAAACTGGTAATCATCATTATTAAACTTTCGACAGTATTAAAACAACTTTTGTTGGGATAATCTCCATTAAAATTCCATAACCCACAACTCCAAACTAGGAGCGGTCGTGGCCAGTGGCGGCTGGTGACAGAGTATTAGGGAGTACAAAAAAAGATTCAACTATTTTTGCAAGAGTTATTTCCTATTCATTGGATTTTAAAACACTTCTATAACATGGACTTTCAATTTAGATGTTTGCAATACCAACGGAGTGCCATTCTTATGAATTTTTGGCTGTCCGTAGTACGGAAAAATAGTTGAATCTTGTTTTGTACTCCCTAATACTCTGTCGCCAGCCGCCACTGGTCGCGGCTACAAAACATATATAATTGCTCCTCTGAGATGTACATTTTTTTATTCTGTCCTAAAATGAAACAACCATTCGGTCGTTAAAAGATTGTGTGCCTTGCCTAAAATTGGTCGTAAAAAATATTCATAGACATGTCACAAAAGGCTTTTGGTCTCCATTATGACATATCATCAAAGTCCTGCCGAGTCATCGCGACGATTGAGCGACCTCTATTGTCATGTTGGAGACCTCCTCGGGGAGATACTGAAAAAAGGTTAGATAAAATCTTTGCCATAATTAAGTGATAAATCGAGTTAAATATTTATATCCTCAAGGTGGTCCCTATACGGCCAAGCTAAGAATACCATAATCGGTGGAGAACTGTGGGTGGATAAGTGGCACAGTAGCAGTCAAGAAGTAATCGTTAAAGCTTTATTCAAATATTTAACGTTATCACGTTACTACATTGTTAATTGTTAAGTACTTGTATGGTGCTTAGCAAGTAGACATATTTAGATATGCTAATGAATCACCATTAGATATAATGTTGTTTTGCCTTTAAATACAAACCCGGTCCATGGTGCAGTGCTCAACGTCGATGGCTTCCGTGACGGACTGACCGGGCTCGATTCCCGGGAGGCCAATTTTTTTTTATTTGATAAATTTATTCTGTTAGAAGGCAATGGGTGTCTGTCTATGTTGTTAAAAATCCCTTCGCACTATTCTGATCCTATAACAGCGGAGCACATAGCGAGAGCGACTAGCTAATCACTAGCCCTCGCTTCCTTTCAATCCCTACTATCTTCTTAAAAGAGCGGTTGAGCAGCTGAGTAGCAAGCTTTCGCGTAAAAAACACTTTAAGGTAAACTCCGAGGGGAGTCCCCATATGCACCAAGTTGGGAGCGGACATGATTAAAATATAAATAGAACAGCGACTATTGAGTCTTAATAATGGAGAAACAAATGGCTTGGTAAAAAGTGTTTAATGTGTTATCTATAACAAAATAAAACCATTTATAATTTATTACTATTTTCAGTCCGCTCCCGATGACGAGCTTTTGGAATCCATATAAACTATCTCAACAATTGCAAATAATAATAGCTATGAACTATACATTTTTTAATTTTTGAAAAACTAAAATACATTGCTATTTTTTTAACCGTGCCGAATAACGCAGTTCTACCTAGTTAATGTCATTTCAATCAATAACAGAACTGAGTGTAATGACATCCAATCGCTTTTTCTGAGAGGGTTAACGGAGAATATAAGCAAAATAGTCTCTTAATCCCTTTTCGTTTTCGAGATCTTTTTTGTTTTTCATTCGACTGTTGTCTTGTACATGAATGCCTGAGGATGATGAAAAGAGTCATCAGGGTTATTAGATACAAAACGTATAACATAACAACATTGAACATTTCATATTTTGCAATAAATTATTAGTCAGTACTTACAGTTAAAAACATTAAATATACAATTCTTATATCATTAACCGTTAGTGTCCTCAGTAAAATATGACCTAATTTAAAAATATTGTACAGCTATGATTCATAACCGTACCTCTTGATCGAAAGGAAGAATGTTAGGTTTGTGTATTTAAATGCAGATATTACTTTAAATTATTATCCTTATAAGATTACAAATGCAAAACATAAAAAAATACCAATAGAGATGTCATCGATTGCCTTGCCAAGATAAAACCCATCATTATAAATCAAGCCCCAGCATTTCGACACCTTACTTTGAAAAGGTTCTAACTGCTCTTGACACTGTTTTGAGCTATGAGCGTTTGATGTTTCGATTGATAAAAATTCAATTGTAACAATGAGCAAGTAAAAATGTTTTAAATTACTTATTTTTTCACAACTCTTGAAATTCTCTGAGAAATTTATTTATTTATTTATTCATAAAAAAATACAAATCATGGCATTACAGCTTTCGCCAATACGCCATGCTTTTGGCAAATTTATTTACATATACATACATACACATAATAAAAATTACAAATTGTAGCCATAAGAACAGAAAGAAAAAAATTATAAAATCACATTAGAAATTTAAAGATGTCAACCGTGAGAGTTCCGACAAAATCAACTTTGATTCATAAAATATAGTATTCGTCTGAAATCACTCACGTCAATATGAAATATGTCGACATCCGAAGCAATGCCGTTTAAAATTGTTAAATCTCTTCCCAGTCGCATTCCCACTGGCAGACTGGTTCTACCCCTTGGAAGAACAAACAACTCATGTTCACGATTCCTCAAAAAATTATCAGGAACATTCAATTTAACATTTTCAAGAATGGTGGAATTCTCATTTTGGTCTCGGATAAGCCGAAAGAAATATAATGCTAAGTACATTTCTCTTCGAGCATTCAAACTATTGAAAGTGAGCATCCCTAAGAGAAAGTCGGTTGGATAAAGCCATGGGTAGTACCCATATGTCCTCAAATAGAGAATTCTCAAAAAATTCTTCTGAACCCTCTCCACCATAAGAACACATTTCGCACGCCTCGGTGCCCAAACAATCGATCCACTCTCAAGTCGGCTTCGAACCAAAGAATTATACATTAGTATCAAAATTTTTACTCCTGGAAAGAAATAATGATCTTAAAGATCTAATGATGACAATTTTAGAACTTTGTCAAATAATTTAGGTAAAAAAAGTGTGCAAATGCAGTGCAACTCTGGAATTCTGCTAACTCCGTTATTCAACAATAGATATTTCTGAAATTCATATATATGATAGAATGCGGTAAATACAAGCTTTTCCCACTAAAAGGTTATTTTAGGCAAAAATATCTATTAGAACCTTTTCAAAGTAAGGTAACGATTTGTCAACTAAATTTAAAATTATCCGAACTGAAATGAGAAAAATGAAATCTACATTTATTTTCCAAGCCTCCGATACGTTTTCCTCAATTAATTATGAATATGTTTTCATTTCGAGATCTTAAAGACCAAAGAATTTGTATAAAAAATCTTTCTATATGACTCACAGCTTATCACTTTTAATTAAGTAGTTAAACATCTGACACAGAAAACGATTTTTTCACACCGATTTTCCCACAGTGGTTCCATAATTGCTCCAAAAATTACTGATTACAATCCTTGTCAATTAATTCGATATATCGGGTCGATATAAAACGTGTCAAGGTCCAGATCTGAGCCGTGTAAACCCAAAACCCTCTGTTTAAATGTCGTGTAACACAAATTCCAGAAAAGTCAACAGTTCTAAAAAACCTTTTTACTAAACTATTCAACGAATCAATATGATCACTTTTGAGGTGTTCACTGTCTATACTTGGTGGAATGGCATTTAAATAAAAATATAAAAATATTATTAGTACTTATTTCACATAAAATTTATTAGAAGAGGATCGGTTTCGCTCTTCGCAAGCGTTTTCAACTGAAGATCAGTTGCCAATTCAGTTAAGAGAAAATGCTTACGATGAGAGAAACCGGTCCTGATCCTAATCAATTTGATGTGGAATAAGCACAAAAAACCTCTTAGTGACAAGTCAATTTGATCAATCAAGGAAGCGAAAATGTGAAAATAAATTTAAAGTGGTTTAAAATTGTATTAATAAATGCGCGAATACACGATTAATGTAGAATTGCAATATGCAATGGTGCAATCCATTTTTTGAAATTGTAAGGCAGTGGGGGGTGGGCCCTGCCTAAATGGTCCCTGTGGTCTAGTGGCAAGAGCTTTGTCCTAGCGATCGGGGGGCCCGAGTTCAATTCTCGGCAAGGTCAGAATTTTTCAATTGAAAAAAGAGGTCTTGGGCTGGGTGTATGTTATTTATCGTTGATTTTGTGCACAACTGATTCATTATTTATCATCGAGTTAATCTCTTTCTATGACTCTTTGTATGACTTTCACAATTAAGAATATTTGGCGCAATGGCGTAAGCTGTAAAGCCAAATATTTTTTTTTTTTATTTAAAAAAAAAAAAATTTAGCAAAGATACTTTGGTTTATTGGTTCATATGAAAACTATTTACCATCACTGTATTTCGTCACTGTATAGTACAATCAAGATTAAATGAACTTCCACAAAGTTACCTCGAAAATACTTTGGTTTATTGGTTCATATGAAAACTATTTACCATCACTTCCGTCACTTATATTACTGTTGAAAATTTACCTGCTAACATACCTGGTTCCTCTTAATTACTGTGTCTTCCCACTTCATTAGGCATGACCTCAATTACTGTTTACTGTCTTTTTATTACGTACGTCTTCAGATTAAATTTTGTGTGTGCTTTGGAACACCCTTGTTTTTTTTTATGTTTCAAAATTCTTACTTATTATAAAACATGAAAATCTATTAGGCTATAAATCCATTAAGTGAACAATATAAGACAATATAAAATGTGGACCAAGAATCAAAGTGATAACTTAAAAATTATAATTTTTCAACCGTTTTTCATCCATATTTTCTCTTACTTACTTTTTTTAATTAATTTAAAAATTCTTTCACAACATATGATTCTGCCTTTTGACGGCAAGCGATTTCATTATTTGAAATACGAATTTTATTATAATAGTAAAATAATGTGATTTTTACGATATTTTCCCCAGCAAAAAGGGTTTTAGTAACATTTTTGTGATTCTAAGTTAAATATGAAGACTGCCAAAAGGATGTTCTTAAAAAAACTCCAATACATACATGGAAAGAAGTGATAAAGAAACGAAGTTGTTCTAATTGACACAATTTTTTTTCACTCTTTGTGCTCTCCTGAAAAGTAGAGTTTTGTCACTAACACCCTTTTGGCTTGGAAAGGGCGATATATAGAATACTTTTAATCTTGTATTATATTTGCAGTGTTATTATAATTACAAGTGGTTTGATTCAGTTAACTTGCACTCAAAGACACCCATATTCACTTTTCGTCACAAAATTGCAATTTATATTCTCATGATATATTGTGCAGCAATTAAAAAAAATACATTTTTTACAATCCCATCCGTCACAAATCACCATATGCTTACCTCATATTTAAGTTAGCAAACATATTTTACAGTTTACCTAATTTCATCAATAATCTGCCGTATTAATTCAAAAAATAATTGTCCTATCATACCAGCATATTCATTCTATAAGCAATGCTATTTTTTACACAGCGCATGTCTGCAGCCGCTCACTGTTAAAGTGCGTGCATAAAAGTGTTCAATAATAAAATTTATATGAGACGATTAATTTTTTATCATAAATTTGTTAAAATGGATGACAGCCGTCACGATTAGCAAATTTACCATCTCCGACTCACTTCATTACAGAGTTATTTATTTAGTCGTTCAGTATTTATGCATAATTTTATGCCGCCTTAAAAGTTTTATTAGTTTCCAGAACACAAGGTTATTTTACAAAACAGTGTTGACCACTCTTAATTAACGCCCCGTCCCTTACTTGTCTCATTTTATTATTTTTTCGTATCAAGCTGTAAAAGTTTTTACGACACGAGCAAGATGTTTTTCTCCGTGTGTTTGTTTAAAGACATTATTTAGTACGGTTATGTATTAATGGTCAATAATATACATCGATCGACAAAGGCTCTGATTGAAATGGTTTCGGTTAGTTTTATATATATTCAGTCAACCCTCCTACAGTACTCTCTGCTATAAAGCGGTTTTTATATAGCGTGTGCTACAGTTTTCAGGGAAATTAGGTTTTGTAAATATGTCATATTATACGTAAGTATGTACACTCAAAGAATATTTATCAGTAACTAACTGTAAGTCACTTTACTTTTTATAAAGTACTCAACTTACTATGACTTTTGCATTGTCAATTAAAATTCTTAAGACGATATGACCATCAGTCGGTTCTTGCTGTTGTATTGAACACGCTGACTCAAACCTTGGGAAAATTAAACGAAAGTCAAAAAAATCTAAAAATGGAACTCTATGGAAAGTGATTAGATCTTAATGTATGCAGGTTTTCAATGCAGCCCATTCTTTTAAATCCTATGACATAACTTTCAAATACAGAACTATGTTAGCCATTGCGCAGTCGAATGGAACTAATCAATAGGAAAGGGTGAAACCGTTACATCGCCGCTGGGTACCACAGAGTCCGTAATTATACGTAAAGGAAAAACTTTGTAGTAAGTGGCATCCACAAGTGGACTGTATTTGATTCCATACATGTATTTTAAACAGACAGACATTTTCAAGGGTTGATAGATGAATTCGAATCGTTCATGATTTTCTGATTGATGTGTTATCTTTCTCGGGTGAATAATATGTTATTAAGAATACGGATTTAATTAATCTATGAGCCAGCTTAAAATTCACATCGTTTGATACACTATACGTATTACGTAAAGAAACATTTCGATGACGTAGAAAGTATAAAATTGTTAAATATTGTAAAAGGTCAAGCAGCACCAATAGACTAGAAAAAAAAACATTTTAATACGCGGTATAATGGTCTCTAAACTATAGTATGAAATATAGTTTCCTGTTTTTTTTTAATATTTATTTATGACTGCATAACTGTTGCTGTTCAATATTGCTGATTTATATTATGGGCCAATTAATAGTGATTAATGTAATAATGGTAGACATTTATTATTAAAATTGTCCTGGTCCGAAATATATCTATCTATTTAAACAGCAAAAATGTTAACAAGAGCACTTGTTAGCGATATTTGCTTAAGACACGTTTTTATTAACCCAATAAATGATCAATAAAATAGACCTACCTTTATAATGAATCACTGGTTCTCAATGTATAAGATTCATAAATCAATTAATGTGAGTCAAATGTTTTTTTTTCTATTAAAATTACAGGTTACTTGGAAACACTAACACATAATATAATATAACACAATTAAGAAAATAAAAATAAACATATATTTAAATGATCAATCCTACGATACACATTAAATATTCCACTTTTTTACTTGTAAATCTAATTTATGTTACAACATATGCATTCATAATTATTTTAATCAACAAATAAAAGATTTCTTAAAATTTTTCTCTTATTCTAACAAAAATCCATTAAAGCCAACTCGTTTTCCATTGCATAAAATCAATCAATTGAACTTAAATTTGAAAATTTTAGGAGCTATTTCAGTTTTTTCGAACTGTTAGTGTCTCAGGAGAAACTGCCCAGCACTCATATTAATAGTAGACGTTCTTCAATTATTATTCAGATAAATAGTGTCTTGCTATTCGTATTGAGACAGTAAACCTTTCATATAATGCCACCCTGCCGCGATTACGCCGCTTTAAAAGTATAAATATAAATAATATACCATCACCAAGTCAGCATTTGTAAATTAGTTAACTTCCATTCAATGTAAAAATGAACAGTCGGATTAGATGTCGATTAAAATGGATTTAAAACCGTTTGAATTGAGAACTGAGATCTATTTGTATAGTTTGGATGGCAATAATGATAGGTAATGTATTGGTTTCATATTAAAAAATATTAATGACACCAGTATTTAAAACCACTGCTCCAAATTGTTCCTAACTGGTTAGATTTATGAAGAAAGATGACTTTGGCCGAGTCTATTAAAGGCATCTTTTATTACCGAACCATGTTTATGCCTTGTTAAAATATTTAAAAGGAAAAATAACCACAACAAAAATCGTTCTTTAATGATATTAAACTTTTATGGCATCAAATAAAAGTGTTTATGATACCCTGAACACGGGTAGACGAATCAATTCCAACCTCCAAAATATACACCTTAGGAACATAGACTCTGTTTACACGCTCTTCTTGTATCTCAAAGCGTTTCCCAACTATTAAATGTTTAATTACAGTTAAGTCACTTTTTTATGCATCTCTATGTGTTGTATTGATCTCATAATTAGCTATAGTTGGGATGAATTTTGATGATAATGGCGTATAATTAATAAGCCTCTCATACTAACTGTTATGTCCATATAAAAAGCAGAAGTATTTTTAAAAAATACCCAAAGGTTCAATTATTATTTTAATATATAAGCGCAAAACCTAAATAGCATAATTAATCCATTTGGCTTGCATTATTATAGTCACTTTGCTTAAAATGCGACCTTTTTATTCATGTGGACAATATTGTAAGTTATTTGGTTAACCTTTGGTTTTTATTGAATTTAAGGGTTTGTAATTAAGACATTTGCATCTTCACACGCCGAGAATGTTGAAATTCCTACAAAAGATAATATCAATTGTATTTAACCCTTTCAACAAGTTGAAAAATTCAAATTATTTTCTTTCTTAAAAACACATAATTAACCAATGAAACGAGACATTAAATATTTTTTCAATAATAAATTTCTGTTGCTTTTTACTACTTTAAAACCATTTTTTTGGCATTGTTAGTAAATAATATATAAATAATGTGAGTTTTTCCAATTAGCTGGCATGGCATATTAATTTTGTACTTAATTTAAACGATAATCTCTGTTAATGGGCTCTTTGTTGAAGATTTAGTTTGTCCACGGTGGCTGTTAATAAATGATTCGTTTGAGTATACCAGTCTTTCTTCACCCATTGCTAGATGTATCCCTCACCCTTTGATGCCTTTTATCTCGTTACTTGTCAGTATTAATTATCAGGCCTTTTAAGGGCCCACCCTTCAATCATGTGAATTTAATTTGGTTGTGTATTTGATGTAGCATTTCACTGATAAGTATATAACTTGTTATAAACTTTGAAACGGTTACCAGTCGTAAAGTATATGTCTCTAGAAAGAAAATAACTCTTGAATGTATAGGTATTATCATTTAACTTTAGACGAATTTAAAATAAAAACATTCAGGAATACTTTTGAAATAAAATATTATGCATACATTATGATTAGTTAGACTGATGTATTTTCCTAATAATTATTGTTCAGAGGGCGACAATCATATAAAATTGAAATATAATTCACCTAATTGTAAAAAACTTACTTACTTAGTTAAGTCATTCTACAAATATTTGAAATGTTCAATTACATGCGTTTTCATTTAATCTTACATGATTATTTCATATAACATATAACAATATCTAGATATTATTATCTTGTATTAGCACAATTTTTCTAGTATTTGACTGATGACGGGTTAAGCAGCGTAAGATGTGCGATTCATTTAAGAACTATGTAAAACAAAATATCCCAAATCTCTCATTTTCAAACGAATAAAAAAGCTTGTAATTAATTGCATCGATCAAATATAACAGATAAATGAGGGTTTTCCAAGAATCTTCCTTCCAACTCTTGATTAATTGACCACCTAAAACAAGTAAAAACACATTTTAAATATTCCGAATAAAAACACACATAAAAATTAATATCTTAACAAATCCTTCATATGCCTAATTTTGACATTCATTATTTTATAAATCGTACTTTTTACCACTTGGTCAACACAATCAATATTTGGTCCACTTTTTTTCAGAACAAGTGCGTTTTTGTAGTTAAATTATAACATGATTTAAATATGTTATTTTGACGAAGAAAAAAAGTACTGATAATTATAATCATACTATACCTTCCGGCCGGAGTCGGAGTCGTCGCGGCATTTTGGCCGGAGTCGTACTCAGAAATTTTGATAAGTTTGAACTTTTTATTTTTGCATATAAAATGTAAAATTTGGGTATTGGCCGTATTGGTTGAGTGATATTTAATTGAATACACATTAATAGGAAAGGTAAGAAAAAAACGTGACGAAATCAAACATTTTTTAGTCGGATTCAGAGTCGTGTTTTTTTAACGACTCCAGAGCCCTTGTTGATACTGTTTATATATGAATGTTAAGTTTTATTCAAGCTGAAATAGAATAGCAATCCTAGTGTTTTGATTTTGAACTAATATGCTCAAATTAAATAATCCATTAATCTACAAACTTGATGTTATCACTTCGTGTATATTGAATTGGATTAAAAGGACTGCGTCTTTTCATTTATTAAAATAATTGACAATTTTTATTTTTCAATGTGTAGTTGAGTTTTTCGTTTAAGAAAACCATTGAAGTTACTACTCAGAAAAGGTAGTTGACGTAGTATCATATTTTCTTGAGACAAACACACTTGTGTTCCGCAAATTTATTTATATTTATCGTCTCTTTTATAATCTTTATAAGGCTTCATGAGACTTTATGAAGCCTCTTGAAGAACAATGGCGAAACGATGATGGCTTATCACAATCGAAAAGGCTTTTGCGAAATATTTTGACATAAATTCGACCATTATGGTCACCCGAGTTGACGTACGGGGTCCAAATTCATATCTGTTATCAAGATGCGGGTAAACATTTTTTTTATTACGTTTCAGCGAATGGCGCGCATAATGAGAACGTATTATCGTTTTGATTTGACAAACATTTGATGAACAACAACTACATTAAAAACAAGTATTCTTCCTTGTGTGAGTTTAAAGGAAAACATATTGATAAATAACATTTAATTCCAAATGAAATTGATAAAACTTTTAAATAACCGAAAAGTACTCAGAAAACGGAGGAAAAAGTACCGTATATATATTTTATAAAATATTTGCTGACGCTTGCACGATGCCAAAAAGGCTTTAAAAATACTTCATATATCTTTTATATTTTCGATGGCTTCGAAGTTAAGTTTATGTAAATCTAATCAAAATTTGAACTAAATTCGTGTTAATACATTTGCTTCTTTTGACAGTAGATACTTAAGTCGATCAAAATATCAAGTTTTAATATTTTGTATTTTTCAGAATATTCCAGATCATCGGAATATTTAATGTTAATTCTCAGTCGATTTTTACACGGCCAATTATATTGTTTGAAATTTATAATTTTCCATGAGTTTTGTTGCGAACGACCCGAGTTTCGCCTTTCGGCATCTTCAGACATTTCATGGAAAAGTAAAAATATTGAAACCTACATAAATTAACGAATATACGAGGGCGTAAGCCGAAATAGCTATCAACAAATATATAAAATAATTTATGTAGAATTAAAATACATTGTTATTTTTCTTTCCGTATTATAATGGAGTTCTACCAAGTAAATGCCTACTTAATCAATAAATATTGAAACCATTCAAATTTCGTATTAAAATTTTATCAAGCACCTTCAGTTTATATCCTAAATTATATCGTTTCACTTCAATTTTAGCAATGACCCTGAAAATATAAAGAATCATAGAATTTCCAATGTTAGGCAGTCTGTTTGATCGTGATGCACTGACGCATTCCCTTACCTCATGTGACCAGACAACGTCACCTATCCATCCCTTTGAGGAGAAAAAACCGACAGAAAAATGGCTAAAAAAACATCCCGCACCAAATCGCGTCCGCTTCTTGTATAAATTTTTCGACACAATGCTTCTCTTTATGGTAAAAATGCGCGCTTCGTTCGTTTTGCTCTCTTCTTCCGCCGACTGACGGATTCCTGTACCACTTTGTTTTATTTCATTTCATTTGATGGTTTCTTATTTTTATTAACATCGGACTATTTGTTGCGAACTTGAATTTGAAATTGGAACCAGATTTTTGGGTGATTGGCAAGACACCGGCCATCTTTTGAAAACTGTCAAAATATTATGATGGATGCCTGATGCTCGCGATGGAAACACGTTTTTGTTATAGCCTGTTCTGAAATGTTTCTATCAAAATATTTCGGTCGTAAAATCGATTTAAATAATACCTGTTAGGGGTGAAAATAATACAAACATAAATTCTTAAACTGACTTGAATAATCAAGAAAAAATAATATCAATAATATACCCCTCATAATGAATATGGTCAACTTATAAAATCCAAATTTGGATCAATCGTGAGGCAGGAATGTTTACTGACATGTAAATGGTGCGGTAACTTTTATTGATGGGACACTATATCTAAATTTTGAAAAAAAATGAATGATTTAAAAATCTCAAAAATTAAGACATTTATAAGTTTTTGTCATCCATCCACATTTTAATTTAAGATTAGACAGTAGAAAAACATGTTGGTATATTTTAATAAAAACTTTACAATAAACCAAATTAATCTAAATAAACTAAAATAAACCAAAATAAATCTGAAAATAAACCAAATTTAATCTAAATAATCAATATAACACTTACTACACAAAATTTACATTGAAATATCATAAACAAGTAAAAAATGTATATTTCTAAAGTTTGTGATTTTTTTTTATTAAAAGCATTTTTCGTTTATAAAGTAAAATCGACAGTCCACGAATAAATGTAAAATAAGCAAGTTCAGCAGATGCGCACAAGATAAAATTAAATCAAACAACCATTCGTGAAAACTTTTTACCCACTAACACTACACATTTTCAATTCTAAATAGCTTGTTTGTATTTACATAAAAGGTTTTCGAAAAAATACGAAAACCCGACTAGTCAGTAGTTAACCCTTTCAATGATACTACTGAGTTGTGTAATAACTTTCAAAATGTGTTTAACCAAGCAATAGTTTATGTTTAAGAGCCAGAAATACGGAAATACAATAAAAATATATACATTCATAAGTTTGATCAATTTGTATTGACTTGGCATGCAAAACAAGCGTTACAATTGAAAGGAAATATATTTTTTTGTCCACAAAAATAAATTAACAACTTCAATTTAACAAAAATATATATACATGTTTAAAATATTTGGTGCTTTTAGCGTATCATTATAATATGATTTTTTATTGAATTGAGACTTTTCACGTCTCAATCAGGGACGGCTCGTGTAAAGGTGCAGATGTGCATTGTACTCCCAATTAAATGTTAATGATAGAGGATATTCAAACATAACAATAGTCCCAGTTCATTAAATTTCAATTCCCATCTTGATAACCAAAACAAATATTGCGAGCAACGATGAAATACAAGTAGGTACTGTGCAAAATTTACGTGACGCCGCAGCGCGTGAAGCCAATATACCACTGTAGGTACTAGGTACCGACGCAAACCCGTGCACTCGAAGATCGAGAAACTTATCGAAGATCGAAGGGTGAAAAACATATACAGAACCAAAAGACGCTGCGAAAGGGATTTTGTATGGAATATTGTCGCTTTTGTTACATCACTCTAGTATAGGGACACGTGCTATCGAAGAAGTCTTATACAGAAACAAAAGGTCGCTGCACAACGGATTTTGTATGGAACGTTGTCGTTTTACTTGCTTGTTGGGAGTGAGGAGAGCAAATCGAAATCACGCGGCGTAAAAAGGGATTTTGTATGGAATATTGTCGTTTTTGTTTCGCTTTTTTGGTCACGTGACTTTGTAGAAAAAATATTTTCATCGCAGCTTCTAAATGATGATTGTAAAGTAATACTATAATTCAATTTTAATTATGAAATTTCAATTAAAAACAATATGAAGTGAGCACTTTCTGTGATACTTTGTCAAAAATTACCGATTTAGCAAGTTCTTAACATCGCTCGATTAACACTCCATTTTTTATATGTTACAAAATTGATTTATGACTATAAAATAAACTACACAGAAATACTTTCGAACATTGCTGCTAAGATAACTTCACGAATAAGATCATAACAAGAGTTATCAGGGTGCGTTTTGTAGATTCCATCGTCTTATTTTCCCAAATCACGAGTGATATTTTCAATTGATTTTAAGTATTCCGGAAAACTTCATTGCAGTCCATTCAAGCAGAGTTGAGAAGGCGAACTGGTTATGTCATGTACAACGAAGGAATGAAAATGAGTCAGCTTAATTAGTGATATGCATGATTTCAATGAGTTTCATTGGATGGATGGAGCTTCATCTGTAAAGGTCAAATACGACCACTTTGGATAGTGATATAATGATGACGAGTGCGTAAGAGTTTAATCAATTTGTATACTATTTTATTCGCCGGTTATAAAAGGGTTGTTGATGGTCCCGCGTCACAGATGGCACTAAATCTCGACCAGTCGTCACATCACGCTCAGACACGAGTACAAGCCGATCATTTGTAGCGATAGGCGGGAAATTTGAATTCGGCAAACCCTTTTTGCTTTGGCGCGCTTTTTTACCACCAGATGCGCGATGTGAATGCGCACCTCTAATTTATTATACGCGAACTATTTTTTTTTTCAGATATGCGTTTGAGCACGGCTTAGATTATGATTCCCAAAGTGTTCATAATCAGAGTGAATTTTGAAATTTACAGCAAAAAAAATCTTTAAATCCAAAAAGTGGATTCCAAAATTCGCTTATTTCACATAAGCGCCTCCCCTGGCAAGAGCCCACACCTCTTGACTTGGAAACTGCTGGCTTAGTCTATTGAGCCAGTGTGAGGATGGACCAGTAGCAAACAGTTCTGCCCATTCGGCATTCGTCTCTGAGTATTTTCACAGATTTGATGCTCATCATCTAAATTTCAATCAACTTTCCCAGCCGAAATAAAAGGAAAATCTTATAAATTATTACTGTAAGAGTATTTCGTGGTATCCATAATATATATAATACTAACATAATATATTTTAATATTTAAGTATCAATCACATCACGATCAGAAACGAGCATTATGTAATTGGGAGTACACATCACGGGAGATGGCAACCCGCGTAATGAGCTCGCGATCCGATTAGGGATAGCTGGAGCAACATTTAATTCAATGCGGAAAGTTTGGGACTCACGGTTGTACTCGGTCAGAATCAAGTGCCACTTATTCAACGCATGCATACTGACTGTGCTGATTTACGGTTGCGAGTCATGGCTCATCACAAAAGCACAGGGTAACCGTATACTGTGCTTCGAAAACAGATGCCTGCGGCGAATATTAGGAGTACGGTGGTTTGACTTTGTCAGGAACACGGAGGTAAGAGTGCGGACAAACCAGTCCCTTATTACGTCCAAAATTAAAAGACGACGATGGACCTGGCTTGGACATGTGTTGCGGATGCCCCAGGGGAGCCTGAATCCTGCCTGCCTTTTCTATCAACCTGATGGATCCCGACGCAGCGGAAGGCCTCTGATGACCATCCATAGCAGTGGTCTCCAAACTCAATAAGGATGTGAGCTACTTTCAGAAATTGAAATTTTCTGATGAGCTACTTATAAATGAGGGCTTTTGAAGCAATGATAGCTTTCTACTATAAGCAATAAGCATTTTAGAAAAAAGCACAAAAACTATCTTTGTGCCGTTAAGATCAATGCAGAATTTTGATTTCCCCTAAGTAATAGTCAGGAATCACTACACATCACCACTTTATTTTTTTACTAACAGATGTAGAAATAGACTTAAAAACTTAATATGTAAATATTATAAAATCCAGTCATTTTGCCATTTTTTTTAGGTATTGAAATTATAAATGTTAATAATGCTGTATTTGCTTAAAATTTTTCCAGACTGCTGTTTTTGCGCCCAAACGATTGATAAAATTTGATCCTTGGCAAATTTATAAATATGGCGCAATATACAACGCGAGCTACTTAAAATGCCACAGCGAGCTACCGGTAGCTCGCGAACGACCGTTTGGCGATCACTGATCCATAGGATGGACTCAGGGGAGCTAAGGGACGCCGGGATGACCTGGGAAGATGCGAGGAAGTTGGCGGGAGACAGAGAATCTTGGAGGCACCGTGGGGCAGCCATATGCTCCGAATAGGGAGCGGATATGGAAAAAAAAGTATGAATCATATTTTTGATTTTGGTCAGTCCGTTCTATCATTAAAGCTGACTGTAATGTAAATAAATGCTAACAAAATTGAAGATTCTAACATGAAATTTTATTGTTTGTGACATGTATGCTTTAAACTTTTTGGTAGCTAAAAGATTTCGTCATAGTTTTTTAAGCATGCACATGCAGCAGCAATACAATTTCGAATAATAGATATTTATATTATAATGGTCTTTGTGGTTTGCTTCTACTCATACGAATCGTTATCCAGTAGGGATTCCAACTATTCGTCATTTAAGTGATAATGACGAATAGTCTATCGAGACGAAAACTATCCGGATATATTCGGATAGTTTACTAGCCCATTTAATTTATTCAAGCCCATTTGTAGCCATTCGTGAAAATCAAGTAGGTATTATGATAAGATATTGAAAGCATCCGATTTCGGTGACGGCAAAAAGAACAACTACTAAAAATGCTTTATTATAAGTAAGTTAGTATAAGTAGTAAAGTACTAAAAATGTTTTATTATATTTCCTGGGGTATTCATAATTATTCTTTAAATGTGGATAAATTGTGATTTTATCTTTCGTCGATTTTTTAATATATTTCATTAAAAAATTTGACGAATACTATTCGGATATTTCCCCAAATATCTGGAATTTAGGGACTCCAATTACACAACATCTGAAACTACTCGAGTATCGAGTTGTATTTTTTTTTAAATACTCGTTTCATTTAAGAGTAGTTTTAGATGTGCCAACCTATATATTATTAATTCAAATTTGTATACATAAAAAGGTGATAAATAAATAAATAAGCTTATTTTATTTCATTAATACATTAATAAGAGAATTAAACGCCTACATTTTTTATTTGGTTTGGAAGTTTTGTTTTTTTATTCCCGCAGTAGAAAAATCTGTCTGTTGTTGTGGACGTCGGTTTGAAAGTTAACATTCAATTAAATAGTGGTATCTATTTTTTTGTCCGCTGTTTAAAACATTAAAATAAAATTTGGAAATAAATCTTCATTTGTAAATTACGAGTATTACTCGAGTATTTTTCAAATAACTCGAGTATCGAGTACTCGATGCTCGAATTGGAGTCTCTAAATTCCGGATATTTAATAGTTTAAAAAGGGCCGAATATATCCGGGTACCGAATATTCTGATATCCGAGCTGGAATCCCTATTATCCAGTGACCTGACATGTATCTCCATTCCAACTCCATTGGTAATGCTCCATGGCTTGATTGACAAAAAATGATGTCTCGTGATCTGGTAGGGAGAAGTGTCAGGCAACCAGAAATATAATTTGACACTTAGTTGGAGTGATCTTTATCGAGTACTGGATAGAGAACTATCTAAAGGGCGTAGGTGTTGAGGATGGTGAGGGCCGCATTGACAATCCTCCCGTTGTCAATCTCGCCAACTAGTCACATAAACATATCACCACAGTGCCGGCATCGCCTTAGAATGTGACGTATTGCTTATCAGATTCACGATCGGGGAGAATCTAGAATGGGCGCGCACATTCTGATGCCCGGTGCGTGAATAAGGCCGGCCGGGCATCTCGGTATGGTTTTATTGCAATTTTTGCGGGTGTTTATTTAAATTGAGAGACAAACTGGTTGGCCGCTAGGTACGTGTAAAAACACAACCTGAGACAAGGAATACAAGCGCAGAATCGGAATGCGACCTATAATATTTCGAGACACGTTTATTTATTTTATTGATTTGATTGAAATAAACTTGGTAGAACTCCATTATGACACGGTGAAAAAATAGCCATTTATCCTAGTTCTACAAAAACTTACAAGATATAAAGTTTACAGCTATTTCAGCTTACGCCCTCGTCAGAACTATTCTAGCTCTATTTCTGAAGAGGGCGTAAGCCAGTGATGCACAGCTTTTTTGGAAGAAGGGTCAGATAATCAATTCTCAGATAGTTCGAGGGCCGCATGGCTAAAAGTGATATTTTTAGTATTTAGAAAATGAAAATCCGTATAAGGTTCTAAAGACGAAAGGTGACTGATATTTGTCATTGCAGGCCGCATGAAATAGAATTGCGGGCCGCAGGTTGAGAATCACTGGCGTAAGCCGAAATAGCTTTCAACTATATATCATATATATTTTGTAGAACTAAAATAAGTTGCTGTTTTTCATTTTTTTATTTTTTACCATATATTATCATCAGTTTAACGCACAGTTACAAAAATTGTCATATTAATTATTAATATCTTTTGATGTGTTCACTGTTAATACTTGGTGGAATGCCATTCTATTTTAAAAAAACAAGACATTTTATGTACTTATTCCACATCAAATTTATTAGGATCACGGTTTTACTCTTCGCGAGCGTTTACAACTGAAGATCAGTTCAATGAATCGGAAAAAATGCTTGCGATGAGCGAAACCGGTCTATCGGTTAACCATTAATATTTTTCCACTGATAAACTTTATGAAGGTTATGTTATGTATATTATACATTTTTATAAAGCAGATACATAGTGTGCTCTCATATTTCGGTACAGCTGTTGGTAGGAAAATACAATTTTTCACATTTTTTTGTGAAGCTGACCCCTTCAACTTCAACTTCTGTCATTTACTGTCGATTTTCTTGAATCAAAATAATTAAATAATAATCTTAATTTTTAATAAAATTTGATTGACTATAAAACTTTTGATTTTTATCGTAATATGTTTTAAGGCGTTGTTCGTTAGATTTTATCAAATTAAGGTATGTTTAATTTAATTTTGGACGTTTTCTCTAAACGAGGTAAGAAGATTATTTTTATTTATTTTTTTACTAATTTTATTTAATGAAAACAATTATGTCTAATCTTTATTATTTTCTCATAAATGATGTATATTTACATATCTTTTCGTTTGGGAAATTATTTTATCACTAATTAAATTGCTATCTAACTTGTATTATAATCTTTAGGTAATTTTTTTAAATATTTTTTTTAAATGGCTTTAGCAAAAACATTTCCAATGCACCAATAATGAACAGGAATTCAATTTGACATATACAATTTATAACATGATATCTGGTAATTTAAAATTGTAATCTAGAAATCCCGATGTCATCTAAAGGGTTCTGGTAACCACATTTGATACACTGGTAGAAATGTTTGATAAAATAAACAACTACATACTTATGAAAATTGATCCTAAATATTGGCAAGTTTGGCGTTCATATATTCTCTATTTCAAACAATAATAATAGCGATGAAATGTGAAAAAATAAGATTTATGACATTTTAAAGCCACGGTTCTACTTATAATTAAATTAAAGTTCAGTGTAAATTTTCTAGTAATATGATACCCATAAAAATGACAAATTAACAACAGAAAGATTAAATCAAATATTTATTTTTAAATGGGATACTAAAAATACTTCAAATTCCATCTACAATATTCGTCGGTATGTTATTTGTTTAATACATAATGATGGCCGAAAACATGTGCCGTAAACCTATAATATCATTAAATATAATCTTTTTTCTTGGGCCGTCGTATCGATTTTATGAATATATTTGCAATGAAAAAACTTGCGTATCGTATAATGTTTTGGCATCAAAATTTAAATAAATTATCCGCCTGTATTCTACAATCTGCTGAATCCAAAAAAGCTCCCTTTCAAATTTCGAATACACAATAGCAACAAATAGTTTTGCCCTCCCTTGATAAGGTTCTGTTGTGTGAAAAGAATGCTCCCATTTTAAAAATGTCGTATTTGAAAATATTTATTTTGTTGGAAGTTGAATTCACTTTTCGAATTACACCGTCATTAGTAAATCCAAAAATTTATCTCTTTAATAAAACTGCATTGTTTTACATTTTAATCCCAGAATAACTTAATATGCGAATATATTATTTCCTTTTAATCTTTAATGGACACTTTTTTGGGGCACTTATTTTAAAATATGTTTGACTTGTTGCCTTATTGAACACATATACATGTGTCTGTGTATTATACATGTATAGATGTATACACTATAACATATTTCTTTATTCAGTACATTTTTCATCTATTTAATGATACCACTGTTTATTTATTGCTTTTGCAATGTGAATAAAAAAATTAACATTAAAAAAAAAAAATGTTGACAGAAAGAAGAGATAGAAAAGTGAATTTCAACGAAGCCGACAATAATATATATAATATAGTACTAGTCTGAATTCACTCACGTCAATGTGAAATATGTCGAAATCCAAAGCAATACCAATCTCACGCCGTCAATCATAATTTGTAAGCATACTTGGAAGCTTAATTTAACGCTAGTAAGTTTATCACATCAAAATTAATCCATTTCCATTCCTAATGTGGAGCATATGACCTTCTTAAGGAGGTATTCTAGACATGTTTTTTCTACGAGAACTGCTTGTTACTCTGTCATTTGAACTCCTTTTTGTTCGATAATAGTTAGTATAGAAAAGATAAGAGGCTAGAACAGGACTAGTGGTTAGCTACTCGCTCTCGTTACACCCCGCCTCTCGTTATATGATCGGATAGATGGAAATAATTTTTTAGACACCACAAACACCCATGCTTTTGAGCAGAATCGATATTCGAACACGTGAGGTCCGTCACGGAAACCAACGACGCTACCTACTGCACCACGTACCCAACAATACTTATTGAAATAATAATCCTTTATTGGTATTAATTTTTACTAGTATACGTGAACATATTTGTTGAAAAAAATACATTTGAATGTGAAACGAGTGTGTTACACAATTACAGTTCACTTTCCGTATTTGACTTGATAAAATCTGCAGTCGGAATTCAATTAGGTCAAGATAAAATCGATGCCAAATGTCAGTGTTGCCATGTGCAATTTCTGCTTGCTAGTTTCTTTTAAATAACGAGGAAAAATGGGTAGGGGCATCAGGTCAAATTAATCATTAAAATATTTTTTTTTGTCAAATTAGACAATTTGCTAAGCGGCAAGGAAGTATTTATACATAAATAAAATCTACTAATTTCACAAATTTATTCAATGATCAGGACCAGTTTTGTTATGTTTTTTTATGTAAAAAAAAAAGTTTCAAGCAACCTGTCCTAATTAAGATATTACCCAATAATACTTCATTACTGTTGATAATTTGATTTATTTCTAAAAAATCTCCCAATCGCTCCAATCCCATTCATTCGTAGTATAGTTATTGTTTGTTTTGTTTGTATCCTGCCCTCCTTGCTTGCCGTAAAAAAGAAAAATACCAAGCTCCATTCCTGTAATTTATCATTTTAATTAGAATTAATCTTGTTTTATAACTTTAGCATCCATTGAGATGCCCAAAGATTTCTCTGAAAGAATCGAAACACATGTCACAATTAATAATAAAATACATGGAATAATCAAAGTTTTTTAATTTAAAATTATAAAAAAAGTTATACAATGTATGTACATCTTTAATCGAGTTTTATAAAAGGGGATATTTGATAATTCTCATAGAACTATAAGTATTTTTTGCTTTTTAATTATACAAGTTGTCCGATACGTGATGCGCTGGTGTAAGGCGTAATGCCATACATAGCGTCATTTTCCAAATAGATAAATAACCATAGTAATAAAAACAATAGCTTCATATTCAATAATGTTCGTTTTGCCGAGTTGCATAGCGATTGGCCGGAGAAGTAACCTGTCGCGTTGATTGCACTCGTGATAGAGTTTTTAAGCGACATGCGCTCAGAGGTGCAATTTACGACTTTAATGCGCATTCCGGGACGGCAAAAAAACCGATGCTTTCAGAAGCACTCCAACAATTCAAACACGAATTTTGATTAATTCAAATAATATGTTAGTTCATTTTAAAGTGTATATTTTCATTTATACCAATAATAAATTTTTATCCGGTCCAGTCTGTGGCGCGGTCAACATTGCTGGCTTGCGTGCCGGACCACCCGGGCTCGATTCCCGGTACGAGCGGATTTTTTCAGTCGATAAATCTGGTGTTTGTGTTGTTGAAAATCCCTTCCCACCTTTCCGATCCCAAAGAGCGACGCATAGAGACAGCGATTAGCTAATCACTAGTCCTGTCCTAGTCCTCGTATCCCTTCCATCCCTAAATATATGTTGAAATAAACTCCGTGAGGAGTCCATGTGCTCCATGTTGGGAGCGGACATGGTTAAAAAATATATATATGTATATATATTTGGGTAAACAAGTTGACTGCCACACCACCTCCCGTTATGTGTATGTAGTCGTTTTTCACAGCCGCTTTCTATAACACTATGCGATTAAGAAAAGAAACGAATTTGCTCGTCACTTACTTGACCTGATACAGAGCTGCGCGGGACTGATCTGTGAACGATGCACAGAATAAAAAAAAATACAATAAGAATTCTTGGTGGGAAGGCATAATATTAAGCAAAAATCATTATTTTCAATGACTGATACCGGTTTCACTCATCACTGAAACTTTTCTGTTTTTACGACGATAATATAATACTCGTGAAGCGATATAGTGAGAAAACAAATAAAAATCGGTAAATATAATGAAAATTGAGGATCATCGAGTCATCAGTAATTTTATACTGAGACTATTTTATCGATAGCAGACAGATTGTGAATTGTGGTGAATTGAATCATTTTTATCTTATTCTGTCACTATTCTGATGTCTTAAAAGTGGTGATTAAAACTGCTAGTCTTTTCCTATCTCCTTTTACTTTACTTTTGAAAAGGGGTTGAGTGAGAAGAAAACAGCTCTCGTAAAGCTACCTCTCTTGATAAATAAACATTTTTAATGGTGATCTTTTAGCAACAAAAATATCTTAAACTAAATGCAAGGGCTAAAAAATTTATAAAAACCGTTACTTTTGTTTATATGATATAATTTCATTATTTGTTTGGTTATAACAATATATCACTTAAAAATATCTCATCGCTGATTTTCTTCTCAATACAAACACGTTCAGTCAAGTAAATGGAAAATTTACGGTGAAGAATTGTCAGACACCACGAGATATAAAGTTTTCTTAGTGATCAACACAGCAGATGTGATTCCTTCTTTATTATTGAGCTACACGTATTGTGGAATTTAACGCTACGTTTATTAAACAATACAACAAAATCTCCGTATTCGGGATTATGTGTCCAACAACATGGCTTAATTGAAAAAGATGACAGATTAAGGTATTGAAAATTTCGGGAAAACGACCAGGAAATCTTCATACATCAAACTATAACCAATTTCCAAAATGTGTATTGACCCAAAATTCCGCCTCGACATGAGCAGTGCAATAGCGGGTGAATCATTTTCATTTACAGTACGAATGATCAAATCAATTGACAGTTTCTACAAGATTTCGTGACGGATCTACGGAGTTGAAATTAGCGATGGTGGTATCATGATATATGATGTATGATCCCAATAGTCAGTCCCAAACAGTTGAAGCAAAATTCAAATATAAAAGAACCACTAAATAGACAAGAAACTGCCTTGAAAACAAGAGATAAAATGAGAGATCGTCTCCAAATAATAGATCAAAGAGCGACGCGAAGGACCAAAACTGCGATGGAGACAAAAGCTTGACTTTGGCTTTAGCAATATGATAAGTGCCTTCTTTTGATTATGAAAACGGCTGGACTAGAAATATTATTTATCATAGAAACCAAATGGTAGTTACGCAAAGGCATTTATGTTGACGGTCTGTCAGTCAGGAGTTTAGAGCAGTGGATCTCATGTGCGGCCACTCATTTTCCGTGAGAACCACTTGTCTAAAGTGTTTAAAACCCTTGAGCTTTTGCCATACTCGGCTACGCGCTAAAATACCATAAAAGAAAATATACTATTGATTGTTCAATCGATGTACATATTTGTAACCAATTACATAGATTTTTTTACCCAACCGTTACTTATCTTGAAAACGGAACGTAAACGGAGCTTTAGTTATTAATTTTTCTATTCTTAATCTCGTGTTTCTTTTTTTATCCTCTCTGAAGTGATTTGATCGACTTACTAGAAACATGCTCTCACAAAAACAACATCTTTAGAATTGCATGGTAAAATTGTCACACAATCAACTTTGACATAAATAATACCCGTTTTGGCGGTTGGTTCGTCATTATTTTATGTTATCTTACAAAACTAATGGTACTGCTAGAATAGGCGATGTCAATGGACTGCAGTTTTTCTTAGCAATTCCTGGATAACTCGCCAGTGTTGAGACAAACGTCACTAGCGATATAAAAGATACTCATTATGTTTCAGAAAAAAAAAATTCTTGTGAGAATTTTTATTTTGATTGGATGAAAGAAGAGATTTTATACTCCACAAAATCCTTTTGGATAAATTATTAGAATAAGCTTTATTCAATAACTGATTTTTTGGAGCTTTATTTGGCATTTGTCAATTACAATAATACTTGTAAATAAATATATATGAGTGAAAAATTTGGTTGTTTCACCACCTCCCGCTATGTGTATGCACCCAATGTTCACGGACACATTTCATAGTGCTATATATTTCTTTTCATAATAAACTCACCAATCAGGCGATCCATTTTCTGTTCAATGGATTAATTAAGCAACACCTAGCTGAATGGAGGCTGAGAGTAGGCTTGCAGCTGGGATTCAGTCAAGTGGTGGTGTGCAAGTAGAAAAAATAATTCAAATTTAATAAGATAGAATCGTGCATTAAAAAATATCAAAAACCAGTAAAATAATAAATATTTTGATCATGATAATTTAGCCATTGCATCTTTCTCGCCAAACATGCTTCGCCCTGTTCTTAGCCTGTAGCTTTGCCACTCAGCCACAGCCAACGGTATTTTAAATAAACCAAATTGCCATTCATTGAATTATGTTTCGACGACACCTTATAATGACAAACCATAATTTGTATTCTAACGAAAAAATGCGTCGGTTGTAAACAATACCTTTTCACAAGATAAACAATCATCAAAAGTGTTAGACGGTGACAAAAACACAAAATATCGTCCCTCGAACGAATGCATGCCTTTAAATTTGACAGTCGAAACAATAGGGCGGAAAATAAAGCATTAAAAATAGTGTTGCGCAGAATGGGATGCGCGGTGGCTCGCAAACACGTGTTTCCGTCGACGAACAAAACAAACATTTTCAAAAAAACGTCGAAAGTGTAGCGCGTTTTCGTCAAACACTTTGATGGCGGGAGACGGGTATTCATGTCTTTCTCATGCTAGCCGATCGACGCTTATTCTAGGATAATTATACTAAACACATTAATGACATACCATTGTTCATTACCTTTAAGAGCTACGCTTTGGCTTTCTGATTTATTTGTAAAGTAAAGATAGTAATTATTTCTAATATGTTGTTTTGAGGACAGAAATAGTGAATTTGAATCGTTTGAATTTTGAATTGTGAGCTCAAATTCTCTACTGCACTTGAAATGCCTAAAAAGTACAAAATTCAAACGATTCAAATGTATCAAGCACCTTAAACAGAAATCCTCAATAGCAGGAATAATGGCTTATCGCTTTCAAAACACCTAACCTAAGTAGGAGATAATTTAGACTTCCATACCTTCGAACACAAATCGACTGAAAAATTAATTTGAGTCTTTCATTTCTCAAGCTCGAGTCCGTGAACTCCGCCAAGGAAGCCAGCTGCGTTGACCACTCGGCTACTGACCCATACCAAACGCATATTATATTGCATGGAAATTTTCTAAAATAGTTCTACCAATAAATCGAGCGTTCCTTAGCGGGTCAAAAAATTCTTCTCATCTCCAAGTTTGCCGACTTCATCAGATGCTGCAGAATGAGTCTGGAATCCGGGTCTGATGCTTTTTCCCATCTTTCTGCGCCTACGACAGTCGTTATTTTATATTTATCACGCACGGGACTTGAATCGTAATGATGAGGATTCAAACATGCGTAATAATTCATAAGTGGCGAAGTGTCTAAATGAATTTTTGGAGCGTTTCAGAATGTTTATTCGACCAATGAAAATTCTTCTCATCTTGATGACGTATATTAAAATCAAAATGAACACACCTGAAAAACTTTATCTCGGTCAAAATAATAAAGAAATGGTTTAACAAGAAAAAATCGTAAAAGATTTATAATTTCAACCAAACACGATTTACATTTGATTTTTGCAAAACTTTTTAGACAAGCAACATTAACTAAAACATTTTAAAACAACAGCAAAATAATGAACCATAGAATTAATAAGCAATTAGGGAAATATTAAAAAACAATACTCACAGAACAAGATAAGTTGCACATGTGAAAAATTTTAACAATGAAAATTTGATATTAAACTTCTGATGACTCAAATTCGTCACCCGACCTCGATAAATGCCAATTCAATCAAAAAAAATATTTGATAGTTAATATGTGTAATCTTTATCTTACACAGCGATGATCAATCTATGGATAATTTAGGAGGTTCAACATGGTTGGTTTTATTGTATGCATATAATTTGAACTATTATTTTTGCATAAATTGAATATTGCTTTCATAAAATTGTGTAGTCGCATGGAAATTCGCTACCTCCGTTTATTAAAATTTACCATAAAATAGGATAAAAATTCCTTTTATACACACTGAATTGAAATCGTTTTAAATAATGAAGTATAATACTGAATCTATACATAAATGAATATCAATACTGATATTTATTAGTTTTATCATAAATATGCAACTAAACGCTTTAACATTAAACAGATCAATAGAGCGGTTTCGAGGAGAGGTAGGTAATTCATGGTTGCTGTACCATGAGAGGAGGGATGAGGGAGGCATACAGGATATATAAGGAAGAAAATGCATGAGAGAGAGAGGAGTGGAAGAGAAATCGGGGTGATGGTATAATGCTAAAGAATTCTTTTATACACTGGCGGCGATGAAAATATTTTTTATCTATATTTGTAAATGCTTAAATTGATAAATTTATTACAAACTACTGTTACATATTGTATGATTTTATAAATCAATTCCACAGCTGAGTGGCCTAAGCACTTTATTTATACTCGATTGCATGGGTCAAAGGTTTGAATCCTTAAAAAGAAATATTGGTAGATTGATTTTCAATCGGCTTATGGATTTGTATCCAAAGGCTTCGTTCGATATATGAAAATATAAATTATCCTACCACTAGTATTGTGGTTAAAATGTATGATAATATATGGTAATATACATATATTTTAATCATTTTTGGTTTTCTATTAAAAATAACAAATGTCTCTGAGGAAGTTCAATAAATTTATCGATGACTACTACATATTACTTACTATATCAATATTCTATATATAACTATAAATAGGTTCCTTTTATTTTTATTAATGTACATAGCTAACAATAATATTAACAAATAGCAAATATTTGACTGATATTTGTTTTTCTCCTGTAGTTTTCATATACCTCCTTATGGGCATTATATTTTTTCATTTTGTTTGATATGTGAGGCAGTCTGAATTTGAGATCTCCGCAAATTATTCTCCGAAAGAAAACTGACTACGAAAACTCCAAATCACACTCCACCTTTTTTAAGGGGCATAAACAACTCCCCACAGGAAGATTTGCTAGTGAGAGATGGAGATATTCCCATTTCATCCTCAACCCCTCCTCCCCACACCATTTTGCGCTTTGGAGACGATTCATTTGCTAACGATCCGTCTAATGGAAACGGAATTTCCGCTTACTCAATATCCGGTCTGTGACATTGGTAAGTTTATTTTTTTAACGCAAATATAAATATAGTTATGAAAGACCATGCAAAATTACATAATTACTAATATTTTGTCCTGGAATATCGAATATGTTAAAATTTGTAAAATAAAATTATTTTTCACAAATATGGCGAGCTTTATAATAAAAGCAGGCGTGACTTGATTGATATAATATAACATGATATAATTCATTTTAGATGTTTAAAACGTTTTTTCCAGAAATTTTTAATAATAATAAATTGAACTGTGTCATTTTTCTGTAAAATATCAAATTCAAATTAATTATTCATCGAAACACCCCGTGCTTTAAAACATTTAACATTTTAAACATTTAAGCTGTAAGTATCTTCAAATAGTTGTTTAGTAAGGATTTCATGACAAATAATACAATTAGATCCAAAAAAAAACGTAATTTTTAGTAAAACTGCAGAAATCACGACGTAGAAATCAGTATTTATCACAAAAAGTATTTTTCTTAAATAGGTATGTAATAAATATCACTTCATTATTTGAGTTTTATTCTATTCTATATGACTGTAAACCAATTCAAATTTTGAAATATGTTGTGTACCGTCATATTTTTAGTTAAAATAATTAATGAAAATTGCCATTCTCTTTATATATTTTATAAACCCTGTATAAGTTCATAAATACAATTAATTCAAGTTATTATGTGTTTTAATTTGATTAGTCATGGTTTATCATTTTAGATCATATTTAATTTACAGCTTGGAAATAGTAAAATAATACACAAAATATTACTTGATACAATATATTGTCGTATAAATTATATATTTTGTTTAAAAAATCAAATTATATGGGCTGATCCCAATATTGTAAAAAATCTATTTAGCGTAACTTCAGACGAACAATATGATTTTTTCAAACAACAAAAAAAACCCATAGACTCGCACCAAAACTTTTCCACTGATTGTCCTAAAATTGGTCTCATAAAAGCGGAAACAATGACGCTGAAATTAACGTGCCGGCGGAAGCGAGACAAACGTATTTCCGGTGGGTCGGCCATTAAACCGGGGTGGCGGTATATGCGACTACGCAAACGTAACGCCATTTTGAAAAGCGCTTTACGTGGTACGTTATAATTACGTGAATTTAGTAGATAAGTACTAAGCAATAGATATGTCCATTATATTAAACATGAAGCGTTACAACTATTAACTTTTTTTTTATTTGACGAAACATGTATAGATATAATAACACAACTATATTTAGGTAATATTTTTGCAATGATAATCATATATTATCTTTTTAATAATTAAACATAAGTTTGATTTAACATTCTTTGGCCAGCAATGCGACGTGGTTAAACTATTCTCTGTGAATTTTGGTGGTTGCGATTTAGAAATTCATTTGAATTTTCTTTTTATCTATTTTGCCTCATTATGAACATTAAGATCAACACTGGTCATTACCAGTGTTGATCTCTTAGAATATTCAGAATGTATAACTGAGTCGTAGATATAAATAAGAACTGAAAGACTTTAATAGAACTCGAGTCACAAGTAGTTGTATAAAAAATCATCAACACTTTAACGAAATTATGTTTAAATATGGCAAGAATAAAAGACACTAGTTTTCAAAGATTGAAGGGATTACGCATACAGCCCAAGTCCCCGTTCAAATAAATAATTATACCGACACTAGTTTTGGCCGTGCCCAACGAGATTCCTACTGCATTCATTCGCTTTGTATGTTGAGTTGGCGACAAACAGAACTTCGACATGCGGGGAGTTGAATACCATGACCAGAAGATATGATTTAAATCGTGATGATTGAAACAAAAATATGTCGCCTTTAATGCAGTCAGAGACAGTTAATATTTCACACTAAACATAACACAGTAAAGATATGCAACGTGCGTTCAAGATACATAAAATACATGCAAAACTCGTTTGTACTGTTTTTTTTTATATGAATTTAACTAAAAAATGATAAATATACGTATTGTTAAAATATCTAAGCTCATGATTTCGAGTCCAATGAAAACGTCTCTATTGTTTTACGAGTAAAACGTATAAAGTCTTAAGCGGAAACTTAATTAAACAGTATTCACTGAAATGGAAATGAATAGAGCCTTTATTTGCGTGTTTTATGACTTTATTTCTGTCCTATTAGGGCGTTTGTTAAATTTGTACAATTCTGAAAATTACAATTCGTATTCGAGGAAAAGAATATTTTAATGAATATGGGAAAACTTATCATGTATGTATGTGTTAATACAATAAATATTCGTAGACTAGTGGTTTTATTAAACAGAATCACATGATTTCACAATAGTTAATATAATCCTAAAAAAATACTTGTTTCGCCCAGTGATATTTGGATTAATTCATCAAAAAAAATATATTTTAAATACTTGGATCGATCTTAGAAATACAAAAAATATTACAGATACTAAAATAACTACTACCAAGTAATTAATGCGATTTAATGCTGAATATTTACATTTTGTCATACCTTTATTATATATTTAGGTAGATCAGTTGATAATGCCCGCGACGAGCGAGAATTGTTCTAATAATTTTAATATATGTATATGAAATTAATTTACACACTGCATACTTTAACTATGTAAACTAAACAATACACGACGTTTCCTACAGAATATTTTTGATCGAAAAGATCATTGTACTTATTGAATTTTCATTATTTAAAGATCTATTATGCGCTTTTGTGAAAATTTGTTTGAATGACGGTATCCGTGAATAGTCTACAGTTTGCCAATCATTTAATAATGATCATAATTTTAATCAGACTAGTAATTTATAAATACTCCACCGAGTAAATAAAAAAGGCTTAAAGATGAATAATCTCGAATTTTTAGAAATAAATAAAACTCTTAATAAAAAAGAAATATTATTAAATAATATTCTTAATAGGACAGGTTGTTCGCCATTACTAACATTGTTTCCAATTAATAGAGTAATCACTAACCTTTATGATTGATTGCAGCTTATTAGTTTATAGTTTAATAGTTTGTAATGTTTAACGTCATTAGAAATATTTTTATTTGTTTGCTTTGTTACGATTCTATAACCCTCTCTCTTGCTTTCCCTTATAAAGGAAAAATCTAAATCTGATTGATTGCACCTCATTAGTATCATTATGTGATTGCATTGTTTTGATTATATCACCGCCTTCCTTTTTTCCTTTAGAAGGAAAAAAACCCGTAATCCATTTTGTAATTTCATAATTTAAAATGTTAGAATCAATCTTGCTTCATTACTTAAGCAAACTTTGCGATAGTAAGTCTGAAGATGCCTCTGAAAGAGGCGAAACACGTGTCACAGTTAGTAGCACAATACGTGGAATAATCAAAGTTATTTTAAATTTTATATTAAAATGAACTTCCACAAAGTTACCGCCGAAACCATCGAAAGTATTAGTCTACAATGTGTTCATTCTCATCTCTGATACGACTTTTAGGTTTCAATAAACTATCACCTAGGAAATAGAAAAATTAATAAATATTTACAGATATCGTAAAAGTAGTTATACCTCCACAAAAAAAATACCCGTACACAAATAAAAACATTGTTTTTAATCATAAAATTGTATCTTTCGCAAAGTATGATACTAGAGAGTTGGTAGTTGGTAAATAAACTTATTACCAAGTCTCCACTCTACGTACTTCTTACATATTATATTTGGCAATGTGTCTGAGACGCTGAATACTTGGCGGTGGGTTATGCTTCACTTCTTAGTAGTAATGTAGAAAATATTCGTATTTTAAATTATTATATCAAGAAAAACCAATCGAAGGTTAATTTTTTACTGCTACGTGAGCGATGTGATATCTTTTGATTGAGCAATATATCCAGTGCAGAAACATTAGTATTCAAAAAATGAATAATTCAGACGATCTATTGAGTTGTAAAAATACATGTAAACAGTAGATCCTTTATGAAGTAAACTTTTAAAATATCTGACATACGTTTTAGTAACACGGTAAAAAACAGCAAAGTACAATATTTTAGTTCTACAAAAAATGTATAATAGGGAACTAATTTCGGCCTACGAACTCGTCACAGCTTTAAACTTACAATTAGATAGCTATATACATACATATTATACTGGCTTATAAGAGGTACACCATCGCATCATATCTACTATACTAATTTTACTTAACTAAACGTATTAAGTGTGGTAAATTGATTTTTTGTATTTCCGAGTTTATTGAGCGGAATTGAACTAAAATTAATTTTAATTAAGCTGATTTAGGACAATTGCATTAGCCTGCTGAAATGGTTTGAGTAATGGTGATGGATTAATGTTTGGTTGTTCATCAAGCCGGAATAGCTATCAACTACAATATATATTTTATTATTTTTGTAGAACTAAAACATATTACCATTTTCCATGGTGTTGTAATGTAGCTATAGCAAATGAACATCAATTCAATCAAAACGTTTGAGCAATTTAGTAAAACCAAGCCAAAACGGATCGATTAGGATTGTTCAAATACAATGTTTTGAAAACCTTTCATCTCTAAGAAATAAAACCATACACATTCAAATATGAAACATTAAATGTTATACTTAGGTAGTAACAATTTTAGATATAACTTTTCAAATTCATTATTTTTGAGGTACTTTTGAAAATAACCCCTATCACGCAAGCAATCGCGAACTCGTATTTGATAAGTATATAACGTAAAATAGACCAATTTACGGAAAATTATTCAGAGACAAATTTCCCGAAGCAATTTCGCCGAAATGATTTGCACAGCCATGAAGCAGGCTAAACATCCCTTTATCATCCAGATGAGTGTGAGGAGTGGAGGGGGTAGATTAAATGGCAAACGATCCGAAAGAGGCGGCAGAGGGGGTGGGGAGTTTGGGTTACCCGATTAACTTGCTAAAGTGGTGGGTATATATTGTTACATCCCAGCGAAGCGGCGGCACTGTAAAAACATCGCAACATTACAGAGCTTTTATATAAAAGGCTTTATATTAAGGGTGCGTCGCCGAATTCTTATTCAGCGTTTTTAAAAAATGTTTCGAATAGAAATTAATAAATATATTTTATATTTCCAAATCGTATTTGTATAACTGGAGTTTCAATTTGGGCTTCTCAAAGTAATTGCTCGTACATCAAGTCTCAAATCAAGAAATCGTCAGAAAAATTCTAAGTTCAGAATTGTAGCTCATTTCACATCACAACTACCATCAACAGGATTGTAGCCAACATTGAAAAATGTTTCTTTTATTTTTACGGTTACGGTATACGAGTTATTTATCATGGTTTATTTTGGTTTGCTTTCGTTAAGAATTGGGAATTTGGCAGCGTATCGGGCAGCGCCCTGTTCGTATACCGTAATGACGTCAGCAAACGTCAGCATTCATGAAAATGTTGGAACTGGTTAAGTCACGCGCCTCAGAAGCCTCAACCTTGCCTGCCTCTTCTTCCGACTGATGAGATTCCGACGTCCTGGACGATCGCTGGGTTAGTACCCTATTGGATGCTCTTGGTGGAACTGAGATATGCTGGCATGTCATAAAAGTAAAGCAATTTACGGGTGACAGTGAATCATCCAGGTGGCGCGTGGTTACCATATGCTCAAGATAGGAAGCGAATATAATCAAAGATGAAGAAAAAGACGGTTTATTTATATCGAATCACGCAAAAAATACTTACCGCTACTTCAGTAATAATAAAGTATATCATAGAAGCTAAGTAAACCACAAACTCCCATAACCTATTGAATATATATTTTACTTTAAAAACCAAATTCAAAGTTATTATTTTCCAAGTCCAAAACCTTTTAGCAGATCTAGTATAAAGCAGTTATTGTTAGAACATGTTGTAAAGCACATTATTTTTGTTATTTGTCAATTTTAGTAATTTTCATAATCTAGTAATCAACTTTGATTAGATTTAATCTAACCTTGCGATTTGTAAAAATGTCAAGTTTGAATAACCACATAGTATTTCCTTATAAAATATTAATTACTAATAAAAAATAAATAAATAATATTATATTCTTCAAATATTTTTTCAAAGTGACACATCAAATAAATATTTGTTACAGGGGCGTGTTCAAATGTGTTCGAGCTCCCACCATTTTCCGACATTAAAGACAAAAATTTTACACACAACAAAAGTTAGTAATTTTCATCTTAACACGTGTCTTACAAAAAACAATTTGTATTTTTAAGTCCGTTTATTATAGACAGTTTTATTTACCTTGTAAATTATCTATCGACTATAAATGGTTAAAAGTATTTTTTTTTAAATTTAGGTATAGGTACATTTACATAACACTTTTTATAGTAAAAATAATTTTCTTCCATTTATCCATCGTAACCTTTAAAAAGCTTTATTAACATAAGCATAACGATACCAGAAACATGAATTGTTGTATGGTGCAACAATAATAATTTGTTTGAGTAACCCAAAAGGTTATAATGCCGTACCGCTGCGAATAAAGCGCGCGTTCCGCATTTCGGTTAGCAGCCATTTCTGAGTTAAACGCCGGGCTCCGATTGGCCGAGACTGTGTAATCATCCAAACTGCCACCCAATCCCCCTCCGGCCGCTTTAATACGTGCGGAAAAGCGCGGGAAATTGGTGCTCCATTACGCCGTGGAAATAGACTGCGAGAACAGATAATAATGACTTGCAAATTCTCGCATAGTAATTTGAGCGCGCTTGTCCAATCAAAAATTATAATTGGCGCTGTTAATTGACAACAATTATCATGTATTTCTGCAGGAAAAAAGGCAATAAGACTGGACACTTTTCGTCACGATTGAAGCATACATTTGTAAATCTCAATTAGTATCATGTTAATCAAACACTTTTGTGGAATAGCACAATAAGATTTTAGTCTAAATTCCGCAAATGAACTTATCTAAAAATAGATGAATTCAAGACACTTCTCAATGTAATGTAATCTGTGGAACATTTTACGGTTAATTATGGATATGTGGTCACGGGACAGAATTTTTGTAAAGATTTATGAAAAATAAGCACATTAAATGAAATGAATGAAAGGCTTACGATTTTTTTTTTAAATGTTTCGTCTTTAATTTTTAAATTTATTATAATAGAAGACCCTAAAAAATACTTCGCAATAAGTATGAAATCGAGTTGTTTTAATTTACAGGAGCAAAAATGCAACCACAAACTACACAAATAATAATATTATACAGATAGAGACAGTCACATAAATTTATTATTTGTTTAAAATAAAAAGAATAATTTTATTATAGGCTAATATTAAAAAACAAATTGTTCTTTCAGAACTCATACAATAATCAGTAATATTCTTCAGATTTAATCATTTTGATTCCACATTTTATAATAATCCACAAGAACTCAAAGAGTAAAGTCAAAAAATAACATTATAGGCCAGTATGTATAAATTTTTTGAGCTTAGCTCGAGATGATTGGGTTTCTGTCCCGTGACCATATATCCATAATTTACCCATTCTACTTTTCCATTTCATTTGTATATTCTACGAAAATGGTAGTCGACAACAAGTTAACAACCAGCCCTAGTAAAATACAGAATTAGAAATCCATATTCTCTCTTAACTCACAGTTTCGGCTTTTTATGCCTATGAGTGGTTTTGTATTAACTAACTAAATCCTTACAATATTTTGTTTGTAAAAATTAAATCTTTCAAGCCGAAGAGAGTACGTTTCACAGCAATTCTACGTTTGTCTAAGATCAAACACCCTCAAAGTGGAGGGTGTGGTGTTTGGTAAAGGGGGAAGGCATAAAAAACCCCCCATGATTAACTATCCAAATGGGAATTCGCTTAGCAAAAACACTTCAAATAGGTACTCAGTAAATATCCTAACACTATAATGGTATCGTTGCGCTATTATCTTCATAGGAACTATTATTTTTTTTAAACATATAAGATATATCATTATGCATTTAGTACGCTCTTTGAATTCGAGACATTGAACTTGGTATACTGTTGGAAGACATGCGGATAACAGTTAAATAAATCTACTTTGGAAGAGCCTAAAATGGATAATATTCAGTAGAAAAAAGATATTTATTAAAAATACCAATACAAAATGCCGATTTTTTAACGAAACATGATTAAATCTATATATGTATGTACTATAAAAATGTGAATGCATGATTAAATTTCATAAATTCCTATCCAACTACTACTACGGGTAATACGGGAAAAAAAGTGTCTTCAGTGAAACTGAATTTGGAAAATCCCGTAGAGGATTTATTTATTTCGCGTAATATTTCGTAATTGAATTTTTCACGGAAGTCAATTTAGCATCTTTGATATCATCAGTTGACAATGCTCGCCATGAGCGAAACCGGTGCTGACCAAAAAAAATAAGTGGGAAAAGTACTAAATATGTATTATTATTTTTATTTTTTTTAACCAAAGATATATTCTGACTTACACAACATATTTCTGGAGGTATATAAACTGTTTATTATTTGACAACGCAATGATGTACACAAACGAATAACATTTAAATTACCCTTTCAAAGTTTCACAGCTTTATAGATTCTGTAAAGAAAATTCTTAAAATAATTGAAAGCAATATATTTGTTTCAATTGATGTTTTAACAAAATAATGAAATTGCGTTTGACATGACATATCTTCCACACAGGGTAAGTGCTAAGCATTTGGCGACGATGATGTTATTTTTTCGCCCTGATTATAAAATTAAAAAGCAGATTGTTTGTCTATCTAATCAAAAAATAAATCTCCGCCAATCCCGATTTACCGCCACAGCCAGTCGCCTGCACATAGCGCCGGCAAAAAGGATATTTTTAGCACCACTATTCATTTAGTCACATGATCTATTCTCCAATTAGTATATCAATGTTAGAAAATTGTAATTTATATGTTTCTTGGTGTTGAAACTTTAGTTTCCTAGAAAGACTCTTGTCACTTCATTAGTTATAACCAAATTGGTATAGAACCCGCCCTCTTGAAGAATATAATGACATTTAATGGCACAGTATGTCTAATTTTAACAAATATTATTACACGTGTCATTAAATATGTTTAAAAATCGCTTTCCAACGTGCATAAACTTATCAGTTACGATAATTGAATTACTTATAACCGTTCGTAATGTGATTCAAAGCATGGAGAATTTATAAATTAATTTATTAAACGCCATTTCATTTTATTTGTGCATATAAAGATTCTAATTCAAACTCTGAGGCTTAGATCTTCCGGCAATTAAAGTTTATCATCACTTTGTGGATTCGGAGGATTAAATTTATCCCCATCTTAGACATTATGCGAAAGAAACAAACTTTAATTGGATAGTAATCTTCTTAGAGCCCCTGAAAAGTTTCTCAAACTTAGCGAACTAAGTGTCACTGGGAATATTACATTTTAATTCTCTCGAGCTATATTATGGACACTAACGTTAGAATGAAAAACAAAGCTTTATTGGGTTAGATTAATGACGAAGTTTCGTGCCCTATATAAAGTTCTCAAGTTTCATCGAGGAACTTGCATTATAATATAATAATTAATTCTAAAAATAAATAACTCAGTTTTTCGGCATATAATAGTATGTGAAATGCTTTCATAATCAAAAATACAGCTTCAAGACAAACGACATATTCACATAGCATTAAGTGTGATTCCATCATAGGTAAAAAAAATCACGGTTGTATAATCATAAAAATATTTAAAAATATAGTTGTAAAGAACTCTATTATACGAAAAATAATCATTGTTTTCGTCGCCACACGAAAAAAAATTTATATATATTTAGTTTCAGGGCTGCGGTATACAAAAAGAAAAAAAAACTTTAGAATGTACTTTTGAAGGTACCATTATAAAAAGTATTTTACATATCACAATCTTATCCTTCATGTTGTTTTTTCTATGATTTATCACGCATTGCCACCCCAAACCCTCTTATATTCAGGATAAATTTTCTGGAAAATCGTCTAAAATACGAATAAAAAATAAGTTCATTGGCGTAGGGTATTTTTAGATTATATTAAGTCCTAGTGTATGTAGCTATAAATATTTTTACCAACATTCAACTTTAAGATTTTTCTTATTAGCTTTCAAAAGAAATAGTTTTGATGAATATTTTTGTTTATATATGTAATTGTATTTTTTAATTTCCAGTGTGTAATCTATAATGATTTTTTTTAAATATTTCTTGGTCTTACCGAGTTTAATTACACATGGATTTCATTAATTTTTAAACGGCTTCATCTTCCAGATTGGATAAGGAATCTTTAACACATTATCTAGTGCCTACATGCTCCAAATATGAAAAAGTAACAAATAATAATAATATTATTTGTTGAATTACCTAACATAAATAACTATAACTCAAATCAATCTAAACCCTTCTCTTCCAGATAAATACATACTTTAACAGCAAGCGTTATTAGGCTATATCATGAAAAGTGATTAAAATAAATACTTAACAGAAGCATATAATATCAAAATAAATATAAACAATCTTTTTATTTTTGCTGTTTTTTGTGTAATGTTTAAAGAGTACAAGATCAGGACCAGTTTAACTCATCAACTGATGATAATGCTAGCGATGAGCGAAACTGGTCCTAAGCTTAATAAATTTCATGTGGATAAGTGTGGAAGATGTGTTATTATTTTTATTATAATGCCATTCCAAAGTATTGACAGTGAACACCTTAAATGTAATCAACGTATAAATTCGTTGGTAATTTAGTATTGTCCGATTCTAAATAATATCCTACAGTAAATTTGTATACTATGTACAGTGAAACCCCGATTCAACGTTTTTCAAGGGACCGTATAAAACAAACGATTAATGCGGGAATGTTTTATATGTGAACTAAATGCCGGGACTATAGAAAATGAACGCACCACGCGGGAAAACGTATAATGCGAGAACGTAAGATCGGGGTTCCACTGTAATTATGTATATTTATAGGAATACTATATTAAAAATAATAATACATTTTTAGTACTTTTTCCACATAAAATTTATTTGATAGGACCGGTTTATGGTCATGGCGAGCATTGTCAACTGATAAGGAATACAATAAAACAGTGATATTTATACAAAAGTTAAGTATGAGAAACAAGTTATGACAAACAATTGGTAAAACGACTAAGCAAATGAATTGAAGCAAATTACAAGAAAAATAGACTATAAATAAAATGTTTAAGACCTCTTAGCAATGCAAACTAATACATCAAAAATCAATTAAATATGAATTATCATTAACAAATTAAAAACCCATAAATGAGTGCATTTAATAAAATAAAATAAATTAATCTGCATGTCTATCAACCATAATTGGAATACTATATGTAGGAATACTGTATGTGTTAAATAAACTGAATACAGGAGTCTGAAAACAATTTTTTTTTTCTACACCTTTGTGATGCTAAGGCCATTTCGAAGATAAAGGATTTACAACAAAAGAAAGTGGCAGCCATCTGAGAAGAAAAGCATATTTCACGGAAACTACCTAACGATCTTCCCATTTTACGTTATTATTCGCAAAAATGTTGGGGGCTTCAAATATAATGTCTTTTTTCTTGTGTCGCTGGAAAAACGGTGCCATACCAACCTACTCACCCCATATATCCAATATATTTACATACTGGGGAAAATTTACGACATCCCTGAAGAGGAAAGTCGGCGAAAACCGACCACCTCTACGAAACTTATACAATTTTATACACCGGCGTATTTTCTTTTTGTGCTATCATTAACATCACTATGATAATATTATGAATTGTTTAGTACTTATTCACTTTTTTATTTTATTAGATTTATTGAGATCAGGACCAGCTTCGCGCATCGCGAGCATTATCAACTGATGACGAATGTTCCACTATTAAAACTATATTATCAGATAGCATTCATTCAACACATTTTACAATAATAAAAATTTTTTAGTACTTATTGCACATAACATTTATTGGATCAGGACTGGTTTCGCTCATGGCGAGTCGTGGCATCATTAGTTGACAATGCTCGCCATCAATGATCCAATAAATTGTATTGTTATATTATTTTTATTATAATGCCATTCCACCAAATATTGACAGTGAACACCTTAAAAGTAAATATTTTAATTATTTTAAAATTTGTTATTGTAAATGAAACAATTGATTAGAAATTAAAATAAAATCCATTTCAAAATTCAGCCATTTAAAACAAGCACATAGTGTTAACAAACCTATTTTTTCGATAGAAATTGATACAATCAATTCAATGTCTTCTAGCTGGAAAACCACAGTTTAAATGAATAGTAATCATGTATCTTAAAAAGCACAATCTTGGAGATTTCATTTTGTAAACTATAATAGATATTGCAAATGAGATAATAATACTAATAAAATAAAATTGTAGTCCATACTAACCTGACTTTCCCCTTTTTATAGCATCCCATTTCCTTGACAGAGCGTTATGTTAGGCGAAAGAAAATATAATATTGGCTGGGTTTTCGCACAGAGCCGAGCAAAATAGGGGAGGGGCGTGCTGTTTGTATCCTTCTCAAACGAAAAAGTAATATATAACAACTTCATTCCTGTCACAATACTTTTCGCAATTGTAGTTTTGCAAGTCGAACTTTGAATATATTGCTAGTGTAATTTTGACAGAAATAAGATTTGCGCGTCGCATTACACAATATGTTATGGCTTGAATACGTTACGAAATCTATTTAACTGTAAGTTGATTGTTTTTTTTTAGATTCATAATACAACTCATTGACAGACTGACCACGCTACTTATGCACTCGAAAGAGAAGCGCTGTGGGAATGTTCTGAATGACGCCCACAAAAAAAATAATTGCCAGAGTTCGAAAATTTTTAATTTACCAATTTGATATAGACTGAAAGCGTGGGCTAAGTGCGGTAGGTGGATTCATATGTCAGAGGAGAGAAAATTTATTTAGTATTAACGGCTGCCGCACACTCAACTGTACTGTTAAAGAAGTACACTCTGGTACGTGGCATGTGGAAACACAATATTTTATAAATCGTATTGTATTTCCCGGTTCGTGGTGCAGTGGTCAACGTCGTTGGCTTCCGTCGCGGACTACATGGGTACGAGAAGATTTTTTCAGTCGGTTCTGTTCGAAGGCAATGGGTGTTTGCGTTGTTAAAAATCTCTTCCCACCTTTCCGATCCCAAAAGGCTGCAGGTAGCGAGAGCGATAAGCTGACCACTAGTTATGTCCTAGTCCTCGTATCCTTTCAAGCCCTACTCTCTTTGAAAAAGAGAGGTTGAGCAACTAAGTAAAAAGTACTTTCGATAGATTCGGCGGTAACTTTATGAAATACTTAAGTAAACATTCACTTAAGCAAACTTTGCGATAGTAATATTTTCGATGGTTTCGGCGGTAACTTTGTGGAAGTTCATTTTAATATAAAATTTAAAATAACTTTGATTATTCCACGTATTGATATTCCAATACGTGGAATAATCAAAGCTATTTTAAATTTTATATATTTGGTATAGTAAGTTCGAAGATGCATCTAAAAGAGGCAAAACACGTGTCGCAGTTAGAAGCACAATACGTGGAATAGTCGAAGCTATTTTATATTAAGTAAAGAATAGTTCTCATAGAAAAAATCATGTTGAGATAAACTCAAAATAAAGATGTATTTCGCTTGAGAGTTTTTTAGACAATTTTATTTTTTTTGAATGGTTACTTCAAGTTTTTGATTGATGTTTTTATTAACGCATATATATACATACATTAATCATAATGATAGATAGATATTTTCACGGTATAAATGAGTTTGTTTTTATATTATTTGATATCTTACGATCAACCCTCGTAGCGATCCAATGTAAACGGCAACAAAATTCGATTGACAATTATTTTCAATCGGGTTTGTTTCCACCACCATATTTTAAGCCATATAAACATCTAACCCGAACTGTATCGATACGGCGAAATCTTTCACAGATTCTCAAACAGTTATTATTGAATTAAATTTACTGATATTACCACCGACACAATTAAAAAGGAAACCTTACGGCAATTCAGAAATATCATTTTATTAAGTGATTTAAACATAATATAATTGATTGTGTTTGATGGAATTACAATATTAAATTTGAGTCGATATTGTCAAATGTTAGTTCAAATTCATTCGTGCACTTTAGATGCCGAAAGGCAAAACCCGAACCGATAGTGACAATGTTCATGGAGAAATAAAAAATTGGAAAGATTCAAATTTAAATTAATGTATGTGATTCTTTTTTTGATTTAAATAAAAACTTTCATTGTACAAAGGAAGATGTAAGGTGTTTTAAATATTTACCAATTTTTGGGGCCTTTCTCAACAGAAGTAACTGGTTTTATGAGAAATACTTCTCTCTCAAACATAGAAAACATCCATGCCTTCGAAAGAAAATCGATAATTTCGCTAACCAGAAAAAATCCTTAATTTGTATTGATAGATGTCCTTCCATATCGACAACAGATAGCAGTTAGCATTTGCAATTTACGTGGTCAACTGTCAAAATCGTTGGCATTGGTTGCGTAGCTTACGGGCTGGAATCCCACTACCGGAGTATCATTAATTGATTTTCAATAGATTTATTCGTGTATATTCGAAGACGTGGACGTTTGTTATGTCTGAAACTCCCTTCCACTAACCCTAACTTAAAAACGGGGCGCAGCAAGAACGATAAGCCTACCATGATTCCAGTCCTTACCCTATCCTTATATCGCTTCTTTCTCTGAAAACGAGAAGTAGAGCAACCGAGTACAAACAGTTCTTTTTAAGAGGCTTCTATTTAGATAAAGTTTCATTAAGAGTACATATTCTTAAAACTGGCAGCGGACATGGCTTAAAAATTATTATGCCTGAAATATTTCATGATGATTATTTATGTTTAACTTCATGAAAATTCCTTGACTTGATAACAAAGAGAAAATTTTATTTCGATTAACTATGTGTATGTTGAAATAATATTGTATGTCAACATGTTTGCAGCCATTGATTTCAACATGTTTTACGGTTGTTAAAAAGACCGCAACTTTGTTTCAACAAAACGATTTCGATCACAGGGGAAAAATCAAACCAATAAAGATATCTTTTCCTCCCTATCATTTTATTTCCTTCTCGCAGAGCGGGGGGATACAGTTTCGTTTCGCCTTTCTATAATAATGGCGTAATGTTGAACGTTTTTACCTTTGTCAACGTATCAGAAAGAAATATGATTTTATTATTATCATCGATTATAAAAAAATATAAATGTCAATAAAAATACTGAAAATTATGTTTTGGATAACTTTGACAAACGACACATCCATTATTATAATTTTATGGAACTGAATTATAAATTCAATTCAACATTGCACACTAGTAATTTATTTATTTTTTGACTGTTAAATATTCTTATAGGGAAACTAAAATAATGATTTGCTAGATTACCTCAACTAATAATAAAACAACTAATCGCATTTTTCAACAATGTGATTGTCATTATCATGTTTCTAAAATAAAATATTTCATCTAAACATTCTAAACCATGTGAGGATGTGGTCAACTATATTTTTATTTGGTAATCCAAGTCTTTACGAAACTGATTTTATGACAATTAAAATAACATCTAAACATAGTAAATCAAAAATCATTACCAAGTGATCATTTGAAAAAAAACTGGTGATGGCCGGTCCTAATTTTACAAAATATTTTCTTACCCGCACCGTATTCGGAGCATACATAAATGTCTGCCGCACGAAGCCTCCAACATTTGAAAGAGTATAACAATGTGTTTTTTTTTATTTAAATACACATACATACAGAGGTATTGCTTTTCTTCCAAAAATTTACAGTCGACACCTTGAAGCTGATAGTTTATATGTTTGCTTATGTTTCGGTAATGAAGATATCTGTGCATTGAAAATATTTATTTTTCGCTTTATTGTATTTGAAAATAGAACGTTATTCGATTTTTATCAATGCTTGTAAGCGTGAGGTTACTATAAAACAGTTAAAAGATTGCAAAAATAACATAGTCCTAACCATAAATTGTAACCTTTATTTTAGCTATGTTTTTTTGAGTAATCTGTCGCTTTGAACAGGCTTCATCTTTTCGATACAAATTGAAATCAATACCGACTTCGACATGATATATTTCATATATAGACTGTTCAGTTAAAGGCGAGTCTTCATCAAAATGAATCATATAACATCAATATATTTCAAACAATTTTGTTAGGCACTATTAAAATTCGCAAAATTTTAAAACATGTCCGCACATTATGCGTGTATGTGACTACACCATGGTTAACCTTCAAAAACGGTCCCTGAAAAATACCGTGCAATCCTAAGAGGGTGTCTAAATAAACCTCAGTGGTATGGCTTTATTGGCATTAAAAAATGTTATATATGCTTTAACGTATCTTTATACATATTTTAAGTCGCGCATGAAAGTGACAACCTGTCGCGTTGATGTTCATGACAAACTGGCGTAATCAAAACTGTGAGCGTGAGCGCTTATCTACGCCTTTTAACGTGATCGCTTATGTACGTTTAAGCGAGACCCGTTTGAAATATGATAACGTTATCTTATCACGTATGGGCAGTGAAGTTTGAATCCTGGCAATTTGTAGCGTTTTCAGCCAAAAATAATCTGACATATTTTTTTTTTATTTAATTGCCACGAAACTACTATAAAATCATATAATAGATAAAAATCATAGTTTTTTTCTGTAAAAGGTGTAAAAAACAATATATTTTAGAATTCAAAAAGTTTACTTAGATAGGATATTTAAGATAAAGTGGCAGTCGTGATCGACTGTCTCACCCAACGGCAAGGAAAAGTTAAATAATTTCAAGCGTATCGTGGTGAGATCGTTGTGCGTTTACTCTGAGTATGTGTGTTTACCATGACGCTTATATTGTCTGCGATGTTGGCAAGCGTAAAACAGCTTTCTTTGAAAGTCTATTTTATTGTTGGGACCTTTTGCCATGATGTGCCCATCGGGAGTGATTTGGCGAGAAGGCGTTGATAGAATCTGACACCATTTTTTATCACCACCGCGTTATTGTTTTTCGATTTAACATCCCCGAAGTTTCGGGGCCCTGGGAGTCGTTTGAATAATACAAGTATGATCATATCTTAACAGCGAGATACTTGTATACGCGTCTGTCGTTTATTTGTACTCTTTTATGGCAGTTTTTCAAAAGATTTCAAATCAATGCTCTATCAATATAGTCATGTTAACAATAATTAAAAATAAAGCATTTCTTATAACTACCTACTCATTCTACAGTAAATTTATTTACATTAGTATTCTCAACTGATGTTGATGATTTTCAAATGCTCACTATGAGCTATGCCGGTCGTAATATAAATAAATTTACGGTGGAATAAGTTAAATTTATTTGTAATATAATGCAGGGGTTCTTAATCTTATTGCAATTGAGATTCAGGAGAATAGTGACAAAGTAGTTTTTAACAAACCAATCTGAAGCATATGTAATGTTTGCGATAGTAAGTCCGAAGATCCCTCTGAAAGAGGAGAAACGCGTGTCACAATTAGTAACACAATACGTCGAATAATCAAAGATATTTAAATTTTATATTAAAATGAACTTCACACAAAGTTACCTCCGATTCCATCGAAAGTATTCATATGTAATGTATTATAACAATGTTTCCTGTGTAGCTAAACATATATTTTATTAATTAAATATATTATTTTTTAATTTACTTTTATAAGAGAATTATAAAAATATCATACAGTTACACACACATAATATTTTTTTAATTAAAACTTACTCGTAAAACGCAATTTCAATTAATAAAATACAATTTAGATAAAATTTGGCATTTTTGTTATTCAATACTTTGTAGCGTACTCACGAAATTAGCTCAGCGGACGCATATCCACCCGCGGGCATTTGGTTTAGAATGCCTTTCCACCAAGTGAAACAAATGAAAAGTGATTAAAGAATTATTATAATAAATTATAGTATCAAGTAAATACTTGCATTTAATAATTAAATGTCAATTGCTGGTCGAATTTACAGCTGATTGAATTTTACAAAACGTATGCCTACTTATTTACTTAAAAACAAAAATCAGCCAAGTATTTTATGTTGGCATGTTAAACGGATAGAGACAATTCTTCTCATATTGATTTAAAAAAATATTTAATTTTGAGCTGCATTCCGTAGCCGAGTGGAAACGCTCTACGTCTAATTCATCAGTAAGCAAAAGCGTTTATTTTGTTTTCTGATCCTGATAATATATACAGAAAAAGCAGATTATTTACTACTAGTTTACTTACGTTCTTAATCCAGTCCTTTAATTCCTTTCCCAATATTCTTGAAACACATTCTGTTACTTTGTAACCGAACAAGAAAGATCATTTGAACAAATCCATGTAGCATCGATAATTGTTCCATGGAGGTTTGCATGCAGTCGAGGTGCATTTAATGTTTGAAAAAATCACATTTCCTTTGTATCGTTCAACATGATACGGATTGAATTCATTTCACTCAACGATCGGGTATCGAATTTCAACCATTTACAATTGAGCGTTTGGTACAGGGCCAATAAACATTCATGTACAAATCAAGTCATGTACATATTTACATTCATTTTCCATTTTGGCAGTACTAACAACACAAAGGGTGAATTGTCCAATAAATAAAATACTTAGTTTCAAATACATTTCTAGTGGATTTAACAGTACATTCGGTGTCAAATGGTATATATATAACCCACTATAATGGAATTCAGATTTCACTGTATTATGAAATTCGTATATAAGCTTCAATTATGATTGAAGAGAGGTGAGTACGAAAATTATGCCTTAAATCTATTCCTATTGGTGCTGCCTTCTGTTGAAGCATCAATACCAAATTGCAGCTCATCATTATATTCTGGTTCAGTCGTCTTCATTTTTCCTCTAAGCTGCGCACGCGCGAAGCCGCGCAGCATTTTCAAAACCCCCGAGTACGATTGATTGAACTAATATTGCTAAAGAATATCAAAAATATTTACAAAATAGAGAAACATAAATTAATGGAACAGGTAAATAACATTTACTTTTATTCCATGCACGATCCAATGTGAATGATTGTTTAAATTGTGTAAATGATTGTTTATTGAAATTATGCCGCGCATTCTTTAGATTGGCTTGCCCAGCCTTTGAATTTTCCTCTCGGCTTAGAAGGAGCATTGGTCGTATAATACTACTCGTATTATAACATGAATATCTAGCATGACGTGCCATCATTGGATGCCTATGCTGCCCTCTGTTTGTCAACGCTAGAAATGTCTACCATGTTTTTTTTTTAAATATTGTTCTGTTAGTTTGATTAAAACAGTTGTAATCATTCTTTTATTAATGTTAACTGTTTTATGGAAACACTCATTATGAAAACATTATTTTTTATGATAAGCCACCAAAATTCATAGGGAGAATGAATTGCGCGTTAATTTCAAAGAGATATGTCCGTAGCACACAATTTACGAGGTTTACAATATTATTACCGCCTTTATATCATTAGCTATGTAGATTAGAAGCGTGTTAGTTTATGAATAGTAATTACACACATAAAAGTGATAAAGACAATATTTTGTAATCTTTATTGGCCATAAAAATCATCAGCCATCGTTTTATCTTGTGAATATTTACTTAAGATGATGAAATTATACATATTTAACAGTAAGAAAGATGACAATTTTACGTGTCAATGTCAGTAGGAATTATTTTGAAAAAAACATAGGGATGAGACAGGAGTGTTATTAGTTAAATTAAGTATTAGCAGAAAATGAACGCACCACGCAGGAAAACGTATAATGCGAGAACGTAAGATCGGGGTTCCACTATATATATTTATATAATACTAGTATTGCTACCCGGCGTCGCTCGGACTAATCGACCAATAATTATTTAATGTTATATCATTCGACATAATTATTTCACAAAATCTAACATCCAAAATAGAGTTAAAATAAAATCACAAACTTTATTTAATTTGATGACAATTCTCGCCAATTAAAATGTCCAAATTCAAGGAAAAAATCTAATTTGCTGTCAAATAATACCTTCACGTAAATAATAAACATTGTTATTAATAATAAAAGCCGGAAGACTAATTTATTACATTTTGTCTTCGCCGATAAAAATTCAAACACATTTTCTTTCATATTCGTTTTTATGGCAACTTAATGACCAACAATGCAAAAGGGAATTACAAACCCACATACATACATACGCCGTTTCGGTTTTATATATAAGATCAAGTAAAACTTTCTAAAGATATGTAATACCAAGAAAAATAAATGCATAAGCTTAAAGGATGAAGAGATTATAATTATTACAGAAATATGGTAAGAACAAAATAGTGTGAATATATCGATTTTCACTGGTTTATTGGTTCGAATATCAATATAATAATATTGTGCTAATTCTTCAATAATATTTTTGGTATACCTACGGCAGTGATTTGATTGTCTGATGAATTGATGTTTAATGAGTTATCCACGCGTAAATTATCCTGCTAAGAGTTTTCCTCGAGGACATTCCTATTCTAACATTGATGCATTTATATCATTAATAAAGTTAGCTGCCCTGTTTAAAAAGAACTTTTACGACTGCTGCTTTATTTATATCACGAGTGACAATTAATTATATTTCTAGCATCAATTTGTATCGAGTTATCTATTAACATAGTAAATAGATAATATTATTAGGTTATCGGTCGTGATCCGCTAATTATAATAAAATCATCAATCAGAATAAGTTATTACGACAATTTATGGTTGTATTCATTAGAGAAATGGTTTCTTATAAACTATATTCTTGTGTTGATTGCTTTGCTTTGAAAAACTGAAAGAAACACATTCTTTCTTTTAGGATTTCGACTAAAAGTACTGGAATGGAATTTCAATATCAAATTTGAATCGTTGGAATTTTGTATTTTTACATTATGTATATATAACTGTTAACTATGTATCAGATCAAGCTCATTCGTGTACTTGAAATGCCAAAAGATGCAGAAAAGCGAAACCTGGGTCGTTAGCGACAAAATTCAAACGATTCAAATTTAACATACTTTTTACATAAAAATATGTAATTCGAAAAAAAACAATCGTTAAGTTATCGTGAGCTGGCCATAAGTGGTCAAGAAAAGGAGAAAGGGAAATAGTAATAATTGTTCTTGTGGCTAAGCTGAAAACAATACAAAACTTATAAATTGTGTGTCTTGTTTTTACGTTTGGAAATAAGATTATATCAAATGAAATAAAGAACTACATATGATTGAAAGAAGAACATGAATTTGCACGATCAATAACAACATAACATTATTCATCTTCTAAAATTTAAATTTCATAACGAATTGTATGAGTCTATTATAATAAAATGTATACTTAAAAAAATGTTAGCTCTTAATAATACTTACCAATGTCTCTTTCCTGCCTCATATGGTAGCGCTTAGCTGTGTAATGATGCCCTTTACAACCGGTGACAAAATGTTTTGTTTCAAATCGAATTCAAACGTCATTACGAAATAAAAACAAAATTGCCTGCAACGAATCGTTCCAATGAAATCGTAAAATATTTTTACCCAAATAAGACGTTTGTTTTTTTCGAAATACGAATGATCTCTCATGGTATTGCTAGTGTTGGAAAATATATTTCGATAGTAAAAATAAATAACCCTACAGGATCTTTGCAGAGCTGGCTTGATAAAGGCAATATTATAAAGGCATTTATTATATTATTTGTTGATATTTTTCATGAAAACTCTTGTCAATGAAATATTTATCCATTTAAATTTTCCATATGATATTTATATAAGCATGTAAAGTTTTTTTTATATCGTGATTTTATACAGCCTATACATATTAACATATGAATGATATATTAATATTTGAACTGCTCAAAATAAGGAATTAATGTCAGATGACATGACTTTAAAATTGCAATGAAATATAACTTAATTTATAAAATAACCCACTTTTTTTTATTTTGGTTGCATCATTCAGTTTTTGCGATTGAATACGTGTAAACGTGAACGCGCGAATACCTTAACGCTTAACGTACAAGGATAATGAGAGTATCACTTGAATTTGCTTTGACCACGTCGCTCGAGAGGTCGATGGACAGTCTCAAAAATTGGACGACATCACGATCCTTGTCATTATATCTAGAAAAAGAAGAAAAATGCTTTAAAATATATTTTGTTAAGATTTTTACACATTTTAAATTATTGCTGTAATATATATCGAAATCGGAAACAAATGCTTCAAAAGATTATTTTTTTTGCAATTGCAATAATTCTGGCATTATAAATGTTAATTATACAATAAATTTCGCCTGCGGTGCATATACAGTAACTCCCCTTCTCCAACTGACATTTAAAATTTATAAAAGTCTCAATATTGTTTTAGTTACTCCACTACACACTGAACAAGAAATGTATTTCCGGTTTTGGGAAGCTCTTTTCTTTACTCTTTACCGAAGATATTGGAAACAGTATTTGTTATATTCAAAGCATATTCGAAACAAATTCAAAACATATTAGAAAAATTCACATTCGGCCATAATAACATTTCATTTCATTCAAAATTTTCAAATAAACCTGTTAAAAAAATGAGACACAATATACAAACTAATAAATCTATGAGATTTTTTCAATTATTTTTTTTACTGATTTAAATTAATATTGAGCATTCTTTTCCCTATAATTAAACTCGACTTTAAGTGCAAATACTGTTATATGACTGAGTAAAACACGAGGTAGTGTGGTCAATGAAATGTCTAGATTCAGCCCTGCCCAATCGAGCAAAGCATTTGGGAACATTTTGTAAATCGAACATAGCTCGCCAAGGGGGCCATATATCTTTCGGTCGGGCGACGAGTTATCGACTCATTAATTTCGGGCCAACACCTTTAAAAACATTTACTCGAAAACATTTCAAATACACGCTTTATAACTATGTTTTACAAAATCATCGCCTCCTCTTGCCTTTTTCGGAATTTTATGCCAGGATTAAATGTGAGTCAAAGGCATCAGACAAATATGGAGAGGTGCGGTTCCAAATAATGACAGCGCCGTTTTCTTTATTGATAAATAATATGCTAATATTTCGACTTAGTACCCACTCAACTATTAATATGATCATAAAATTACTAAGATGATTAAACTTTATTGGCAAATTTAAAAACCGACGTCATTTTTTTTGGTTTTAATTAAATGAAACAACGCGTAGATAGCGTAATGTTTATTATTAGCCTTCATTTATTTGGCTGATATCTTGATAAGAATTTTTTAGGACAGTATTTTAAGTGGTCAATATGTATTTGGGCATTTTCTTCCAAACAGTTAATTCCAGGGCTCTGGAGTCGGAGTCGTCGTGGCGTTTTGGCCGCGGTCGTACTCTGAGTTAGAAATTTTGATCTTTTTATTTTTGCATATAATATGTCAAATTTGGCTATTGGCCGTATTGGTTGGTTGACATATAATTGAATACACATAAATACAATAGAAAAGGTATGAAAAAAACGTGACGAGATTAAACTTTTTTTAGTCGGAGTAGGAGTCGTGTTTTTGGTAAATGCTGGAGTCGGAGTCGTATTTTTTTTTAACGACTCCACAGCCCTGGTTAATTCCAACAGAACAGTTAAAATTAAGATTTTAATGTTCTAGCCAAACCGAACCTTTCCTATATTTTTTTAAATTAAAATAATATGTTTGAAACCATATAATATATGAATGTCATATTCTTTTTTTATGATATACCACATCGGTTAAAACGAATTTAAAATAATATATACATATTTGAAATGTTTAAATATTGAATATTTCAAATTACTATTATTAAGTACCTGAAGTGGGTTGAAATGTAATCATTTCATTTTATTATCCGACACTCGGAGCCAAACAAAGAACGATTTTATTCGAATCGATACAATAGCTTTCAATTGAATTGCCTTCAATGAAATTCAATACTCGCCCCATAAAGGCAGAATAAAGGCTCTTACCAGGGTATGCTCAATGAGGCACTAGATTTAATTGTGACCTCATATTAAATTTACATACGAAACAATGACAAAATTGTTAATATCGACAGTACCTGTAATATGTCACGTGTGCTTTATAGTTTGAAAGGAATCACTTTTTCAATACTTACTAGAGTATGTGGTAGTTTTTAAATATGAGTGAGCCACCATGTCGTGAACAAATCATTGCTCGCTGAAATTATATTATACATCCGACGTCAATAGTCTCAAATCATGGTCAATCAAGAATATTTTTCACAACTATCTTCATTTCTTCGTTTAAACTTATGTAATTATATTTATTTACTTTGTTGATAATATAAACAGGAGAAAACATCAATGCGTGACTGATAATTATCGCGTTAGATTTTTAAATACAGTTGTATGATTTTGTTTTTCTTTCTATTGTAATGCAATCATTTGTCTCGAATTACAATAAAATATCTGGAAAGATGTGATTATAGTTTTAATATTTTTCCACACGGGTATTCGAATTTCGATTCATCATTTTGTTGCTTAAATTATACTAATTAGGTGTCGCCATATAATTGAATTTCATTATAAATCTCTCTTTTTTAACAATCCATTCATTTCAAAACCCGTCTGTCAAAATCCGGAGTACGGTGATTAATATCATAGTATTTAAAACTTCTTTAAAAAAAGTCTTTAATAAAAAAAACTTTGTTAATTTGTCACACCATTGGCTTATTATATGCAGACATGTAGCATGTAGGTATATTAATTTGAAGAATTGCTCACTTTATTTCGACTAGTAAATGATATCCAATTATATAAAATCATCCAACGAAGAGATATGAAAAAAACACGTTAGCTTCGCTACAATCATGATTCGATCTCAAATCTTTAATATGATGGAAACTCTGCGATCAATCAAATAATTTATGTAAAACAAAAAACAATGTTTAACGAATAAAATGGTGAATTAAAATACTCGGTTGATTGGTTTCTGAATAATTTATTATATTAAAATTTTAAAACAACTAGTTTTAAGATACATTCAATTACACACTTTATATTCATGGTCATTTAAAAAAGTAATCATTTTCTTCGCTAAATTTCACGGCAAATTGGTGTTGGCCATGGGTTTCTATAACCGTTGACATATGTTTGTAATAAACATACTTTTAATCTATTGACGGCACACTAACCTAAATTATTAACGAACCCAAAAAGGATGAGAAAAAAAGCACCGTGACAAAAATCTAACCCAAGATCTTAAACAGAATGAATAGGGGATATAATTTAGACATTGGGCATTTAAAGGGGATTACGTCTAGTATATTTCTTAGATGTCATGTCATATTTCCTTATTAATTGTGCGTAAAATTTTGCTAAAGACGCAACTAAACTAATAATAAGGACCCGCTCCCCTTTCAAAGCGAAATAAGTCAGCTGTGACGGGTTTTCTAACTAATTTCATTTTAATCTCGCTAAATAACTCACTAAACTTCATAGTTGTAGAAAAAACTGTAGCGTGGGGTGGTTCAGATTAAATTTAACAAATTTTATTATCAATTATCATACCGTTATGCTATGTCACTTTTAAGTTGTTCATTGTCAATATTCGGTGGAATGGCATCATAGTAAAAATAATAAAACATTTTTAGTACTTATTTCACATTGAATTTATTTAGATCGGGACAGGTTTCATTCATCGCGAGCAGTATCAACTGATAATAAATACAAATATACAGCGATAATTATACAAACAAGGTAATAATTTATATCTGTTTATTTCTCTTATCTCGTTACACTAAGTTTGAAACTAGGCCGGTTTTGTCGTAGTGAGTGTGTCGACTTATCAGCTGATACTGTTGATAATGCTCGCTATGGCCGAAACCGGTCCTGATTTAATAAATTTAATGTGGAATAAGTACTAAAAATGTTTTATTATTTTTATTACTACATAGTTTATATTGAACTGCCCATACCAAATGGAATGTTAAAACCACGCCCAGAACATTTAAATAAATAAATGATCGAATTTCGCTTCCAAATGACTGTAGTCTGCGATTTTTTCACTAACGTGATATTTTACGGTATTAATAATATTCCAGAAATTTTAACAGTTCTACTTAGTCGTTAAACTATGCACAGTTTTTAATTTTTTCTCACTTAATCCATGGGTGATATTTCGTTTCGTGTGATCGTTTATTTGTGAGGTCTAATAAGAATGTCAACCAAAAACTAGTCCCGATATCGATTTATTTACTCGTCAATTTGTATTGATTTTGTTAACTGCTTTACTTTACACGACTGAACTGTGAATTTTCATGAAATTTACATACAATTAACCAGTACAAATCCATCCTAAGTAATCTTGTGTGTGTCACCGTGTAGCTACATTTGTCTAACGTTAGTAAAACTTACATATGTTACAAGCAGTGGCGGACGCTAACCGGAATATGAGGGAGTGTAAACAATGTTTTACCTATTTTTTTATGATGAGGATGGACCTCCAATTCCTGGGATTTAAAAGCACTTTTATAACACAGATATAAAAGTCAGAAATAAGCAATACCAACTGTTTCTCTACAATTTTAATTTTATTTTTTTTCCGCCTGCAACTTGGACTCATGTGGACTCCTCACGGAGTTTATCTTAACATAGATTTTTCTACGAGATCTGCGTGTTACTCAGTTGCTCAACCTCTGTTTTTCGAAGAGAGTGAGATTGAAAGGGTGCTAAGACTAGGATAACACTAGTGGTTGGCATAATCGCTTTCGCTATGAGTAGCTTTTTGGGATCGGAAAGATGGGAAGTGGATTTAACAAGACAAAAATCTATTACCTACGAACAGAATCGTCTGAAAAAATCTGCTCGTGCCGGGAATCGAACCCGGGTGGTCCGTCACGGAAACCAATGACGTTTGAATTTTGACGGGTGGGACTAGCGTGTGTATAATATTTCTACGTACTTTATATAGGACTTGTTTATTCTATGAAACACAATAATTCAGCTCGAATGACTAACAAGTACTTACAATTAATAATACTGCGAAGTATTGGTCGATGACGCCGTTAAGGCTCCTTTCATACCTAAATGACCACCCACTGGTGCGATCCATGAATGAAACGAAGTATTATAATCAGCGACCGAGTTGACGTCCAAACCCCAAATTACCATCGAACACCTTTCGATGTGAGTAAAAATTGTTGATGCTTCTGCGAATTTTGAAGTCATCGATATATTTTAAACAAGACTAATATGACTACTATAACCGCAAAATTCTCGTTAACCTGAAATTACCGGTGGCAATATTTTACCCCAATTTTCCATACATTTATTATATTCATCGAACAAATAGGATACCAATTGTAATAGTTTTACAACTTCTTTGTAAGTAAGAACATTACATTGGCGAATATTTTTTTTTATCTCTTATAATTTATTATTGCTGCGTATCTTCCTTCGTAAAATATTGTATTGCCCATATTCGGAGCATATAGCCGCCACACAGTGCCTCCAGGATTCTTTGTCACCCGCCAACCTCTTTACTTCCTACCAGGACATCCCAGTGTCCTATAGCTCCGCTGAGTACATCCCATGAATGATCATCAACGGCCTTCCAGGATGATGGAATCTATCCGCTTGATATACACACAGTCACAGTCAGGGTTTTGGCTCCCATGGGGCATCCGCAGATGTCCAAGCCAGGAACATCGTCGGTTTTTTGATAATTTATGTAATCAATGATTTAATTCAATTTTATTTATTTTCTAAATTATAATTGCCATCAATTTATTTATTAACTTATCCATTTGTTTATTAAATTACCTTAATTTATTTTTTTTTTGGAATTTTCTGTTGCTATATTTTGTTATGTGGTGTCTTGAATAAAACATATATTGCACAATGTTATTTATCTTTTAAAAGCCTTAAAATTTAAAAAGCTCATTACGGTGGCAGTGGTGGCACTATATTTTTAAGCTCAGAATAATAATTATTTGTGAAAATTCAAATCATCTGAAGTTTTCATAATACTATACAGTATTCATTTTGTTTTGGAAGTCAGGACCCAGTAAACTTTACCAAAAAATATTGATATCACATTACATCATATCTGTTATGGAATTTGATTAATTAAAACTATTTATTCGAATTCAAATTATACACATACAAAATATTTACTTTGGAAAATAAATACTTAGATAATATTTTAATTTTCCTGGGGTATTTAATATCATTAGAATCATTAAACACGTGTATTGAAAAACAACAAAGCACATTTAATGTTAACGACCAATTTCCTAAAGAACGTGGTGTTATTTCTGTAATAAGATATTTCTTCCCAACACTTAAGGACAATCAAAATTACGTATGTGGTCTTGTAAATATTAATAAACGTCCAAATTAAATCATTCCCATCCTGTCTTTAATGACATGAATATTTTAAGCCTTTGCCGACATACCACTCAGTGGTTAAATAAAACCACAAAAGGTTGATATTATATTATAGTATTAAGGCGGGGGTTACCAACCCCATGGCCCCCGCAGGCTGATTTTGTGTGCGCCCATTCGACCGCGACAACAATTTTTCATTTCAATTTTCATATATTTTAATATATTTGAATAAGTTTCTAAAATAATTAAATAAAATATTTTCAAAAATAATTAAATAATTACGTAATTCGAACCAGTGACGGCTGGTGACGGGGTGCTGGGGGGTGCAAAAGGAAGATTCAACTATTTTTCCGTACTACGGAAGAGAAACAGTTGGTATTGTGAACATCTGAATTGAAAGTCCATGCTATAGAAGTGTTTTAAAATCCAATGAATAGGAAAGAACTCTTGCAAAAATGGTTGAATCTTCCATTGCACCCCCCAACACCCCGTCACCAGCCGTCACTGATTCGAACCTATTTGTCTGCATAAATCGATATAGATCACTGCTAGCAGTGCTAGGTAACACTGTGTATTATTTTTTAAGCACCTTTAATTGCTTCAAGTACAGTTTGAAAAGAGATTTCAGCAGTTTACTATCATCGAGCCAATGGTCTCCTTTTTATCAATCCTTTTACATACTTGCCAAATGAATATAATGGAAATAGCTGCACATATTGCAGAGTTTGTTCAAGTAAAGGCAGAAGAACTGGAGTTAGAGATTTTGGACCTTCAGAGTGATATTATGTTAAAATCCTTAATATCAGATGAGGACTTCTGGAATACAGTGGACGGAAAAAAGATTCCATTTTTTAAAAAAGTAGCGGTATATAAGATTAAATCATTTTTTGGTTCCACATACCTTTGTGAATCATTATTTTCAACAATGAATTTAATAAAATCAAAATATAGATCTCGACTCACCGATGACCATCTTTATGATTGCTTGTTAACAAGAACGTCATCATACTTCCCTAATTATGAGGCCACTGGCCAATAAAATGCAATGCCAAAGATCACACTGACTTAAATTTATTTTATATAATAGAATATAAACAATAATTAAAAAAATATTTTTTTGTGTATTTTATCATTATTTTGCTTTGAAAAAATAAGTGGTGCCCGCCACCCTACCGATATTTTAAAATGTGCTCTAATGTACAAAAAGGTTGGTAACCCCTGTATTAAGGCATAATAGTATACATATCCACTCGTCCAAAATATTCGTAATATAATATTCATACTTTACATACATAGTTACATAATATGTAATTATTTACAGTACATTGGTAATTCTCGTACACCATATTCATTTAATTACATACTGTAATGTTTTTCGTTAATTCCATAATTTGTTGTATGAATATCATTATACATATTCAAGAAAACCAGCGATTTAATTGATGTTAATCTTTTGACATTGTAAAAACATTGCTAGTTTTATCACCATTTTTTTAACTAACATTAATATCATAAAAAATATAACTGCTATTCCTCCAGTTGTGTAGTGAGATCTGCAGCTAGATTTGACAAGTTGACACATAACTTTAAAAAGGTTCTAACTGCTCTTGACACTGTTTGTTTTGAGATATGAGCGTTTGATGTTTCGATTGATCATAATATAAAATTCACTTGTTACAATGAGCTAGTAAAAATCCTCAAATTACTCATTTAAAGTATATTTTTTCACAACTGAAACCATTTTATTAAGAAATAATGATCGTTATCAGTGGCGGCTGGCGACAGAGCTTTAGAGTGTACAAAAAAAGATTAAACTATTTTTCCGTACTACGGACAGCCAAAAATTCATAAGACTGGCACTCCGTTGGTATTGCGAACATGTGAATTGAAAGTCCATGTTATAGAAGTGTTTTAAAATCCAATGAATAGGAAAGAACTCTTGCAAAAATAGTTGAATCTTTTTTTGTACTCCCTAATACTCTGTCACCAACCGCCACTGATCGTAATGATCTAATGATGACAATCTAAGAACTTAATCAAATAAATTTCGTAAAATAAAGTCGGTTTACGGACGATAGTTTAACGTGACAACGTCATAAGAAAACATTGATGAAATGATTGCATACTTTTATGAATAAAATGGAATCATTTTTATTGAATTATCACTATTTTGTATGGACACGAAGAAGGAGTGAAATGAAATCTACAATTTTTTATTGATATATTTTATTCGCACTCATTAATTCAAGGATTAATTACCTTTATTGCCGCAATTGTTGTTGTAATATAAACAATGAAAACCACATTAACATTTCACTTCACTTTATAAACAGTTGTAAACAGATCACGTGTAGGTACTGTAGGTGTATAAGTTGTGTGCTGCCGCTGTCTCTTTTCTACTCAGACGCATCGACCAATCGAGTGGAAGAGAGATAGATGCGGCACAATCCGAACGGTAGGCCGATCGTGCCTCTCTATCGCTTATCCGCGCTCTCGCTCGCACGCTTGCCTTCGGCGTAACGCGACAAACGGGACAATGAGTCATGTTTTTTCGTGCGTGCAGCGGGCGTTCATCGATTTATAAGACGTTGTCACGTCAAAAAAAGTGTTCATGAATAATGTCCGTTATTCAATAATATATGATTCTGAAGTTATCATATTTGCTAGAACAAACCTAAGGTAAGGAAATGTTTTTCATATTTGTGTGGAATCTTCAAACTAACATTATCGTAAGATTTTTTATAAAATAAACAATTTATAGATTCTTAACATACCAGTAAATTTTCAGTGTATTTATTTGTACTTTCATACGACATGGTCAAGTCTCAGTAATAGTAATCGTTGTACCAGCTTGCTTATTTTAAAGGAATATGTTCACATTCACAGTTCTTAATGTATGGTATTATCCTCAATAAATATTCAACGAAAAATACCTCCACGATTTATTGCATCTTCACAATGGAAGCTGTCGATCTTAAGAGGTTTGCAATTTTTTACAGTGGTGGCCCATGAGTACCAAAAGATAAAATAATAACTTACCCAGTGTAAGATATTCCACATCAAGAAGTATTCTTAGAAAGATTCATTGATATTATAAAAACATTTTGAATCAATATCCATCATGAAACAAATTTACTACACACACATGGCTAAAATGAACGGATCAACCCAGCAATTATATTTAACTTAAAAATGAGTTTTTCTAATAAACGTATACCAATCAATCACTGGTGTTTCTCAAACTAGGGGTTGCACAAAACATGTGTTTAGTTCAGGTGTATCACGGATTATTTTTTTCAGATTTAAGATTCCTTTTCATGAACATTTTTGGGAAGCACTGGCCTATTCGACCGGCTCGGGTGCATGGTGAATCTCAAAATTAAATTCATATATACTGATCATCTATTGGTATATGAATCATAAGGCATAAATTCCTGTGGCGTAAAGATATCGAGTAGTTCTTTGGAACCATATCCTTCTTTACGTTCACCTGGAGAGATGTTGACAGACTAATGACGAGTGGTAATGAGATGTTACTTCAAGAATCCATATGCTTCACTTATGAAAAACATAATGTGAATATGTTATAAATTATGCGTAAGATACGCGTGCTAACGTATGTCTCAGGCTATGGCCACAGTGACAAGTGTAAATTTTGGCACAGTGACTTGCTTCATAATCAATGGTTGCCGCGATGGCTTTAACGAAGACGCCGTCTGAGAAGTCAGAGCGTAGCGTAAATGCCGAAGTCAAATCAGTTTGACATTTAGCAGCGCTTGCTTCGGCTGCAACCTTTGACTATGAGCAAGAAAATTTCCGCTTGTCACTAAAGCCATAGTCTCAAAAGAGCTTCAACACTTTCATAGACGTTTTTGCTTCGGAATTCGTTTTGATACGTAAAAAACAATAATGACAATATTTAATAATAAATATAGTTTACCGGTGATATATACGTGATATTTGCTCCGCCACTGATGCTAACAGTGGGATTAGTGATTTCATTTAATAAGAATCTTTGCTGTAGGTCGTCGCGGTGACTTGAAACAGATGCGCTCTGCTCTGCTCTGCACATTGACGAAACCTTTTTTTGCACGAATGCACTTCGCGATTGATTTCTCGCATTCGACTTTGGGGCACCTGTTCTCGAACGGATTCTAAATGTCGAAAGAAAACATTAAAACCTACGCCAATTTGGAAATTAGATTAAGTCCTTCGACAAAAAAATACCGAGAAATTCTACGACCGCAGATTTTTTTTGTTATGACGCGTACCTAATTGGCGTGAGAACAGATATTTTTTTTATTGTTTATTTTAAAAATACAATATATCTGTGTGCGAATAGGCGTTCATTCTAAATCGTTACTTTTCAGGAGAGCCAAAACAAGATTTGTGTTACCTATTATTCATATTTCGTCAACCATCAATAATTATTGATGGAATGAAAGAGAATATATTTATGAGAATAAAACATAGTCTTTTATGTAGTAATTCCACAATGTAATAGATACAAACCAAAAATAAAGATAAATTGAAGGTTACCAGCGTTAATACGACTGCAGTAATATTTCTATACAAATAAATAAAGCATTTTTTACGTCTTCCACATAACTATACAATGTAAAGATGTATGTTGATTTCGCTCTTGGAGAGCATTTTCTACTGATCGCGGTGCGAAACTGATCCTGATTGTATCTACATATAAATATATATTTGGAAGAATTAAAACAAAATTGTTTTTTATTTTTTCAAATATAGTGCATTTCTACCAAGAATTGACAGTCAACACCAAAATTTTTGGTATAATTATATCATATAATATGGGAAAATGTATCAAGTAATAGATTTGTATGACAACATGATTTCACTGGTCACGATCATTGAAATTATTTGCCCGTCGATGTCGATGATTTGCCGACACAAAATTTTGGTTTGCCATTTCATAAAAAGAGAACCAAATAAAAACACAGACAAACATAGAGCTGAAGATAGGGCGGTCAAATTTAATTTCAATGACAGCTTGCTGAAGAATATATTTTCACTGAGAATACAGGTTCACTGTAACATATATACTGTAGCTATTTTGTACTTAGTTATAGCATCGGTACTGCCCATTTAAAAGTCTCTGATCTGAAGGATTCGAAAAGCGAAAATGGAAGAATGGTTCGTATTTTATGTCTGTGTGATAAAACAATTGATTTAATTATTCAATAACAGCTGAAATATTGAAACAAATTAAGCCTAGCAGTGGGTGGTAAAATTACAACTGATGTAGCAATACCTGAATCGTTTTCACTTCAGTTTATTAGACTACATTACTAAACAATCTATATTTTTAATTACTAGCTATCAATTAAGTACATCATCAATTAAGTAGTATGTCTATTTATTCCCATGTAACTATCGATAATTGTATTTGAGGAACATTCAACTGATCCTATCATATGAATTCTAAGCGGTTTCAATTGATGTCATTAATATAACAGAAACCAATGATTAGGGGGGATGATTCGAGTGATTCGACTCTTGAATTTAATTTAATTTGCCTGCTATATTAAATTTGTATAGAGCCCTAATACAAGGATATGATGACTTTACTACTGCGGTATGTATTTGTACAACACAGAATCAACCCTCCTGTATTCACCGATCGCCATGACCGAAGGTTTACATTCCATGACCTAGCCCCTAGGCTTTCCTAGAATTTAGAAATTATGTTTCGCCAATATGATATTGCATATTATATCAAATTATGGACTTTTGTCAAAAGTCGCGAATATGCAAAATGTGTTCATTTTTATTTATGCGTTTCGTAAAATCTTAATTTTAGTTTTCAACCGAAACGATATTATCAATTAATAGACACACATATAAATACATCAGTTAGGTATTTTCATCTCAAAAATACAAACAAACATTCTTGAAATTTTCCAGTAAAAGTGTATCAAAACCAATTCACATTTACCCCTCAATCATAAAATTGCTGGCACTATTTTTTAACTCAAGACGAGTATCTGCACCAAATTGTCAAGTGCAACCATAAGATTGAATCCAAATTATTTATAAAATATTACATTTTGTTATCATTCATTTACATGTACAATCGAAGTTTAATATAAAGAGTTTACCGAAAGGAATATCGAAAGTAGCTTATATTAATACTTTCGATGGATTCGGCGGTTACTTTCACATCGCGGCGCATTATAATTACAATTGTGATGTATAACAATGTACCAACATTTATGTAAAATAGCTTGTATTATCACACGTATTTTTTTACTAATTTTGACACGTGTTTCGTCTCTTTCATAAGCATCATCAGACTTACTGCAGCAAAAATTGCTTTATTAATCACATAGCTAAAGCAACCTCTGCGATTGTACGTAGGTCTGATAATACAACGCAATACTTTTACACACGTAATTTTAAATTTTATTCTAAAATACACTTATACAAAGTTACCACCGAATCCATTGTAAATAGATTCTTTGGTCTTATTTACATATTTTTTTCCTAGTAATTAATAGAAGATAAAGAATAGAGGCATCTCCGAAACACGTGTCACAATTAGTAAAAAAATACGTGCAATAATCAAATTATTTTTAATTTTATATTAAAATAAACTTCAACAAAGTTAGTTAACACTACCACAAAACACCTTGCAGTAGAAGATTTTTATAAAACCAAATATCGATATTTCATTTGTAGTCCATATTGAAAGCTTGTATAATTATAAATTGTTAAGGTTACAGTTTCTTTCATTACCTAATGATTAAAAGCTAGATTTCATTGAAATTCTTGGAATTATAACATCAAAGTTGAATGCTGGCTAAACGGCATGCTGATAAATGGGTACCAGCCAGTCTTACCAAACACTAATACGAATTTAACGACCGGCCCATTGTATCTGTTTCCCCATAGATATCATCCCTTTCTCAAATCATCCCCCTCAGCATTCGACAAACTGCGCGCCAACACGCCACTGCCCAATAAAAATATAACGTATAATAAAATCATTACTTCCACCCCATGAAACTCATACAACAAGATACCCCCGGTTGATGGGTGAGCAGGCCCGGTTTCGCGACCGTGGGGTAGATTAGGACTAGCACTCATAGTCGCACCATTTTAATGCAGATGTGGTAAATCGTGGCCTTATATTTTTTTAGTTAATCTCACAATATATAATTATATAACTGTGTAATTTTAAACATACTATCAGATCGCATACAAATCTTTTGAAAAATCAATGGATGAAACATTCCACTCGTGGACTAGAGTCGACTAAGTCTACGGCGTTCAATGCGATTACATACATACATATGTTTAAATTCAGTATCATTTTTTTTCCTATATCACCGTATTGAAAAAATACACTACTAAATTAACAGTAAAACTGTGTTTTTTAACCATAGTATCTTCTGATCTTCATGACATCTTCACATTGACGTCAGTGAGTTCAGACTAGTAATATTTGGTATGTATTATAATTGATTTATTGATTGAGTAGGCATTTATTCGGTAGAACTCCATTATAATACGGTATGAAAAATAACAATGTATTTTAGTTCTACGTGACATTCTTAATGAATAGATTACGATTAACGCTTCACCTCTTCTAAATCCTTTAACAAGCAACAAACTTTAAGACATTGCAGATTTTAAGTGGTTTCACACGATAAAAATAACCCAAAAATACCCAGATTAAGTTCTCAGCATTACGCTAGACAGACCAATAAACTTAAACATATTTAAAAAACATTCCATGTGACGTTAGTATAGTTGAGCAGAGAGGGGATGTATGGGATACCCTGTCTAGCCTAGGTATATAAGCTATCTCTAATACACGTTTAAAACATAGTTCTGACGAAGGCGTAAGCCGAAATAGCTATCAGCAAATATATAAATTTATTTATGTAGAACTAAAATACTTTGTTATTTTTCTTACCGTATTATTATAATTGATTTTGTCGGAACTCACTTGGTTGACTTCTTTGCCAACTTCCAATATTTTTCTTTCTCTTCTGATTTCAAAAGCAATAAACTTAGATTTTGTGACTTTTCTAATGTACATATAAATAAATAAAATAGTATTTATGAAATGTATGTGCTCAACATCAGACATATTAATCTTTTGAAAAATCAATGGATAAAACATTCCTTTCGTGAACATGAGTCGACGACCACTTGACTACGGCGCTCAATGCTGTATTGTGTTTAAATTCAAAACCAAACTTTTTTTTCTACATCAACGTATTAAAAAAAATACACAACGGCTTATTTAACTTAATTTGGCTTAAGACAATAAAACATACAAAACATTTCCAATTACGTTTATCGAATATTTAATATGAGAATGCTAAATTAATTCACCGAAGAAGTAAGTTTTATATTTTTCTTTCTTCTAATTATAAATGAACTTGTATAACTAAATTACGTGCCATTATCAAAATCTGATTATTTCTCCGAATTTTTTTATATTATGTTTTTAGTTTAAAAATGTATGATAATAATAATTGATTGCTAAAAAATATTTACAGTGGTAAAGGTTATGTAGGATAGGTCATGATATTTTTCATTTTAAAATGACGTAAGCATACAAGTTTTAGTGACACATTTTTGATGACTTATTGCGTCACTTCTAGATTGATTAATCAAATCTTGTTAAACTTTTATCATATGCAGTCGATTCTAAACGTATATTTAATTACATGACATCGTAATGAGGCCATCGATCTTGTATTGCCGATCCCCTTTAAAATATCGCCATATTTTTTTCCGGAATAAACTAAATAACTTGATTATGTCTGGATTAAGGGCCGATCAAAGCTTGTATATTATCAAAAGTGAGGGAAGATAAAATCTCTATTGCCCTGTTCAGTTGTGTTGTGTGTTCCCAATAAAAGGCAGGCCTTTAAAATGCGTCTATCTGATTTAAAACGCGTTAAACCCCATTTCGTTGAGTAAACAATACCTCGTATTGCACCACGTGAAACATGAGCGATTCATTTCCGGATTGGATTTAGTTTTATACTCACATTCTAAGAGCCCAACCTATATACGGAGAATCTGGTATGAACACCAGGGTGTGCTTTTGCTCACCAAAAACATTTAAAGATTCTCCAGATTGTTCAGCATTCATTACAGCAAATATGTCATGCTACATGGAACGTGCGTAATTCGCTGTTACACACGAGATATATCCGACTATTTCCGAATTCATTAATGAAACCCGTAAAAAGTTTCACAAGGCAGTGGGCCATCACTGTAACCCGGCGATCTCTTTCTTGCAGAATTATGACGAGAAGGCGAATCAGAGAATCTTTATAAACTGAAAGCCATTCTTCTCAATGACCTTCCTAAGGTAAAAAGAAACAGTAAGCTGACTTCTTGTACTGTAGCGATCTCGTCCTCTTGTCAGCAGCGATGGGATGCGAATGCAACTTGAACATAAAAATTAAACTTATTGTCGAAGGAGACGGGAAGAACTTTGACGCTTACCTTAAAATATAAATCTCCATCAAATATAATAATGCTTTTCCACCGAGAATTGACATTCAACGTGACTCTAATATACAATAAAATATTTATCTTTTCTAGATTTTTTAAAAATTATTACACATTAAAAGAACTGGTTAATCAATTACTTAGCCGACATTTTTATATATTGTTATTTTTCATAAACAACTTGCTTTATTGTTCAATTAAGACAAACAAACACGGTAGCAAAAATCAAAACTAAAAAAATTTCATACAACACTAAATCTTAGAAGCATCATTTAGTATGGAGGCTAATCTATTGATTCTGAATCGTGTTCGAAAATAACACCACAATATCAACGATTACTGTTTTTGCGTATAAATTTTTAGATTTGCTATATTTTTCATACGGTTAAATATAGTTTATAGTATGGAAATGATTTTGAAGCCCTTAATGTATATTATTTTAAACGATCCCCTTCAACTCTCGCTGCCGTGAGTACAAAAAGTCATCCCCCACTAACACCGGTTCACGTGTATCTTTGTTTGAATTAGAAAGCCATTTATATTAAGCAATTAATTCTTTAAGTGGGATGTATTTATTTCATTCGTGCTAAACACATTAGTGCCCCGCAGAGAGGATGCTTCAAATCTCACATTTTTTTTAATAACTAGCCGTAGATGGTGAATATAATGAAAATCTGATTAGGTTAATGAATTTCAGAGTCAACCAAAACGATATGTGCTGTGACCAGTGACGGCTGGTGACGGGGTGTTGGGGGGTGCAAAGGAAGATTCAACCATTATTGCAAGAGTTCTTTCCTATTCATTGGATTTTAAAACACTTCTATAGCATGGACTTTCAATTCAGATGTTCGCAATACCAACTGTTTCTCTTAAGTAGTACGGAAAAATAGTTGAATCTTCCTTTTGCACCCCCCAGAACCCCGTCACCAGCCGTCACTGGCTGTGACTACAGACAGTGCATCAGGTAAAACAGACAGCAAATTAACTCGAGGGGAAAATAAATTACAATCAAACAACATCATAGTTCTCAAATTATTGTAATATTGAACTGTCAGTCTAAAAATCTTTCGATAGTGTTTACCACTGTGTGTGTTCACTACAGTGTTCGCACATTCTTTATTATTAATTCCAAAACCCCTTATTGTACTTTTTCATATATAATATTTACATACTGAAAAGATCGTATCTTACAACTACATATATGTTTCATTGCTTTTGTTTTGTAAAACAAATGAATCTACAACTTGCAACATTTAAAAGCGACAGTTAATTATAATATAAAATAAATGAAACAAACGCTTCTTTGCGAATCTACAATAAATAATTTGTAGAAGATAAATGAAAGTTATTTAAACTGAAAAAAAAAATCATCCATAAAATCACTATATAGGTAACTTATTATTTTATTTATTTAATTAGTTTTATTGTTTGGTATCGCAGACTTCTGTCGTAAAAATATACACATTTATCACATTAAAATATGTAGTATTTTATTATAATGCCCTCGCGTAATATTTTTGTGGTTAACAGTCAAACCAGAGACATCTATATCTAAGAAGTAAAAGACAAGTCGACCAAACTTTATGTATCGTTCTCAATGGGTTGAAATATTTGTAATCCTACCACGCAAGAATATGAATTCAATATATTATTCAGCATAAAATGTTATTATTGAAATAGTCGAAATTAAAGTAAAGAGCACCGATTATACAAAATACAATATATAAAACACAATCAAGTATGCATATCATAAATTATTTAGTCATTTAGTGGCTATCCTTATATTTACTATATTCCATTTTTGAAATGTCGTTATTCTTGTTTTATTTTTGAAATATATTTGATTGTGCGTAAAATCATTTAATAATTTCTCTATACTTTCTTATATTGTAAAAGATTTTGCTCTCCCTTGAGATATCGACTTATAAATTCAAATTATTACTAGGTACATAATAATTGTATGCAATGTAAGTGCATTATTATGTGATGCGTATATTTTGACATTATTAATCAATGTAAGGTCATTTTGATATTCTGTATTCTGCGATGATCTTTGATTTCAAATGCATGTAATTAAATTGAAACATTCAACAAAGTTAATGATTGATGCAATTAACTAAAACTACACGATAATAAATGTGACGATTTATCATCATCGATAAATGCAAAATAATATGATTTATTGATCAAATAAGAAAATTGTTTATAGAATTGTCAACTAAGTAAATAATTACTGTATGGCGATACTTAATTGAGACGTTTAATACTTACTTGCTAGATGAGATACTTATTTGATACGTTTAAAAAACGAATCTAAAATAAATAAAACACATCATATTTGATGTGTTTAATTTTTTTAATAAGGCCATTTCACCCAGAAGTGACAGTGAACACTTTACAAGCGATGAATAAAAAATCAATCCATTAACACAACTCCTTTTAAGTAAAAAAAAACATAACTTATCACCATTTCAAGCATTCAAGCAAACAATACAATATCCACAACAGCTTTTTTTATTGTTGATACAGTTACTTACCAGGTACAGAAGATATAAAATAAATTGAAGTTGAAAGTGTTTGTTTCTAAAAATGTGTCTTCTATCTAGCGTTAACTGTCTCTTTTCTTTTAATCCAAATGAAATTATTTGATAGATAAGTCAATTCATTGGTATTAACCCAGTCACCATTATATGCAATCGTGATTTAGCATAGAACTGCAACTATGTATGTTTATATGTTCGTGATAGACATTAAAGGTGGAAACACAATTGAAGATATTTTGAGATGGTTACATTTTCAATGCGGCGTATTCGTTTCTCCATGAATAAGAATCTTTAGATGAGGATTTCAACTACCCATCGAATACAAGACTAATTTTTATTCATTTTTAGTTTTATATTATAAAAATGAAGCACATCATATGGGGCGATATTAAGAATACTAGGCTGGACTACGCTAAATACCAGAATTAAAAAAATACTTTTTTTAATAAAATTTTACCAATTCCAAGAATATCAAATGGTTTCACTTATGTAAAGTTAGGTGGAATATTATGCAACTCAGCAAATTGTTTGTTTTTAAAAGATCAATTACAAAGATTAAGAGCGTTAAGTTAATCTATATCTAGCATATAAAAAATAATGCATCATCGTAATTTTTATAAATAATTTATTGTAACTATCTGTGCTCCCAGCATTTGATCTGCAAAGAGAACTTCTCTCGGCAAAAGTGGTACAAGAACTGCTCATTACTCAGTTGGTCAAATATGGCAGTAAATTAATAATTAGTCAAATTAACAACCTTATGATTAAAATAATAAAGATAACACAGGTCCTTGTTAGTAACGAGTCAATTTAAATACAAATCAAGTTTCCACTTAAACTTGATTTAAAAAAACGCAACCAAAGAGAGCGACGTAAACCATTTGTATAGAAGCTCACTATTACGTAAAATACATTTTCATAAACAATAATTTATAAGAATAGGAACTCTCAATTCAAAATTATTGAAGGTTTTTTTTTCTACAATGGCTATTTGAACTGATGGTTGGTTGAAATTTTACCGGTAAACCTCTCTTTTCTCAACGAAAGTTTATGTGAAGAAGGCTTGCAGCCTTGTTTTATTGTATTTATATATATTTGGGTGAACAAGTTGGTTAACCTACCGTTATTTTTGTGCAGCCATTTTTCTTAGCCGCCTTCCATAAAGCTATACCATCAAGAAAACTAACAAATGTCACCAAACCATGCATTGAAGTGCTCGAAGAAAAGAAAAAAAAAGAAAATTTGACTCGCTCAGGCACTGTTAAAATGATATTAAGTATCCTGTGTGAGGGTATACTGAGAATCCGGCGTGGCGGTGGAGTTTCATCAACTTCGCGTTGAATCTGACGAGGAATCAAGAGTATCCCGTTCCCCATATGATGTCACAAATTTATCGAATGCCTCAAAATTGGCCTTGGTCGAGATCAAATCAGCGTGGCCTATCGGGCTCGTATGAGGACGTACCCTCAAACAACTCTGCTCGTTCTGCATTCATCTTGGGGCAGTCCCACAATACGTGATTGGCGTTCTGTGTTATATTGTATATCTACACGTTTCTATTTATGAATCACTAAAAACATACCAATTATTATATCGCCTTATTTACCGTACACAAAGTTTTGCACAATATCACATTTTATAAATACTATGTACGCATTATCGCGCTATTTTTTATTTCAAATTATACAAAACCGCTGATATGAACGTATTCATTCAAATTTAGATAGCAAAAAGCAATAAATGTCATTGAACATTTAAACGCGTAATTAGTTAATTAACAGTAAGTTAATTGTCACAAAAGTGATCTTTAACCTTCTGATTTCACCAATGGACAATATTTTTTAATTATCATATTGTATATCACGTCATCCATATTTCTCTAATACTTGTTTAGAAGTCTGATTTATGTTTTAATATGATAACAATTCCAGTTCTTCTTCAATTGTATTGTGATTCTGATTTAAAAAGAGTGAATTTCTGTAGCCTACCAGCAATCGCTCCGGTTGGCCATCTCTATGTCAGAGATTTAATTCCTGGTTGGGACCATGTGTATGAGTAACACTACTTGACTACTGCATTGTGCAATTCTTCGAAATGCCAATTATCTTTCTAATATATCCTTATTAGTAAATTTTAACCTATAAATCCAGTCATAGTTTTTACGGTACTTTTGACCAACCTATTGAAACCCCGAAAGATACCATAATTTTGACGTATGGAATATAAAAAAATCTTTTTGCATTCAAATATGTTAAATACACCATTAATGCAATTAAATAATATAACTGATCTTGACATTTGATTACTAATAAAACAGTGGGGGATTTATGTAAATATTTTAGAATATCTCGGGATTTAATCAAATATATTTATTTAAAATAAAATTTTGTTTACTAAAATAACTGAAAAGTAAAATAATTCGTAAATACAAACAGCCAGTTACCCGATGGTGAAGCAATCATTTTAGTATTTGGTATTATTATATACTGTACATTTTGCTATATTTTACTGTCAGAATATTTATATTATAGCATTAATTTTACTTTGAGAATGACAGATCAAAAAAATATAAATGCTTCAAATCATTGGGCAGTCAAAACTATATCCGTCAAAATACTTGATTAAACTAATTTAAACTACTATTTTCTGGTTTTTTATAGACCTTTGTCAAGTTTAATGATTGGGTTTTTTTTATATAATCAACCGCTTAATGAAAAATAAAATGAGTATAAACAAAAATATTAGACGTATGAATAAATGTAAATAAATAACACACGCATGTTGCTCAGATAATTTTTTTTTAAACTAAAATTATAGTAGAAAATATAACTTCAAAAATACTACACAACAATCTCAAAATATTCCAGATTTTTGCATGTATTTTTACCATCATTGTATAATATGTATGTACATACTATATTTTGTATCAAGGAATAACAGTATACAGTAATAAACTAACTTTACGCAAGTATATTTTCACACGTGCTATAATTTATTTGAATAATATCATCAAGAATGCCATATTCAACATAAAAATTATAAGCGGGATCTTGAGCGAAATGCTAACGTTTTTTTTAGGTAGAATTATAGCAGGTTAGAAAACAAAAATACCTGCATTTATTATTTCAGAAGAATATGTTTTTAATCAAGAAGCAATATACATACTCCAGCCAACTTTATTCGTTATCCATGTTCACTATAATGTAGAGAATATGGACTTCTAATTAAATGTCTCAACATAACTTGCTTAACGAGAATTGATTATGATGCAGTCACTCATATTAGTAATGCGGGGATCGCTCCATTGTCACCATGTGTTAATGATCTAAATAAGAGTGAATGAAAAAATCAGAGACATCCACGCATTTCAACACGAGTCGAAAAATCAATACGAGATAGTGTCTGTACTGGGGCTCGAGCCCGTGAACACTGCAACCTAAAATAACGAACACGTAAGAACTTTGAATACTCGGCTCAGGATGAGCCGACTGTTATATTTATTTATGTCACATGCCGTCTTGACTTTTTCGTACGATAGTTATTTTTGAGCCAAGCAAATTGTAGGAATCGATTGAAAATTATTTTCATCGAAAGAATATTGTTGTTTATATTTACATACATAAAGACAGCAAATCGTAATAAATGGGATGGATAGACCCAACGTGACACCGGGAAAAATCGTGACTGGCCATCATCTCCCAAATACAAAACATCTCTCTATCATTTGTTGGTGCATATAATAGCAAAGCATGATACGTATAGATTTTAAATATGCTATCATAACAACTTATGGAATAAATTATACTGAATAATTCCTAACAATGTGTTTACTATTTTTTAGGACTTTTGGATATTTTTTAAGTTTTCCTTGTCACGAAACTAGTTAATTAAAATTGAGTTAATTAATGTGTGAATTGAAACCGGTTTCAAATCAAAGGTTTGCATTCCTTAAGGAGTAAGCATAGGAAGGTGATTTAAGAAGAGATTCGACTGTGAGACAATTTTCGTTTCGTTCTCATGAGCAAAGTAAAATAGAAATTTTTGAAACATTACAGACAACCAACAATGTCCAATCAGGGATTTGAATCCTAGCTTATAGAACGAATTCATCGTGCGTTACCACTTGGCCACGGTCATTGGTAACAGATGGGATTTTGTATTGGTGCGTATTTTGATTAATGACGTCCATGAACACCTCTTTCGTCGATAACGCCGCGCCGTTCCGCTGGCGATAAACTGATAACCCTTCGCAAACGATCACGCGCCTGACGACCTCTTAATATCTTAATTACGGCTATGGTGTCAAAGGGTTACGCATCCTCTCAGAATGACAATCTTTTTTTTCAAAAACGATAGTTAAATGTGTTTTATCATATTGTAAGGAGGGAATTGGGTCGTGTTCACAATACACTGCGTCAAAATGTTTCAATTTATTCTCGGCCATAAGTATCGTATACAAAATACATAAAAGCTGTGAAATTGTAAACTTTAATTTTGAATTTCATTTCATCGTATCATATGGTATCAGTGGATCTACAATTGGAAATTTTAAGAACAGTTGTTCCCAAACAAATATGGCAGAACCCTGAAATATTTTGCGTGTCACATAAAAAACTCATGACGTCGAAAAAATCTTGTTCGATGTTAAATTTCTAGAAATTTTCCACTCTAAAGATATCTTCAACGTTACGTCTATTTTTTTGCCATACATTTTGCACATAAGCACATAAATATAGTGTATAAAACATTTTTTACTAAACTTGTTCGCAGAGCCCTTAGTTTTAAGTCATAGTTACCCAATTGTGTGCACATGTTTAAAACATTAATCAGTCGCATAATGTCTCATATTAGACAAATAAGAATCAAAAGTATATTTTCCTTCAATATTACTTCGTATGATTTTTTCCAATGCATCTCTGAATTTATGACAGCTATTAAATAATGTGAATAATGATAAGTAGTAATTAACGCACAAAGCAAAAATTCTTAACATTAAACAAATGAATGTCATGCTCGGATGTTATATTTCTTTTATTTAAAAAAGGAATTATTCTTTTGAAAGACAGGATACTACAACAATAATGCGCGATTCGTTTGATCGTATAAAGACTGTAAAGTAATGTTTTTAACTCGGTAAAGATGTTATTAATTTGATAACTTTTAAGACATAATAAGAGACATGGGTGAGGCTCAATGGTCAAACTAATTATATTTTGTTAATTTTAGACAAATTACGAAGAAATTCTTCCAATTAAACACCCTATCAGTAAAGAGATCTATTAATTTCAAACTTTTTAAAAATATTTTTTGCAAAATTAATTAATAGCAGCCATTAACATTCCATGAGACCGCTGTGCCCAATTGCCAATCTGAGTGATTTTATTGATTTGCCAAATAATTAATATTGGATGTTTTATCTGAAATTATGATTTTATATGCTGTTTTCATCTTTACCTTGCACACATTTAGAATATAAGTATAATAAATATACAGACTCGTGATCAAACCGTCTATGAAAATTTTATCGACCAGTCAGCTTAGAAACAGGAATAGTATAATTATACCATCATTAAGATGTTGCATATTAATAAAAAAATACAAAAAAAATATGTAGTGTTTCAACATATTGGATTCGAAAACTAATTATTATTAAGGATAAAAAAGCGTACCTATAAGGTTCCTATCGAGTTGTATGGATGTTTAAATAATTTAAATGTAGAAAGTTAAGGGTTGAATCTTCAAAAAAACATATATTACATTAAGATAATGTACCTATACTTCGTTCAAATGTCGGCGTCGCCTTGTCTGTTTTCCCATAGTTGATAAAAAAAAAGGCGTGAATCAGGTAACACCGAAAGTGGGCAGACATTTGTATTCAAATAGCAAAATAAAGGCGGCAAATTGCCTCAATTCCGGTGTCGCCATTTGCCGCCATTTGCGCCAGCAAGTTGGTACCAGTTGGACTTTTCGCGGGAAAATACTTGACGTGATGCGAATCTAAAACCGAATCTCATTTCCACAACAAGTCGAGAATGGCATCATAAAAGGCCTTATCATGTTTCATTCATAGCGTCGCGTGTCTGATCATGCTCGATTCGAGAGATGTCAAACCTTTTCCCAAATCATTGGTAGTATTTGACACAATTAGCGCTGCATTAAACAAAAATTATCGTGTCTATGTTTCGGATGCGATGAATGGTCCAAGACTCTCTGTTTAGTCACTCGCCGTCTCAATTGATTCATATTTTAATAATCGATAATACCTAATTCTAATAGAATTGCAATACAATTTTTCGGATGAAATGGTTGTAAGTTTTACCAATTTAGATCAGAGATAATAGTAATAAATGATTAATTATCATGACTTGCAAATCAAATACACACGTATTTAAAAAATATAATAGATATAATCAGATAAGACCTACCCTTATTTCCATATCAAACTATACAAATATTAAGTTTTATTAAATTAGTCAAATTTTCTATTATTGTAAAATTTAGCGAACATACTATAGAATTTCATTTGAATTCATTGAATGTAAGGTATTTAAAAATAAAATTTCGCCTGTGTTGCATGTTTCTCATCATGTCACGTATTTTTTTAATATAAAGTGGAAAACATCAGACAAATTACCGTTTTACTTTTATTTACCAATTCTGATAGTATTTATATTCAGGTACAAGGGAAAAAATTATAAAAAGGTGCAGAGGGCAAACAAAAAAGACTACTTTGGTAGATACATATTAATGAAAGTATTTTAACATTTCAATACAGATACAGACATCGATGGTTTTATCAAATTATTCAGATCCTTAATATAAACGAGTGACTTAACTTTCCATAATTACACTATTGACATTCCGGCAATGACATCTGTTGACAGTTTATTTGCGCTTATTTTAAAAATCAAAGATTTTTTGTGGGTAATAGACAAACCCATAGCCAATGCCTAAAATATATTATTTTTTACTAGTGAGAGTTCTCTATGAGTGTTATTGCCAGAAATCAAAAATAATTAAATCGATCATTATTAAAATAAATTATGTAACAATACTTTATTTTCTAGTTGTTATGATCGTAATCATTCTGTTTTTAAATACTGAGCGGAATTATAAAAAATCATATTTTTTTTATAAATATTGCTACAAATTTTAAGAATTATATTGATAATTAATTGAAAGTACTTTTGTCGGCAATTAACATATCATGACTCGTCCCATAATTAAATTAATGATATCACTCGCAGTACACCATTGTACAGATAAATCGTGCCCATCGTTACTTTTTGATAGTACCTGTTTTATTTTTAACTGGTAACCTTATCGATCACGTGATGTAGGTAAAACTCATTTCCTTTCCGTATCGATTGTTCCAGACGCCTGAATGTCAGCAGTTTTTCACGTGAGACTCGGTTGATATCCACGTGTTGGGAGTGTTGGGACCCATCTTAGCCTTTATTGAAGCAATAACGCCGCAGACATTTGCTGAATACCCAACATCGTTTATTCGCTCTTCCATTTTGGACATCTATTTGGGCATCGTGGGAACATCAATTTTATGGTAGACTCATCTTATTGAGATGACCAGACTTTAACCTTCTTACACCATGAAGATGGGCACTGAATATGAATTGCGTTATATTTAAAAAGGTGTCACCATAACCGTACGGGTCAAAATCGCGTAGATTTTTTTTACACCACCATCGACAGATCTTTTTACATTTTCTTTCAATCGGTACTTCGTCAAACATTTCATCAATGCTTATGTACAGTATTACAACCATGTTTAATACAGATACACTAACAATCAAGTTAATGTATTTTAATAAAAAATAATAAAAGATTTTTAGTACTTATTCCACATAAAATTTATTGGATCAGGACCGGTTATCTCATGGCGAGCATTGTCAACTGATAAGAAATACAACGAAACAGTGATATTTATACAAAGTTTAAGTAATAATTACAAGGTATGATAAACAATTGGTATTATAACTAAGCAAATAAATTCAAACAAAATCTAAGAAAAATAGATTATAATTCAAATGTTGGAGACCTCTTAGCAATGCAAGCTATTACATCAAATATCGATTAGGAATGAATAATCATTAGCAAAGTAAAAACCAAAATAAGTGCATTTAATAAATCTCAATGTCTGTAATCGACGTGGAGATTCCAGGCAATGCTCAATCCAACGAATGTTCTGCGAAAAGAATTAAAAGGGGGAAGGAATGGAATTAAAAGGAATAAATGTAGTTTGACAAATCGTTTTCATTTATATTTTCCAACTATAATAAATCTGCACGATTTCTAGCCATGTAGGATGATTATGCCTGAAAACGGTAAACTGTGGTATCAATATTGTAACTGAAAAAAGCTGTTTTTCCAGAATAGGAAAAAAAACTCTCGTTATTGATAAATAAATATATTGGACGCATCGGTCATTTTCACAATTGACGGTATTAAGAAATCTTCTATGTACGATTAAATAACATACTATACCTAATAATTACGCGCTTATTACAAACAACTTTGCTGAATCTTTTATGATAAGTAACTCTTAAAAATAATGATCTTACGTGTACATAATATTTTATGTTGCCATTTTAAATACAATAGAAGTTCAAAGATACACGTTGCAAACAAATCACCACCATCGTTGATTGACTCCCCACACCACCCTGCATTTGTTCCGTCGTTGATTTTGGCCACACATGCTGATCCAACGGAAGAGGCGTCGCAATCACCTTCCCCCCTTCTGTGTCCGATTAAATATAGATTAAGTCTTAGATTTGATAATTAATAAATGTTTCTACAGATAAATAGTCTATCATTTTTACAGGTTTAATTTTTGATGTTATAGCGAATAAGCTAAGTTGTTCATAAAAAATAATATCTTTTTATTTTTTTTTATTAAACTCTGTATGTCTTGATTTATATCAAGATACAGAACTAAGATTAATACTAAGCTTATTTGGCTACAATAGCTAGGGTTGGAAATTGTATGTGAATTGTAATTTTTATTATTATTATCGATCAACTGACGTAACTCTAACTACTGAATCCATCGAAAGTCGGTAACATTATGTAGGTTACTTCGACCCTCATTGTTCAATGTAGTATTTTTCGATAGTCACAATGTACGCAACTTAATACACATTCTATCAAAAGAACGTAAGCTGAAAACTCTGAATTAGTATACAATTGAAAAATGGAGGGAACGTAAAATTTACGGCGAGAAAAAAAGGCTTATGCCACAACAATAACAAAATGTGTTATATGTGTGTTACACCTTTTTGTCTTCCTAAAGTTGACTGGTAAATTAATAAATGAGTCACAAAGACCTTTGACGCTGATCACAATCCAGGATAGCTCAATCAAATTGGTATCTGAAAAACTTTCCAAAAAAAAGGGTTCCATTATAAAATATTAAGTGAACAAACAAATTGTTCAGTTTCGCGTGTTTTGAGAAAATCGAAATTTGAGATTCCTGCATAATGTAGGTGTTTTATTTCAAGAAAATTTATGTATACCGTGTATTCATAGTAAATTTATTAATATTTCAAATTATAATATATGAAGTGCGATATTTTATGACAAAAATCAAAAAAAATATCTATAATTTAGGTCTAATTAGACGTACAATATACTTGTATGAATAATAGTAATCTTATATATAAAACCGAAACGGCGTATGTATGTATGTGGGTCTGTAATTCCCTTTTGCATTATTGTTGCAAGTTGCCATAAAAACGAATATGAAAGAAAATATGTTTGAATTTTTATCGGCGAAGACATTTAGTCAAAATGTAATAAATTAGTCTTCTACAGAACTTTTCCCGGCTTTTATTATTAATAATAATGTTTATTATTTACGTGAAGGTATTATTTGACATTTCTTTGACAGCAAATTAGATTTTTTCCTAGAATTTGGACATTTTAATGGGCGAGAATGGGGCTGTCAATATATGAAAGGGACTGTGAAATGTTCATTTTAATTCCATTTTAATTGACCTAGACTTTTGAATTTTGAAAAAAGTTGTTTCAACTTGGCCCGTCTGAATTTACGCGCCGAGGTGAATATAACCCCAAACTGGTCCGAGCGAAGCCGGGTTCGAATACTAGTATTATTATAATATTTGGACGTATAAATTTATACCGGATTTGATGCCAATTTAATAGAAACTATCTATCCAGATTTAACAATGTATTTGATTGCTGGACACTTGTTTTGAAGGTTCTGGCAACATAATATTGCCAATCATACGACAAATTACAATTAGAATCCGTACAGTAAGGCCTCATTAGCGTAAATGATATAAATCATTATTTTGTATTATGGGAAATATTGTCTTTTTTTTACCAATAAAGATATTGAATATTTTATTTCAGTGAAGATATATAAATATTAACGTTTGAAAATATGGACTCAATCTGCAAATCATTTTACACGGCTTTAATAATCAAATATAGGATCAATTTATTAAATATATAAAATTATATATTTCTATAGCTAAGATTTTAAATATTACATTCAGAAAATATTAATAACACCAACAATGAATTTCGTCACGACAAAGTAGTTTTTAATATAAAATTTAGTGTTGTAATGTTTTTTTTCTACATATTTCGTGTTGTGGCATCTATATTCTAATAGTAAAAAAAATATCCAAGTATTTATTATTTTTAACGACATCTCTACACTAATAGTAAATTGAATATTTATTTTACATATTGCGTTTTAAGCGGTTGGTACAACAGACCGCTTCTTACTCATCTACATTTTTTGTTTTCTAATGTTGGTTAAGCTGTAGACGGCCGGATAGAACGGCCACCATTTTCTCTTCGAAGTAACCGGTCCGCGGGAGCACGTGCGTAAATTGCACTTTGACTAAATATAAGTTCTCTGTCATATTTAACGATTGAATAAGTCGAACTCATAGTGTTTTTATATTTCTGTCGACAGGTTTAGACATAACACATTAAAATGAACACGGACAAACTGAAAAAGTTGCAGTCGCAAGTGCGTATCGGCGGCAAGGGCACCCCGAGGCGCAAGAAGAAGGTTGTGCACGCTACCGCCGCCACAGATGACAAGAAATTGGAATCTTCCCTAAAGAAGCTGAGTCTCAACCCCATCCCCGGCATCGAGGAAGTCAATATGATCAAAGACGATGGAACTGTGATTCATTTTAATAACCCCAAGGCGAAGGCGTCCCTCGCCGCCAACACATTCGTCATTACTGGACACGGTGAAAATAAGCAAATCGCAGAGATGCTGCCTGGCATCTTAACGCAGCTTGGTCCCGAAGGTCTTAACCACTTGAAGCGACTCGCGGCCGGCGCGGGAGCACCCAAGGTACTGACGGAAGACTTCGATGAAGTCCCGAACATTTTAGGATACTTCGACGAGGCGTCCAAACAAGAAGTCGTCGCCCCCAAGGTCGAACCCTCAGCGGAACCCGTCAAAGCGGCGGACAAAAAGTCAGATTAGAGCTCAAAAATTTTTAAGCCTTGACACTTATTTTTTGACACATAAATCCTGTAAGATATAATACAAGTAAGCGGTGTGTTCTGTTTTTGTTTAATCGGGAGTGATGGACGATCCTTCGATTGTTCTAAGCGCTCGTCAGTGAAGTTTTCATGCCCATTATATTGTTCACTCTCAATCAGTGAACGCACGTTCGCCAACGCTAGTGCATTTGTCCAGTGCAGAAATATCTCAACGCTTCACGTGTTCCTCGAGAATGCTTAGGAATTCTTACAATAGTAATAAACCTAAAATATCTTATGTCATAGTCATTTTTTCAAGTTCATTTTGTATTCACTCCATGATCTGTTCCTTGTCTCGAATCTGAACATTTTTGTAATGTATTATAGTTGTATAAAAGATAATTAAACAACTTTAAAATCATTATTTTAGTTTGGTATACAGAGACTGGTTTCACATTGTGTTATGCTTTTGATTGTTGTTGAAAGTTTCTTTATATTAAATGCATAATCTACTATTACTAACCACGCAGTCTTTTCAATGCCAGAACCTATAGCTTAATATTTGTTCACATGTTCCGATGTAAAGTCATGCTTCCGGATCATTTGAACAGATCTAATTGTAACATGAGTCATTAAATTACATACTGCACATGTGTGTAAAATGATGGTTGATTCGATTCTTTAATCCAAGACGGATCATGTTCCTTTGAACACCTCAAAACGATCAATCATCCAATTCTAATGTGATTATTGAAGTTTTATCGATTAACACAGTACTTAACTGTGTGTCGTCTAAAAATTAAATTATATATATTCGAAAAGAAAACTGTTTTAAGGATTTTTTTGAGTGAATTTTATAAAACCTCTTGTTTTTCACATTGTGTATATTTTTAAGGTATTCTAGGAAATGTTATTGGCATTGTTCAATTACTGTATGAAATTATTCATTACATGACATAATCCAATTATAGTTTTCATAACAAAATACAAAGCTAAAGCTGGCCTTTTATTAATTATTTGAATTATATTCAAATGGACCCACCCGCACCACAGTTAACGCAGTAAAACATATGATCTTTTTCATTATTTTTATGGCAGTCGATACTAATTACAATCATTGCTCAAAGGGCATATGATGAAAGTAAACATTCCATCAATATACTTAGTTGCTGTTGAGACTAAACTGAGTGTTGACCAACTTTTACAAATCTGTTAGGATACTTTTTTTGATCTCGATAGAAAAATCGATTTAATAATTATTATAGTATTAGAAATGCGAAAAGTAGTAACCAGGCGGTGGCGAAATCACTAGAATACAGCTATTTAAGAAACACAATGTTTATAGATTTAAACAGTCATTTAATATCTTAAGAATACATTTACTTACATTGGACTCCACACCACACATACTAGCAACTGAGACTGCGCAAAGTTCATATACTCCATTACGAGATCTGGCACGGAAGCATGCGGCCATTTTCTTCACAAGACTTTTATTTGAGATTCTTAAGTAAAATTGATACAAAGTTAAGTATACTTCACACTCGACGAAACATTGTTATGAGAGTAATGCAATTTAGTTTGCTCTGTCATGAAATATACACACATGTCAGGAATCCAGCGTAACTGCATAGCTTATTACTCATCAAAATTCATTCCGATATACCTCACACCTTATATTGTATCAGCTCCACACTTTCAGCCTTGGTGAGTTTAACACCTGCCATAACCTTGAGGAATTAAGTTTATTGCTCTTAAAAACCGTGTGATTAGAACATCTTTTGTGATAACTTGCACATACTGATAAGCTGCTAACATTTTACTGTTGCACTGGCTTAGAACAATGCAATTTGGATTCTTTTAAAATCTATGAATCAAATACTGTAACAAATTATTATTGTTTCAAATCAGTAACACAATATAAGACATAGTAACAATATACTGATAACCATTGACCATTCATAATTCTCAATGTTCAATGGTTTTCATTGCATTATACAGTATGAGTAGAGTTTTAGCGAAACACAATCCTGAGAACTGTAACATTCCATTCAATTTCAATGTAACAAATGATGAAATAAATCCATTACTGATAACTTGCTATATTTAACAAAAGAAAGAATAGATGCCATAACGAAGCACGGAATGGTTTGGTTTTCAATACATTTCATTTGTTAAATCCTTTGATTAATAGTCCTGAACTTGGTTATAAAACCTAGGATATGAGTACACTAAAGATGAAAGCCAATGCATATTTTTTCAGAACCAATATATTTCTCTGTATGCATGAAACTCAGTTTAATCTTCAGTTAGGGTCCAAATAAAACAACATCTGAACAAAATGGCATAAATTTATTTTAAAACGTAACATCTTATTTTAGTCAATACAAAGGGATAGAAACAATCCTTTTTTATATCTATATTATGGTAAACGTACATTAACATTCATAAAATTTGTAAGCAAACTGATGACAGTGGAAGCAGTGCAAATTATTGAGAACACTGATCTACTCATGGCGTTCGTGTAGGTATTAATGAAACAACTTAAAATGATTACTAGACTACCCGTTGTTCTATACTGCAAATGGCAGAGTGAATGTGGGTTGAATGTTTGGATTGCACTATTCAAACTTGTAAGGGGGCCCAGTCCAACTATAAACAGAATCCATATATAAAATGTCACTTATAAATTAATATGTTGCTCAGTATTTAATAGTCTTGATTATAAAGCTAGTGATTATACTCATAATATTGGAAGCGTGTTGATAAAATTGGTTTTGTGGTTTTTCTATTTACTGGAACACCACCTAATCTTATAAGAAATGTGATAATTGTGTTGTTTCCAAATATAGGTCTGGGATACCTATCTATAACTGGTACAAAAAAATAAGCACAATTTCTAAAAAAACTGGCGTTTATTTATCCTTCCGTAATTTTAATTTGACTCTCTTTATTTCTGATAACTTTGGATTGTCCCTCCATAAGAAATAATTGAGTACTGTTGCGAAGCACAACCACATCATGTATGGTATAAAAAGATATCCAGCTGTGTAATTTATTGTATAAAATAAACTACCGCATATTCCAGCAGCTATTGTTAGGGCGATCAGATCAATGAGGCCCTGTAAAAAAAACACTGGTGTTTAACTAAAACAAAATCAAAATTATTAGTTGTAATAATGTCTTCATCAAAACACTAAGTTACCACATAAGTATCAATAAATTTTTTATCTTAATAAGTTCTACCACTAATGACCCAGGTTTCATGTTTCAGTTTCTTCAGACATTTCATTAGGTAGCAAAGTTTGTTTTTAAATATAAAATAATATCATTAAGTTTAAATGTTACTGATAGTGATCTGGATTAATCAGCTAATATTAAATCAATCCTGAAGGAGTTCACAAATTTTTAAAGTTGCTAATTGGTCATCAAATGCAAAATAACATGCTGATTACCAAAGATATTTTAATAAACAGTTTAAATTAGTTTCAATTGGATAAGTAATTAAGTAATTACATAGATAAATTACATTTTTTGAAGCTCTTTTAAAGGTGACATTGTAATAAAGATGTTCATAGCAGTAAAACTTCTACTATTTTAAAATGGTGAGTATTATCATTATTTTAAGAAATTGATTATTTAATTGCTTTAATTTTTGGAGCAGATTTAGTTGACACCGTGTAATATTAATATGATTCTCCGGGTAGTGAGCAAAAAAGGAAATGAATACACCTTGATGTCTAAGGATAATAAGACTCCTTCAATAATTTCAAGGTAGACAAAATTGCCAGTTCTGTAATTGAGTTTGAACATCGTTGTCTTCCGTAGCAGAGCTCACAGTTTCAAATTCTAATACAGTCAGTTTAATAAATTGACTTCTGTTCGAAAGCATGGATATCTGTGATAATTAAAATTCCCTCCTACCCACCCAAAATTTAAAATGGGGCATAGCGAGTGCCTATCGACCTCTACTCTTTCGAAAGAGAGGTTCAGTAGCTAATGAACTAGCTTTTGTAGAAGAGTTTCCATCAAGATAAACTCCTATTAAGAGTCCATATGATCCACGTTGTGAGCAAACATGATTTTAAAAAAAAAGAATCTACACTGTTACAAGATTTATCGAATCTTACCCATTTAAGACTTGAAGCCCCAAAACATATAGGAGGATATAGCCAATTCAAAACAAGCTGCGCCAAATACATGTACAATGGAAATTCAGCAGCACCTGTAAGAGATTTTCAATATAACATTGGAAGCATACCATATTATCAATCCCTGCAAGCTTTTTTCGAGAATAAGTTATAATGTTAACATATAATAAGTAAAACAATATTGTAAGAACAGGTAAAATGTGGCATTGCAGCAATGAGATTTATCTCTGAATACCGAGAATATGTCTTCTATCTAAGCAATGTTATTATTCTGCAAAAACAACCCTGTCATAAAAATTAATATGTTTTGAAAAGTTTCATGTGACAGTTGTTTGGTTAATGTTTACTTTGATTTTGTGTTTACGAGGAGAGCAACATAAATGTGTATTTCAGATACAATAAATATACACTATACCGTTAAAGCAACCGCCATCACGCCATACCAAATATGATGCAGTTCCCATCAAAGTATATAAAATTGTCCATACGGGCCCCACTATCCAGTCGGGAGGGGCCCACTTTGGTTTATTTAAGTTGGGGCTCAATGTCCCCAATTTATTATCGATTATCGAACTGAGTAAAAATAAATTGAACCATCCTCCAAAGTTTGGTAAAACTACGGCAACGAGAATATAGTACCAGTTCATATTATTTAATATTTTGGAAATGTATAACTTCCCGCGTTTGCATCTGGCAAAAATACCTTATCTATGATAGAAATTCAGTATCTTATCTAAAGTATATTAGTCTATGATCTTATCTATGAATAAGTGATAAAGACAGTAGTTTAGTAGTAAAAATAGAGATACAAGATTATTTACAATTTATAATTATACCTAATATTTTTTATAAAATAGGAAAGGAATTTATTGATAAAATTCATTACGCAATGCATCTATATAAAAAAAATTGTATCTTTTAATGGAAGTCATAAATAATAACCACCAATGTTGTACATAGTAATTTGGCAAGTTATTTCAAATGTACGCAATATAATTTTGCAGACCCTTTTTTATGAATGCTAAAAAATACGTTTGAATTTTTAAAATAATTAATTTCAAAATAATTTGTTTCTATTAACCATCTCAGCGAATCACAAATTCTTTATTATCAAAGTTGAAGGCTTTCCAATGAAAGCATAAATTAAAAAATATTTCAAAAACTTTTTAAAAAGTATTTCGACTGAGGGTGCTTGATGGAATTTCAATATCAAATTTGAATTTGTTGAATTTTGTACTTTTCCATGAGTTTTGTCGCTAACGGCCCGGGTTTCGCCTTTCGGCATCTTCAGGCATTCCAAGTGCACGGATGTACTTGAACTGATGCCCAAAGGCGAAACCCGGGTCGTTAGCGACAAAACTCATGGAAAAATACAAAATTCTACAAATTCAAATTTCAAAAACTATTTATGCAAACAAAAACGTAAAGAAAAGACTCGATTTTTAATTACAAATAATATTTTATTCATTATGCATGTTCCATTAGATATATATTTTATGCTGCAAATATTCATATTGTTACCATAAATATGAGAAACTATTTGGATGAGATGAATATAATTTCATATCGCATACAAGTTTCACTTAAAAAAATGAATGATGGAATGTTATATTCGGATGGAAAAACCAGGGCTGTGGAGTCGGTGAAAATAAGGTTAATATCGTCACTTTTTCCCCTAATTTTCCTATTTATGTGTATTCAATTAAATATCAACCCTATCAATACGGCCATAAGCAAATTAGACATATTAAATGCAAAAATAAAAAGTTCAAACTTTTCAAATTTTCAAATTCCGAGTACGACTCCGGCCAAAAAGCCGCGCCGACTCCAACTCCAGCTCCACAGCCCTGGTGAAAACCGTTTGTATGCGATCTATGTGATTACAAATCTAGATCACAATTTGGCTTGAAAAGACACCAAAAGAAATATTTGGGTAAAAAATATTGTGTGCTCAAAAATACTTCATATGAAGCACTGAATTGTAAAAATCACATTTTACACACAAAAAAAAATATTTATGTGAAAACTTATCAATTGCAATTTACGTGCAAAAATATTTGATAACTTTAGGTACAATTAATTCGCATATAATGTAAATATGAATATGATTGAGAATATGTAGCACCGCATTATTCTTTTCCTCAAATCATGGAATTTAATTGGTAGATTTAAGAGAAATTTTTTTGCTTTCACTTTTTCTAAAGCTTGTTCATTTGTCATTTTCAATAAATTAAAAAAATACTTTTCGATCTCCGTAAACAGTTTTTGACCCTTTTGAATACAGGAAATGACCATTCACAACTTGCATCGTAAAAAGATTTTCAGTGGTTTTTAAATTTGGAAATGTAGGATATGAAGCTGAAAATAAAATGTAAATATCTAAACTGGATAAGTGTATAATATTAAAATAAAAAATTAACTATGAAAACAAGAAATTATTATCAGAATTTCGATATCAGATTAATCCACAAATTATCGAATTCACTACAGTTTTTAGGAGTTCTAACATGAATAGTAAAATTTTATCGGTAAGTACTTACCTATTTACTACACTTTTCTCAAAAATCAGTTGTCAGGATATTTTTACCCAAACACTGACACATCACCGTTATATTTCATTTTGAGTCAGTTCCGCAAATTGTTATTTACTTTGTTTGTTGTACCTATGCGATTAAAATTTCAGTAAAATTTAAATTCCCCATGTCAATTTTCAATAAATATAATATGTATTTATCTTTGAACATAATGTCAAAAATCTTCTTCCTCCCTAAAAAAGTGTGCAATTAGTGTTTTCTAACTATTAGTCCTATTAATGCACACAAATTTAAGCAGGATGTTTCTATAAGGAGTTTGTATTCCATTATGGGTTAATATAATGGAAGTGGCCATGGTAAAGAAAACTTTTTTACTATGCAACTTGTTTTACATATCAACAACTTATTTAAACATATGCTTCAGGTACAATCCAATATAGATCTTACGCCCCCTAGATAAATTTTAACTTCCCTCTGTATGCCACAAGTTCCATCCACTCTGTCCAGCAGTGGTGGCTGGTTCTGGGGTGTTGGGGGGTGCAAAGGAAGATTCAACTATTTTTCCGTACTACGGAAGAGAAACAGTTGGTATTGCGAACATCTGAATTGAAAGTACATGCTATAGAAGTGTTTTAAAATCCAATGAATAGGAAAGAACTCTTGCAAAAATGGTTGAATCTTCCTTTACACCCCCTAACACCCCGTCACCAGCCGCCACTGCTGTCCAGCCATTTCAATATGAAAGGGGGCCTTTAGGGACATTGAGTTTCTTCAATCTTTATAAAGATAATGTAAAATATGTGAAGGTATCTTTTTTTGTAGGTCTATACTATTTTTATTTGTAGTACATATGTTGATGACTCTACAAACAAGTGTTAATAAGCACCCTTATGCCGTCTTCAAAATAAGAAGTAATTTTACGTGTACATAGTTCCAAAGCAATCTGAATAGGTCAAAGCAGGCATTGGCATGACTATGATCTTAGTCTACTGCCAGTCAATCTAGTTAATGATACTGTTTCTCATTGGCGTAATTCATCATTTTTACAAGAAACATTAATACTGCCACTGGATGGATACACAACAACTATTATAAATATAATTGATAACTTTGTTATTCCATGTTTATAGACTGTAAATCTGAATTCCAAAAATGCTTTTCAATGAGGCTAAGCACGTGGCAACTTCCACAAAGGTATCGCTGAACACTGAAGCGTGGAGTGAACCCAAAATCTGTAGTGGTAGATTGTTGTATTATAATTATGAAAGCAACAAGATCTCTTTGGCAGAATCGGTATGCTTTGGATTGATTTATCAAATTATTGTGGCTGTGTACAAAGGTAATAAATGAAAGATAAGGATTTCATCTTCTACTAATCTTAAAATAATAAAACATTTCTAGTAACAGTAATTATATTTTAAATAATAAATGCAGTTATTAAAGTATAAAAATATAAGAACATATTTCATGTTAACATTGCATATTTTTCTTTCATCTGGGAATGAATTGTCATAAAACAATTTTTTTTTACCTACACCATTAAGAATTTTATATGTCACTGTACCAAACAATATATTTTTATTAATAATAAATAAAATAAACATGTATGTTTTAACAAAAATAGTCTAGTATTGGTCTTTCAAAAAGATAACAGAAGGCACGTTATATGTATAGGTAAGAACATACCCATCATTCACACATTTCATTCGGATAGATATTCTAAAAATTCGAGCTGATGTCAGTGTTGTAAAAAAGTGAATACTGTAAGAGTTTACAAAATAGATCTAAAAATACATTTGCAGTGGATAGAAAATATTTTTTTCTTTGTATTAAGCATCACCAATATAAAAACAACACCAAATACACTTTCTTCGGGAGAAAGTTATTATTAACATTTCTTAAAATTAATCTTTCAACTCTCTGATTTTGGGACCACCCTCTGGATTGTCACGCCATATTGTGTAGTTAAGAGCTGATGCTAAAGATAACCAGGCCATATATGGAATAAACAGATAGCCAGCGATTGGGTTGACCCTGTAAAATGCAACACCACATGCAGCAGCACTTGCAGTCAACGCAAGGATATCAACCAGACTCTGCAAATAAGAAAAAAAATAGATAATTTGGTACAGTTGTGTGCCTTACGTTTTGGCCATGTTTTTTACTGCAAATAAAAACATACATTGTACCACCAAAATTTAAAAAAAATTTTATCACCATATATTTTTGTCAAGACATAAAAAAGAAAAAGTACACGAGAATTGAAATATTAAAAAAGACGCTTTTAAAGTTGATTTACAATTAGTTAAACATAGTTATTTTTTTCCTAGAAAACTAGTATTTCCACATTTTGGCACAGCAATGTTTTTATGTAAACAATACCAATACCATGAAATATTATCTATGTTGACTTGGCTGATAAAAGATACGAACATTAAGTGAGTATGACATTTTGGCAAACATAACTATAAAACAGAAAATATCACAATCCCTCAAAATGATTTTGTTAGGTATCTTCATCGGCACAGTAATGTTTTTTTTTTATGTTTTGTAAAAAAACTGTGAGACGATGAATTTATTTTAACTGATCAATACTTGCATTGTCAAGTCTCTTAGCTATTAACTATAATATCAAATCAATATTGATAACTTTGTTATATAATTCGTGTGTGAAAGGAAAAGGGCAATAAATCTTAAAAAATAAGATGAATATGCCAAAATTGCTCAATGCAAAGAAATTCAAAGGAAAACAGGGACCAGTTAAATCAACAATCCTAAATTAGTAAATTTCACAACGGAATTTAGTAATTTTTTCATGTTCTCAATAATGCAAATTTTCTTTGGCTATCCAGAATAGTAACAAATCTAGACTAATCACTACTCAATTCTCTGTTGCACAGAAATATTATTTTTCTTTGGAAATAATCAATCGACAAGATGATTTTTGTTTAAAATTAAATATGTTTGTAAAGATGCTCACCCATTTCAACAAATGTGCTCCAAAGAATATTGGTGTCCATGCCCAGTTTAGCGCCAATTGGGTACCAAACAAAATCAATGGAATCCTAGCATCACCTGAAAACAATTTAAATATTATATAACAGATTATTCAAAAAATCTACAGCATCAAATTTTTGAATATGAAATAATATTCAAAGTAATTGAATGTGATCCATTCAGGACGAATTATTCAATTAGTCTAGCTTGTTTCTGGTTTGACTGACTATATTGTTGCATGATACACTGAAATTGCCGTTTATTTAAAAAAAAAAAAAAAGGATTGTGTTATTCTTAGGAATCAACTTTATATAAAGCTTCATCAGTACACATCCGTGATAAAAATATTCCCATCTGTAAAACAAAATTAGATTTTTAATATTGATATATCTTATGACATCATTAATTAAACTAATGAAATGCTCATTGGAATATTTGACATGTTTTTTTTTTATTAAATTTACATGCCATTTTCTACATAAGGATAAATATTTACAGATGAGAATTTAATGAGATAGTGACTCAATGATGACCACCATAAATGAAACAACACAATCTTAATCTAACTTCAATTTAATTATAATTTAAGTAATTCACACAGTTTTAGATATCAATAAAATAAATATATTACATAACCCAATTAACATCCTGATAAAAAAATTTATGTAATCATTGAACAATATCTCATGTGATATAAGGCATTAGGAAGAACTCATATTATTTAGCAGTTATTTGTAATATTTATTATCATTGACATGTTACTTCTTACTAATGGAATACCAACAAATTATAAATGCTGTTTACACCATTTGCAATGAGTGCCAACAAGATAAGTTATACATGTCTAGAAAATTATACTTCGTTGAATATTTTGAAAAAAGTAAAATTATAATATTTCACAATTATTACTAACTTGAACTCAGGTGAAATTTTACATATCTTGGGATTTTAAATAAAAAAATAGACATAATATATTTAAATCTCTGACAGGTCAGGTTTTTAATGATTATTTATGGAATCGGCGCAGATTAATTTCAAGACTCAGTCTGAAGCAAATTTAACGAATTAAGAGTGACTGGTTTTAACCTATTCGTATTTTTTCTTATAGGTTGTCTCAATAATTTAATATGGCATTTATGGGCAATCAATTCATTGAAACCTTTTACTACAGAGTGTAGACTTGTGATGGGTAATTTAAAAAAAGTAACAAACTCTGGTAAGATAGATGATAAAAGAATTTGAAATCTCTCCTCATCTAAGGTACAAAAAAAAATACAATGAAGGTATTTAAACATTTGAATATAAATTTGTGACAGTCAATAATTGTCAAGGCCCTTAAAAAATCATATTTTGCCTTTATTGATTAATAAAATATTTACATATATGATCATAGAAACTGGTTAAATCTAATAATAGGAATGAGTCACTAGTCAAAACAATTGTTACTGTTTATGCTCAAATACAAAACTTTTATTCAAGGTGAAAAAATTCAATAGAGAACATGTTTCAGATTAATGTTGATGTGGTCAGTAACTAAGTTATGCATTTCCACTCTAGCGAACATGCAGCAACATGTTGCCTGAGAGTTTTAACCCTTCCACTTCTTCTTCCATCATGTAGGATTCTAGCAACGTAAAAAACAGTTAATTTTGTAGGAAAAGAACAGCGCTTCCCAAATTGGCAATACATGTCTTTTTATTTAGGGGGGATGCGGATTTTTTTTTTAGATTTAGGGGACCGTTCAATGAAAACGTTAAGAAAGCACCAGACTTGAGCAGTGTTCCCTAACCAGTGGCCCGCGGCCTGGCGACGGGCCACAAACAGTATGTTAAATTTCAAGATATTCGCTATGCAAAAATATTAAATGAATAATTTATTTCGCCTACTGGTTTACCTGTATTTTAGCCCTGTTAGCGCTACGTATTGACTACTGAATACACATCGATAATAAATGAACTGTACAAAAGGCAATCTCTCGAGAAAAAAAATACAAAAAAATCTAATTTCTGGCAATTCTCGATCAAAGTTAAGTCTTTCATGACCATGGAATTCTTACATAATAGTGTAAAAATATTTCGTCAGAAAATGTTGATATTTTTTAAAATTAAATGTATAAACGAAAAGAAATGTGTTAATTTTAAAGTCTACTAACAGGATGGAAATTTAAAATCCACGTCAGTATTACAGGAAAGCTAAAAACTGATAGTTTAATAAAGTAATAGTTATAAAAAGTAGAAGATTATTAAGTCGTATAATAATTACCATTAAAACCACCGCCGTCCCTGTAGACCAGATATGATGCATATCCCATTCCTGTGTAAAGCCCGGTCCAGACTGGTCCAAAAACCCAGTTTGGTGGTCTCCAGTCAGGTCTCTTCAGAGTATCATACCAGGAAATGCTTCCTTCCACCGATTTGACGTTGGCACTTGTTATTATACCACCGACCCATCCTCCCACATTTGGGAGAATACTTGCTCCTACTGCTACCCAATTTATCATGTTTACAATATTTTTTTATGTAAGATTAAATAACAACCCACCACGCCCCAAAAATTATTTGCTGCTGTTAGCGAAAACAGTCAGAAAAGGCAATGAACAAGTAATCAAATAATATGATTATGTATACCGGTCTAGGCAATTAACATAATAATGACATTCCCATAGAGAATATGACAAAGAGTATTCTAAAGTAAATTCGACTCATAGACAATCAATGACCCTAATACACGAGTCGAATTGAGAAAATAATTTTTGAGGATTGTTACCTACTCAATGCATTTAAACAGTGAAGCCCTGTTTTCACGGGATAATAAACTATCTAAAAAAATTCAACATGTTCATCAAATTTTAATACCATTTTTGACTGCCTACTACCACGTGTATTTTATGCAGATCAAAACTAGTTGCACTCATCACAAGCGTTTTTCACTGATCTCAGTCTCATTTTTAACAATGATCATTGGATATTGTCCGCGATGAGCAAATCCAGTCATGATAGTTATCGAATTAATATGTTTGGAAATAGTACAAAAAAATATGTATTACTTACTCAAATATAGTATATAATGTATTTTCAACAAGTATTGACAGTCTATTGTAAGCACATGAAAAATGATATTCAGAAAAAATCGTTGATGTATTTGAAAATATAAAATATATAATTAAAAGTTTCAAATGGCGTAAGTATTGACTACCGTTTTCAGTAGGTATTTATCTTCATATAAATATTTATGTTTTTTAAAATGAAGTGGACAAATAATGTAGAAATTGTAATTTTTAAAAAAGAAACTTTAAGTGTTACTAAAATCTATATTTTTTTTAATGAAAGAAACAAATTCATATTAAGGTTAAATAAATTACCTACTTATCTTAAAACATTCATTTGTTTGGTTAATTACGCATAAGTAAATACGTATCTATTATGTTTTATTTGTTTTACCTCCACACATGGCGTCTACAAAGTCTACATGGTTTTAATGATTAAAATCCGAGATTAAAACGATTTGTTTTTAATTTCTTCTTGATTTGTAACGAAAAGAACGAATAAAATGGAAATATAAACAGTATTTTATTATCCTTAACTGGAAACTATTTCACTTCGCGTAAGAGATAATAAAAATGCATTAAATTGTATTCTTATATAGAGGTATGTTTTAAAGTCCAAGAAAGATTATGATATATGAGTATAAATTTATTATTTTAATAATAAATATTAATTTGCAGCTGATGATTTTCAAGTCTTTTTTTACCTGTGCTGTCACTATTTTTTTACTGGCAATAATCAAACAAAAAAATAACCTCTGAAAGTAGTCGATTGCTATCAAAGCATGCAAACATTGCAAAAAAACAATACTCACATGGCAAAGTTTTGATTTTGACATTCAAAAATATTGAAAAAGACAACAGGTAAGTAATACAAGTGTATAATCATACACTTGTCTTCTATAATTAAGTTTTGCAGTCAGTTTTTAATCTTTTGGGTCCCGTAAATGTGTGGCAATTTTACTTGTTAAATAAAAAATCCTTTTAATAAATATCTGTTATACGATTTTGATTTATGTATTTAATTAAAACGTTTTTGCTATTTTAGGTGCAATGGATTACGAAATAGGTAGTATAGCAGATCTTATTTCTGGAAACCACACACCCAATCGCCCGAAAGTTTTAAAGAAGCCCTTGACTCCTGTAAAACAACCCCCTGTTGTGAATGTAACTCCTCGAGATGACACCAAAAGCAAACCCAGAACACCCAAAATTGCATTCACACCTGAAATATCATCCAAAACTCCATCCAAAGTGAAAGATCTTGACAGAATCCACCTGGAATCTCCGAAATCAGCACCACCGAAAAAACGGAAATCAAAATTGTTCAACAACTTTCAATTCCTGTCACAAATTCCTGATTACAGTTCTGGTTCTGATAATGACCGCCCACAGGAAGAGTATGATGGAAGTGATAATGAATTTACAGTTGACCAACCAAAGAAAAAGAAGTTTGATAAAACAAACGCTAAGATGGTTGTCAAAGAATACTATGAAGGAAGAAATGTCGAAAGTAACAACAAAGAAACGAAATCTAAAGAAGGAAAAGGTGGATCTTCTTTGAGTAATGAAAGCTCGACATCGAAGCCAGAGAAAAAGTCAAAGAAGCAGAATGGTGAAAAAGTTACAGGAAATATATATGATAAAGTAAATGATATTAAAGTATCCCAAAAACCTAAACATAAAAACGACTCTGATGTAGAGGATGAAGCTGTCTACACTGTACATGAAAATGGTGACAATGAAGTGACTAAAAAGAAAAAAAAGAAACAGAAAAAGGGCGAAAGAAGGTGAACTTTTAGAGAATGGAAAAGAAAATTATGAGGAAACAGACACAATTGATGCTAACACCAAACCTGAGGATGGTGGCACTGTGTCAAAAAAGAAAAAAAAGAAACAGAAGATCTCTGAGGAAGCTGACCCTGTAGAGACTGGTGAAGATAATGTTGAAATGCCAGAAAATCCTGAAGCTGGGTTAGATGTTGATGAAGAACCTCCAATCCAAGAGTCTGACGATGAGAATTTGACAGAATATCAAAAAAGTGCAAAGCGAAGAGTCAAACAACAAACCCAGCGTGAAGAAAAATTTGACGAAGAAGAATTGGCTAGGACGCTATTTGTTGGAAATATTCCAGTTGCCCTGCTAAAACAAAATTATGAGAAAGTGTTAAGAAATAAATTCACACCCTATGGCCTGATCCAGTCAGTTAGGTATATTATTTTCAAACACTTGACTGCTTATTTATTATTTATTTTTCCTATCCCATCCATATTTTGGATGGGCTCACTGGTTTAATTTTTGTAAATTAACATTCTTAATGTAGTATAAAGATATCATAGGTGCAGACAGATTGTCATGAAGTTATCATTTAGTCATTAAGCCCAGTTTTTTCTTGGTAAAAAAAACCAACATATTTATTTATCGTATTAATGCTTTTTTTGTCTCATTTCAGAATACGTAACATTCCGATTGTTGATTTTAAAACTAGGCCAAAAGTAGCCCTAATAGAAAAAAAGTTTCACCCAGAGAGAGCAACAGCAATTGCCTACATTAAATATGCAAAAGCGGCATCGGTAGAAAAGGTAACCATTTTTGTAAACAACACAATATAAATATAAATCGGACGTCCAATTGTCTAAAAATTCAATCTGTATTGCTGGTGGCAGTACCAAGGCTTGTGATATAGAGATTTTTTCTGGGAAAGTTGACACACTCTGATGCTAGTGTTGCTATTTATTTAGTATAGCATTAATTTTGTTAATGTAGATATGTTATACACTCAAAAAATTTATATGTAACTTATTGTTGTCAATAAGACCCCTAGAAAACAATTATTAAACCCCCATATTAATCTCGTTGATTATGAACGGTTTACAATTTTCCATGTTTTCATTTAAAAAATCTTAAAGTACTATACATTTTACATCTTGTTATAGCCCGTTTTTCGGTTAGCTTCATCACATTATTAATTAACATATTCTGATTTCAGGCTCTAGTTGAAAACAATTCCCTCATTGAAAATAATCACATCCGAGTGGACAGATGTCAAAAAGGGAAACCGGCTATAGATAAACGTAAAACATTATTTTTGGGTAATTTGCCATTCAGCGTAGAAGAGGAGGCGATAAGAGAAGTGTTTGAGAAATGTGGAGCGATATCTTCCATTAGGGTTGTCAGGGACAAAAAGACTCAGATTGGAAAAGGTATGAAATTTTTTCAAATCAATTACAGAAAGATATATCTATAAAAAATTCTGCCATATACGTATTTAGAGCCGAATTTGGAACACATAATAAAATATATGATGTGTTGTAAATTTTATACATATATGAAGTTGTTTCAAATGAAATTAATTTAAGGCTTAAATCATAGTGTTCTGACAATTTATAGGTATTGGTTTTGTAAACTTTGAAAAATCTGACGGAGTTGAGATTGCTTTGACAATGGGAGAAGAGGACCTCCAGATCAATGGAAAAACAATAAGAGTCAAGAGATATACTACTAACAATAATGTACAAGAAAAAAAAGAAAATCCTCATTTTAGAGAAAATAAAGTTGTTGGAAAGAGATATCAGAAGTTTAATCAACCTCCACCAAGGGAACAACAATTTCACGGAAAGAAACGAGACTCACAGGTAGGTTTTTAATTTAAAAAAAAACTGCTGTTGTAAGAAATAATTACTTGATATGAACTAAAGTTCACATAAAAAATATCCTCACAATAAGCTTACAATGTCAGCGTACCACAATTTTTCTTTTTAAAATTGGCTACTCATGTCGTTAAAGATCAAATGCTCATGAAAAATCATTCATATCCAGTTATTTCAGCTTAAAAATGATCAACAATACATAATTGAAATTAACGAATACAAATATTCCGGATTCATTTTTTTTTTGCATTGTGTTGTTGCAAATTGAATCACTCAACTTAATCACAGACAGGCTAATAGTTTCTATAACTAACTTTAATAACTAAATCTCTTACTTTCACAGGGCAATAAAATTAGAAAACGAGATATAGACGGCGGGGATTCAAATAAGCAAAGGAAACGAGAAATTAACAATGATGGAAATTCAGGTGGAGATAATATTTCTCCCGTCAAGAAGTTCAAACCAAATATTGATCAAACAGAAAGTTATTCTAATAATGCACCCATAGATCAAGGAAATTCAAAAGGTTCTGAGAATAGTGAAGGATACAAAACTAATAGAGGGAAAGGAAATCTTGATTTTAAGGGTCTGATTGCACAAAAGAAAAAGGTACTTGGAATAATTGTTTATTATAATATTTTGTACATACCCATTAGATTATGAAATCCCACATTTTTGATATAATTTTATTTATTAGATAGATTATTTTGATTCTTTCCACCGTCTATCTCCTTTTTAACATTAATAATTTGATATTATTTCAGAAAATGAAACTGAGCAAAGGCATCTTGCAGAAGAAGAAAATCAGTAAAATATTACTTCAACATCAAAAAATACCGAAAAAATAGACACCCTTCTGTATTTATTGAATAGTTTCGTTTTGTATTGTTACTAAATCGAATTGATCTTTCTTGACAATAGATATGTGTTGGAATCGTTTGACATATTTATGTGTTTAATTATTGTTGATTTTCTCCATTGAATTACATTTTTAATTGTGATGATTTGCGTACAAACTGTCTGGATTTTTAATCACATGTGACATAATTCATACCTCATGTCGATGGCGTAGTTTCACATCACCTTGTAACTCTTCTAATCATTCTGAATGACCTGTGAAATATATAAAATTGAACTCAATTTTTACAATATTCACCCTATTAATAAAAATAATAATACATTTTTAGTACTTTTTCCACATAACATTTATTTGATCAGGACCTTATAATGCCTTTCCACCAAGTATTGACAGTGAACACCTTAAAAGTGATTCACCCTATTTTCTCTAATGTAGGGTTTATTTTCTTACTTAACCTTTTATATGATATTTTGTGGTAGATTATTAAAAGCCCTTGATCACTCAGTATTATTTATATATTTGAACTCTGAAAACATCATAATTATATTGACCAAAATGATTCGAAGGCTACAAAAAAAATACAATATAACTGAGTTATACGAAACAGGCTGTGTTTCTGTTAACCTATATGAAAATCTAGGTTTTTAATCTTGAATACACTTGGAAGAGATTTATATTCAAAAGAAGTTCTTATGCTTTTCTAATTGAATTTCATTATTCAAATCCATTTAATCCAGTATTGATGAATAAAGATAATTCAATCATTATTTATGCAAAATTTTTGATAAAATCTAATTTTACTTTGTTTTGTTGAAATCTTCTTACACTATCATTTGTATATTTCAATACTTACCATTTCTGATTGTATCCCTCATACAGTGGTAGCTTATCTATAAAAAATGTCTGGCTACAATATCCCTTCTAACATAAAATGATTTGTTGTGTTTTATTATTGACATTCAAAAATTTTGATTGTAAAATTCCTATTCATTATACTGTCGCAGAGAAGTATGTTTAATCACTGTAAGTATATTTATCATATTCAAAGGATTTATGTACAGGATTATGATTAAAACAATTTAATTCCTTCCTTATTCTTGTTCATTATTATAATTTATCCAAACATGTTAATGAAATCCATTCTACGGGATTCTTATTTCATTCAGACTGTATTTTAAAAAATCAATACTGAAATTAATTGTTCCTAATGTGGATTGGATAAATGTTTCCACCCGATCCAAATCCACGTTTCCAAAATCATTGTACACTTATGGTTAAATATTGACATTAAATATTTTGTTAATGATATGTTCTCGTGTTATTTCATTTCCCCGTCCTGATGAAAGTGAATATGTAACACTCGTGTCTAAGTTCCAAATTTCCCAGTAAATCCAAAGAAATAAGGTACATTGTTATTTTTCTTTCCGTAACATAAGGTATAAGGTACAGGTATAATATTTATTTTATATGGACCATTTTTCATTCATTTAATACATAATTGATAGAAAAAAAAGACACAAAATTAAATCACAGACATAATATATTTTCACATTCACACAAATACATTGTTGCAGTCTGAGGAAATTCATTGAATGACAAAATATACATTTCAATACCGAGATGAAACTTTTTAAAAACATTGAAAGATGTCAATGATTTCATATTTCAGTTACTAGAAAATTGCTTTCCAATTGGATATTTCAATAGATAATTTATTTTTGATATTTCTCCCATATTGTTTAGCTTGCCAATATATTTATAAGTTTTTCTCTATGGAACATATGATAAGGCACCTGTGACTATTGTAATGTAAAAAATGTACGAAAGAATAAAAACTATATACATTGACAATGATAGATAGATAACCCCCTATTAGACAGCCATAACAACTAAATTAACATCTTCAACCCTCTCAATATGACATTCGCTTATTCCTAACTACCATTCTTAATTATACATATAACTAACGTCCTACACCTAACTAGTGTCACGTAATATTAAATATTTTGAGCAAAATCTTATGAAAACAAATTCAATTTGGAAATCATGATAATATTTCACGTAACATGTTAAGAATTTATTTAATAATTTAATGGCACCTATACCATATAGCTATTGCAAAATGCATTTGTGACTTACATTGTTATTCAACGTGTTTTCACAGATGTAATTCATTTGAAGTAATTCACTTAAGTTTTGCATGTAAAAGAAACGTGCTTCTATTTCTTGTCTTGTGATCTTGTTCTTGATCTTAACTACATGAACTTTTTGTTCTCATAACTAAATCGTAGCAGCCATTTGTCAGTATTAAAATTGTTAGGTCATAATTTCATAGATGTCTAACGAAAAGAATGAAAATGGATTGAATAGATGAAAATGATAATTTATAACATAAATAATTAAACACCTTAATACAATTAGAAATAGCTGTCAGATCTGTACTTAAACCTTTTTTTAGCTGTGTCATGGTTTTAAATATAATATTAGTATCCAAAATAAGTAGATTAACTTAATTTTTAATATAATATTATAATTAATCAGTGGTTTATTGATTAATTTCACTGAACAGATGGTACTGTTAATATTAACCCTTTGCTAACATAACGTTCAACAAAAGATAATGTGATGCCTAAAATTAGTTTAAGTTCAGTATTAAACTAAAATTTGATACTACAGATGAGTCTAAAAACAAAAATAAACAAACACACAATACTAAATAACTGTTTAAACAATAACCAGTCGACTATTTATAACAAACATAGTATTAATATATACACAAACGTATTTTTACAACTTTCAAACATTATTTACGTTTATAATGTTTGATGACCTGGCATACTCTACTACCTTTTACACGGAATCGTTATATTATAGGGCTTAAAATTATAGCATAATATTATTGTTGTAAGATCCAATTGGATTCATTTATCAAAATATTGGTAGTCCACAAGATTAAAGGAATAATGAAAATTTTATCATGGATGCAAAATTCACATTTATTCTCGGATACTGTAATAAAATTTGAATGCTTTTTTAGAAGAAAACAAACTAATGAATTTAATTCATAATTGGCTGTGCCATTTCATGCATATGAAAAGAAATTTATTGCAACCCTACATTATCTAGTCTTTTATTATGATTCCTCTTTAATACTTCTTCAAATTGAGGTTCTACATAGATATACATTGACAGGCATTTCCTGAAACTTTTATTTGCCAACTTTGTGTCTATGTACGCATAGTAGCGATTCACGTTACAAAATAATTATTTCAACCATTAGCTGAATACCCACAAAACAATTAGTGATTTACCAACAAAATAGTCTTATATTGAGGTGCCTTTTTTGTCTGAAGTCACTGGCTTGTGCTTTTCTGACATAAGTCAAATTAAAATAAAAATTACTTTGAAAATGTTTGAGCTTACAATAATCACAAGTATGGTGAGTCTATATTTAAAAAAACCTGTACATATCTATTATTATTGAGAATAAAATATGATTAGAAGTTTTTTAAAGACTAATTACTGATACATAAATAAGTTTATGCATTTTCAGATGGTAAGGATTATAAAGGAAATGAATCGATGCATGGATTAAGTATGCAAGTGCCAATAAATATACACAAACAACAAATTAAGAAGAGCCTGCGGAACGATACTGAGCGTTGTAGACTTGCCTTTTGGAAACCATACAATTATTACTTTTTTTGATAATCAGCTTCTTCATATTATTCCAACTGATGCCAAAGAATAATTGATATTTTAACTAAAAATCTTAAGAAAATGACTTTACTTAGTAAGTATTTATTTGAATATAATTTTATCATTTCACTAGAATCTTAACCATTCAAAAACGCTTAAGTGCATACCTGCTGACACAGTAATCATTATCACATTTGTTCTGCGGGTCTCATAGTTTAATTAAAAATTAAAACGTGTACTTTTTACAAATGAATTAAGTAATTTAACCTAATTAGCTGTCGCTATAACTTTATCCTCTCTTGAGTTTTAAAATTGTGAGCGTTACAACGAGGAAGAGTGCTATCCAAGCAATTGTGGCTAAGAATCCATGGTACACATCGGGTTCTGTGATTGCCCAGCCTCTTGTAAGCATGGATCTAAGAGATGTGGTGGCCATGGTAAGTGGCAGACACTGTGCGATGTATCGTAGGACAATGGGCATACCCTCAATCGGCCAGATGACACCGCTGAGGAGGAGAGTTGGATAGAAAGAACCCAACGCTAATTGGATAGCGTTCCTCTCCAATTCGCAAATCGCCGAGATAACAAAACCGAAGCACATTCCGCACAAACCTGTGTGAAAAAAATATATATTTTATATTGATGACAATTCATTCCTCGTGAAAAGGCAAAAAAGAAATAATGGACATTTTACATAACTTTAAATATTTTTTTGTATTGTATCCACATTTTTACAAAGATAAACAGTTTTGCTCATAAAAACCATTTAACGCTTATCCATCAATTAATACTAAAAAAAGGTTGTGATTGTGAAGTTACCTTTCAAATAAAGTATATTCTTTTTGTCAAAATTTATGATAATATTAATTGAAAATTAAATTTTACTGACGATTAAATATTATTAGAAATACAGTGGTAATTCGTTATCTAATATTTAACACCTATTAAATATTGCTAGCAAACCACAGTTCGTTAAGGTTTGTTATGAATTAGTATATTACCTTGCAAGATAGTCAAGCAAATGACCCAGAAAATGTCACCTTGACATTCAACATCAAACACGAGAATCATAAAGATCAATACGAGGGCAGTCTGTCCAGACATCACTACGAATTGGGTGATTACATGAGAGGATAAAATTTCTCCAGGGGATACTCCAGCAACCCATGATCTGTCAAGTAGACCTTCCGTCCTCTCGATTATAAGAGCAGATGACGTTAAAGCAACAGCAAGGAAGAAAACAATTCTGTAAAAATAAAATTATTTATTTAAATTGGCCATAAACATTAATTTCCTATATTTAAGATTGTTCATCGTATATCATTGAACTTGTAATGAACCACTATTTAAAAAAAAATTAGAATAGGCAAGAAAATGAACATCATCTTGAATACACCAAGCTTAAGAAACAGTCCTTTGAAATTCTTGTCAAATAAAAATTACTGTAACTTGGTGGAAATTTATTTTTATTATAATATTATTGTCAAGGTTAAAAAACCTCAAGGCCATTAAGTTGATAATTTGTATATAACTTACGTTAAAATGACACCAGGAGCAACAAAATCTGTAAAAGAAGGATTGCTCTTTCCGTAGATTGGGTCTTTGAACTGAATGGGAATATCTCCGAGTTTCGGGTTTTCTTTACAAGCTGTGAACAAGTCCTAAAAACAAAAATTCTATTAGAATACCACAATCAATCATGCAATATAATAAAAATATCAACCATGGAATGTTAAAACATTTTAGACACTTTATTTATTATGGATGTGAATGGAACCTTTGAAAAGTCTCGATATGAGAACTGGAGATCTCGATTCAACATAAGTCCAATCTGCTGGTTAGACATATCAAGCCATACTCGTATTTCAGATTGATCCAATGTCTCATCATCGGAGTCACGACCTGGAACAACCAAAGAACACAATCAGATACTAGTAATAGTGATACAATTTTACTAATCAGTTTTTTAATCATATCCGCTTACCATGTCAAGCAAATGGAATCCCATTTGAATATAAATCGACGAAGTTTTTCTGCAAGAACTACTTGTTACTTAATTGCTGAATCTCTTCTTTTTTTCAAAGAGAGAAAGGATAGACGGATAGAGATAGGGTAGGACTAAGCTTAGCTAATCCTTCACACTAACAAAAGCACAATTTTGTGCACTCCATAAGCATTGTGTAGAGCAGGGGTCATCAGCCTTTTTATGCCTACTACCCACTTTTGCTTATTTTTCATGATAAAATTCCTTTATCGCCCACCAACATCGCGATATTTCAATCCAGTATATGGGTGAAAAAATTGGGGTAAAAGCAAAAATCGCCCACCGCGGAAGCCTTTACCGCCCACTAGTGAGCGACACGGACCAGGTTGAAGACCCGTGGCGTAGAGTGATCAATTTGGGGAAAACATTATTTGAAGGGGTCAATCTTTAATGGATCAACTATCTTATTTTATGTTATGATATTTTTTTGCAAACTAAGTAATGTGGAATAAATCAGTCTTAGAGGTAAAGAGATATTGGAAAAATGACTCACCTAAAGCAATCCTTGCAATCATGGCATCTGTGAAATTTTCCGTGAAGTAAAGAGCTCCCCATGCGTCCCCTTCTTTTACAGCATTTATAGCCTCATCTACAGTTGCATAGTACCTTTTTGTCATTGTTTCATTGCTCAAGTGTTGTAAATAGCGACATGATAGATTTTTAAAAGTACAGCCGCTTACGTAGTCACATTCTCCTCCCATACCCCAGTTAGCAACTTCATGGTTAACAATAGCCTGAAACATTTTGGTTAGTAAATTCATTTGCTTCAGAATTTATATACATGCATTGAATTTCAAAAAAAAGAACCTAATATAAGTTATCAGATTTTTTCATAATATGATTTGATCACAGCTTGCATTATTGATACTTGCTGTTAGGTACTTTAATTATTTCCTTAATCACAGCAAGCACAGTTTAGAATAATCATAATGGAGTGCAATCAACAAGATGACCCACGAATATATAACAAGCGGATAGGACAAGGGTTATAATGCTGTTTCTCGAGCAATAATGTTAACTTTACTTTTCAAAATCGGTCACATGTAACTTTTTCATAAATGGAATGCAATATCATATAAATTGACAGTGAATATAAAAAGTGAAAAAAACTATTTTCGTAATCAATATTATATTCAATATTTTTCCGATTATTAGATTCAATAAAAGGTTTGCTTTAAACCATTTTAGTAGACTCAATTAACAGGGGAGACGTGTCGATTCATTTTTGCAGTATATAATTGAATACTAATACAACCTTAGATAAAGTTAAAAACTCACAATTTTAAGTCCAGTTGGATCTCTTCCGACAGCAAGACAAAAGAGGATAACCTGCATTACAGGCAAAGCGAAGATGAACAACATCACTCCAACGTTTCGCCACATTCTCAGGAAATTCTTTTGTAAAAGGGCTTTCATTTTACCTTTCGTTGTTAGCTGCAATACATAAAAACCCATTGTAATTGACTATAAAACAGAGTAACACTACAAGGACTACAAGATAATGATATATATTTATAGCACAGTGTATTTAAGTCTTTGCCTACTCAAATGTCTGCCTAAATTCAGTTCTTTTTAAAAGAGCTTCCATCCAGCTCTAAACTTCCAACGTCCGTACATCAAATTTGATACTATCCAGCCATAATGTACAAGATTCAACATTTTATTCCATGCATGAATCATACATCCTATTTTGATAACTCAGATATCTCAGTCAGCCTGGTATAATGGACTTTATAAAGCATGGATGTGTACACTATGTATGGCTACCTTTTCTTACCTCAACTCTATCCACTCTGTGTCATTGAAGATTCGAAGATACCACATTTCATACTATGTTCGAAGGAATCATATATGACAGCCGATCCCAATGTTTTAATTAAATCACGAATCAAATGGAATAATTTTTGCGATTGTCTTTTCACATCAAGTAAAACTCTGGCTGTAATTATTTTATGTTACTTTTTAATTAATAAAATAATCACTGATTTATAATTATTAGACTCTGGATGTTAGAATATATTTAAGATAAATATGCATAATCAAACAAAATGCAAAGCCAAAGATGTTAAAGATAAACAATATTTATTATTTGGGAAAGTATCACAGTTAGTGTACAAACAAACTTTTAGTAGATGGTGTATAATATATAATAACATTAAATTAGGTAGACATGATTAATTATCAATAACAATAGAAGAGCTTTACTTACATTTGATAAAAATGAAAAGTCACCGCATTCCTTACAATCCATTCCTAAATCAGGGGTCGCAATTTTGCCGTGCTTCTGTGTGTGGTGAAATAATAATTTCCATGCGTTAATAATGTGCCAAGTAAAAAAGAAGCAAGCTTATCATAACATTCGTGTGGTGTCAATTCATAAATTAATCATATTCAAAAAATACAACAAAAAGATAATTTGAAAGTTATCAGTATAGTAATTAAATTCTTTATAGAAACAGAAATGAATAAATCAAAAAAGTAAAATACTGAAAAAATACAATGTGTTCACCCTCCGAAAAGACTGTTTGAAAGTTTATCAATATAGTAATTAAAACATCTTCTTTTTAGAAACAGTCAAACTAATAAATCAAAAAATAAATCAAAACAAAGTAAAAAAAGTAAAAACTGTTTCACCCAAATAAAATACTTGTTTTTTTCTTTCCGTATTTAATATTCTACCAAGTAAATGCCTACTCAATCAATAACATCTTCCTGAGCATTCGTGTAGCAAAAAAATTATTGAATATTATAAAAATTCGTTTATTGAATTGAGATTCACTTTGTAGAACTCCAACATAAAAATTAAATGATTCGAAAATAGCTATGACCTTATTCTTACGGGACTAAATACTTTGCTATTTTTTACCTTGCTATTTTGATAAAAAAGCAAACAAACATTTCTTTATTTCATTGTTTCTTAAATGTACTGATGATATTGAATTATGGAACACTGTTTTGATTAATTTTATTTGAGATTGTGTAATAAATATACATGCATCCGTTCATGCTCACACACATTAATTTAGTATTATCTCAGAAAATATCATTTTAACATAATAAATTGAGTGTCTGCCTAAGTAATTTGATTATTCTAAAATGACATGGATCATGAAATATTTTAATATATAATACAAAATATCTGTGGTTTCATTGGAATTATTCCAATATTAATTCGATGCTGTTATTTAAAGCCACATTGTTTTTAAAGATCTACCGCATCATTAATATGATTATATGGTATATATTATTGTGTAAAAATGAACAAACCTTTATAATTAAATTATTGATGCATAGGTCTCAATTTTGAAAACACTTTTATGGTATTATATTAACTAAAGAATATCAATCTATTATTTTGAAAGAAAGGAAGATCTTTGATTATCAAAGTTGAATAATATCGTATCAGGAAACCAAATATAAAATCTCATTTATGGCTTTATTAAGCTCTTGGTTAAAAATCTCTCAATTTATAAAATTGCCATTAGAATCATTCACAAACCAGCTCTCAGGGCTGTTAATCTATAAGAAGATTTTTACTCACATCAAAATGTCCAGCCGATCCATTGGCGCCATCTTGGATAAGGATTTCTTTACTCTGGTGGAAGTTGAGTCCAACGACTCCAGAGTCTTCAATCACATAAATTGGTTCTTCCTTCTTTCCCCAGTTGAGCGACGCAAGGGAAATATTATTGCTAATGTTCAATTCAACGGGTTGGTTTGCTTGACCTAAAAAGAAACATCATATAAGAAATTTGTTTCCATAATCTATCTTTCAAGTATAGTATTTTCCTAAATATTAATCATGTCACAAGAAAACTAGTGAAATTTTAAATATTCAACCTTAATTAAAAATAGCTTTTTGTTGGAAACGAATAATACTGCTGGTATCGAGAATTTTATCAAATTTAAAATAGCTCTATGTAAATTTATTACCTTTAATTTTGTCGACATCTTCGGTTTGCATAAGAAAACAATGCTAATGAATATAAATGTCGAATATATGTATATGAATACTTTTTTTTATTAACTCACAAATATTCCGAAATAAAAAGTATACATTACCTTGTCTTCTAGAGAGCTTGAGGAAGACCTCTTCCAAAGATTGGCATCCGTACATGGTGAGCAGAGCTTGGGGTGACTCTTCAGCCAACAACCTACCGCTTCTCATCAAACCAATCTGAAATATGTGTTTAATATTAAACCATGAATTCAAATTTCATTAGTGCAGGCTTTTTGGTTCTTTTGCTAACAGCGTTTCGCCACTAATATCCGCTACATAACAGTTTTTCATCTGAATTAAATACGTAGGTTAGTTATAGCTGAAGACAAAACAGATTTTTACGTGTCTTGTGTAATCCATTATCTAAAACAAGTAGTACTACAACATTGTTGATATAAACATTTTTTTTTATTGAACATATTACTTACGGCATGAGCCTGCCTAGCCTCTTCAATGTAATGTGTTGTGATGATGACTGTCTTATTGCCATCTCTCGTGATCTGCACCAAATGGTTCCAAATGGATTGACGTAGAAGAGGATCCACTCCCACTGTCGGCTCATCAAGAATGAGCAGCTCAGGGTCGTGCATGAGAGCCACTGCGAAAGACACTCGACGCTGTTGGCCACCACTGGGAAAATAAAAGAAAATACCATAAACAAAATTGAATTAAATTAATTTCTGTCATGGGCTGACGTTGCTTGGCGAAATTTCTATATAAAGTTTGAACAATTCAAATAATAGTCAATCTTAAGGTGTCACTTCTCGGTGGAAAGATTTTACTAAAAATAAATAAAACACATACTTTCGACGGATTCGGCGGTAACTTTGCGGATTTTCAAATTAATATAAAATTTTAAATGCACATTTTTTTGTAGTATTTTCATTTACAATTTTATAAAGGTCAGGGCCGATTTCCTGCTTTGCGAGAAAATGTTCGCAATATGCGAAATCGATCCTAACATTTATAAAATGATATGTGGAAGTAGCACAAAATAATGTGTTTTATTGATTTAAAATTAAATGATAGCATTTGTTCTTTTGCGCATTATTTTGTTATTTTACGAATTATGTGATTACGATGAGGCTGCGCCAAAACATTAGTCACAAAAAAATGCTCGCTGCGAATATTTCTTTACAATGATTTACCAATTTTATTGATGACTTCCCTGCTGAGACATTTTATTTTTTAGTTAACAGCCTCTTCTATTTAATTTTCCACTCCCTGACCATTATCAGGATCAGAAAATGCATAAAACACACGTTCAAGACTATAAACTAATTAGGGTATTTGAATTTGAATTTAAATATATATTTTGTATGTAGGTCCTTCAAAAGTGTCAACGTGAATAATTGATTCGCCATAGTCCACGTTTGGTGATATCTTTATTATCTTCATTGACGTTTACATCGAGCATTATCTCCGCATGTTGAAATATATTTCAACGAATATCTCGCATCAGAACAATTTGTGAAATATCTTATTAAGTGATTATTGCACAAAATTTAAGTCCATCGTAAAGTTGAACGAGTTGTATGTACATGTGAATATAGATTGTATCATTAATTGTGTGCAATACTTGCCGAATCAAATATAAAATGCATAATGCATCCATTTTATATCTCAAAATAGACACAATGTTCAATTTTGAATGCTTCAAACTAAATTCATATCGAATAAATACACTATTTGAATTATTTTTTAATTTAAATTCATGTTATTTATTAAAGATTCTATATCTACAATAGAGTATAAATTTAAATAAATGTATGAGATTCGATATTTCTCTGTTTAATAAGTGTTACGTAAGCTTATGTGTATGCATCCATTATCTTGTTATTTTTTGACAATAAAACTATAGATAAGTTGTTTTCTAATGGCATGTTGTTGGATTCAATATATAGATGACAGTAAATGACAAAATAGACGCGATTTTTTCTTTTAATACAGCAACAGAATACTAAATATAAATAAAGACGGAATATTTTGCACAAAGAGGATTAAGTTTTAATATTGATTACAGTCTTTAACCAAGTATAGAAAACATAGCTTCAAATGAATCAATATTTTATAAGTATTCAAACGACCTAATCAATTTTCATTTTGCTGATCGTTATCTGTATTTATTATTTATACTAAACGTACACCTTTCAATGTGAATTATGCATACTTACAAACGGAAACAACATTTTTGAGCGCCATCACGCCACAACTGTGTTACCATATTACGATATTAATTTATTATCATTTAAAAGTGGCATCAATGGCTCGAGTTAATTTTTTGACCTAATAAAAGACTTCAAAAGAAATACATTATTTTTTAAAAGAATAAATAAGAATATTATGACGTATCAATTTCACATTGATTAAAAGAAATATCAAATTCGAATTGTTTGAATTTTGTACATTTCCATGAGTTTTGTCGCTTACAACCCGGGTTTCGCCTTTCAACATATTCAGGGATTTCAAGTGCACGGATGTACTTCATCCGTGCACAGTTCAAGGTTCAAGTACATCCGTGCACTTGAAATGCCTGAACATGCCGAAAGGCGAAACCCGGGTCGTTAGCGACAAATCTCATGGAAAAGTAAAAATTCAAACAATTCAAATTCGATCAAGCACCCTCAGTCAAAATCCTTAATTAAAAGAAATATGGCGGATCAGCACTCACTGTGAAAGAGATCGATTAACACAATTTTTCATAGGAAGTTGCCAACATAAAATATTGCAGCATTTATAAATCCCATTAATCAGTGATCTGATGGTGAGATCAGGTTTCAGGTAAAATTGTGTCGGTATTATGCGTAATCGAAATTAAACGTCAAAAACAACTGTATGATGCAAACAGGTAGACGTTATTGCAAATCGGTTACCAGGTGTTTCGAATTGAATTAAATACTGCTCCAAGATATATTATATTGCATATAATATTTTCCAATTATTGAGAATGTATACCGGTTACTGCCCAAATACATTTTTTTTTTGAGTATGCAACATTGGTTTGCTTAACTCGTCATAAATTTCATATAATCTGATCGAATATCTAATCAATTATCATGACAGATCGCTGTCACTGATGTAAATTGCCCTCCTCTCAAATATGTTTTCCGATTCGATTGTTGATTTTTTCCTACAAGTATTTGTGTAAAAAGTAGGTTTAGAAGTTATTATTAAACTTGTTCATAATTGAACCCACAAAAAAATGAAAAAGTTACTTTCGCAACCACTCCAGACCCTCGATTACTCACTGCATTGCTAGCGTATTCACATTCCCGTTATTATATTTTAAATTACGTGGTTAAGAAATAAATGAAAAATAATTTATTTTTGTATATTTAATTGAAAAATATATTGCAAAATCTTTAGTTTATTTCAATGATTGATATACCTTATGGCATATTATTATGATTTCCGCTTGAATGTGTGGTCAGCGTTTCTTAAATGGGCAAAATATGTAGATTCAATTCATAAAATATTGTATATCCGGCTAAATATAATAATTATATAAATATGTACCTATGTTTATGATTTGGTTTTCACAAAGGCATTGAATATAATTACATATTTGCGAATGTTTAGAAACTCACACCAATAGGTGAGAACATAACTGTGTAAATATATTTATTTATAAGCACTGAATAGTATGGGAATCGTGAGATGATATGTGCAGTGATGGCGCCAAAATTAACTTTACGAATATAAGTGCTTCTACTCTGTTATACTCCATATAAATATAATACAGAAACATTAGTGCCGGTGTATATTTTCAGCGAATATTTATAAATACAGTTTATTAATAGATGGTAAAATCAAGTAAAAAAAAAAAGTTTATATTAAATTTTTATTATCCTATGCCAGTATTATGAATTTTATTCGTTTTTATTCATATTATTTTGTAATATTTGTATGGTACTTCGAGGCCAAGATTTAATATGCTACATAAAAATTGGAAAACCCCAACACACAATACAAAGTGGAAAAAGAGTATAATTTTAATAAATACCCGTAAGTATTACACTAACCTACCGTTATTTTACTGTAAAATAATGATATATACCTCTTGATATTACACAATGGTGCACATGTTGCACTCAAGCAAGCCTTGGCCAATAATTTAAATTCGAAGAACATATTAATAGCGGAAAATCAACACTAATCAATGTTCATATAAGAAATTTTAGCTCGCAAAAGTAAGATATTTTCTATGGATTCGGAGGCAATTTGTGGAAGTTTATTTTGAACATAAAATTATGATTGATTTTTTTTAATATTCGTAACAAAGATATATTTATACTGTGTATAATTAAATTCCATTATACCGAAACACAATTATTTTCCTCGATCAAATTTCAGCGCGTTAAGAAGTTTAGCTTAACAAATAAGTGATATTTTTTTAAGATTTAAAATACAAACTAAGTATCTACATCAGTGATTGTGTGCAATACTTGCCGAATCAAATATAAAATGCATAATGCATCCATTTTATATCTCAAAATAGACTCAATGTTCAATTTTGAATGCTTCAAACTAAATTCATATCGAATAAATACACTTTTTGAATTATTTTTTAATTCAAATTCATGTTATTTATTAGGATTCTATAGCTACAATGGAGTCTAAATTTAAATAAATGTATGAGATTCGATATTTCTCTGTTTAATAAGTGTTATGTAAGCTTATGTGTATGCATCCATTATCTTGTTATTTTTTGACAATAAAACTATAGGTAAGTTGTTTTCTAATGGGCATGTTGTTGGATTCAGATATGGAAGAGATATTTTTTTGAGATTTGAAATACAAACTAAGTACCTACATCAGTGATTGTGTAATACACATTTGCTATCAAGTGGTTTCAGACCATATAAGGAAGTGACCTTGTCACATTTGCGAAAATTTCTATTGGTATGTAAACGGAAAGCGCTTTGTGGATTGGCGGAAGAAGAAAGTGGTTGGCACAAAGTAAATAATAAATACGAGTGTTGTGCAATTATCTCTCTCAAACACATCACTGGCGTACGGAATAATCATACCTTTTTAATAAGATTACGAAACTGAAACTTTTCATAAACATTACTATATCAGACGCCGTTGTCTATGCCAGTGAAGCCAAGATTGCGAATCTCAAAATAGAATCTTCTATATATTTATTTTCGATCAATTTACATATATCGAAATGCCAGGATGTATGTGATGTTTCTTCATTTTTCCACGCACGATCGTTAAAACGCGATATAATTATACCGATTAACCAACAAACATCTTTCTCAAAACTATTATAATTATGTATTCTGTGATTATACTTAGTCTGCATTGTTTCAAAAAATTTAACAAATTCTTACCATTTCTATGTAATGTCATTAGATACATTCTATTTAAATGCTACGTAAGAACTAAAGAATTGTTTTTAATTTATCTAACTGTACTTTCTCGTAAGCCCAACGATTTTTGGCGTATTATAAAAATTATGGAATATTTACTATTCAAGTGTTTTTTTTTCTACACCGTGAAATTATTGTATGACATCTGATTAACATAATTATGTATACATGGTATGTATATGTATAAAATGTTTACTCATTGGGATTAAGTTTAAAACTAATTTGTTTGGCTATTTGAAACTTCTTTCCTAAATATTTAAAGTTCACTTGGTAAACTATTTTACCTTCTCTATTTGGCACGTCAATGCGACATCTTAAAACGTGTATTCTTGACAGTTACGAGCTCTTTCATTAGCGAATGTGGACAAGCGCACATTTTGCATGCGACGCGCCCATGTCTTAAAAAATGACACACTCTAAAAAGCGAAAATATCATATTATGAACAATGGTTTTGCCAGTCACTGAGATTTCCCTTTTTGTGCTTATTTAAGCTTGGAAAACATTTTTATATTACGTGATATATTATTCAGGAAACAACACGATCGAAAATGCTGATGAATCTGTCATAAAAAAGGATTATATTCAAATTTTTGACACCACCGCAAAAAGATTTCAGTCTTCTATTTAAAACCATTTCAATAAAATTTTGTTCACGAAGTTTGAGTATGAAATCATAAAAGAACTAAAAAAACCTTGAACAGAGGATTAGAATTGGTTTGAAACATATCGTCTTCATTTGATGCGATATCCGTTATCAGGTGTTTGCAATGTGCTATATTATAGCCGGATGACCAAAACTGAGAAATTGCAGTAAAATCAGTCTTTCAGAATGTCCAATTTTTCTTTCCATGTATTCATAATTAGTGCACTAGTTTCCAATGTCGCTTTACGATATTGCGTATTGTGAGAGTTGTAAAAAACGTAATGCCATTATCCATTAAATTATCATATCAATATCATTAAAATTTTCTAAAAACTTATTTTTGGATTTCTCTTCAAAATGAACAAACTACAATTTCAAAAAAGACTCCATTATTTTTCCTTTCTCCACGTATCCAGAATTCAATTACAGCTTCAACATGAAATACTTTAAAAAATCACAAAAGTATATAAATAACAGCGTATATCGATATTTTATAATTGTAAATATGTTTTATAATTGACAGCCGCTAGGCTATAATTTTCGGATGTGAAGAAATACCAACTTTTTTTTCTTTGATAAATAAATATTCCATTAAGAGGAAAATTAATAAAAAAAAAAACCCGATGCATCATACAACAAATAAAAATATTTTTAAGAAGCCAACGCATGTAGCCTTGTTCCCAATTTGCAAGGCGAAAGTGAATAAAACAGAAAAATAATATGTCTCATAGATTATATTATCATCAATGATAATATTTATATCGAGAAATAATAGCAGTTTAAAGCTTTTAGGATTATCTTATTATTATTATCTGTGGTTTGTGGCATGCCACACGTCAGAAAATTTAGAGTTGAACTTCATAATTTGTGACAACGCCATCTATGTATTAATGAGATTTTTACAAAGAATTATAATACAATTTTCGCTCTAACTGTGTTGATGATTGAGTTACGACCAGTTATACCAGTTCACTAGTCGTTTACTGTGTATAAGAGCACCAGTGGCGTAATTAAACTGATAAAGATTTTCCTCATTTAGTAGGCCTTTTTTAACCATGTCTTCTCCGATCGTGGAGAATATGGAATCCCAATAGGAATTATCGCAACAGAAGTTTTTCTACGCAAACTGCTAGTTACTCAGTTGCTCAACGTCTCTTTTTCGAAGATAGTAGGAATATAAAGGATATGACTAAGACAGGACAAATGGTTAGCTAATCGCTCTCGCTACCTCCCGTTTTTGAGATCGAGTGGTGTGGAAGGATGTTTTTGGATGACACAGACATCTTTGTCTCCGAAAAGAAATCAATAATTTGGTTTTAAGATTATTTTTAAATATGAAATTCAGTTAAGTTCGGTGAAATTTAATGAATAAGTGACGTATACCCATGTCCAAGATGTCTTTTTCATTTAAACAAATGCCGAGACCGACGAGGACCCAACTGATCGCTAGGGCAAAGCTATTGCCAGTAGACCACAAATATTTTCCGTTTCCAAGATTGCATAGATGGTGGATGGTGAAAAATGAAAACATCAATGTCTTTGGATGAAAAATCATAATTCGATCGAAAATAGATGTATGAAGTCTCCATTTGGAGAGTCTAGCACGAGTAGGGTGAAATTCTAAGAGCAATGGCCCCTGTTTGAATGAAAAATGAATGCTTCTTCTCTTCTCTTTTCAAAAGTAACGCACGATTCTGCCGCAAGACGCGCGACAATCGTCGGCCGGTTGACAAATAATTCAGTACAACGAAATATTAAATTGGATTTGATTTCCCAGTAATATTGTCTCTCTCATACCCTGCGTAAGAATAAGCTAACCACCCACATCGTTCCGGTCGGCGTTGCGTGATACTCCTCTCGAAGAATGCGATGGCCACGCGTCGCGGCCTCGAAATTCGCTTTCGTTGGGCTACCCAGTGTCCGCCGCACACGGAGCTCGGGGCCCAATCGCGCGGGCTCAAAAAAACTTTCTATTCGCTAAAACTGGCTTAATTATTGCGAAGGCGATTACGAAACTCGCGCGAAAACCCGCCAAAGATCACTCACTGTAATTCGACTGCCTCGTGTAACAACGCACCGAATCAAAAATGACAATTTTCAATGGATATTAGAAGTAATTCATAAATTTGGAGCATTTTTATGACACTAATGTCATAAAAAGCAGGCATTTGCAAAATAAACACTTTTTAGGGGTTAGTAAAGTTAACTTTAAAATACGACTTACATAATATGTGGACATTATTACCTGACAGTCACACTCTTGAAAATGTTGTCCAAACTATTAATGCAACAGTTCCCACAGCAAAACTGTCAATTCTTCTATTCAAATATTGTTTTGAGATTAATATTCTATCTTTGTCCTAGTGTTTTACAAAATATCTATGAGAGTAGTAGACAAAAGTAAATAGTGCTCTATTCAAAATGTGTGTTGTAAGATTATGCAAAAAAATACACATCCATTTTCTTGAAACTGCGATTTTTAGATTGTCCTACTGTTTCATCAATGTAGCGATATTATGATACTTCCCTGAGCGTATGATAAAAAACGGGCAAAAATATAATAGGATTTCGTTTGTAAACAATCAAAGTCACTTAACTCTCATAATTTTTTGTTTATGGTACGGGCTACAATATATATTATCATATTATTGGAGTCGGAGTCGGAGTCGTCGCGGTGATTTGGCCGGAGTCGTACTCGGAGTCGGAAATTTTGAAAAGTTTGAACTTTTTATTTTTGCATTTTATATGTAAAATTTGGCTTTTCGTCGCATTGATAGGGTTGATATTTAATTGAATACACATAAATAGGAAAATTAGGGGTAGAAAGTGACGATATTGAACTCGGAGTCGTGTTTTTGGTCAATGTCGGAGTCGTGTTTTTGGTAAATGCTGGAGTCGGAGTCGGACTTTTTTTCACCGACTCCACAGCCCTGTACATTATTAAGATTCCGAGGGCGTAATTCGAAATAGCTATAAACAAATATTATATATAAAATAATTTCTGTAGCAATAAAATACATCTCGTTTGTAAATAATCAATATCACTTCATTTTCTCACAACTTTTTGTCTGATCACATTGCCCATATGTGAAATAACGTGAATAAAGATGTTTTACAAATATGTATATTGGGATACGTAAAAAAAAGAAATCGGATTTCGTATCTGTTGGCTTGATTAATTGTCTCATGTAACGATTTAAATAAGGCTTACAGTAAAATTGTTATTAAGTGGAGCAAATATAATATAAATAACAGAATCAGTTTCATTCCGCTGGTGAGAATATTTGAACTGGTGACTACAAAAAATGGTGGAACTAATTAACAAGCTGTCGTATATTATGAAACAAAAAGTAAACCGTAATATAATATGCAGATAATGTCGGTATACAAAGTTTAAGTCGGGTAAAACTATAATTATCGGTGACATAATATTCATGATCATTTTGAAATGAAATCATTAATTGTATAATTTAAATTACAAAATGGTAGAAACAAGGATAATGGATACTCAGTCACTACTAGTCAAGGGAAAGTGAATTTAATATACGAAAACAAAATGTCATCATATCGTTGGTATAAAATTATTTCATAGAATTATTGGAATAATTTAATAATGATTCAGTGGAAAAAACTGCCGATCAACGAAATGAAATGAAACCGGACATGTTCGAATAGTAAATATAGACTGTATATTATAGTGTGTCGTTATTCACCGTCTTTCTTTGATGATATATTTTGTTGTGAAGTTGTGAAGAGAATTGGAAGCGCATTATTTTGAGTTAATGTATTTTTCCGTGAGGGATCGACATTATTTTTCTGTGAAGTCTGTTCGCAAAAGTAACGTGCGTAATATTTTATTTGTTTCCGATTGGAGATGTTGCAAGAAATAAACTTTTTTGCTGCTGATAAATATGATTAAATGATTGCATAAGATTTGTTATTCGTATTTTTGACAGGAAAAAAATTAACGCTTTTTTTATTTATTTTCTAAAACTGTGATATCGGCTTAAAGCTTTTTTTATTCTCTTGCATTTGAGGCGAAAATCTGTCATTTAAAACAAGTTTTTTCCTTTGGTGGGAGACGACAAAATCATTACGTCGCTGTCATATGATTTGGCAAGACCAAGAAGATGTGGAAGTAGATAATATGCAAGATCTCCTCTGAAGGAATTTAAATGATCCAGCACACTGAGAACTATTTGCTTCCCGTCTCAAACGGAATCAATTTTATTGTATTTTTTATTCCAGGTTAAATATTTTTTGTTTTGGACATCAACTATTTGGATAAATAGTTTTGAGATAAATTAGATCCATCGAGCGGATATGGGTTTAAAAGAGCATTTAGACGGTTACACGTGCATATTAAGACACATAAAAAAATCGCCTAGCAAGCAAGTTAATAATTATTAGATGTTTGCTAAAGTGGTCAACTTGCTTTCACGATACGTTTATTTATTACATTTACGTGTAATGATAAAGCTGTTCAATTTTGGTAGGGGTTGCTAAAACTAAGCTAAACATTATATTTAATATGATATATAATTGAACGTCACACTTTTATTAATAACTAGTATTCGAACCCGGCTTCGCTCGGACCAGTTTGGGGTTATGTTCACCTCAGCGCGTAAATTCAGACGGGCCAAGTTGAAACAACTGGCAACTTAATGACCAACAATGCAAAAGGGAATTACAGACCCACAGACATACATACGCCGTTTCGGTTTTATATATAAGATTAACACATTTTGCAATCAAGGAACTAGACGAGGTTGGAAATGGTACTTTAATCATTAAATCATTTATGACCAAAACCGCGGATAATTGGTACCAGAAACTAGATATCTACGGAAAGATACAGTCTTTTCGGAATTCGAGTTTCCGTTAATAAACATGGGCTTGCGGTTGTGTCGGTTGGAAATATTTGCGGAAAATAACACCGAGGAAGTTGTAAAAAGCAGAGGTGGCCAACTTGATTACTGTTGCGATCGACCTAGCAATTCCATTTATATTGAAGTTGTAGGCTTATATTTGTCACTAATGCCTATTAGGCATTCCTTTACAAGTTTGAATCTTTATGTCCGTAATTTTTAAATTAAATATGCTTGTTCGGAAGTATCATACTAAATTACACGTCTACAAACCGAAAAATGCAGTGGATACATTTTTATAATATGTGTATTTCAAAAATAGCAACGGCAAACAAAAATAGCTCCGTTAACCCGCTAATTGACCTTGATATATCATAAAAAAGAAAACATCGTCACGAGTAATATTTTTCAATCAATTTTCATCGTAAATCTTTTATAAAGAAACCGTTAATACTTATTGCTATGATAATGCAGAATTATTATACGATTGTTTTATAAAATCGTAGATACGCCTGAACATGTTAATTACTATCTTTATTCAATCGCCAAAGTAAGAAATAAATTTAAATTATCAATATTTATCTATATCCAGGATTAAAGATAGTTGCTATTGTCTTCATTCTTGATTATTTTTCGACGTTGTGGTATATATTACCATATTGTGAATAGTCAGGAAGATATTATAATTTCTGAATAGCGCAGTATTTAACAATTTATGATCATTATACAATTGAGAGAACGAAGTGAATCTTAAACCTTCCTTCGATCAAATGTTTTATTACATACATATTTCAAGGCAAGATATTTTTTCTGTTCTAATTCCATAATTCTATCAAATGGTCAGGATCGTTATTACACATCGCATCCTAATATATTGTAAAACATAATTTTGCTTTATTTTTACAATGAAAATGTATGCTCATTTTATAACGTTATTTTTTTTATGAATAATTCAATTTAAAAAGAAGTTATATATTAAGTAAAATAACACTGACCTTAGGTTCTTCACCATTCTGTTTTGACTGGGGAGGTCGAGGAAGTTGAGCAGGAACTGCAAACGGTCATCTATCTCTGTCGTCTCCATTCCGAAGATCCATCCGAAATACATCATAGTTTCCTTGATGGTAAACTCTCCATACAGCGCGATCTCTTGGGGCATGTAGCCAACTCGTTTTCCGGGAACGCCTGAACCTGAAAATGACAAAATAGCCTTTACGTTTTGTTCCTCTGTTCAATGATTTTTTGCAAACCTATATGTATTCACAGAATTAAAACTTCTACAGGACAATTTTCCCTACGTCTTCATTTACACAATTGTTAATGGATATGAACATTCACGATAATTTTTGAATCATTTCTTGATTTTTAAAGTTAAGTTCGTCAAAATTGACAATTATAGGTGTCGGATATAATTGCACGTTCTTTGGGACATTTTTAAATCAAATAACTTGTTCCTATATTAGAATACACACAATCAATAATTAAAATCTTCACTGTAGGACAAAATATTTACAAATGAAAGTTAGATTTCTATACAATTTGAAATATGAACTCTCGTTTATTTCTATAAAATTTGAAACAAAACAAAAAGAATATTCAACCACAGCCAATCAAATACGAACCCGACTATAGCCAATCATAATAAAGAATTACACAAATCGGTCATTATTTTTTAAATAAGAAGAATACAAGATTTCAAATTAGAACATGTATCTTTCTCGTAAGAGTTTCTTAACATTTTTACCTTTGAATTTTCATTATATAAATATATGAGGTTTTGGATATACAGGCCTGCAGTGATTTGAGGCCTGTGTGATGAAGTGACTGTTGTTTTTGTTTGCTGTATTCAGAGTTCGTGACCCAGAACGGACAGTTTTATTAATTATTTTTTGTGTTTTCATATCCTTACCTTTTGTTCCTGGTTTTCCTCCAAGGACCCATATTTCTCCAGAGTTAAGCCTCCGTCTACCGACTATACAAGATAAGAGTGTCGTTTTACCGCATCCTGAAGCACCTAATAGTCCATATCTGAAATAATAATACAAATAAAATTTATATAAATAACGAATTATCAGGAGAAAAATTATATTCTTGGATGGACTAGTGCAGCTCAAATATTTTCATTTCATAATAATAAAATTGACAACAGTTGTGTCCATCATGTATATTGTATAGTATAAGAATCCCTATTTACTATCTGCACAGTAGTGCATGCAACCAAGTGTATGCTTTTGTAGATTTGCGGTATGAACCTTATCCTAGCGATTCTTGTCCAGGAAAGGTCAATATCAAATAAAGTTTTTTCAAATTATATTCATGGGTGTTCGTGAAGTGTTTTCTACTCGAGTTAATATTCAGTGAATTTACAAAAACTCATCGATTTTAGATAAATATTTATCACTTGATTTCTAATTTTCTAAACATCTGGCTGTTAAAATATAATAGCTATATTACACAAAAATTTCTTTTATTTAAGTACCTAGACAGAGTTGTGAGGAATTTTTATCAGACATTCCTCGCAAAAAAATATTAAGTGGTAACTCGTGAATAAAGACGGCCGCGTTTGATTTGAGCTGACTTAAACATTAATAAATCATTGAACATTTTAATAAAACGAAATCCAATGCTCTTTTTTGAGAATTCCGATGTTTCTTCCTTACGCATAGATTTTTATTGTTTTTACGAGTAACGATACTAGTTTGAGCGGAAGACGATAACTAAACGTAGCAAAACGATCATTTGACTTATATGTATCCTCTGTAACCGAATTAATGAGATAACAGTGAATAAAATTATTGCAGACGAATAAGAAGCCGTTCACAAAAATGTGAACTATTTACGATTTAATACAAAACACCTGCTAACAGTTTTTTTAAAATATATGTATATGGTTTGTTATGTGTAGCCGGTCTTGAACTATCATATGTTGGAGTTAGTATCGTTGTCATTTTGATTTAAAATCCAATTCGACAGACAATTTAAAATAAAATACAGTGTTTGTTTTGTGTTAGTAAAAATGTCCAATGATTATCTGTTAATAATATTGGAAAAGGCGTCTTAAAGATCACTATTCCTGAATTTAATTCATTCAACTTTATGGTACTGCTGTCAATTATTGGGGGGAAAGTATGATGTATATGTATATTTTTAAAATAAACATTTTACCCATTGAAAATGCTGGCGATGATCGAAACCGGTCGTGGTTCTACTTTAAAATTGTGTATGAATTCGATGTTTTTTATTCAACACTGTGGATTTATTATTTACTTACACAGAGCTTGTAATTTTGAAAAATTCTAAAAATTCATACATACATAAAAAAAATTACTTGGCATGAAAAATCGTCAATAATTTTACATGTTTGAATATTTATTATTTATTTGTATATATTGTTCAAGCATAAAATAATGAATTAATTAAACAATTTTAACATAAATTTATGTGTTAAATTTGAATGCGTATAGCAGTGATGCACACATGCGGCCCGAAATGGATTTTTTTGCGGCCCAAAATAACAAATACTTCATCAACAACTTTTTTATTAAATATGATAAAAAAATAGTATTCGATATGTGAACAAATTATGCAGTAGTAAAGGTATATAAAAAATCAACCCCTTCTCAGTATCCATCAATGAGGCCGATTCATCATTGCAACTGGAATTGACCGATTTGCAGAACAACGATCAATTGAGATCGAAATATTAGGAAGGCGATCTGCAGAGTTTTTACAAATATCTCCCCGAAGAGCAGTTTCTTACCCTACGTAAAAAGGCTGCGCTTTGTGTAAGTCTCTTTGGAAGCACCTACATTTGCGAGCAAGCATTTTCCATATTAAAACTAAAAAAGTCTCAAAACAGAAACCGCTTGAACAATGATAATCTCAGTGCTATACTGAGGATAGCAACCACAAACATTGAACCCGACATCAAAATGCTTGCTGCCAGTATACAGTGTCAGAAATCTCTCTATGTTCCATCGTGCAAATCTGCACGTAATGTGGAACGGAGAAGGATCGAAGTTGCTGATAATATTATGTAATTATTAAATTAAAAATAAAATATAAAATTTATATCCCATCTAGTATAATATATCAATATTTTTCTTCACTTTTACCCTATGCGACCCACGAAAAAATTTAAATGGATAAATTGGCCCTTCTCTCAAAAAGCTTGTGCATCACTGGCGTATAGCTTTATAAAACGACACGACGTTCCAATTTCAAAGTACACTTCATAGTAAATTAACCTCGGTCTTTTTTTGAACCAATAAATCCTTTTTTATGAAAGCAAATAATAATTATTCTAAGTGCAAATGGCATTGGAGATAATATTTTTATGAAAACATAATATCAATTTTGTAACCAATTCAAAGATATTTAAAGAAAAAACATTTGTCGTTTGTTTTATTATTAAATAAATATCATGCTTATGAAATTTCGAAGCGAGAACACACTTTTCTTTGATGGGTCTATATATATATATAATATTATAAAATTACACCTTGAGGGACGAGGGTTGAATATAATGTGATGTTATTTTACGAAGACGTTCGGGTAGGACTGTAGTAAATGTGATAATATATAATACTAGAAATGCAATTTATTGAATTTTGATTGCAGTATGTACAATATCAAATATGGTTGCTTCTTCTTATATCGGTGATGTTGTCAAAAATAAAGAATACAAATAAAAATCCCAGGGGTTTTGGGGTGATATTTTTTTCTTTATTTAAAAAGGTCGTATAAGATTTTTTGCCGAAATATAATAATTAGGTACTAATAAATAACCCAATAATTGGGGCTATAAGCATTGTTTAAAGTTATGACGGAAAAAAAAACTTCAAAATCTCTTACGTATTTTGGTTCAATTTAAGCATGTAAAATGTAGACTAAATACAAAACTGATCATCATCATTTCGTATTGCCAAATCTAATAAACAAAAAAAATATTTTCAAATTTCATAAATTCTGCTGAACAAATATTAATACTAAATCGATTGTAGAGCGCAAAGTTTTTCTTGTGTGACATTGACAAGATTTAAAATCTAGCTGGGCAACCTTTGAATCACAACATAAAAAGTTGTCATCATCAGGTGCAAAAAAATAAGCAATTCTCCTTTATGACATAAACTAATAATTATTACAAAAAATATGTTTTCATACATTATCGACATATTAATGATCTTGTTTTTATGTAATTCTGTCAGAGATGAAAACCATTTGTTCATGGCAAATCACCGCCCAAGAACTGCCATAATCGTTAATACTGTTACTTAATGACTGCTAATTACAAACACAAAGAATCACTGCTAATGTATAGTCAATATCAATCAACTTTGCAATAATGATTATCTTCATACATATTAATTAAAGCAGGAAGGAATTTATCAATACTTATAATGAAGCATCCATTACGCTAATAGAGTTGTGATTAGAGACTCCAATTTCTCGACATCTGAACTACTCGAGTAGTTTCAGATGAACCAAAATATGTACATACTATTTGATAGATAAATAGATCATTTAATATCATTAATACATGAATCTTAATTTACTAAACATATATTTCAAAAAAAATAAAGAATTTAACATTTCAAATTTTAAATTGCTTCAAAGTTTTGTTTTTATAATTCCCACTTTAGAAAAAACTACAAGATAAAAAATATTTCCCGACTAAAATTTACGCGTCAGACTCAGTTAAACGCAACCGTAAAACATTTTATATATACTTATTTAAAAAAGTAAATAAAACTTGGAAATAAATCTTCATTTATAAATTACGAGTATAATCGAGTACTTGAAAAATGGACGAATATTCTCGAGAATCGAGTCGAATTGGAGTCTCTAGTTGTGATAGTAGAAAACAGTTCTATCATGATTTGAGCAATTCGAGTTATTTCATTTTGAAATCAGAAACAAAAGAACAACGTAAAACAATACAGGTAAAAGTGTTTTTTTTATGGATTAAAAATAGCACAATTAAATTGATTTTTATCTGTTGCTGTGACGTCATGCCACAAAACAAAATAAAATGATACATAATAAAATATTGAAGCCTGAATTCTCAAAACGCTTCTCAAAAAGGAAGAAACTCGTGTCATTGTTTGTAACACATTCAGTGGAATATCAATATTTTTAAATTTTATTTTGTAACGGTTTATATCTCATCTACACACACACAGTGCGTGATATACAACCTTTAACACAATTGAACAATTTTAACAATTTAACAATCGATAAATTTAGCTGAGGAGAACTGAATTCTGAAGATAAATGTACAAAAAATTGAATAAGTCGTTGTTAATTAAATAAATGTAATCCATCTGTGACAAATATATCACAAGAATTATGTAGTGTGTCTTTTATTGCACAACTTGTTTTCATAAAAATATGAATTTTAAACAAAGCATTCCTTTTCATATTTCGTTATTTTTAAATCCACCCAATTATTGCTCGAAGTGTATTCATATTGCTTCATACTTCGTTCGACTAAGATGTCCACATAAACTTTTACCGAAGCCTTGAGAATATTAAATTAATTTAAATACAAATTAACTTCCTCATGATATGATATCAAGATTAACATTATTTTTTAAGACGTTTTAGTTGTTGGAAGTATACCGTGTACTGATTAAATTACACATACTGAATATTTTTGCAATATTAAGCATGTACACATGAATTAAATATTGCTGTTGGGAGATGAACTCAATTTATAATGACTTTATATTGCACCGTTAGCACCTTTTCATCTCTAAATGGACAATCATTCTAGATTGTTAATATAAACAACTTCAACAAAATCTACTTTGATTCTCATAATAGTAAGCGATAATTTACCTGTTTTAATGACCTTTGGTCAGTAAGATGACCTAACAAATACTTATTCAATATTCAAATTTCAAGTGAGCATAATGCACCTAGATCAGGGGTCCCTTAACTTTAGTTACCAATTTTATAAAAACTTACTATTTTTGCGCAGACTATTCGCGTTGTCATACACTTTTACTATCAACAGGAATTATATATCAAAACTTTTTTATTGATTGAACTGACATTTACTTGGTAGAACTCCATTATAACACGGTGAAAAAAGTTGTGTAATATTTTAAAGAAATATATTCAGTAATACTTAAGTAGTGAATCAATTATCATCACACATTAAATATGTATTCCATTGAAAAAGAACGCATTTTTTGTAAAATTATTCAAATAATAAAAAAGATTCGGGCAAAAATCATCATTTCCTTTTAGAAATTCAGTCCGCAATTGGATAGTTATGAGGACCGCAATTGGTCCGCAGGCCGGACTATGCCGATCCACGAACTGGATTATTCAAATGTTTCAAAACAGCTGCTTGACATACCTATTCAGTACGGTAACGGTAATAATATATGTTAAATTTTGATGCATATAAAAATTCTCAGCGCCAAAGTCCAAGAGTCGCTTTATTCTAAAAGCATGGTTTATGAATGTCATTGGACATTCTCTTATCCAGCTCATAAAAAAATCGAAATCCAAATTCCGATACACTGTGAGTAAACTCATTTTTTGTACTCTGTATTTAGTTTAAATAATAATGATATGTAATTATTTTTTATCTGTGTTGGCCGATACTGAAAATAACATAAACTATCTATCCATTATCAGATATTAATTAAAAGTGTCCCAGATTTAAATTATATATTTTACTATCGAGTACCTGTCATGCGTCGCAATGCCACTCAAAGCAAGAAAGTGTTTGTGTGTTAATTTTGTTTATTGAAGTGCTTTTGGATACACAATATATAGATATTTAAAACACCTTCGTGGGTGTTCACACAACCATTAACATTTATCGCAATCGGATGAACGTTATAGGATCGCACACTGTACAAAAAAACAAATTAACATTCATTTTTATATATTATTAATATGATAAAAAAGCCTTCGTGGGGTCCACACAATCAATCAACCAAGTTTTATAGCAATCTGATGAACGGTACGGTACGCAAAAAGCCTTTGTGAGCGTCCACACAACCAATCACTACAGCTTTATCGCAATCGGATGAACGGTATGGGAACGCATACGGGACAAACTAACAAACATTCAAATGATTGCTGTTTTCTTGAAAAGCTAGTGACCAATTTACAATGTGTATGGTAAAATAATTTCATTAAATCGCCGATTTATTCAATATTGAGCATCTTACAGGAAGTTTCTACTTTGTATCCTCAAAATATTTTACAATACTACTCTTAAAAAAGAAGTTGAATAACTGAACAGAATTGGAAATCGCTTAAAAAACACTCTAAAGAAGTGACATAACTACAAGATGTATAAGCATATCGTGAATTAAAAGAGCATGTGATTGCAACAACGATATGTTATTTTTCATGGTGGTCACAATACTGAATTGAAAATTGTTGATTGAAATTATTGCAGCCACATTCAAATATGTTTTCACTGCAATATTGAGAGACGTTGCAATTTAAAGGCCTTATATCTTTTGAATTGTTAACAGTCTTAATAACTTAAAATGAAAGACCCGTTGGAATTAGCGAAATAGCGAAATTTGTACTTATCCCACATGTTTTAAATTACCTAATTCTTGCGAATCAAAAAATGATTGCAGATCACGTGTGTTGTTCTGTAAATTGTCTTTCCACCAAGAATCCTCAATTACAACAGTGAATATATAAGTGTAAATACAACATCATGTTTATCTGCATAAATATGTTGTTATTTGTGCAAGTAAATAAGTCAATGGCAAACATTCAACCTTGCCAGAGATAATCGCTTGATCCATCTATGCGATGAAGGAATTCAGATTAAAGTTCAAGAGTAATGGATAGAAAAATCTACATAAGTGATATTAAACAAGTATACAGCAATGCTACAATTTTCTAGCAATTGATATTCTATTATTAACTATTATTTTCCTTTGAATAATGATAGTAAATCACTTTTAAAGTGTTAACGGTCAAGTATTGATTGGAAGGCAATATATTTTTATAAATAAAACACAATTATTATGTAGTACAACTGCCAAATAAAAGTATATATCGTAAAGATCTGGACCCGTTTTGCTGATCGCGTTCATTTTCATCACCATTCGAATGCGAGTGATGAACTCTCTTCAATTTTCCCTTGCACAAGTAAATAAGTTTTAGTAATTATGTTTAAAATATTAGTGTGCGATTCTTCTCGTTACGACGTGCCAACGAAAGAATTCTCTTAAGAAATGATGACAATCAATTTATAATTTGTATGGTACATTTTGTAGAAGACACTGAAAAACACGACACACACTTACAACTCAAGCAGAAAAAAAAATTTTTTATAAATGTAACATGTACCTTCTATGTATTTGCTTAAAATGAACAGACCGAAATGTGTTTCAAGATTATAAAAATCGTTAATGGTTGAATGGTATTTCTTGAGTTTTTGACATTTACGCATGTACACGGAAACAATGTAAGTAAGTCAATGCAAACAAGTTTGGATTATTACAATTGTGGCATTTCATCAATATATTTTCCAAATTCCTTAATAATTTCACAAGTAAAGTTTTGACGAATATTTAAAACCATCTATATAACTTTTAGGAAGAGAAATTCAATTTATTCTTAAATAAAATTCTTTGGTGTTTATAAAATATTTTTTTTATTGCTATATAGCAAAAAATACAAAATTTGTAATATATTTTAACATACGTAACGAATTAAATATTCTGCATAGCAGGTACAAAGATCAAACGGAGGTGAAAAAATATTACAAACACCCATGTAAATGATTTCAAATTTAAATAATCTAATTTGATATTGACCTTACTGGGGTAAAAAGCACATAGATCGCTATGGTAAATAAAGCTGTTACTACTCGTATACAGAAGCCGAAAATATCGGTATATGCTGAAGAATATTATGATTTTTTATATTAAAAATATGCAAATATTATTTACCACGACCTGGTTTATTCGTAAGTGATTTATTATAGTCCAACTGTTTTCAATTTCATTTCTCCATGGATTTAATGTAATAATAAAATTTCAAATCAATAATTGGAATATACTCAAATACACCCATTCGGATTTTAAATTTGGAATGCAATTTTCATCATTTAAAACTGACAGCGCTAAGGCGAAATAAACTGATTAATTAAAAAAGTCGTGATGGAAGGGACAAGAATAATGGTATTCATGATTTAACGGTAACGGCATTAAAATAAACTAAATTAATCAAGTGAAAGTGAGAGTTTAATAATTTAATTACAGATAATTATATATTTCGAGTCAAATGCTGTGCAATAAATGTTTCTTCATACATTGGAAATAAACCAGTAATTTTCCGGAAATGCTGAAGTTGTACTATATAGCCTGTCCGTGGAAACCCACAGAGAATAAAATTAGTTCAAGTAATTAAACAAAGTTCAGTCATTGATTATGCGAAATCAATAATCCTAGAATCTGTTTTAAATTGAAGCAGATCCGAAGATACCGGTTATTTAAAACTGGTGGGAATTTTAATAACATTACATTATGTCGCGTTTTCTCTTTAAAGAAATAATCTTATATATAAAGCCGAAACGGCGTATGTATGTATGTGGGTCTGTAATTCCCTTTTGCATTGTTGGTCATTAAGTTGCCATAAAAACGAATATGAAAGTAAATATGTTTGAATTTTTATCGGCGAAGACATTTAGTCAAAATGTAATAAATTAGTCCTCTACTGACTCTCCCCGGCTTTTATTATTAATAATAATGTTTATTATTTACGTGAAGGTATTATTTGACATTTCTTTGACAGCAAATTAGATTTTTTCCTTGAATTTGGACATTTTAATGGGCGAGAATGGGGCTATCATCAAATTAAATAAAGTTTGTGATTTTATTTTAACTTTATTTCGGATGTTAGATTTTGTGATATACTTATGTCGAATGATATAACATTAAATAATTATTGGTCGCTTAGTCCGCCTGACGCAACGCCGGGTAGCAATACTAGTAATTAATATTTGCTAGTAGCGGTATTTAACAATACCAGTGTGAGGATGATGTGTCAATTATTATAAACCGAGAACAACATAGCAACGTCTTCGTAATGATTACGACAGAAATATGTCAAATAAGACCAACGTGATACTGAAAACTGGTTGTGTAAAAGAGGCGATACGTGTTTTCAAAAAGATCTCAGATATCAATATTTCACCCTTACACGTTAATTAATGCATTCAAAATTGAATTATAATGAAATGTGAAGTAAAGGAAAACTCATTTTAAGGTAAATATTTGTTTTGTACAACGTTTGTAGGCCTTTTAGTAACTGAGCGGTAAAATCTGATATTTAAAAATATTTGTAATTTTTACTTAACTTTGTATAAATATCACTGTTTCGTTGTATTTCTTATCAGTAGATAATGCTCGCCATGAGCGAACCCGGTCCTGATAAATTCCAATATATTTTATGTGAAAAAAGTACTAAAATGTTTTATTATTTTTATTAAAAATATTTATTCATTTTCGTATGATTATCTATATTGGAAAAAGGGTAAACTATGGATATACGGTCACAGGACAGAATTTTTGAAAAGATTTATGAAAAATAAGCACATTACATGAAATGAATGTATGGCTTACGATTTTTTTTGAAATTTTTCGTCTTTAATTTTTAAATTTATTATAATAGAAGATCCTAAAGAATACTTCGCAATAAGTATAAAATCGAGTTGTTTAAATTTTTGGGAGCAAAAATGCAACCACAAGCTACACAAATAATAATATTATACAGATTGAGACAGTCACATAATTTTAATATTTGTTTAAAATAAAAAGAATAATTTTATTATAGGCTAATATTAGAAAAAAATTCTTCTTTAAGAACTCATACAATAATCAGTAATATTCTTCAGATTTAATCATTTTGATTCCACATTTTATAATAATCCACAAGAACTCAAAGAGTAAAGTCAAAACATAAAATTATAAGTCAGTATGTTTAATTTTTTTGAGCGTAGCTCGAGAGCATTGGGATTCTGTACCGTGACCATATGTATATCCATAATTTACCGAAAAAAATACCATAAAAGAATGAACACTAGTTTTTTTGATTGAGAATTTCAATTTCAAATTTGAAAACATTGCATATCATTTTATCTCAAATTGATCACTTCGGAAAAAAGTACAAAATTCAAACGATCCAAATTAGATTTTTTAATAAAACCAATATACCGTAGAGTGGAATTAAAATGTATTTTACATGAAAATGTCCTCACATGGTTGGTGTCTTTGGCTGTATTGGCAAGACAGAATATGATGATTTGAGTGTTTTTAATCAATGACATATGAAACACCTTTTGTCCGACATTCAAATGTTGAAATAACGGAAAACATGATAGTTTTTAAAATTGGGACAAGCATGATTGTAAAAAAGACTTTTCCTATAAAATATACCAGCAACAGCATTAATCATCTTGACATCTCTAAAGTTATAAATTCATTCTAGGCAAAATGTAATGTAGGCAGACATTCAAATGTTGCAACTGAAATGCGTAGGCATTTAAAATGATACATGGCACTTAAAGTCAATTAACTAAAAAAGAAAAATATGTTCATGAAAGTTCCTATATACCATATATTGAGAGCAGTTTTTGTGCAATGGTATTTAAAAAAAATTAAAACGATTTTATTTCTAGAAAACGGCATTAATTTTTTCTTAATTATATAAAATACACTGCAATTCGTTCCTGAAACTAGTCGAATAATCATTTGAAAAACATTTTGACTATTGTATAATATATTATTGTAACTTTTTACATAGACTAGGTATTTAAAAAAATCGTAATACGTATTGCTATAACATAACTTGCATTTGATGTTTGGTATTTAAAGAACATTTTTTTTTATTTTGTTACACCTTTCAGTTATACATAAGAGATGTCATGGCATTTTTTGAAGGTGAAAGATTTTGTTATGTTTGATCATACATGAAGTGAGCCACAGAAGAATATAATTATTGGGCTTATTTTCAAAAATAAAATGACAATCTAATCGATCTAATTGAAAGTATAGATATTTTTAATTTTCACGCAACGTTAACAAAAGCAGATTGAATAGCAATAATCGGGGTCGCAAAATCAAGATTTACCAAGATATAAATGTATCAAAAATTCGAATTTGTATTACAGTAGATTTAATAAAACGAAATGACACATCCTTTGTGTTAAATTTCATCATGAAATTTGTAATTAGCATTGAAACATTAAATGTTTCATTTACACTCAGACAATGTTAAGCTTCATTTGGATTGCGCAGTTTCTTTTGACGTTTAATAAAGAAGAGTTCAAGGATTTTTAGCCATCGGCACGCTAGTCAATAAAGCTGGAGGTTTATGGTATCGCTGAAGATGGAGCCCGACTCATTTGTCATTAGCATGAAAGGATCTCAGCGACGTATTTTATGACTTGCAAAGACGTGTGAACTCCATGAGAGGAACGTGTTTACAAAAAGAGATTGCGAATAAAGAAGATAAGATGATGTTTTTATGACACTGATGAAAACATAAATTCTACGTCGCACATTCGTATTTTAGTTTTTTGTTGTTGTAAATAAAACGTAATTCTAAAAATTGTGCTAGGGACAGCTGCAAATAAGTTGATCCAAGAAGTCTACACTACCATAGTTTCTGAATGTTCCATTAATAAAAACAATATTCACACATTTAAGAGCAATGGTATGAATATAAGGCGTTAAAAAAGCATATGTATTTTAATACTAGAACATTTATATATTATACATTGTTGTTGATAGCAATTTCAATTTAAACTCTCGTCAGAACTATGGTTGTGACGAGGGCATAAGCCAAAATAGCTATCGATTATATATAATATTTGTAGAACCTAAATCCACCGTTTTCATAGAGCTGTATCATCAATTCATGCGGGCTTATTTAATTTAAATATCTACTCATTATAAATGAATCTGTTAATTTCAATCATAAATAAACTAAATAAAGAAGTGCATGAGAATATGTTTTACCTTTTCAGTGTCATTTGTAATTTTTATTCTTACTATATCCTTCGCATGCTTGAAAGTCAAATTAGTACTTTATACAAATGTGAGGACACAAAAAGGCAAGTACATACATTAAAGTAACAACGTAATATGTCATATTTTTGACCTTTGCCATAATCATAAATATTTTTACGTATTAATTTAAAAAAATTAAAGTCAAAGCATTGAAATCAGAGAATAAATGAAGCTTCAATTTGAATTTGTTGAGATTCGTCGCAAATAAAATTAAACGAGACGGGAAGAACGCGCAATAAATCAACATCGGAAAAAACCATGGCCTATCAGAGACGTTTTGTCGCTACAGGCAAACTGGTATTTTCCACCTTAGTTTTAAAAGTAACATTTTAACTGATGAAGAATCTATCAGTCGCAAATTTAATTTGCGCAGGAGGCGGTCGCCCGGTACGCATATGCTTAACTTGAGATTTTTATTGATTGAATTTTATTTTAATTGGTAGAACTCCATAATAACACGGTGCATAAAATAAAAAAGGAATTTTAGATGACGTAAGCGGAAATAGCTATCAAGCATTAATATTTTTTCACCGTGCTGAGACTGTTAAATAAATAAAATTGTTTTTGCCAAACTACCGTTATATTCATTGCGTTTTATTGGTATGTGGGCTATATACCAGAGCATGTTTTTGATTGATACAAGTTTAAGCTCAAATCGTATAAATGCTATAATAACAGGAACGTCACGTAGAAAATAAACGCTAAAAATTTTTACAGATGTAACTTGTACCATCAATATAAAAAATATTAAGGAGCCAATCTTTAATCGACGCCATATACATATGTAGGAATTCACATTTAATCTTGGTTAGTAATTTGGAGTTTGTAATATTCTTATATTTTTGTTACGGATGTAAATCCCAAATTAAATAAATGTACATTTTTATTGGGTTAAAACGGTTTAAATATTGTCGAATATGATATTGCATTGTAAAATTTTATAATCACCGACATTAAAAAATATATCATCACGATCTTCACGTAACATTAATTGATTTGAGAATAATATTATTGAAAGAAGAACAATACTATTTCAACCATGCCTACTCTTATTGTGAGGCATATCTGCCAGAGAAAAAATCTTCAAGATATCTAAAGATGTACCATTATAACTTGACTGTTAGCGAGGGCGCAACCATCACGTGAGTGATGTGCAATACTCAACCAAAATAAATTATTTAATTACACATTTTTATATGCAAGATATAAATAAAAGAAAATCTTTATGTGTCGTATCTTAACAAAAACAGTACAACTATGATGGATTTTGAATATATTTACTCTAAGGGAACAATTTAGTTCCGAATTCGGCGGCGGTCAAGTAATTATGGTGCATCTTTAGTTGGTCCCTATACACAAAGGGTAAAGATAGAAGGGTGGAATATACTTGCAACTAATCGCCTATGTCGTGGTTCTAGAAATTGAATTGTGAAAATTATGAAAGTGGTCATATGGGAGCTCGACCTGTGAACACTGCGAATGTTGAAGAGCGTATGTTGCCCACTAGCATCTAATACCAGTATCTATCGATATTATGGAAAATTCAATTTAACACATGCATTGCACATAAACTGTTGTTTTCAGTATCGTACCTTCAGAATGAAAATTTGCATTAACTTATATTATTTAAACATACAATTTCTTTTATAAATTATGTACATAACATATATGTCCCACTAATGTATTAGGCATAAAGCTCAAATCAAAGGTCTTCAGACTTGTCAAATTATTTTTTAAATAGGAAATATAATATTGGAAAAAAAACAATTTCTTACAATTATTATTGCCATTCAAGGTTTTCCATATAACGCCAAACACACACTTCTCTAAAGAGTCATTAAATAGAACGAGTTTGTTTATTGTTTTGATTTTTAGGATTTTTAAAACACGCCGATAGATCATAAATCAACTGTTTCAAGGGATTCATATTATATTGTGCCTTATTTCAATGGAAAGATTCAAAAACAAAAATTATCGGGAAATATTTTTTAGACGAAGTTGTGTGTGCTTTTATCTGACGGTTTATAATTATTATCATAATAATACAAAATAAAGCATGCATCACTTGGTCACTTTCCCATGGAATTGATGTGTACATACTATTTTTGCTTACAATGTATTATTTTTATGAACTATTAAGATGATTTTGCAACTATTAATGAATTGACGTTTTTATATTGATTTCAAACGGCGAAAATATTTCAGTGAAATTATACCCAATAGTTTAATATGCAATCGTTTTTGGAATAATTATTCATCAACACATTTCTTGAATGCCAATTCAATGCTGGAATTAGAGTATTGGATTCATGGACAGGATATCTCTTGTCAGATTCGTTTTTATATTGTATACTGTTTAAACTGTTTTTCACTTCAGATTTTATTTATTCTAAGCGACTCAGTAAATGTATTGAAATCCTTTTACTATAAATTAGCCGACTTCGATAGAATTCTCACTTAAAGTGGTCACTTTATTGTCTGTGGCGATTAAATAACAATAAAATAAGATTATGGATTATTATAATGTTTCATTATTAGTGTGCGCTTTTCATAGGATCCGATGAACGTAGTAATAAAACGCAACTTTTAATAATGATTTCCCAAAATGTCCTTGACACGCAGGTCAAATTGGCAGATTGTGTAAATAAATAATTGCATTGAAGTGCGCGAAAAGCGGATTTTACTGAGAGTGCATGTTTGCAATAGCAAATGGCTTAAAGCTAATTGTTTATAATAATTACTATAATAAGTTACGTCCAACATTGTGGAGTTCTTTTGAAACAACTACATAATTTAAACGTAATGTCGTTTCATTTGAATATCCATGTTGATAGTGGAATTACCTTACGCTTGTAATAAATGCTTCAACCGCAAAATGGCGAATCGATTACACAAATCCACCGCATGTTGGTTTATATATTAAATTTCATATTAAATGAAATTCTTTTCAGTAATGTTGCAGGCAAAGTGCTGCCTTAATACCCGGATTAAAATTCCTCTTCTTAACTAAAGAAATAGATTTTTACTACTTTAATTGATTATAAATAAATTGAAAATCGTTTGAATAAATACAGTAGGCATTTCGTACTGAAAAAATATTATCCTTCCTTACATGAATGATGCATTGTTTGTTGCAATACAAATAACTTGAATAAACTATTGAAAAAACTATTAAGGACTTTATTTTGTCATATTTTGTCGAAGGTTTAATTGAAATAGTAGAAAATTCTAAATGCCTTACATTTACAGAAACATTAGGCTATCAAAGGTTTTGAAATATTTACTAAATTCACCTTGAGTATTTTTTTAAACTTTTGTATTGTTAAATAACTTGGGTATATCCAAAACACGTCACGAGATTTAATGAACATTTAAATTGACCATTGGAATTTCTTCAAAATGAATTAAAAATATTTTTTAATGTTCATAAAAATACTCAAACTAACCAGCGATTAGTAAGCAGGATTCTTATCATATAAAAGATTACGGAAATATTTCTTCTATTACTTATCTAAACGATGATTTTTTATATAATAATTGAAAAAAATAGTTGGTTACTTATATGGTAGAGTAAAAAAATATTTTAGCTATAAAAAACAATAGCTAATGTCAAAGTTGTTAATCCGGTTCTATTTTTGCGTAGTATAGTAAGATGTACAAAAAATACATTCTGTCATAAAATAATATGTCATTGTATCGAACTCGTTTAAATTTCGAGCCCCAAGCGGAGGAATTTGTTACTTCAATCATAATAATTATTCATATATTTGAATACTCACATTGATCCTTTGGCAACTGTCATGTTAAGGTTACTTAGGACGGGATTGGCATTTTTCTTCGAGCCATACGCTTTGAATGCATGTCTTACACATACTGCCTGCTGTCGTTTACTAAAAACCTGGAAAAAAGTATTACAGAATAAATGAGCAACAAAATAGAATAGTGACATTTGGTCGGCACAATTTTGCCCACTGAAATTTTTGGTTATCTTGAAAATAAATGGCCAATCAAGACCCTGAGACTTTCAGGATAATGACATTTTTTTTGAAATGTGTAAACTTGAACACTGCAATACTTTAAAATATAGATGTGCTATTGGCGGTGAATTAACGGAGGTGTTGTAAAAAGAGAGTAAAAACTAAACTGATATAAAAATCTGGAAAACAGCTTCCTAATAACATACTCAAGGCTACCAGAATATTATAAAAAAATATCAGAAGTCAAATGATTTCCTTGTATAATGCAAATGAACCCCTGTCGAGAAAATTTATATTTGAGCTTGTCGAAACGACTTGATGGTAATAAAAATACAAATGAAAAAAAAAAAAAATAGAATGCAAAACATAAGTTTTCACAAAAAATTGAAAAACTGTGAAATAATAAAAAATTCTAAAATACATAGTTATCTTTTATATCAGTGATATTTCTTGAACATTCAGTGAACTCATTCCACAGTATAACAAACTAATTCCAAGCAAATAATAAAATATGTACACTACAAATATACGCATGAAAAAATTTGATCAATTCATTGCAATCAAAACATTCCATTTGCATTGTATGCGTAAATTCACATTATTATTTTACTAAGTGTTACTTTTATACGTACGGAGCTCTGTTGTGTTGTAATGGTTTTGTTATTATTGACTTGGTTGACTTGGGTGATTTTTGGGTCCATTTTGATTTCTTTGGGGTCATCCGTTAGCGTCGCCCCATGATTTACCACACCCCCTTCACTGAAAAAATAGAAAATAATTTGTTAAAAATTTGTTTATCAAATATGTGTAATAAATGTTTATTTCCAGATTCAGCAATAAACATACGCTTTCAAATTGTAAACGGTTTAGATTTTTGAAAATACCATTCAAAACGTAAAAACAAAACTCCAATTTGTGATCAATTTGGTTTCAATTCAATAGTTAACCAAAGAAAAAGCACTGTATAAGCAAAAATTAACCTTACACTAAAATCAGGTATTGATGAGGGTTTAAGAATGCCCGAAGACAAATTTAAATTCATCACCATTGATTATAAATTCTTCTTAGATAAAGCACCTTCTGTCCATAAATTAATTATTGCATGGTGAAACCAAGAGAGTGTATTAATGCGATATGTAATGTATTGCCTTATATTGCCGTCGAGTATGTTTCTTCACTCTTTAATATTAAATTGAAACTATTTATCTTTTTATTTGAAAATATTGGTACATTGCACTACGTTGTGAATAGGAAGCTGCACTTCATATCTCATAATCTTATTTCAATACTTGGTTATAACCTAAAAAAAATCTGATATGAATTTTATACAATCTTAACGACGTTTTAAGTATGAATTGTTTCGTTAAATTAATTTGTTATTAATTCAATTTACCATTGGAATGGTAAAATTCAACAATTAGTGACCATGCTTTAGTACTAATCTATTGTGGTATTTGAAGTTTTTGCCAGAGAGTTCGTTCATCTATCGCAAGGAAAACCTTGGAGCGCATTTATTATAGAAGGCTACTTTTGGAATCTATTCATTGGAATCTACGAAATGGCCAACCGGAAAACATATACGGCCAAACTAAGTGGCCCGTCAATCCAAAGCTAAAAGTTATTTAAGAATTTGTACAATGTTTAATTATTAAACCGAATGATATAATTATTGAAACGTTTCAAGTTTACGTAAATTTTAAAACCATAATTGGCATAAATCATTTTGACAAATTTTCACAGACATAAGTCAAAGCTAACTAAAAAAATAGTAAGGCTACATGTTTTTGATTAAATTAGATTATCTAAAGCTAAAATCGAAGTTAATTTTATACCCGTTTATAGAAAATCCATTAACTCCTGAAACTGCATATGTATTAACACTACGATTACAAAATCGCGCAAACTTTAAAGTCATCTTGGCTTTTCACTCGAGTGTTTTTTTGTCAAATTTGTATGAAATAGACAAGATATGTTTTTCAAAGTCACTATGTTTTCTAACCAAGGTTCCGTCCTTGCCACCTGTGGCACACATCAATAATACAACACGCACTGTCACTCGAATGGTCAGACTAGTTATTGAATTAATTTTTCATTGTGAAAATAAATTTAAAAAAATATGTTCAACAATGTGCAAACAGTTGACAATGGTCCGTTGTTTCACATTGATAGCGTGTTTTTTTCTCTCGAAAACAATCGCTACTGAATTACGTTAGTTTCTTGGAAATTGAGTGATTTTACTAATAAATAGTAATCAAAGTCATTGTATTGGCCTATATTTAAAATTCTATTGTTTGGCAGACACATTATTTCTTACAATTTCGTATGCTACAAAATCAACCAATAACACTAAAGATATGTAAGAAGATGCGTCAAACGTGGACTCATCGCCTTAATATTAAAAAAAATACAATCAATTATAACAAAAATATAAGTACAGAGTGTGTTTTAATAAAAATGAGTGAATTATTGATTGCATTTTGAAATAAACACAATTTATTATTGATAATTTAATTAATATAATACATTAAAATGGTTAAACATTGAAGAGAATCCTTGTGATTTCGAAGATCAAATTTACTGCTATAATTATCATCGGATATTTTAAATGACTTGAGCAAAAAAATGAACTTACAAAAAGTTTTGCTCGATTGATACAGAATGATATTTAAATTAATAGTAAGTGTTTTCATACAAACTAGTTCTATTAATATTCTTCCTCGCACGTCATACAAAGCAATCAAAATTTATTATAATCCTCTTTGTATGAATAGATATTTTGAAAATGACTTCTTCGTTCTTCTTTCAATGTAAGTTAATATTTTCAACTGTCGCTCATTTGTCAACTATGTATATATTTTTTTTACCGTGACCGCTCACATGTGATGCATATGGCTTCTTAATGGAGCTTATCTCGACAAATATTTTCTACGAGAACTGATAGTTACTCAGTTGCTCAACTTCTTTCTTTCGAAAAGAGTAAAGATAGAATGGATACGAAGACTATTGGTTAGCAAATCGACCTCACTACACCATTTGCTTATAGGATCGGATAGTGGGAAGGAATTTTTACACAACCCAAATACCCACGACTTCGAACGGAAAAGATAAATCGACAAGAAAAAAATCAGTTTGTACTGGGACTTGAATCCGCCATAGAAGCCAACGTCGTTCACTACTACACCACGGACCCGAGATATGATAAATTCTGTATTATATTTTCAATACATATATTTTTTTTTAATACACTTAACTGAATATTCTTCTGGAAATATATTAAATACAAGAGCGAAGGGTGAGTTTGATGCACGGAATAATATAATTTTGACGGACTTATGAAAAACAGGAGTTATAGCACTTTTATCATGATTAAATTATACTACTTACTAACAAATAATTCAGTCGCTACATAATCAAAAAGAATATATTGACTAATGATTGAAATGTAATATAGACCATCATGGTTTTATTAATTAGTTTATTTTGTAATAACCGGTAATTATTAATGAAAAACATTCTGGCTCACTTCGTTCAAGCCGTAAGGTATTTAAATCGATAGATAGTATTTCAACATTGTCGTTACAAGCCAGTCGACTAAATCAAAATACATTATAAAACGTTTCGCAAGAAAAAACGATTACCAATACTTTATTTTGAATGGAGATATATATTTACATGTATAATGATGATAGTGTGATACAAATCTACTCCAATAAAATCTATGAAAAATACTTTTTGAACCGTTTGTCTTTTGCCTTAAAACTTTCAAATGATGCATGTATATACCGTGAGGTAGTGAAATTTTCTAGTTATAACTATTTTTAGCTGGCCACATCCAGCTTTTACTAATTATTGAATTAAGGCAGATCAGTATCTGAATTTCAGACGAGGTGGATGTAAATTTAGTAAAATTTGTTCGATTCCTGTTATTAATATTGAGAAAATATGTTGTTAAGTGGGAGGTTGAAGTTAACAAAAATATTAATTAAAAATAATACTGGTTCTTAAAATGTATAGTACGTTTAGCATTGTGTACATATAATTACTGATGGTCATATACGTCCGTATACTATTTAAACCTGTATTAGAAGGTATTTATTACATTAATATTATATAGCTTATAATCAATTCAAATGATTTATTGTAAAAAAACGATAAATTAAGTTTAACATTTTAAACAAAATTCTATTGATTATTCGTAACCGTTCAAAGTCTTTATATTTGATGACGTAGATGTCGTAGATTATAACCATAACCTGATTTTAGCTGTTTTATTTTGTTTGTATGTAATCCGATTATCTGAAGACGACTTTTGAATAAATTTATAGCTTTATTGTACATTTTCAGCTATTTAAAAAAAAGATATTTATGTGAATTTAAAAAGTTTACGCAAATTATTGCAAGAAAAAGGGATATTTATGTAACGACAATCTTGCATCACATTATTTAAGGATATAGCGTCTTATCCATAGCGAGGAAAAACTCGGGTTTCAATTGTATTTTTTAAGATAATTCTGGGAAGATCTTTATTGACTCTATGTATTAATTTGTTTGATGTGTTTATATGATACTTGTGTTTTTTTTAAATCTTTTCGCAATAACATAAAACAAAATGTTTCTCTGAAAAGTGAAGGCTTAAGTTACTTAGTCACACGTTTTTATACGTAATAAGAAACGAGGATACAATTTCCTAACCAAATTTCGTCATGCAGATCTCTTGGTTAAAATAACATCGCTTTAATCTTGAACAGAAAACAGCGGGTTTTTACACTCGATAATTTAATACATAAATACTTATCATGTTGGTTTTCATAGCCTTGCGATGAGTGCATTAGTCATTTTTTTATTGAATGAAAAACCGCAATTGCTGTAACCAAATTTTTTGAATCGAAACATATGACAAATTATATGATTGCGGCTTATACAGAAAATGATTACATTACCAACATTGGAATTCAAATTTATAGATAACTAGTATTGCTACCCGGCGTCGCTCGGACTAAGCGACCAATAATTATTTAATGTTATATCATTCGACATAATTATATCACAAAATCTAACATCCAAAATAGAGTTAAAATAAAATCACAAACTTTATTTAATTTGATGACAGCCGCCCCATTCTCGCCCATTAAAAAGTCCAAATTCAAGGAAAAAATCTAATTTGCTGTCAAAGAAATGTCAAATAATACCTTCACGTAAATAATAAACATTATTATTAATTAATAAAAGCCGGGAAAAGTTCAGTAGAATACTAATTTATTACATTTTGACTAAATGTTTTCACCGATAATAATTCAAACATATTTTCTTTCATATTCGTTTTTATGACAACTTAATGACGAACAATGCCAAAGGGAATTACAGACCCACATACATACATACGCCGTTTCGGTTTTATATATAAGAAGATTACGGCTCAGTTTTTACAAACTGAAAGCTTATTGTTTGAATCGTGTTTAAAAAAAATGTCGTAACAATTTAGTGATAGTAGAAAAATATATCGACTATTCTTAATTTTAGAAATGATCATTCCAAATGTTCTATATTTCATAAAATTTTTATAATAATTACAAACGAAATAATTGACAGTTCGTTAATACCTTTATAGTAATCGTATCACCATGGTGATATTCACGACAAACAAAAATACTCTTTGAATATTTGATATCTTTTCATCAATCGGCTTAGTAATAGATTGAATCGATTCATTTTACATTAAATATTCCAAGTAATCTACATACAATGTCTTACAAAAGTCACTGGGAAAATATCAGGTGTTTTGAAATGATACCACGAGAGATCTGTTATTATTTATTCTACTCACCACGGTAAAAATAATGCCATACGTTATCTGTTCATATTTAGTTTATAAATCCATACAGTAAACGCCTTATTAATTTTAATACTATCTATTTTAATCTAAGAGCACAAAATGGTGCATTTTAGATTTAACGATATTCTTATTCAAAAGTTAAGAAAATAAACATTGTACCCAAAAGAAAGATTTATTTTAAGATCTACAATACGCTGTCTTGAACAAGAAATGAGTAATTAAATATTTTTCCACTCGTTGCCTCTCCTGTGTTTTACACCATTTATACATAAAATTCTATAAATATAAAACTATTTGTAAAGAATTACACCGATTAGATTTATCAACGAAATAAGGAATAAAAACAAGGAATAAATTTAGCATTAAATTATTCTCTCGAGACCTATCAATCTGGTGAGTCAAGTTTTATTATTGTAATAATAGATGACCGTTTTGATTGAATAATATAAATAAATTACAATCGTTTTGGCAAAAAATCGTCGAAAAACAAACAAACAACACCATTCCGCGTGAAAGTCCAAAGACTACCATGAAAAAATGGCCGTGGTGACATCTTAAATTATTATTCAAATATTGAAAAATTTTCAACAACATTATATTATATAAGACTGTGCGCATATTAAGTATCAAATCTGATGTATAAATTCATACTATATATATATGTATTCAAAATAGCTTGCAAACTATGTATCTACGAATGAGGAAAAGATTGTGCTGAGATATGAAAGTAGATATAATTCAATTCATTGCAATCAAACATTATTTTACTTTCTAAGATTAAGCCAAACGCATAATAAAGGATCAGCTTCTTGCTTTATTTTCTCCCCGACTCTTTTTCTTAAAGAAGATACGTACGTATGCTACTGTATGTAATGTTTTTTCACACCAATGTTTTTTTTTGATTCTAGTGATGAAACTTTTTGGAACTGTTTATTATATGTAACATAAAACATTTTGAAAAAAATTAAATGTCAACATTAAAATAAGTGCGATTATTATTTTGAATACATAATAGGCAACTAACATTTTTTAAGGATATAAAACTTTACTACGTCCAAAACTTAAAAATAGCTCCAGGTAGTCCTCAAGCGACGCTTCGTCTTATAAAAAATCGCATCTTTTTCTTCGGACTGGATATTTTCTTGTAGACATAGTAAGACATAATGAACTCATTAGTTCTGTCAACTGATTGATAAATCATACTCATAATGACAATTATACGGAGTAGATATGATAAAAAGGGAGAAGTGCAATAGATTTAGAAATGAACGGTTGGAGAATCCGAAGAAGAATGAAAAAACCACTATATTACTGCTCAAACAAAAAATGTGGATGACGCAGTTAGTTTTTGAAGACTGGTTTTTAAATTTGTTTATGTCAGAAGTAAAGTATTATTTTCATCACCAAGGAATTCCATTTAATATTATATTAATACTAGACAATGCACCAGGACATTCACCAGACATAGGAAATTTACATCCTAACGTCAAAGTCGTGTATTTATCTCCTAATACCACCAGTATCTTGCAACCCGTGGAACCATTGCCAGATTGAAGATGTTGTATACCGATTTATGTATTGGTTAATAAATAACTAAAAATTTAACAATAAAAATACATAAATGTATCTAATGATGAGTATGCACATGACATGATTTATATCATACATATTTTGTATGAAGTTCGACTTACGTCGTAAGTCTTTGAACCAAAGTTCAGGAACGTATCTCGAGTCGAGGACTACCTATGTATGTAATAGAGGTGGTATAGTTTCTGTTGATAACAAAATACATAACTGACATTAATAATATGAAGCTAATTCGGATATGAAATCCGACCTCAGTGCTTAATTTCCACGTGTAATGTGCCGTATTAAACGACTATCATTCAATCGCAACAGGTAGACTTACCACATGTAAGTTTTCTCGCGTCAATTTATTACTCTACGGCTGGCTGTATACAACATAACACGTAGAAAAAACTTGCATTCATTTTTCAATTACTGTTTTTTTTTTACTGTAGCCTATTTTAATTTTCAAGTACAACCAAAACCAATTATGAAATAAAAATATAATCTGAACGGAGGCGAATTTGACAGACATGATTTAAAATGATAATTTAACAATATGGTATCTACAATTTGCTGCTTAACGATACTTAAAACATCAAATATGAGATTCTTTACAAATAATATGCTTGCTCATCTAGCAATATTTCTATGCGTGCAGTAAGATAAAGAATTACGTCATATGGTAGTCGAGATGAAAAATAAATAAAAAGTAACCAAGTGCTTTTATACTACAAATGTTTTTCTCGTGTTCACAATACAAAGTGTATTTTCGTCGCCCCTTTTTGTCAACATGAGTTTAGTAGTGTGATCAAATTTTGGTGCTCGATTCACGGCAGGAACATAATACATTTTTTGTCAAATTATAAGCTAACTACTCATTAAAAATATTGCTACTTCGGATGTTGAACAACACTTATACAACGATTCATAAAGTTGAAGATATTATTTTTTTAATAAAATAATATTCCAATTTTTTCACATTTTAGTAATTAATTTTTACGATATGATCTCTAAGATAAGATTTAATTATATTGTAGTCTGTTTTGCTAGCAATAAACAACCATAATAATATACGTATACAAGTATTTGAATACAAAATAAATCTCGTTGGTGAAATCCATCCCCCTTTCGGCATTGATCAATCAGATAGCCATGGCAACTGGCGTGAGGTTGAAAGAAAAAAAATACCATTACATTGATGAAACAGACGGAATTCGGGGGCAGATAAATAAATTTGCATATTTGAAAAGTGTTTGCATAGCGGTAGTTTTTTAAAATGTTGTTATTTTAACCCCGACAAAGAAATGCATCTTTCTTTAACAATTTATTTAAATTTGACTTTACGAAGATACGAAAAAAATGTTACTTCATATAATATACATATTCGATTATAATTTATATTTGAAGTATTTCACTTAGGTAATCGGTAATAAATTACGGAAAGCTTCCTCGCAAAAGCTTAAATAATTATTATTATACACACAAAATTTTAATTGGTAACATAAAAAAATAATAAGACATTTTTTGTACTTCTACCACAATAAATATATTTGGATCGGGACCGGTTTCGCTTATCGCGAACATTATCAACTCATCAATTCAACTCCAGTTGAAACTGCTCGCAATGAGCGAAACCGGTACTGATCCAAATAAAGTTAATGTTAAATAAGGACAAAAAATGCCTTATCATTTTAATATAATGCCATCCCACCAAGTACTGACAGTGAACCTTAAAAGTGATTGTTTTACCACTGATTGCGACACTCGTTTTGACTATATGAAATGCAACTTCAGACTAACTTTCGTTGGTCTGAAGATGGCTCTCATTCAGGCAAAACCAAATAGTAAATAATAATTCTATATCACGTATGTAGGTCGGAAAAGCGAGAATACCAGCTTGATTACACCACCGTTAGGAAAAAATGCCAAATTCACAAGTATTAGGCAACCATAAGCTCATTACGCGTATGTAGGTTTTGTTATCGCATCGCGCAATAATAAATTTGACGAAATAATTTAATACGGTGGTATGTATTCTTCCACCGCAGAAATCTTTATCGGGTTTGACCATCGGATTGAGACTCATCCGATGTCCGTTCGTCGGCTGTCCTATAAACTTGGCCAAGGTCCTGCTGTGGTTTGGCGAATCGCTGTTAGGATGATCGCAACTAACTAAAAACTCAACAATAAGTTATAGACATCTTACGCAATGAAAACAAAATACAAGTCAACGGTATTTAGATCTAATATATAAAAATCAATATTTGTTTGTTTCGCACCATATGCGCTGCCATACCGTTCATCCGATCGCAATGAAACTTTGACAACATTTTTGCTTGCACTTTCGCGGATGTTTTTCGCATAGTAAAATTAACTTACAGTAGGTCTTTTATATAAAAATCAATGTTTTTTCATATTTTATGCACTGACATACCGTTCATTTTGACAACTTATTGTTGCACTTGCGCAAAGGTTATAGACATGGTACAATTAACTTTCAGTAGGTGGCGCGTGTAGACAATAAATTATTAAGTTTAACAATAAACATCATTGCCCGTCCAGCAACAATAATTTGAGTCGTATCGTATCAAAAGTAGAACTATCCACTTCGATCAATATTTCGAGAAAAATACGAAATTCGTTTTGTTGGCTTTTTGAGTTTGATTTACATTTTCAATTTTAAAAACAGCCCATACAATCTTGAAACTTTAAATCAGCGGCTACATTGCAACATCACTTATATATGAATAATTCGGTGATTGGTCGAAATTATGATTGACCAAACCATTATACTCTTGTTTCCAAAGTTGTGAACCGTTCTGGTTTTGATACCAACCATCATTTTATTTTACGTTTTCGAGATATTGTTAGTAAACAAACTCAAAACGGTCTTTTAATTGCGGAAAACCGGCAAACTGGTCATTGTCTGTAAAAAATTGCAATTGCGAATAAAAAAATCCATAATCAGCAGAATTAATAAGTCCAATGCCGCTACATAAAATTTATACACACGTTGCATTAATAGTTACACTTGAATTGCTTTGGCATTTAAGCTGAAATAAAATGCTTATTATAGATATAAATAACGACGTCTGATTGGCAAATCGATAACGGGTGAAATAACGGTTTCATTGTTATTGTTAAAAAATACTTCAGTTGTGATATCATTCATTGTTTATACTGCCGTTCCAGTGAAAAAAGCAGTAACCCGCAAAAATGTGAAATTGAGTTATGAATGCCATTTGCTTAATATTTTTGTAAGCTACATATATATGGTGTTGAATTTTATAGCAGCATTATAACTAAAATACTCTAAAAAATAACTCTTTGTTAAAAACGGACACCTGCTAAAAGTATGAGAATGTAATAATTGTATAGTATGAGAATTTTAAGTATAAGAAAGCAAAGCTCTAGTTTTCTTAGCAAAGAGGCATTCAATGTAAAACTACTTGTTTGTTTACTTTTGTTTGTTTGTATTTGTTAAGAAATAAGTTAATTTTCGCATGAAACGCTTTTAATAAATTCTAAATAAAAATAAACACATTATGTCATTTTTCTCTTAAGTTTGTAAAAGTCCTTTACTATATTCTTGCTTGAAACGGCAGTATACTCAACGTTATATTTTCAATCAAATATAATCATGAATAGATACGATTTGATTGCCCAACCAACTGCCGTTATGAGCATGCAGCCACTGTTTCATACGATCAAGTAAAGAAACTTATTAACTCCGCATATGTTGCTTAAAGAAGAGAATATAATTGAAGTTAAAAAATAGTTCTTATATTCAATATATAGAAATATTGTTTTGATAAGCCACCGTATTTTAATTGAAGGAAATCAGTCGACATTTCAAACCCATTTTGTAGGCAAACATTGGAATAATATATCGTGGACTATTGCTTAGTATTAAATCCATCGATAATTTAAAATTACTAAGATAATATATATAAACAACAAATGTTATGTGGAATATTGCGACAAAATATTACAAACGAAAGCCGATTTACACTCATTACAAACTATATTACTTTCTTTCCAGCATAACTTTAAAGTGATTTGAAACACAATTATTCCAGGGACAATAATTGTTAATCGTAATATATTGTCCATCTAAGGAAATATGCTAATATAATCTGAATTGATTTTATTATATTCAGGGTGACATTTTGAAGTATTTTTCCATGACAATTGACATTGAGAATGGTTAATTAATCATAAATGGGTAATTAAATAGGCATAATTTATAGTTGGCTATTTTTATACGAGGCTATGGGCAAGCACGTATGATGCACAACCATACACGTCTTCGGTTGGATAAGTCTGAAGGTGAAATAAAAGAAATCGAAATGTATGATGTATTTAATCGTCTACCTTAATCGAAGCACATACCTCAAAAGGAATGAACTCATCCGAAGATAAAAGTGTTGCATTGAGTTTCTACATATATGCCCTAAGTGATACAAAACATTGCAACAACGGAAGTACTGGAAAACATGTTTTATTGTTGTACTGAGGGTATAACATGACTAAATATAATATTTTGACAGATTTAATGTAATAAATGTCAATTCTTGATGGAAAGGTATCATATTGAAACAAATTAAAAATATTATTTTGTACTACTTCCAAGTATTTACATATTATTTTTGGAATAAAAAAAGCATTTTATTAATTTAAGTATTGCATATTTCGTCATTATGTAGAATTGAGACGAATGAAAAAGAATAATTTTTGACAGGAATCTAAATAATTCAGTATGTTATAATAAAAGCAGACACAGTTAAAACAGAGAATCACACATTTTTCAATAATAATTTAACCAGAGAAATAGATTTAAAAAATTAAAAACATCTTAAACATACATAAAGACTTTTGAAAAATAAATATATTTACTTATCCAATTAACATGTAATTAAAATGGCTGAATATTTGGAAACGTGAATAATTGGTATTATATTTATCGACTCTTCTCTTCGACTTTTATGATGGTAATATTCACTTCCTGTACGATATGCATTACATAATATATGGAAGCTAAGCTTAGTTATTATATTGGAAATTATTTAAGTACAGGTTTATTGTTATATTGAGTAAGAATGTAATTTAATTTTTCAGTAGGCACGACTAATTAATACCATTACAAAGTGATATTGCAAATCAAACTGGTAATTTAATATTATGATGCAAGACAACGTCTTGTCTTCCATTGTGATTAATTAACGATGAATTAAAGTAATGTTCACCAAACTTTCAACGCATAAAATAAAAAAAATTAAGCACGCTGTTAATTTTTCTAGGGGTATGTTGTAACGCAACTGGAATTTCGGTGAATATATAAAAAGTTTCATATCGATTAATTGATAGTGATGTATACTTTCTCGTAAGTTTTATAATTTCTGTGTATGAATATAGTTATGTTTCAATCGCCATTGGCTTAAGATTGCTAAATTACGTATCACGCCATTTTGCGCAAGTGAGCCTCGGCTAGTCTTAGCGTAATAATTCTGGTAAGTTTGCGACGCGGAACGATTAAGTAAAAGTTAACAAGTTAGTGATGTATACAGAGTAATGTAATTAATCAAGACGGATGGACGGATTTATGCGTTAAATGTGTAATGATATATTTTTACAATATGCGTTGTGTATTTATTTGGCTTTATATAAATGGTCACTGTAAATTCTTTTAGTAAATTTAAAAATTATAGCACATTTTTACTACTTATCCCACATTGGATTTATTAAAACCAGAACCGGTTTCGATCATCACAAGCATTATCAACATATATGAAATATAAAAATACAGCGTTATTTAAAAAAGCTAAGCAGGATAAATAAAGATATGACAAACAATTGATATTGCAAATTGTTCAAAATAAAATAAAACTAAATAGAGTTTAATTAAAATTTTGAAGACCTCTTAGCAAACAAGCTTCTATGTTGAAAACCAATAAAGTCATGATCACAAAAATGATCATGACCAAATTGATCATTGCCAACCATTACATCGTTTTTTAAACCATTTCCACTGCCAATGTGGAACATATAGACTCATAATGGACCTTATCTCAACGGAAGCGTTTCTACGAGAAATGATTGTTACTTGGCTGTTTTGTCGAAAAGAGAGGAGATAGAAAGATAGAAAAAGGACAGGACTATTACACTACATGGAAAAATCAATACATGAAACTGCCCGTACTGGGATTCGGATATAAATATACCCATATCCGCTTTTAAAAAGAAATATAGCGATGAAATACTTTTTTCCAAACCTTTTCACTAATTATCCTTTATGTTATATTTGGCGAGGGCGTGGTCGAATATCAATATTATTTATATCATGCTCGACACAAAATAGTACGTGACAAAATGGGCTCATAATTTATGGGCGAAAAAACCAAAGAGAAATATTTTAACTGTTGTAAATAAGCGGGTATAAATTGGGCTATGATTAAGTGTATTTCAACGCAACAACAGACTCGACGTTTTGAATATAAGTAGGTTATTATAGAATGATATTGAATGGTAAATAATAGACAGTTCAAAATGTCATAATGCAGTACCATGGCCACAACTTTATAATGCATTATATATTATATCTTGATATGATGTGGTATATACTTATAAACGCTAGTATTACTCAAGTGTAACGGCACAATCATAGTCAAAAACAATTAAGAACGATATATTATATAAAAAATAGCATCTAGATCTTGTCATGCGAGGATAGCCTTTTGGTCGCACATGTCTAAAATTATGATACGATAACTGCGCTTGAGACGTCGTTAGAAACTGTCACCTTTGAATAGTAAACGATTCACAAATAGTATTATTAAAAAAATGATATATTTGAATACGTATTACATTTAAACCTAAGCACAACTATAGGTAACGTTTCCATGCGATTTAAAGGTAAGTAGATTTTCATAAATATGTCGGTTTAGTTGAACTATGACAGTTCAGTTCGTGAGTCTTTCCAATTTGTTTCGTGATTAAAAATTATTGTTTTGTTTTAGGTTTGATTAATGACGAATACTACTCAAACCGTTTAATACTTGTGCATCATTCAATTATTGCCCATGATATTTTTTTAAAATTAATAATAGTCAATCAATCTTTTAAATAATTAGTTAAAACATTTAGCTGACATTGATGTCAATTTTAAACTGTTGATGGAAAAAATATTAAATATCACATTGATGTATTATGGAATAAACAACACGAATTTGAATTCTATTCAACTACAATATTATGCACTTTTTTATCGTCATTATTATTAGAGATGACGTCATTCGTACAAAAAGGTAGTGTGAAGTTTAAATTATTCATGATACAAATTATCGCTTTCAAATTACAAGTCAAATAATAATAAAAAACAATTTAGAATCAAGCCTGCAAACTCAACAAAAATCCCATTTTTGGTATTCTGGTTGTCATTAAGCTTGCCCTGTATGATGTATTCTTTGACCTAAATGGCTGGGATCCTTCATATAGTTTAACGTTGGATAAACACATTTGCGAACTCTGCATTTTTTGCCATCATTCACACCACCCAACTTATAAAATCATGGAGAAAAAATTTAACAACTTCATGGCAACAACATCCGTGTGTCCTTGTTTTTGATTGACAAGATATGTCACGCGATTAGTTGATACATTATATATTCATAATCTAATACTAGTAGTGTTGCTCAAATGGTAGTGCCGCATGTCAACTATACTCAACACTCTCACACATTCTGACTTGTTTTCGCATAATATAATAAATAGTAGTGTTTTCAAACAAATTTTAGTGCCGGATGTCATATGCCTCTAGGTCAGTGGTTCTCATGTTACTGCAAACCGTGCGTTTTAGCTGCGTCCGATTATAATTAAAAATGTGGTTTTACAAGCTTATTTGTCAACAAAGACGCAATTAATATCAATAGTAAATTGATATTTACATGACGAGCATGTTTAGGTCCATTTGACATACCTCACAAACAACAAACTGAAAATCAAAAATTTGGTGCGGCCACCAGACATTTTCTTAGGACCATTTATGTTGACGATGCGGCCACAGAGCAATTTTCCGTGAGAACCATTGCTCTAGGTCATGTACTGAAAAATAAATGTAATTAGCATGTTCAATTTGTCATCAATTTATGCTTCGCTATTTTGTGGATCTTTTAGATATTTTGAACTATAATTATGAATCACGTCGTTTAACTTACCAACTATTTTGCAAACCTTGTATAAGTGCGCAGATGTTTTTAAACTGCTGCGCGGCCGTGCACGCGTGCAGCTTAGAGGGAACATTGATTGTAACTAAGATAATCTTTAACATACTAAGCAACGAAATGAAAAGACATCACACAGTATTTATCCCTTGTAAATTATAAAACAAAATAGTGTTTAATATACCTCAGCGGTCTAAGTCCATATCGGCATATTTCACACGAATAACAATCTCCGAAATCAAAGTCACTTTCCCTATAATACTGTCGACGCTCTCGACATCTTGGTCTCCGTCTATGATGTCTTGGATGGTTGTCATGGCGACACCTTCGTCGAGATTCCGGATGGAGAGTTTGGTGTGCTATATTTTTCGGACATAAGTTTTCGAATCTCGGCGGTGGAAAAAAATCGTCACCGTAATTTGGATAATTGCGACACAATATGAAGTTAGAGTTGCTCTCCACACAATAGCACTGAACTTGACAACTACAAGATATTTGGTACATCTTTTTTTTTATCTTTTAAAAGTATATTTCGATAACTGAGCGAGGATAGTTCACTAAAGAAATATTGAACACATTTTTACGATTTAATACACACAATTTTAGCGCATGAAATGTTCATAATTGCCAGAGTAATGATTATAAAAAACTGTTTAATTTTTAGCTTGATTTGATAAGGCGCCGTTTTTAACATTGTTAATGTTTTAATAATATTGCTATGACAACAAAAAAACAATACTATAACAGTCACATAGGAGTTTTCTGCAGAACGACGATTACAATCAACTGATTAAACTGCAAACCTGCTAACTCCATTTAGGATTTTTTTTCAGGTGGCAGATTTTTTTATGACTTAACACTTATTAGCCATGCAGTAACCGTATTTAGTTGAACAATTGAAATTAATTAAATGTAAGTTACCAGCATGATACAAAGATTTGCTATTAAACTATCCTTAGCCAATGACAATGTTAAGTGATAGACTAAGGTTACTCAACGGTTAGACATGATGTGTATTATAAACAAAAATTGGAGTTTGCCGCTTTGCAGCTTAATCATTCGATTGTAAAAGTACGGTGTTATGTAAACTTTAAATTTTCGTTTTATTTTTTCGTATCTTTTTACGAGTGTTTATTTATCATGATTAAACGTGGGGCAATTGAATTTTTACACCATCTTAATTAAATACCCAAATAAATTTTTCAATAAAATAATCTTTACCATATAAAACAAAATTCAACGAAAATCTTCACCAGATTTGTAAAAAGAAAAAATACAATTTAAATTTGCTAATTAAATTTTCGTTAATTATTATTGATTCACGTATTAATCAACGTTATAGCAAAATAAAATAAAATTATTCACAGTAAAACACATCTCACAAATTGATGTCAAGGGTCATTATTAAACGGAAGTTTAAGATGTCCATATATTATATGTGCATACATATACTTCTGTTTCTACGTACGTATTCTGTTGTTAACGTATGTTCATACATGTCAACATATTCAGATACTCTTGATAAAACAAAATTACGAGGTTATTTTTATTAATTTAACATTGATTTAATTGATTCGAAAAAAACGATTAATGATGATAGCTAACTTTTTTAAGATATAATTTTAATATCTAATTTTAGATAATTGCACAACGTTGATTTACACCGATTAATAACGATGGTTAAAATATTTATTTATTTTTTCTTATTATTGAGGAATTATACGTTAAATGATCAGTTTGACACACTCCTCACGGAGAAAGACCAATGACTAAAGTAAGGCAAGATTCAGCAATTGCTTGTATGTCGGAAATCCATACTACAAGCATTCACCATATTTTAATTCAGTACTCGCTAAATGAATATTTATTTAACGCTATCATTCTCGCATTTACTCTCACTTTTTGTGTGATAACACTTTCAGTGTCAATTACTGAAAGAAAAATGTTTTATTGCTTTTCAAGTGTTCACTGTCAATACTTGGTGGAATGGCATAATAATAAAAATATTAAATCATTTTTAGTACTTATTCTAAAATTTCTTTCTAGATCAGGACCAGTTTCGTTTCTTGCGGGCATTATCTACTAATTTAACCTTACTTACAACAGTATTTAAGCCACTGTATGCCGATAACATCTTCGTTAGTTCGTATAGATTAAATGCTGTACCATTCCATAAGTTTTGACACTCAAACAAAATAATATTTGAGAAGGTACATCAATGTCGAATATTTGTGTCAGTTTTATAAAATTAAGCAAAACCAAATCGAATACCTAATTCATGGACAAGTTTATTATTTGGATTTAAATGTATTATTTTTTTATTTTTGGCTTAACAATTTTTTCACACAATAGAGCTTGAAAAATAAGGATAATGTTGTCATTAACAAGGAACCTATTAAACCAGTTAAATGAATATGAACTTTTTATTTAGATTTTTTTTTTGATAAAATTTGCTTTTTTCTTACTGAAATGGTTTTTATTTTAATTTATTATACTTTCATTAATCAACTAACCGACATTGAAACATAATTAAAGCCCACTTGACAAGTGAATTTATTACATCGGTAACATATGCGAAAAATGCCTAATTTAGTTTCGGTTTGTTATTTTTCACTACAGATGCCAGATAATGCATTTTTCGTTTAGTCACTAGAAAGTTTTCAAATGTAAATTATACATTTCACGGGCGCTTGCACATTATTTGCAATGACGTTTTTTACGTAATATACTTAAAATATTTATTAATGAAGCTATAATATCATATAATAACAGAGTATTAATAATTCAAAAGCAATTTTATATTTAAAAATAACTAGCATTATCTGGTCTGAATATTAAACGCCATTAACAACATATTTTATATTCAAATAATAATTTGCTTTAAGCAGATACAATTATTATTATATCTATCAATACAAGTCATTAAAAGCCCAATTAAAAGTTAGTGTATTCCTGATGCAAAATTTAAAGCAGAAAAATAATTGGCAGCTGTCACTTATGCAAAATATTTAAAATTGGAACATATAAGTATGTACTGAAATAAACAAAAGCTATAAACCATAGAAAATCTTCAGCTCTAGATAAAGTTGGAAAACAAACATAGAAGAATATTCTAGAGACTGGTACTCTTAAAGATAGATATTTTTAATATTAATACTTGATCCATTGAACAGTTGGACCGGGATCAAAGTTATGTTTTCAGCTCCCGAATAGGATGGCCCACACTAGAAGTTTGCTTAAAATGATTATTTTTTAAGTTTAACAGCTTGGCACGCAGCTTAATGGTGTATGTTATTTGGGGACCAATAAAAATATCGTAAAAGGTCAACTATAATTCAATAACTAAGAAGGTCAATAGTGTATAATGGTATTTAGATCAAAATAAATATCTTTATTCTTGGCGAATTACTCTTTTGTACGTACATATATGATGTAATAGTCAATATTGAGTATTTGACATACTCAGTGTGCTTGGCATACAGCCCGACACGTTCATGGTAAAAAATCAGATTGTTAACCAACAAAGGAAGTATGGCAGCATTTTTTGCATAATATTTGATTTTATATTGATTATGGTCGAACACGATCGCAATCATTTCCCTGTATGTACATGCTGTTATATTATCATCCATGTCACGCACAAGTCATTTTAGTCACATGTTTGGCTCAGTTTCACAATACTGGAATCTCTGTTAATATTTCCGCACATGCTAGTGCACGCAAACGACTCCGTGGCTCAATGGATATAGGCTATGCCATGACAGACTTATTCAAAATTATAATATATCATCAATAAATAATCAATATTTCGAAATGTATTTTATTATTATGTAATAAGTCTGTTTGCTCTCTCATATTTATATTTAAACCACAGATTCTTTTTTTTAATATGGATTAAATGTACTTAATGTATATCATTTTGTAAGAATGTAAAATTTTACTGGCTGTAAGATCGTCACACAACTTCGCTTAATAAAGAGGAATGGAGTAGCGAATGACATTATTAAAGGGGAAGTTGTTAACTAACCGCTCTCTCGACGCCATCTTAAAAATATGATATAGCTAATGGAAAGCGATAAAAATATCATAATCGATGTATTTGAATACAATATGAGGTATTTTGAAAAAAAAACACTGTATGTATTAAGCCCCTGAATATTACCATACCATGTAATCGATTTCACATTGTTTATTATCATCAAAAAAATAATAACAATATTCCACATTTTTTATTTAATACGACTGGATTCATTTATCATCCGTTTTCATCGAATATTCCACATTGAATATTAATACTATTACAACTTTATTTTTTCAAAGCGATATATTGTTTAATTCCAAAAATAAAATACCTGTTGTTCAGTTTCTTGAGTTTCACACCAATACGAAAAACAGATTCCAGAATTTATATTCTAAATATATTATATTAAGGAAAATCTGTTAACTCTAAATATAATCCTAGTTTATTGATGCATACAAAGCATAATAATGTAATCAAAATGTTTTTGTTTCACTAGTATGGTCTATTTATCAATGACAAAAAACATTTAAAATTAGAACATTTGAGAGAAAAAAAAACAAAAGACAATATTCACGAGCTCAAAATAAAATATATTTTGAAAAGAGGATGCGTTGTTTGAATACCTTAATGTGAATAGTTTTTTTATGAAGTACATCTTTCTTTATGGTACGCTTCACTTAATTGAATCGACTCAATTCTGATTTAAAAATAATTCATTCCACATCATCTGCAAATATATAAGATCATTTATTATGGTTCTATACGTAACCATGTTCCGTGGAGTATACGCAATCTTTCATAACGAGTGACCTTAATAAATACTGATCAGTAATTCGGTACACTTGTACTGAATTGAAAACACAATGCAATAAAATAACTCACATGCACTTAATATGTATATATCATTTAACTCAGTATGCATTTGTATATAAGCATGTGCTAAATTTTTGTTATATGCTTATAAACCTGTTTTCAGCATTAATTTGAAAAAATCATTATAGTTTTACTCTTTCTGATTATTTATCTGGTACGACCTTCATACGTCAAAAATATTTTGAAATAAATATAATTACATGATTTGCAGATCTCACTTACATTTTTTATTAAAATTTTATATCTAAAATTACTTAAATATTGCATCACTCTGCCTCTATTTATAGCCCATATGACACGTTCATGACAAGTGCATTCAGCATCAAAATAAACGCATAAAGCAAAAACAACTATTTCCTATCTTCGATGCTCACTTATTTAAGTATACTATAATAGATGTTATAATATTTTACTTCCCGGATTCGACTTAAATTACATAATTGCATGATGACAAAAAAGACAAAACCGTATCTTAAATAATAATTATTATCGTAGTTTGCTAGATATTTTTTGCGTGCTTCGGTTTGTCATTGGTACGTATGAAAAACAAACGATTATTTTATTGTTTGAGCAACACTTAGCCACAAAAATAACATTCAACCGAATGGTATTTTTATGCGACCCATTTTTTAATATTGCTATAAAAACAAATATTTTTAAAAAAATATCATTGAAATAAAACCACAAGGTATTCAGCTTTTAGGCGGTTACTTTAATTTGGATATATTATCTGTATTTAATAGCATATTTATTGAGATATTATATTTATTTGATGGTAATTACCATTAGACGTTTACTTTTTTTAGCTTGTGGCATTTACGGCGTTTCCACAGCACTTATAGATGCAAATAAATACGTTTAACAGAAGGAGTATAAATGAAAACCGACCACCTTGTCAACCTCCCGTGGAAGAATTAAGTGTGAATAGTACAATAAGATTAGATGAAGACAATTTATTATTGATCCACAAAAAAAGCGTTACGTTTTTAAGGAGAAACCCGTGAAAAAGATAGCGTTTATACAATCTTAGACATACAATTTTTAACCAGTCTTAATTTGACAAGATTTTTCTGCAAATTATATAATAATATGAATTGAGTAACAGCACAATTTTCAATTTAACTGTAAAAATTGTAGCCTTTAATTAAACAAGTACATGATATCACTTATCACCTTAAAAAATCGTTTTATATCTGTAGAGCTATAGTTTGATCATTATTTTTAAATCGGTTGATAATGCTCGCCATGAGCGAAACCGGTCCTGATCCAATGAATTTTAAGTGGAATAAGTACTAAAAATGTTTTATTTTAATGCCATTCCACCGTGTACAGCTTGAAACCTTTAAAATTTACTCGATGAAGTACATTAATATTTTGTTAAGTATAATGATCGTTTTCTTCTTAGATGGTCAAAATCATTTCACTAAGGGTTGCAGAATACGTGGAATAAGAGGAGAATTTTTTAATTTTATATTATGATGAACTTACACGAATTTACTACCGAATCCATCGAAAATAGAAACAGTTTATTGCCATGTCGCCTTGTAAGCTGAAATACGAGGGTCTTGTGGTTTGACATATGCCTGTGGCGACGATAAGCGTTCAGTTGATAGTCGATTGCACCAACAATTAAATTATTTCTGCCATTCAATCACCGGCATTGCAATATTTTCTCACCAGAAGCGTGTAAGGATTGCAATCGAGCTTGGCGCATTGGCCCATTCGTTTTCAACTTAGGATGCACCTCACGATTAAGGCCAAGGCTGTGTCGCATTTATAGCGAGCGTAAAAAGGCGTTAATGACTTGACACATTCGTATTGCAAATCCAACCATATTGTATCAAATTTGGAAATACCATCAAATCATCATGTCACATTCGAAAATGTTAAATTTCATTGTGAAATTTTAAAAATCTCTTAAATCGAAAGTTTTAACGGCAATTTATGTTTTTATTTCGCAAAAAAAATGTGTCTGAGCAACAGATAAATGAGAAATATTGACATTTAATATTTAGCTTCGTATCGGTTTCAGCTCACATCAGAATAATGTCCATTCAGATAACATACCTTTTAATGAAATAAATTATATCATAACCAATGTAAACTGATCTGGAATATTCCGGTACTTGAAATGTAAATGCCATCAATATTAAGGTATTCACTGTCAATACTTGGTGGAATGGCCTTAGAAGAAAAATAATAACATTTTCAGTACTTATTCCACATTGTATTAAGTTATATCAGGACCGGTTGCGCTCATCGCAAGCATTATCAATTAAATACGATAGTCTCATAAATATAACTTATTAATTAACTGCATAGGTAATATGTTCAACATGTGAGTTTGACAAATTATTTTAAAGATAACTTAAATAAAATGAAAATATGATAAGGTGTAAATTATCTTAATTTTAAAAAGGGTTAATAAAACAATGCCAAATCCGTTATAAAAAAACTAAGCCACTTAATATTTTCTTTGTTTATCCTATTCTTAACTCCTCATTGTTTTGTCGGGTTTGATGTGTATTACTGGTTTGACGCGAAACTGTATTTAAATTTCGAAGGATCTCCCGAAGCGTTTTGAAAAGTATAGAAGTGTATAAATTTGTATAACTTTAAAATTTGAAGTCTACATAAGACGGTCAAGTAATAAAAACTGGCATACCGATCGATTGCGTTATTTGGTATTTACCCACACCGTCTACGTCTAAGTTGTGCTTGCGCAAGCATAGGCCGCTGCAATTGCATCAGTGGAAGAATCATTTTCATTTCTCAGTGGACAAGTACCAGGCTCTTGGTTCTTGCATACCAAAATAATTATATTATAGAAACAGCACGTGTCGACTGGATTGACCTGATCGTTTCTCAGAACGTAAATCTATTGCAATCGTACAAGTGGATTTAGACATACACTGCCCACAAAGTGGCCATTGGAATTTATGACAATGATATAGTCGCAGGGGACGTACCAGCTTTGTAGCAATGAAATAGATATGAGATAAAGTGAACTTGATATTTCTTAAATATCACTTGTAATAATCTTAAATTTGAGAATAGTTTATCGAAATTTGATATTATATACCTTAAACCAATTGAATTGGTTTTGAACGTTTAATTTTATTGATCTAATATATTTTTAAAAATAAAAGCTGTTGATTTAACAAGTATAAAACACTACAGTTGGGATTATAAATTATTACTGACGAGAAAGCCTTTAACATAGGCCACACACTTTACTTAGTACGTTACTAAGTTAGTATTTTTTTTATAATACAAGTGTAGGATATTCTTTAATACTAATAAAAACATTGGATTAATAGCATACTGTTTGTCATTTTGATACACTGTTATGGTATTTTGATAGTTTCGCTGTTCACAATATTAGAGATAACACAGATGCAGCTTAGAAGAATTAAAAAAGGTTCAAACGGAAAAAAACAATTTAATTTATTATATTGTTGATTATACAAGATTTCACGTTGAAAATTTCAAAATTTACCGATTTCTAATACACATTATTAAATAGATAATTTTATCATTCCACATGAATATAACAATTATTAAAACAAGCTAGTGAAGGTTTTTTTGTCTAAATAAAAATAGAATGTAGCTCTTACAAATCTGTTTTTATTTATCGTTTGAGAATATCTTGTTTTGAAATTTTGTGGTATTTTGAAAACAAATTGCTTCATTTATTATTAGGAAAGTGTCTGCACAAAGAGATTTGACCGCCCTTGAACTTTGACTTTGGAATATGTTCATCCATGAACAAATGCACTACTGTTGCGATCAACAAGAACTTTCGGTTATGATTAAGTTTGGTATTGCCAACAACAAAATAATTTTAAATGTATTTATTATCATCTGCTTAAATTCTGTGCAAGATTTTATTCAATGAATAATCATGAAAAATAGAAATCAACTTATCATCTATCGATAAATTTTAAGTGATTCTTCATATTTGTTTCTGATTAAACAATAAAAATATAATGTTTAATTGAATCTCTTAAATCCTCGAAAAAACAATTTTAATAAGAAAACTTATTTACTTTAACCTTGCAACCTAGTCATTTTAGCCGTAAAATCATTGTTTTTTTATTGTTATAAAAAGAAATGCAACTAGACACAATGATCTAAATCAGTGGTCTCCAAACTCAATAAGGATGTGAGCTACTTTTATAAATTGAAATGGTCTGATGAGCTCTTATATATAAGAGGCTTTCTACCAAATAAGCATCTAGCATACAAACTATTTTTAATTCATTTTTAATAGTTCAATGCAGAATTTTGATTTCCCTTAAGTAATGGTCAGAAATCATTACACGTCACATGTTGATTTTTGTACCTAAATATATAGAAATAGAGTTAGAAACTTAATATGTATGATAAAAACCAGTCATTTTGCCACACTTTTTTTAGATATTTAAATTATAAATGTAATTTTTCAAGACTGCTGTTTTCGCGCCCAAACGATTGACAAAATTTGATCCTAGTCAAATTTACAAATATACTTCAAATATCTTACGCGAGCTACTGAAAATGCCACCGTGAGCTACCGGTAGCTCGCGAGCGACTGTTTGGCGATCACTGATCTAAATCAATAAAGACATTATTTTATTTAAGGCTAACTACCTAAAAAAATATTTGAGGTTAGGTACTGCTTATCCCTATTCCCAAATGGATACAGTCCCATATCATCTTTTAATGACAATACAGTTCAGTAAATCAGTTTATAATGCTCGCGATGACCGAAAATGGTCCAGATTATAATACATATAATGTGGAATAAGAACGAAAAAAAGTGTTCTTGATATAATATAATGCCATTTCACTAAGAATTTACAGTGAACACCTTTAAAGTGAATATAAAGAAGGTTAACATGAAATCTTTTCTTACGTTTTTTAAACATAAGAATTTTATCAATCACGAACAAAAGACTGTGAATCACAAAAAACCTCTTGACAGTGAAAGCGAATTGGACAGATTGCACTCTTTATATAAAAAAAGATTTTATAGGCATTTAATGCAGGGAGGAGTCCAATTTGTTCTATGGACTGGTGAAGCATTATAATTTTTAATATTCGATACGATTTTTTAGATATTCCAAGTGACTTATGTACGTTATAAGTAACATACCGTGCTTACACTTCAATAACAGTCGCGTCACTAGACGGTGCGTGTCGAATGGCTAAGTGTTACTTTATTGGAAGAATTATCACTGGAACGCGAGTCTTATTCATCCTCAACACTTCGTCAACAAACGCCTGGCGATTTTTGCAAACTGTTCAGTGCTGTGTGGAAATGATTATTTCTTCAATTTTGCTCCAATACCAACCATGCGAATAAAAAAATAATAATACGGTAAGAAAAATAACAATGTATTTTAATTCTACATAAATTATTTTATAGATTTGTTGATAGCTATTTCGGCTTACGCCCTCGTCAAAACTATATATATATAACAGAATAGTGACGAGGGCGTAAGCCGAAATAGCTATCAACAAATATGTAAAATAATTTATGTAGAATTAAAATAAATTGTTATTTGTCTTACTCTATTATAATGGAGTTCTACCAAGTAAATGCCTACTCAATCAACAAAAAAAATAATAACAATTTACATTTATTTTAAGATAACATTTTTGACAAAATGAAACATTATATATAATTAATTAGTATTGTAATCCACGTTCGACAAACTATACAATATTTTTAATCTGTACAATGATGACACACATGAAATAAATATTTTCCTATCTCTTATAATTCTATCTAAAAAGTAATTTAGGGATGTATTTCAACTAATAGAAAATAAAAAAATCATTAAAAATATTTTATTGAATTTTAAATTTGGAATAACCTTAAATCTGAAATATTTTTCAAGCTATACAGCTGCTTTATTTTGTCTTTTCGTTTCGGTACTTTTTTGTTCTTGACAATCACATCGCACAATTTTCAAAGATTCATCGATCATAAATCATTTGAATCGATGTATTACAAGCATTGCGATTATTAATCTGTACAATAAGTTTTAAAAAGACAGAAACTATTCGACGAATAGTTTGCAAAATCAAAGCTTAACAAATTCGTTCCAGTGGTATTTGATTAAAGTTTTGTACATCGGCTATTTTATATGATAATACACCGAGAGTGTCAAACAAAGAACAATTGAAGTGGTTTGCTATTAAGTACACAGCTAATTTATATGCCATCATATTATATAACAGATATTAAAAGACAATACATACTTTAACTAATTGTTTCAACTATATATAAGAAAACAAATAGATTGACATTGAATAATTCTAACATTTTTGAGCACTATCGTACCAATACATTTTTTTTGAATTATGTTGATTAGTTACAATTTTCTTTGTATTAAACTTATTATTTTAAGCCACATGTATCAAAAACCAACGAAAAAAACTTAATTATATCTTTGATCCGAAAAGAAAGTTGACAGGAGCTAAAACCTTCCTTTGGGAAAACTAAATGTTTAAATTGAATGTGATATAAACTAACAGTGACTTATCATATCAGTGTTAAAATGAGTATTTTTCGTTATCTATTTAGATTTTTATTGACATTTCATGAAGTGAATTGCACTTTGCAACTTACAACTTATTTTTTTGTCAACAAATAAATCAATCTCTGAAACGATTTCAATACGTGATAGAAAAGTCTCAAAACAAATAATTATTAGTTATTCGATTGAGCGATAATTCATGATTCTTTAAAAGCTAATTTACCAAAAACCTAACTTTTCATTAAGGAAAATCAAAATTGTTAAAAGGAAACATATTAGGTTTACACACACAATTGCATTTGAATTCATATAATATATAAGCCAAGCGTTTTAGATCTAAATCGCAAAACAATAAAGTAAGTATGTATGTTATACCTTACCTTCATATTTGGAAAAGGTATGAAATAGTATTTGTATAATGTAATAGAATAATTACAAATCAAATCAAAGATAATAAAAATAAGGTTAACTTACGTAATAAGCATTTTGCTGTTTAGTCCCAAACAGTTTAGAGTTGATTCTCGATTGTCCACAATTAAAACTAAAACTTGGCACCTTCAGTCAATAAAGCTGCTGCTAACAATATTTTCATATATTTTTTTTTCACAACACATTTAGTCGACAACTGAATCACAATTTAGAAAAAAAGAAAATTATTAGCTATATGGATTATTTGTACACACAAAGTAAATATGAATATATCATTGATATACAAATTCACTTTTAACATGTAAAAAAAACCTATCGTTTTCCTTTTCTCAATATAGCAATCGGATTAGCCAGTCGGCTCACTATTCATTTCGGAAATTCATAAAAAAAAATATCTTTTCAAATACTATTATCACTTATCGTTTGTAAATTTATTGCGTGAATGTTAATACTTTGTGTAAATTTAAGAATTATACATAACCTAATTAATTATGAATGATTTTGGACAAGATACTGTTCGTTTTATGGAAATCTATTAATTAAAAACAAAGCGTCAAGTATCCTTAATCAGCACTGTTACTTGAGATGAAAATAAATGAATCATAACTGAAAACATTTATTCCAAGCGTGCTCTTTTTTTAAAACTATAAAAAACCGTTTGTGACGTCCGCGTTATGAACTTTTCTACCTTTTTTCGTGCAAATATCAAATTTATTATCATGATCGATCTTTGAATAGCAGCAAATATCAGATTGTTTTTTTGTCATTAAAAATTCTCCATTCGATAATATAATATTTCATCAAGAATATTTACTATTCTGCAGACCGTGATGAAACTGTCCAATGCATTAGTAATCTAACCTGTTGGTGTGTTCATTTATGCAAAACGCAATTATTTTGACATAACATAATAACGCGGCAACATTTGTTAGTAGTGACAGTCTACATACATACATATAAAGTATTATTTAATAATACATAAAAAACATTGAGCTCCACGAAAAGAGGGCATGTTGTTTTTAGCTGCAATGGACCTTGATCAATAGGCCATTTTTTTGTATGATTATTGTTTACCTTACCAAACTAAGACGCGTAGCACTTCAATAATTTAATATACATGTCCGAATGAACGTTATTCTCTAGAAACTTTATTTAAAAAATTATAAAATTTAAGCTGCTAAATAATTTTCATTAATAATTTAATAATTTTAAAGGCGTTACAGTAATCTTATTATATTTTTAACGTTTTCAAGAAACAATGTTGTTTATTATACGACAAAATAACCGTTTACAAAATGAAAACTACAGTAAAATGACAGCAAAAGCTATCGTGTTAGGATGCATAATAAAAGAAATGTTTACGAGCATATATTTTCAAATATAACTTTGTTCACTAACATACCCATATTTTCTGATAATAAATTCCAGTATATAGATCAAACTGGACACGGTTACAAGGCTGTAGGCATATTACATGTAAAATTATTATTTATCGACGTTCATAATAAATTCTTAAGCACTGAAGTACAACAAAAAAGAATTATTTACGAGTCATTTAGATTATTGAAAGCTTTTGTTAAATATTGATTTTATTTTTTTTAAAAACAAGTGCAGTGTGAATTGAATCATATATTTATATTAAATTGATTATTGACACTACTGATGTATTGTATTTTGGGCGACATATTTTATATTGATGTTTAGTAGGTAATGTGTTGCTATTTACAACACGTTTTAAGCTTACGTCAAAACTAATTCATTAAAGATTTAAGTTTACGGAGTTTGCAGAAAAGCTTACTTAAAACATTTAATATAACTTATGTATATTTCTCTAGCATGTAAATGGTTATGACTTTTTTCAATCAAACGATTTGGTTTTGAAGATAGAAAATTAAAATTACTATTTATTCATTCACAGGAATGTATTCACGCGTGTTGCTGTGTAAAAACCTGTATTATCTTAATTAAAAATACGTCTACGAGAAGTCAAACATGTTTAAAAAATGGTTATTTTGTTCTTTTTTTAAAGTATGTTTAGCTTGCTTAGGACATGTTAACCCCTACGCCCCCTTTTTAATGTATTAACTGCAATATCTTGGTTGAATTCGTTGGTTTATTTGTTATTAAATTAAAGGTTCGATTCACTCTTTCAGGACGATTCAATTTAATGAAACAAATATGGACTGTAAAAAGTAACACAGAATGTTTTGGTCATGTCGTTTAGAACAAAAAATATAAAATTATATCTCATGAATTATTCACAGATAAACCTAAAAATGGCGTGAATAATGTAACTTTGACTATTTAAAGGAGGGAAAATTAGTATAGTATAATCACCCAGAGTTTTTTTTTAACCATTCTGTGCTTAGAGTTTTTATTTACCAGCGTAAAATTATGTTTTTCTGGCTTTATTAAAAATTTGAATAAATTTCGTTCTATGTTTATAATTCATAAAGTTATTAAATTTAAATTGATGGTTAGTATGCAAGCTAAAAATTATATTGAAAGTGTAATTTTATTAAATATAAGAAAGTCAGTGCTCAAAGTCGAATTCGATATCAAAATACTATACTGCAATGTTGAGTAACAGTATTACGTTGCATACCAATACACACGTGTTATTACAACATGGGTTGAAAGAATGTCTGACATATAGTTTTTTCATTCATATCCGGTTTGAATTTAAGGCAGTTCCGTTAAAATTACAGGCACATTAAATTTAAATCTAGTTGAGTTACGTAAACTTACGAGACTACTTGTCGATAATTTGAGTAAGTACATTTGTTTGAAGTGTTTGACGGTTTTTCATCTGTATTATATTATGTAATTGAAATTATGCTGGAAATATTTGAGTCATACACGAAAGTAAAAATGTTGTTGTTACACATTAATTTACAACGCATAAAATTATATCGATATTAAAACCGCAAAGATGCAATTACCTTTATCATTATAGTATTTCACAGTTTTATATAATTATATTATGAATCCAATTAAAAATCTATCTTATCTTCGCGATATTTTCTGATAAAGTCTCCAATAAGCAACAGTCCGCATTCTAGATGTTTCGATTTAATTAATACCAAAGCCGCAAGTGGCAAAGCAAAAATGGTAAGTGATTATATGGAAATGGATATTGCAACTGTAATAACTACATAATTATCACATGCATTAGCGCACTGAAATGAGGTCTGATGAAATATAAAATAGTTAAATCAGTGCGTCACGTTATAAAACATGTTTATTTATTCTGGGGTTTTTTCCAAAACAAAAAATTACCCGTTCATTCGTTGTACTTAACAATTAACAAGGTTTGTTTTACAAATGCTTCTAAATCGTTTAATACATAATTGTATTAAGCTGAACTTATTTATACACACAGATAAAATTATCAATAAATGCTTAAGATTTTCTCTGAGCGAATGTTGGAATTGCTTTCTCGATGCGAGACATCAACGCACGGTTGTTAGCAAAACCTTCAAAATTACTCATTATTTTCGCCACATGCAACGAGCTGGGAGGCTTTATGGAATTGAAATCATACGTAAACTTAAATAAAATAATTTACGCAGAAATTTTCATTTGCTTTATTTCAATGATCAGTAAAGACCGAAGAATAAGGGCTTTTATATATACGAAATTATTTGGATTTGATTGGCATTTATTTATTGATCGTCTCAAGTAGCACAAAGAATGTGTTTTATTTTTAATTTGATATGCTTTTAACATCTTTCAAAACGCATACATATTCAAAATACTCAATTCTCGCTGGTCTTCTTTATAATGAAAATTTCCTAATATGAACGGCACTAGGCGTTATTTATTCATTATTTCTTAGTAACTACTAATTTCACTGTAAGAAATATTCTACAAAATATCGTAATCTTTTGACGAATTTGTTGCTTTACTGATATTGTGTGTTATAAAATGTTTAGTCTTAGTGTGAAATCTTTAATCAAATCTGAATAAATAACTCATTCTGCACAAATATGTTAATCAACACGAATACAAGGGAACAATGCAATTCAAATAAATTTATTCTTATTGAAAACCGCTTACGAAAGTGAATAAGACGGGTGTTGTGAAATTGCAGCTGCGGCTTGCTAACTCGATGATAACATGCAACACACAACAACGAAAGACCCAGTCAAGTCAAATATTTTTCTTTATGAAATATTTTTGATGATGAACAAGGTAAAAACAAGGCACAAATTTATTGAAAGAAAATGCTTGAAATTTTTGGAAATCTTATATTGATCAACAGACGATTCTTTTTATTTAAGCCTCTGGTTTGTGAGGCAGCCACATTGTTGGGCCAAATATATATGCAAACTACTCAGGTAGGAAATAGTGCAAAACATGCGTTTCGTTATTATTTAGATATAATGCCTTTTCACCAAGATTTTAGTATAAATTTGACCTAAAAAGTGAGTACATCATCCGCTTAATTAGTACAACATTCTACTAAATTGGGGCTGTAAATTTAAAACCACAATGCATATCATGGTGCACACAATCTCAAAAACAACAGCACTTCAATTTCATGACGAACATTTAAAAAAATGTATTATTATAGACATAAATTATAAAAAAAATGAATGAAAAAAAGTCATTTTTTAGTTTTAGTTTGGATTTTCTTAAGATTATTTTAAAACATTCTTTTTTTTTCTTTGAATATAATGATTCTTAAACACGTGTAGAATATGCTGGTAAAGGTGTGATTTTACAATATTTGAAGTCGTTGGAAAGTTATTGCAGTTAGACCACACTTGTTTCGACGCGGGACATCGGTCACATTTTAACGGTTCGGCTTGTTACATGAGAACTTTCAATACACATGTAATTTCAATTCATGAAACAATCCAAAATGGAAGCAAAAGCAAAACAAGCAGCTTCAAAAGTCTTAAAACAGGAAGAAGACAAAATTATCTATGGACCAGGCATAGCAGATTAATGGGGAGTAAAGATTTCATAGTTTAAATCGTATTTGAACTTTCAAACCCGTTTTTCTCAAAACTGTGTTTTCCTAACTCCACGATATCTCAAGAACGGGTTAACCAATTACTTTGAAATTTTGATGGTATGTTTAAAACATGTTTTGTCATCGTTTGAACTAGGACAGTGAAAATTCCCAGCCGTTTTGTTTTTACGTAACCAAATAGTCATTTGAACTTTTTTTTTCAAAAACTTCAATTTTCCACATTTTCAAGAGATCCTAGTTCAAACGATTTTTACAGTTTTATAGATTAAAACGCCGTTAGATTTTTTTGATTTCCGATAAGCCAATAAATCAGCCAGTCGGATGGAGGTCGTTTACCACCTTTTTTTCGACATGGGTGCGTTTGGAGTGGTGCACATTGTGATGAAGATTTTAGTCTGAAAATATTTTGACTTACTGTTAAAATTTCAATAAACACATGGTAAAATTTTCAAACATCTACGTTAATAGGGTTCGTCAAAAAAAGTCCCAAAAAAACTAAAAAACTGACCTTCACATGGGGGGACCCCCTTAATTGGAGTAGAATGTTAAATGGAACTCAAAACACTAGTTCCAGTGTATTTCGATGGAGCGGAAACGACTGTATATTATAAATGTTTTTTTATAGAATAACAACTAGTAGTAAAATGTTGTTTGAATCGGCAAGTTTACTAGATATAAATTTTAGTATTCTTCTCAAAGGCAAGATACGAAATATTCAAATACGTATGTCTGCCCATTGGTTGTACGCCCACAATCAACCTTAAACCGCACCGCGATTCTTCTGTTGGTCAGCCCTGTTTTATATATTATTGTTTACAAATATGTACATGCTAATAGTGTTTACTCGCTTTTGATTTTTTTTATTTATAGGCCTTCAATACGTAGCATTATTGTTAAATTGGGTTAAGAATAACACGACATTTAGTTATACAAGATGTATTATATAAGAATACTCCATTACGTATATGCTACATGTATTTTTTGCCAATTTGGTATTTATTGATTAGTTGTTATAAGTTTTTTTTAGTTCATAACAACATAATCCCAAAATAATTATCGATCAATCAAGCTTTAATAGAAATGCATTTTTTACGACTTTCATTAACTCAACTTAAAAGTATTTTCACACAAGAAAAATTAATCCTCCAATCCGCTTATTAAGTTTACTTGAGACATGTCAAATTTCTATTAGGAACAGTCACATTCAAAATATTTTTTAGAGATACGTTTAAAAGCTTTCTCACTTAGGTTAGAAGTTTTTGTTTTATTTGATCGGTAGTTTATGGTCAATTTGGCCGTTCATTTGTAAAAGTTGGTCACAGTTCGATCGGAACTAATTGTGTTCTAAACAAGTGGCACGGAACGAATAAAAAAATATAAAATGCAAAATGATTTACTTTTTAAAGAAAGTTTCAATTACCTTTGATCTAAGGGTTACGCGAAGAATCTAAGTTTTTGGAAACAAGTTGTAAATCTATCGTACGAATTGATTCTTACCACCACCAGACCATAAAGAGTGAATTGAATCTTACCGGACTCATATTATTCTAGATTATTTAATATCTAATGAAAACAAACCGATGCTTACAATATAAGATTACATTTTTTACGATACATTAAGTGTGGGGATATTTATTCTCAAACAACGTGATACATATGCAAGTAGAACGAAAAAGATTGTTGCAGCTGATCTAGTCTCGTATTAATTAAGTATTTTTTTGCGGTTAGTCATTACACAATGAACCAATTAACATGATGTGTTAAATTTTAAATTAAAATATCACTCTTTGCGAAGCTAGTTACGTAACTCAAAAAATGTTTCAACACTTTGAGAGCATATCGTTTGAGTCTTAGATTTTGACGTGGATCTTTATGCTTAGTAATAGTATAAATACATCGCAGTATTCCAATATATTTAATATTAATAATCAAATTTTCATCGTTCAAATGCCCTTTTAATAGAGTTATAAAAAACATTTTTTAGCTGTTTAAATTTGGTCACAAACTAGCAATTAGCAAATCTTTAAATCGGCAATAAAAGTTTACTTTACTTCTTTACATTACGAAGAAATACATATTTTAAAAAAATATGACATACATGTATTTATTTGTATATTTTTAGTAATGAAAAGTAAAAGTGATGTTACTTAATAAATAAATAATAGTATACCACAATCAAATTCATAGATCGCTTGAACATTGCAATAAAAATTAATTATTCATCTCAGTACATTCGATTCCGTTTTATTGGGACACAGTTTAATTTGAACAGCCGGTTACTTATGGAAAACTAGAAGGAAAAGAAACAATATGAAGAAGCTTATATATAAATGAAACAAATAACCCTGGCGTTTTATGAATATCTGAGCATATTTTTCTTCATAAACAATATTTTTTACTGTCATTTCAAAGGTTATTACAGAGATAATATGTTTTATGAGCGTTTGCCTTATTGTTTTCGCAAATCAAGGAATCTTATTCGAGATGATCATTTGTAATATTAATATATAAATATGTTTCGTTATTGTGTTAATTTCAGTCTTCATTGAGAGAAGAGATCGGAATGAATACACACTTATTTTCGCTATTTCAATCGAAAGTGGGTTATATCAAAATATTTGAGTGTTATTTCATCGACTTTTCTCTCAAATTACTCGGTGCCCCGAAAATATACATTACGTTTCAAAATGAAGAGTACTTTTTCATGAATAACAATCAAGTTCAAAATCATCACACAAACAATTTATAGTTTTTATTTTAAGATAGGTACATACGAAGAGGATAAAAAACATTTTTTACTGAGAACACAAGGCAAACTTATTCATATGATTTTTAATAAAACTTCCTGATTTTTGTTTATACAAAAACGTAATTGGAAATCCGGGATACTAAAAAGGACGGAGTTTAAGATTTTATATACTTATTGGAAAAAAGAATAAGAAGAAAAGGGAAAAAGATTTTTAAATATCATTTCATGAAATAAAATAATTGATTTATATGTTACGTTCGCTATTCCAATGTATAAATTAACCTAGTTTGCAATGAATTCGGAGCGAATTCCATTATGGACTTACTGAAAAGTGTTTTTTAATACCGAGAATTATTTGGTAGTTAATCGCTTAGTCATCTGTTAGGGTAAAGTTAGACTGTATTTATATTTGAAAACAAGTCGTATTAGTAAGGCGCTCTTGAAGCACAATACATATTTTTAAGATCGTGTAAGATAAACTTGGGCTAAATTGGAACTATTGTCTCGAAACCATTCCATGTGCCTAACAACTCGGCTGTGGGACTGTAAAATTAATTATTTGTTTAAAAGCGATAATTTTTCACCCGATACGTCTTATCAATAAACTTATCAAACTAATATGTAATTCCCTTCCTGAACATCCTGTTTATATTATGTAAGTGCTCTGATTTCGCTGATTTTGTTGCAAATTAAAAAATTGTCCGTTACGCAGGTAAGCAACCGCTATTGCCAACTAGCCGGTAGTGAAATAAACTTAATTTATACTTATCTGTTATATTTTGTAATAAAAGTTAGTGTAAAATAATAATTCCTTTCTATATATATTTAACATAATAAATGAACGATAATACCGCTAGGTGTTCTAATTGAAAATTTATATGAAGCACCATTTCCGGCATTGCGTTAATCTATTTAGTTATTACGTTTCATTGTGAATCACTCAAATTAATATGTTCATAATAATTTGAATCACGTGCGGTTAGTTCGAAAATATTTTGATAACTGCAGTAAAAGGAAACTGATATTTTTCCTTTGTATGTAAACTTATTATATGCAAAAACGATCCTTTTCTCCATTGTCCTACTTTTATCTAATGTATTCAAATACTTAAGAGCTAATTAATTTTAAATTTTCAATGTACGTCAAAGTTACCGTTGTATTCATCGAACGATTTTAAAGGCAGTGAATTTCAGGTTTTTTGTTTCCCTAGTTGAGTCATTAATAACCGGTTTTCAATTTAATAAACTTAGATTTTTTTCGAATTGACTATCGGTTTCCACTAAAGATTGGATTTTAACATTATAATACTGAAAGAGAAATCTAATTTCTATTGTTCTTTTCGATAAATTATTTAAAAAAACAAATAATTAGTACTTTTACCACTTTAACATACTGTTGAAATTAGCGATTGATGCAGGAAGCCAATTAATATTATACATAGCGATTCGTTTAAATTATTCGCAAACCGCATAACTTTATGTGTTATTATATAAGTCGTAATAAACCATTCTGCCAAATGAAATATTGTTAAGCCGTTTGATAGTAGAAAGTTTTCCGAATCTTATGAATCGAATATTTGACAATTCGGAGAGCTACCGATATTGAAATGAAAGTTTACTTAATTTACGGCAGTATCATTGAATTTGACTCTAACGATTTTTTAGCACGACCGCATTTACAACGTAAGGGTATTGAGAAAAAACATTCCAAAAAGAAGTTATAAAATAAATAAACTATTTTTCAATTTTCTTCGCTGTCCTTAGTATTTATTTTTATTTTAATGCTGCAGTTTGAATCCTTTCGAATTAGATTCGAAAAGATTTGAAAACGTCAGGTTATATTTAAGATTAACTTAGGTATTGGAAAGAAATTTCTCTTCATAAACATGAGTCGATAAGATTAACTTTGAAATACATAGTTTCCTTTATCTGTGATTCTAAATCGGTATACGAGGTTCTTTGCTCTTAGGTTGTGTTACCTACAACAAAGTAATGTTTTTTTTTATATAAATAAGATTGTATCTTTTGCTGAAAGATACTTTGCAATAATATGATACCAGATATTGCACTCTCTTCACTCTTTCACAGCACTTTAAACCAATGATTTCAAGAATAAATATATTTAATGGATAATAGTTCACTAATGTATAAAAAAAAATTGGTGAGCGCAACACTCAACGGCACATACGGAAATGAAATATATAAACAATTATTATTTTATTACCACACAATTAAAAACTCGATTAAAAACACTCTGATCGCGACTACGGCAGGTAGTTATCGCTCGACGGCTGGGCTAACACTGTCCGCCTCTGGCTGAGGCTCTCACAAGAATTATGGCGCAATGACGTCACAAGGCCTCAGAGAGTATTACGTATGTTTGCGATCCGATGGATGAGGTCTGATTTTGGAAACGCAACCAATCTACGAGACATCGCGGTGCGACTCGCTTAGTAACCACATATTATTATACCAACACCATCAAGATTGAATTAACTTTTTTTTTCACATGTAATTTTAAAAAATCAAGTATGGTCTATATCAGGGGCTCAAAAAGTGTGCGACTCTTTGATGTGTCCCGCTAGTGCTATGTTAAATTTGTATTTTTTTCTATACATATGTAAACTCTTTTTTTTTTTTTTTTTTTTTTAAAAAGTTGTCGGAACTCACTTCATTTCAAGATTTTTAGGAAATAAAATTATATTCAAATATCATGTAAATTATAAAAACGGCAAGCACAGGAAGTAAAGAAAAAATTCCAATAAAAATGGAGTTTTTTTTAATCGAATAAAATAACATGTTTTATATCTCATTGCGAAACAAAATACATCCATTTTGAAAGAGGATACCATGAAAATACACTATGATACAAGCCAAGTCAGTTAATTATTCTTTACACAAATCATTAAATGCTCAGAAATCACAGAAATAATTAACGAGAGTATTACTATATTTACTAACGTATATTAAGTGAAAAATAAAAGTTAAGAAATATTTTTCATTTCAAAATTGTCCCTTTGACGAAAAAGTTTTTGAGCCCCTGATCTAAATAGAATTCGCCACAAATATATCATCTTGACTTTTTCAACTACTCCAAAAAAAACTTCAACACTTGTATGACATTATACGTCGGTGATTCTGTAAATGTATTTGGAGATTTTCATCGGTAACAGTACGGCATTAGCCATCAAACATCTTTTACAAAAATTCTTGTAACAAAAATAATCTATTGATAAATGATTTTTTAATGACCAATTATTCTCAATATTTGTCACTGTAACAAAAACTTTGACATATCCGTAAACCTTTTATAGGGAGGTTGTGATCTGTCATTATTGGAATTACTATTCATTTCTTAAATACAAATTGATTGACTATGTAGAAGTATTATGAAAACGCTTCAAAAAGGTACCAGATTACACATAAGAGGTCTAAATTGAAAATAATTTATGTAATTAGATCAAGGACATGGGTGTGTGTAACGTTTTCCATGAGCCACTTCCAATATAGCCCTCTCCTTATAATATTGTGTAGGTGCAGAAATACTTATTTTGTAACAATTTCCGCTCCTAATGTGAAGCATATATGTTTTTAATTGACCTTTTCTCAACATGACTTATCTACGATTGCTACTTGTTACTCTAGTCGCTCAACCTTTTTTTTATGAGAGAGAGGATAAAAGATAGGACAATAACATGACTAATGGTAAACTAGTCTCTAACGTCTCGATACGCCTTGTCTTTGGGTTCAGTGGAAAGAATTTAAAACATTATAAACACACATGACACCGGACTAAAAATCCGTATATTGATTGAAAAATCGATTTATGTAACTGTCCGTACAGGGTTTTGAACTCGTGAATACCGCTATCTAAAACACGACGATACGAAAACACATTAAATACAATATACTCTACATCTCTCATCTCCCATGCGGGTTTTCATTCATTTTTGGAAATATTCTGAATATACTAACAAAAAATATTTGAAATAACAAATATGTTCAAAAACCAGTTATTCAAGAGATATCCCCAATGGATTTGTTAAGCGAAATCCTTGGAACCACGTTCAATGTTTATTTATTATTTTTATCGAAGAAAAATATAATAATTTTATCGCAGATTAAAACGTTTTGAAACTGAGTGTATTTTTTTTGAAACTTTCTAACTTTCCTCGAAAAATTTTCGCTACTCAAATGTGCTAGAAACATTATTGTTATTCCATGAAAACAAGTTTTGAAAACATTTATTTACAGGTTATTAAAATGATCAATTTTTGAAATAAATGAATTGAACTCTTTTAGTTATTCACATTTGATCTCAAACTCCCAATAAAACAATAGCCATTAAAGTATTTTATTACACTAAATATTTTACCTTTAAAGTTATAGTAAATAAAACTTGGAATTTCTGACTATAAAATAATTGCCTCTTATAGTTCTTCTTTGAAAACATACAGTTCTGTGAGGATTTCGACTGAAGGTGTTTGATTAATTTTAATCGTTTGTATTTCATACATTTCCAAGGTTTTTATCGCATAAGATCCGGGTTTCACCCGTCAGTTGGAGTTCGTTTATGCACTTTAAATGCCTGAGGATGCCGAACGGAGAAACCCGGGTCATCAGCTGAAACTTATGTAAAAGTACAAAATTCAAACAATTCTAATATGATTTTGGTAACCGTTAAAAATACGAGACATTTTAACGATAATTATGTATTTCAATCTAATTTGCCTTTGAGCGATAACTGCGATATACATGTCTACATACCGATGTTATATGATCCACTGTGTACACAAAACAATACCTCGTAAATTCATTATAAATTTATTTTAAGGAAAGGATTTAATTTGATCCAGCTATACGACATTTCTTTGGTAAATGGAATTTATTTGAATGTTCAAATATATGTTACATATTTGAACTATTAACAGGATGTTATTAGGTTATTGCCGTTAAATTGAAATATTCACTAGTTTCGTAAGTATTCTATGTTTTTTTAACTACGGTCTGCATTCATTCAATACGTTTGATACAAATGATGCGCAGACAATTGTATGTGTCCTGCTTTGAATATAATATATACATATATTGTAGTATATGTGACTTAAATTTAGTCACATCTACTCTCAATTGGAACGAAACCAGAGACTTAAGATCATAATATATTAAAATAATAATTAATATTATTTATCACGATTTCTTTAAGAAAATTAAATATGTACTAAACTATGTTAATAATAAAAATAACTATTCTAATCTATTATACTCTATTTGGAGATATTTATAGTATTTTATTCATACCGTTCAATAGTGTGATAAATCACTTTTATGGGATGGTTTCCACCAATAATTAACAACAACTAATACGACAGATTGTTGTACTAATCTTAACAAAGATTCAGGGAAAACTTGATGCAAATTAATCAATGGAAAATCCTCGCAATGATCGAGTAGAGTCCTGATCTTTTATTAATGTCTGTAAACTAAGTAAGAGTAAGAATGTTCTCTTATTAATAAAAAAGACTGATATTAATAAAATTTTAGCTATTACTATGACTAGTATTGAATATAATCATTAATTTGGCATTGTAATGTTCACGTAAGTTAGCAGATTAAAGGTATCAGACTTCTGTGAAACAACATCGATGTGGTATCGGATAATTTATGCAAGATGTGAGAATGTTCATTTTATGTTCCGAGCTATTGCGCCTTCATTGCTGATGTATCGATTGTCAGTCTGAAGCAGGTAATAGTGAAAGTTGAGTGTCCGGTCGCACTTCGAAGTCGATTTTCAGAGAGGTTTCGAAGAGGTTCGCGGGAGGGACGCGTCAGGTACCCATGCCTACGTCACGGCGTTACATACTAAGACAGGGTGGACCAACCTTTATATACATGTGAAAAACATTTTAATAGCACACCGATATATTGCTGGAAAATATGAATATATATACATATAATGAATTCCTATTGGTGATTTGTGGTTTGTAAACCTACAGAATTTAAACAGTTGTAAAAGAACTGCTTTCGGTATTTTATTTATTTATTTAAGAAAAACCAAATCATGGCATTACAGCTGATGCCAATGCGCCATGTATTTGACAAATATAAATACATGTATTTATATATATACATGCATGTAAATACATAATAAAAATCACTAATTAATTAAAAACAAGATGAAAACATGAGAAAAAAATTATAAAATCATGTTAGAAATTTTCAAAGATGTCAACCGAGTGAGTTCTGACAAAATCAACTTTTATTCATAAAATATAGTATTCGTCTGAACTCACTCACGTCAATATGTAATATGTCGACATCCGAAGCAATGCCGTTTAAAATTGTTAAGGCTCTTCCCAGAGGTATTCCCATTGGCAGACTGGTTGTACCCCTTGGAAGAACAAACAACTCATGCTTACGATTCCTCAAAAAATTATCAGGAACATTCAATTTAACATTTTCAAGAATGGTGGAATTCTCATTTTGGCCTCGGATAAGCCGAAAGAAATATAATGCCAAGTATATTTCTCTTCGAGCATTCAAACTATTGAAAGTGAGCGTCCCTAAGAGAAATTCTGTTGGATAAAGCCATGGGTAGTACCCATATGTCCTCAAATAGAGAATTCTCAAAAATTTCATACTATTTTGATACATAATATATAATTTGGTATACATACTTTAGTGATTAAACTTTATAAAGGTTTTTGTAAAAATTCTTTATATATAATACTAACTATCCGTGACACGTGTTTCGTCTCTTTCGCAAAGTTTGCTTGATTAATAAAGTATGATTGATTATAATATTCCAACATGATAAATTACAAAATTGAGGTTAAGATTTTTCCTTTTAACGGGAACAAGGGAGAGGTAGAAAGAATTGATTGCTTCTATGAACACGCGTCACGAATAGTTAAACAATGTGTGGAATATTCTTCTTAATTTAATGAAAGGCTATTTTTATTTTATATTATTAAAATGAACTCCCACACAAGTTACCGTCGTAAGTTTAGGTATACAGCATTTAAGTATAGTTATATATAAATAAAGAAAACTCATTATTTTTATTACCACCACATATTTTTGTCACCGCCATTATCGGTTTCTGATGATTTCCAAAAATGGAAAGTCAAAATGGCGTTATTTTGTTTTTAAAAATTACATTAAAATAAGGAGATTATCTTACAATCGTATCTAGAATCAATGAATATATACTATAAAAAAATGCGTTACTGAAAAAATTCTATTTTTTCGATTACACATAGTGCTAAGGATGCGATTACCGTGTAACAATCTGGAAGATCCACCTAAAAACACATCATGATCGACGGGTTGAACAGGCCGGAACTAGATACATTCATAGCCCCAGCGTAAAAATCACACCTTTGCGTGATTGGTACAAGGAGATTTGCAATAATCTCGCTAACCAATGAATGTCTATTTTATTTGAAACGCGAGAGTGGAACATTCGTTTTTTTTATCTTCAGTTCCGGTTTGTTTGCATGCTTTTATTCTGTGCATTATGATTTGATTTGCAAAAATTATTTCATCATGCTGAATCGATTAATATTATATTCTTAATTATACGGTTCTTCTATGAACATGGAAAATATTGCATGATAGTTATACATATTTTTTTAATACACAATATCTATAAAAGCGTGACAATATTATTTATTATATTTATATGTTAAAAAAAACATATTTATATTAATATGTAATATCAGATTCACCTTTAAGCCAGTCTCGGCAGTCTTTTAACGAAGTCGTATTGTAAGTAAGTCGCGCAATCTCTTTTTTTTTTAATTGTGATTTAATTGTGGTCATAAGAAGAATAATCAATATATTATGCTCTCTACACATCGTTTTAAATAAAATTATAATGAAAGGCATTAGGAAAATTCCATAAGATTTCGTAGCCAAGTGATCGAGGGCTCTTATGAAACGTTTTTCAAATTATGAAGAGTCATTACGCTTATTATTTTATTTTCATATTTTAAAAGATATAAAATATAAGTTAGTTAGTTTATTTTCTTAATACAACTAAATAACCCGATTTAAAAAAAACAATGGCAGTTAATCTTATACACTCATCCCTCGATTTACGCGGTATATACGTTTCTAGAGAAAACGCGTAAATCGAGACTTCAAATTCATACAAAAACGGAAAATAGGTTCCAGAAAAAAAAAAATCAAAAAGGCTCTTCTTCTCTTCTCTTTAAATAGTCCGTAACTAATTTTTGTGTTTTTTTAAGTCTTTGTAAATTTCACCGTATTGCGCGCACAGGCTTTTAAGGTCTCGCTGAAATTTAACAGCACGTTCAATAAACCGGATCAGTAGCCAAAACTTTATTTTCTAAGTTATTGGCCAATTGTAAAATTTCAGAAATGTCTTTAGACGTAAATTTATTTGGTTTATTGGTAATGTCTTTATCACTATCATCGCAACTTTCAACTTTCAAGATTTTCTTTTTCGTTGGTTGACACCATATAAATCAATTCTTCTTCGTCTATTTCACTATTAACAAACAATTCATCGATGTCACTGAATCCCAAATTCTCCAACCCTTGTCCCAACGCTTTTGTTATAGTTAAAATGTTGTTAAATGTTTCATCTCTTGCTGGAATTATATGATCAGATTCAACTACTTCTGGCCATACTGCTCTCCAACAAGCATTTAATGTTGACTTTTTAATTTCTTTATTTGCTAATCCTATATATTTCACAATTGTGTAACACGTGTCACAAAATATGTTTGATTATTTTTTGCGAAACCGCGTAAAATGGGTACCGCGTAAATCGAGGGATAAGTGTTTTGTACATTTGACACGGGACATTTGAAATGCTCCAAATCAACATAAGATTATGCATGGCTTTGAACATTCGTCTAATTTTTTCATGTGTAATTAAATTAATATTAGTTTTTACTATTGTACTCTACAGATTCGCGTAATTGAAAGTATTTACTGTCCCTTTGAGTTTAAGCCCATTGCTATTCTAGCATATTTTTTGTTAAACACATAATTTAGAAAAAAAAATATGAGATCAGTAAACATATTATTTTATTCTTTCACCGTTTTTAAATATTATATTTTTTTACCATAAGCATATTTTTAATGTACGTACGAGAAAAGGTATGTCTATCCTACAGTTGAATGGACCAATCGGTCACTACGCAAATTATCAGGGACTTACAAAAATATTTCGTCCCATGAAGTCAACTCACATGAGCGTTTCTTTCATCTAACATTTAGAGATTGATTTTCTGCACAGTTTAGTGCACGCCACCAAGCATTGAGCAGTTGCTTCTAAGACACTCTCAGTTAGGGGAAAACAAATGTTGATATACTTAAAGTTTGTGACGCCACTGGATACAGCCGTATAAATTTAACGAATGTGAAAGCAGTGGTGTGTGAAGACGGAAAAGTGAGGCAAATAAGATTTTTTTATTCCACCAGTAAATATTCTTAAAATTACCACGGATTTATAGGTAACAATATTCAAATTACATGTTCATACAGATTCAAAACTGCAAAAGTCACCAATGTACCACTGTCACGATGAATTTCGACCGTAACATAATAATAGCTATCAATTTGGTTATTTCCCACCACCACCTGTTGTGTATATGCAGCCAATGTTTCATGGCCACCTTTTACAACGCTATCGACAGAGAAAAATGAATTTACCCCTCACATTCATGGACCGAGCAGATCTTCACTGGACTGATTTTGAACCATGCACTAGAGTGCTTTAAAAAAGAAAATAAAATAAAATAAACTGAAGTGACTAGCACAACCACTGAAATCAGTTTGATACAAAGTATCCTGTGTAGATTCCGTATACTCAGAGCCCGTCGTGTTAGACGAGTTAATTGACTCTAGTGAAGAATCGAGATTATGTCGATCCCCGAATAAATTTGCAAATTTTTCAAATGCAATTAAGTTAGCCTTTGTTGCAATCAAGTCAGCGTGGCCTATTTGGCCCATAATAGCTATCAATTATTACAACGGTTCCTCGTCAATATATTATTCTATATAATACTAGTATTGCTACCCGGCGTCGCTCGGACTAAGCGTCCAATAATTATTTAATGTTATATCATTCGACATATGTAATTATATCACAAAATCTAACATCCAAAATAGAGTTAAAATAAAATCACAAACTTTATTTAATTTGATGACAGCCCCATTCTCGCCCATTAAAATGTCCAAATTCAAGGAAAAAATCTAATTTGCTGTCAAAGAAATGTCAAATAATACCTTCACGTAAATAATAAACATTATTATTAATAATAAAAGCCGGGAAAAGTTCAGTAGAAGACTAATTTATTACATTTTGATTAATTGTCTTCGCCGATAAAAATTCAAATATATTTTCTTTCATATTCGTTTTTATGGCAACGTAATGACCAACAATGCAAAAGGGAATACATACAGACATACGCCGTTTCGGTTTTATATATAAGATAACAACATTTTTGTGTTTATAGTCTATGAGTTGAAAAATCAAGCCGCAAATTGACTAAATCTCCAGGCTCCAAAATAACGAAAAGATCGCAACCATCATATTGCGTGTTAATGTTACGATGCAAATAGCGCGACAGTGAATTGGCAGTTTTAACGCATAGCGAACGTATCACTGCGCAGTGCAACTCTATTTAACGCTTAAAATTAGGCCACAGATTATCAAAATTTTCTAGTTTTTAGAGTCACTGATTGGTTATGTCGAGGAATCGGCGGTAACTTCGTGGAAGTTTATTTTAATATAAAATTTAAAATGACTTTCCATCAGTTGATAATGTTCGCCATGAGCGAAACCGCTCAATTTATTTCCAATGGGTTTTACCCTTCCCAATTTATTGCATCACATTAGTTAATATTTTGTAATGCTAACGTCATTAGTAGAATAATTGATTGTTTGTTTTGTGTCTATAACCCCCTCCTTGCTTCACGTAAAAGGGAAAAATCCCAAACACCATTATGTAATTTATCATTTTTAAAATATGAAAATCAATCTTTGCCTTAGTAAGTCCGACGATGCCTCTGAAAGAGCCGAAACACGCGTCACAATTAGTAGCACAATAAGTAGTAATAATTAAAAATTCTTCCACAAATCTTAATTTAAGAATAAAATGAGTTAATATTATGTATTTATTTGAATTTGAAAATAGAACAACAAAATTCGTTTTATTTATTCAAATAGAACGCCTTTCCGCCAAGAATTAACAGTTAATCAAAGTGATTTTTACACTAGTTGCTAGACCAAACGCGCACCGTGATCATTTATATATTATACTGATTGAACGAAAATGTTTGGCACGTTGTTTTTATTAGTCTGATAAATTACTAATTCGGATCACATACTTTGATTAAGTCAAAAACGTTTAGCAGGTGACCTACATGCAGACACAAATGACTTGAAATATCGTCACATCATGTATGTGTAATGGTAAAAAAATATTTTGAAGTCTCAAACTCCAATCAATGCCATTCATGTTGTCAATTTGTTTTGCCATCGATAGTGTTGTAGATACGAGACTTTTAGGTACATCCAAGGATTTTTTCCATTTAACGCGGTGGAACGGCGTTCCGGCACCCTTTTTCACGGTTTTTTTCAGCTTTCTAATTTTCAAAATTATTTAGACGAAACAATGTTTGCGCTAACGTAATTGCTATATATATTAATATAATTCATCAAAATGATTAAATATGGTATTGTAATGAACCGGATGAGATGTGAATAGATTCAAAGTTGGCGCTCTCCTGTGGTAACGAGGGAGAAGGGGACTTGTCCACGTTCCCATTGGTCACTCGTGCTCAAGGACTGATAACGGCCAGTAACGTCTAACGTTTGTGATTGACAATGTGCGGAACATTTTATTTACTTACTTTTACATATTTTTGATGAATTTTAGTTCCGGCACCTGGGTATATCTTTTAGTCAATAATACTTGAAACCCTTCTAGAAAAATATCTAACTTGGTGAAGGTTTATTTAAAGCATATTAAAATTATTTAAATGATTATTAATGAAGCTTTAAAGACTCTAAAGAAAGTTAAAGGCTTTTTTTCACATCTTCAGAAAACACACATAATAAGATAATTTCAATGTAGGTTCCGTTTCTTCAAGTATAGCCTAGTGATTGTCTTCCCCAAATATTATATGTAGGACGAAAATAACTGTTAAGCTGCATGTTTTTACGAGATTGGTGATTTTTTATGACACATTGTACGGTTTTATTATACAAATAGCAGGATAAATGAATGAAATACACCATACTGTTTATTTACTTGAGAAAATCGTTTTCAGTTGTAAATTATCTGTATTCGTAGTGTGGTCACGATTTTGATAAACTTTGAAACCGTTCCAATAAACTGTTTGGTTAGTTGAACATTCTCCATGGTAGGCATCTGTAAGATCCACTTATAGCTACGGCTTCACATCCTTTTAACAAGAACCATTCTGCAGCATAATAAAGTTTTGAAAATAAAAAAACCTACTTTGTCTATTACAATTTCGCAAGACTTAGTTTCATGCACTATGATAATGCGCCACCTATTGATGAAATAATAAACAAATATCTACGTTCAATCTCAATATTAATAATTCTTATTTCAAATATTCGATCTCGTAACAAAATGGAGGTAAACCCTTTAAAATAATCGACATTGCCCATCACCCATGTCCTTTTAAATGTGCGTGATGTTGAAAAGCATTGATGAATTATCTTTTCACTCTTTTTGCGACCCCACAAAAATATTAAGTATTTATAAAACAAGTGCTATCTTCGTATCTTTGGGTTCGACATAATGAATAGGTTTTATAATACTTCAATAAAACTTCATACATTATACAAAACTTTGTGTAGAGTTAAAAAACGAAGACATGTTAGACTATGATAATATAAACAGCGAGTATGTTTGGTTTATGGAAGACCGTGATCTTTTACCTTAGATCTTTGTGTCGCGTAATTAAATTCCATATAATTTGCAATTATTCAGAAATTACCATTGAGAATACTTGTGTTTTAATCATATAGGCAAAGAAAAGTGATTTGTTTGTTGAAATGAATAGAATCGATTATAAGTAATTATCGAATTAAATGCAATATCACAATAATGAAACACTAGAATATTATCATGAATTAATGAATTGACTAATGAATTTTCTAATATAGTTAAAAAAGCAAGTGTGAGCTGAATGAAAGTGCGATAATCTTCTAAAAAATATCTATGCATATGTGTAATTCTTACAATTGTGTATATTTGTTCGACGACGATACATTATCCTCAACCTTTTGAACGATTCATGACATTGTACCAACGTCATAATTACTAGAATTCAAATCACGGTCATCTTGGAAACATTATAATACCGAACAGGTATGCGATTTCAAAATACACATAGCAATTGTAACTTTTTAATTAGTAGATCGATTATCTTTACTATGTAAGGTGATATAATTAGTGGAAATTATGAAAAAACTAGACACTATTAAATATATGATATTATCGACTGCGGGGAATTTTATGTAATACTTTTGTTAGATAGCTATGATTTTTTCTTGTTCTTGATATTAATCGGTATAAATTTAAACTGATAGTTTAATATGATTGGTATAAATATTAAAAATCATTGATATAAAAAAGTATATCGTCGTTGCCGTTGCAAAATTCGATATTTGCAAAATATGCGTTTTCTACTTCTTCGTACCAATAATCAAGCCAAAAATCACCCTTATGCCTATTTTACACACATAATTTATGATAAAGGGAATACGTATTTAAAACTTTCATAAATTCTTTTGATTTTGCAGATATGAAATTTTGAGTACACTTCATCGATAATTTTGGATAGAAAATCATTAATCGATTGACAGCTAATTGTTAATAACTGTCCAATAATTATTATTCTTTTGATGCCATATCTGATACTATTGAGTGCTGAAAAAGATTTTGTTTGAACTCCTCATAATAAAGCTTAATCACATTATTTTCTTCGATTAGCAGTACTATTTGCAATGATAAGTTGATAACATACTTGTCTAAACATAAATATCAAACATATTGTAATACTTTCAATTGATTCGGTGTTATCTTTGTGGAAGTTCATTTTGAATTTTATACTTAGCATATTTTAAAACAATAATTTTCAAAATTCACTCGGCTTTTCTTTAACCGCTGTAATAATATGTATCTGATGAATGAAAGATTTCGCCACAAAAAGAATAAATAAAACGAACAATAAACTCCGTAATGCATCGTGAAATGAAAGAGTTTTGTTAATTTTAGTAAGATGTTCTTTTGTTTCGGAATATCGTGTATATTCACGCAATGCAAATATAAAAAAAAGCACTATGCGAATTGCGACAAATAACATTGCAAAATAATGAACTCAGATGACTCAGTTTGAGGCAAACAGAATTTTCTGTGGTTTTATTATTTGCTCAGACATGTCACTGTAGGATCCCGCTTGCGAGAGAATTCAAGAAAATAGTATGTACGTATTAGTCAAACAGAAAATATTGTCTTGGTGTTTACTTTACATTGAAATATAGACAATTTTCAGAAATATCTTCAAGATTCTTTTTATGAGTATATTTTGAAATTTTCCTTAAGTTTTTTATTCTTTACCTACACTTATATCAAGTTCAGTTTACAAAAGGTTATGTTAATATTAATTTAAACGTTTTTACAATTTTTTTTAATGAGAAAAATATTTTTTCTTTCCTCCTAAAAAACTTATTATTTGAATTATAGTTCTGACGATGGTGTAAGCAGAAATAGCTCTCAACAAATATGTAAAATAATTTCTGTAGAATTAAAATACATTGTTATTTTTTTCACCGTATTATAATGGAGTTCTACCAAGTAAATGCCAATTCAATCAATATAATAAGAACTGTGATGCAAAATTTATCATGTATTATAATAGACCTCTGTATATGAAATCGATCGTAATAAATATCCAATGAGATTTTCACATCAAATTAGAAACATACATTTGCAATTGAAACGTGCTAATATCAGTTTTACATTTGTGTAAAAAAAATTCAATCTTAATTACTGAAGATTCTCTTCTCACAAATTGGTGTGTTATTTTTCTCATTATACTTCATGGACTGTATTGACTGTCACTTAAATCTTATAACATGCCACGGGGGTTGCGTCAATGAGAATCAAGAATCAACAGCAACTATCACTTGTTTTGATTAAAATGGCACTTAGTCAGTCGAACTTCATTATAGAATGGTCAACATTATCAATTTGTTCAGTTTCATAAACGTTGCTTTATCTAATATATAAAACAGAAACGGCGTATGTATGTATGTGGGTCTGTAATTCCCTTTTGCATTGTTGTTGCAAGTTCAAACAAACGAATTGATTTCGCTCGCGAAAGTTTCGACGGTAAATTTGTTTCGTTATCAATGTGTGTGTAGAGACTCCAATTACTCGAGTATCAAGTAGTACATTTTACAAAATACTCGAGTACTCGAGTAGTTTCATATGAACCAAAATATCTTATATATAAAACCGAAACGGCGTATGTATATCTGTGGGTCTGTAATTCCCTTTTGCATTGTTGGTCATTAAGTTGCCAGTTGTTTCAACTTGGCCCGTCTGAATTTACGCGCCGAGGTGAACATAACCCCAAACTGGTCCGAGCGAAGCCGGGTTCGAATACTAGTATTTCATAGTTGTAAGATATGCCAGAATCAGGCCATCGTTATTACTAGATAAAATGACATTTTATTCAATTGTAAAATGTTAATATTGAACTCATCAACCTACTGATATTAACGATTTTATATCAATTCTAAATACATCTAACAATTATTCTATATTGATAGCTTTGAATAATAATAGCTTTAAGAGATTTCAATTATAATTATTGAAGATTTTTTACTACAAGCGTACATTATTGTGTTTGAATCGAATGAAGCTTTTTGGAAAATTGAATTGTAAATATCGAGTATTATAAACCGAGACATTTGCTTTTATTATATGTTATCAAACCATGAGTGGTTGCTGACATTAAACGTTTTAATCAGGGCTGTGGAGTCAGTAAACAAAATTGCGACTCCTACTCCGACTCCAGCATTCACCAAAAACACGACTCCGACTCCACCATTGACGAAAAAAACGACTCCGACACCGACTAAAAACTGTTTAATTTCATATTTATGTATATTCAATTATATATCAACCAAAAAATCCTGCCCATACCGAAATTTCACATATTATATGTAAAAATAAAAAGTTCACTCTTTTCAAATTTCCGACTTCGACTCCGACCAAAACGCCGCGACGACTCCGACTCCACAGCCCTGGTTTTAATCCTCCAATCCAATATCAGAAATCCAGTTCAGCCCTGGGACTTAATTTTCCACCTGTTAACTTTTCACGATATCTAGAACTTGAATATGATGTAAAAATGAATATCTTCAGTGTAATGACTTATTATATCCAGTTTGAATTCTTTGACTCACTCTGCGTGCTAATTATAAGTATACGTCAGCGGTGTGTTGTTTTGTGTAATAATTATTTTGATCCCATTCCACCTAACGCCGTGCGAATTTTCATTTCGGAAATCCCCTCCGTACTAGTTTTCCCAAGTACTGCATTTTTGCTATTAATCAGTGGAATGCATTCCGTAAGCAATATTTTATCCGATTCTAATTAAAATTTATTTCATGATTTTAAGTAATTTGTTTGGAAGTAATTGTTTATTATAGCTTATATCATAGATTAAAAACAGTAAAATTGCATTGCTTTGACTTCAATATTAAAATAAAGATATTAATACGTGAAGAGATATTTTATTTCGAAATGCAGTATGCATAAATGCTTGATTAACCTTCGTTTCTTGGCACTTTTCAAGGTATTCTTGACCATGGTACTTTAGTTTTAAGGCTTTATCAACAGCAAGGATGATACAGAACGAAAAAGTTAAGGTATATCGAAAATAAAAACCAGTTTTTACAATGTGAACTGAACAAAATATAAATACCAAATACTTTCTGTGGGAAAAGACGATCAAAGCTTCTGTAAAACATGTAATAAAGTCAAAGTCTAATTAAATACAGACGATGAAGAGGACACTACGAAAATATATAATGATAAACCAAAACCACTACAGACATAATAACATACATATATTATCTTTTACATTTTTAAAAAAATATTTATAAAATAGGTAAAAATAGGATTCTTATAATTGCAACGAATACTCATATTAGGTTTGCTTATATAACTCGTGTTTCCATGGCTAAAATCATATAAAAACAAGGAAAATAATGATAAATAAAATATTCACGCCCACATGACAAGTCTTGACTTAATTGATCTAATTATTAAATACAATTTACAAAGATATGTGTGCAATAAAATTATTTTGAGGTCGTATGTCATAAAATAATTATTACACACAGTGTGGATTTTTCTATGGGCTTAAAATAGAATTATAAATGTTTACAGTTCGGGTGCAAAACTTTATACAATTTTTTTCAATCTTATTTTTTCAAAATCTATTAAACATCGTTTGTGGGTGAAATTCATTCCATTGATTACAATAAAAAGCTCTCCAAACACCATTAAAAGCTTTAATGCAAGCTTACAACATCGTATTTAAATCTATATAGTTCAGCTTGTATTAGTGTATTTATTGTTGAGGCTTATAAAAATATACGTTTTTTATCAGAAATACTAGAAAAAATATTGTTTTCAACAATTTAATTTTATAAGATATATCTTTCATCTTATCGGAAGATTTCTTCAATGTTTTATTTCTACACCTGCTCTGTAGCTGAACTTTCAATTCCCTTGATCTTTCAACCTACTCGATTTTTAACCGACGAATAATATTGCATCAAAGGACGTGGGTGTTTGTGATGTTTTCAATTACCTCTATCAGATCCTCAAATCAAGCCGTATATATAGTGGTTAATTAACTCATAGACATTTACCAAATCCCTTACCCAATTAATCTTTATCCTTTTAAAATAGAGATCAACTGATTGTTGAAGTGCTTAATTTGTAGTCTGCATTATACACATCAGTGGCGGCCGCTAACCAGAATATAAGAGAGTGCAAAAAACGTATTTATGAAAGGAATCCTTCTACCGTATGCTTAAGAGCTGAGTAAAAAAGGTCTAAACCCTTGCTTAACGAAACAATATATATGCGACAAGCAAGTTAATAAATGTATTTGGTAACGCTTGTCATAATTCAACAATATTTCCCAGGCAGATCTCTCTACCGATGGAAAAGCCATACTTCTCGATACTGATTTTACGTGTGGCTAGATAAATACAGGCGTGACGTCAGTAAATCTTTTTTTCTTCCCGCTGTTTTAACTCTGTTTGGTACATTAAAGAATATTCATCTCTTGCGTCATCGGCTGACTTTGACAAACGTATTATTATTATTAAATGTATAGATCATCTCTTCTTTAGTAAAAATAAATTGGTTTATTTATTTTTTAATTGCTTATTCCTTGTATGGAAAGTGGTACATTTCCAGACTGTTGGAAGAAGGGACTACTTGCCGTGATTCCCAAATCAGGTTATCACCCTCCAAGTAGCCCAAAAGCTTATCGTCCAATAACACTCCTCCCGATTCTGGGAAAGGTCTTGGAAAGGTTAGTTAGCTCTAGAATCGAATCACACCTGAATGAAAACTGCCCATTTTTGGAAAAACAGTTTGGGTTCTGACCCGTAAAGTCAACCGAAGATGCAATTCGTTTTGTTATAAAATCAGAGGAAATCCTCACAAAAAGCTAGTCATCGGCATTTTTTTGGATATTGCCGGAGCAATTGATAATGCGTGGTGGCCGCAAATATTAGCAAAGCTTAGGCTGAGACAGATCCCGGAAATCTGTTCTCATTAATACAAAGCTATTTCAGTAAAAGAGAGATAACATATCAATCCAGTCTCACCTCAATACACAGGGAAACTACAATGGCGTGTCCCCAAGGCTCAGTCTTAGGGCCACTTCTTTGGAATATTTTATTTGACGACTTTTTGTCCTTGCCATTGCCATTGGATTGCACAATTATCGCATATGCTGATGATGCTCTACTAATTGTAGGAGCAAACAGTCGTGTAGGCCTTGAACGAGCTGCCAGTGGTACGCTCACAAAAATCTTGAATGGGGAGAACTGAATAAGCTTACATTTGCACATGCCAAGACAGAACCCCTTCTTTTGAAGGGAGCATCTAAGCTTGAAATTTCAAAAAGATCGCCAAAAATTCGCATGGGTCATTTTACTGTTCGTGTTTCTCAACAAGAGAAATGCCTCGGCGTCATCCTCGATGATAAATTGTCATTTCAGCATCATGCAAAGAGAATTGTAGAGAACGCCAACATGGCGTACCTCCGTGTATCTAGAATGACTGGCAAAAACTGGGGACTTAAAGCTCGCGCGCTTAAAATATCATACGGTGCAATTTTTATGGGGATTGCAGAATATGCATCAAGCGTTTGGCACTCAAATGCGAAAGTTGGATTCGTCAGGAGGACTTTACTGAGTGAACAGCGCATTGCGCTGATCTCACTCACTAAGGCCTACAGGACTACTTCAACGGACGCTTTGCCGGTTTTGGCTGGCGTACTACCGTTGGACTTGCACATACAGGTACGCGGTGCAATTACTCTTCTACTGAAGGGCATCAACACGGATATTGAAGGCGTCCCTCTGACGCCACGCTTGTCGCAAAATATACCTGAACATCATACTCTCGTTCTGTCTGACATCATCATTCGTATATGAGCTGACGTACAAAACGGCTCTAACAGCTTGGCAAACTAGGTGGTCTGCATCCACCAAAGGGCGTCAAACTTATCTTTTCTTCCCAGACGTGACCTGGAGGCTCAAGGTGAAGAGTCTAGCGTCTGGACACTGGACTTGCCAGTTTATAACTGGACATGGCAAGTTCAACGGCAAACTATTTGGGTTGGGCAAGTTGGTCGAAAGGCCGGATTGCACTTGTGGACACGACTACCAGGACGCTAATCACGTACTGTGGGACTGCCCCGAGATGAATGCCGAACGAGCTGAGCTGTTTGCTGCGGTCCGTCCTCATACGAGCCCAATATGCCACACTGGCTTGATCTCAACCAAGGCCAATTTTGAGACATTCGATAAATCATATGGGGAACGGGATAATCTTGATTCCCCTTCAGATTCAACGCGAAGTAGATTAAATTCCATGGATTCTCAGTATACAGATACATAGGATACTTAATATCACTCTAACAAATTGGCTGAGCATGTCACATTTTCTTTTTTATTTTCTTTCTATTTTTCTTCTCTTTAAGCACCTTAGTGCACGGTTAAAAGATCAGTCCCGTGCAGCTCTGCCTCGGGCCAAGTAAGTGAGGAGTTAATTCGTTTCTTTTCTTGATCGTATAGCGTTATGGAAGGCGGCTGTGAAAAACGGCTGCACACACATAACGGAACGGTGGTGGGAGAACCAACTTGTTTTTATTCCTTGAATATGTATGGGAGATCAGTGCACCATTGCTCCATTACAAGAACTGTCTGTGATCTACATTGTAAGCGGAATAATAAATTATTAAATAAAAATAATTAATTAACTTACTTTTTTCATAGCTACATACTTTGGCGCTCCGAGGTAAAAACGGGCCAATAAATTTAAAAAATAGGCATCAAGAAGTCATTTAACTCACTAGCCGTATTGCTACCTTTGCTCTCTTGACTGAATATATGAAGAGCGATTTTATAGTATGGGGTTAAAGTACTCGTTCTTGGCCGTAGTATCAATATTATAAACGCAAAAAAATCTCCTCAATTTACCTTATCGCTATTTTGTAAACACACACAGTAGTCGCTTACTTCCAACAGCTAAAATATATTCTACTGACGTCTGTGTGCTGAAAAAAACGAAACCGCTTGGAAGATAAATTGATTTTGTAGGTCGCTTTTGATATATAAATATTTTTAGCGACACACCATATACATCAAAGGTCGATGAGTGAAGATTCAAGGATAGCAACAAACAACATGCAGTCTCGGTCTATTTCCTCTGACTGAGTGCTGATTTCTTTAAGTATAATCGTTGTATTTATTATGTGTAGATTTTTAAAAATAATATAATTAAGTTAACGCTTAGACCTTTGCGCTATGTCATTTTTTCCTATTGTATTCAAACGTATAATAATGCTGTGAAACGAAGTCGCACAATATACTGATCGCACATTTATAACCGATCGGAAGGCTGGATATTGCATCACTACAAGTGTGCTTTTGGTATAAAAGAAAGTATTTTGTTCAAACCTGGATACATCTAATATAAAATTTTAAATAGCTTTGATTATTCCACGTATTGTGCTACTAACTGTGACACGTATTTCGTCTCTTTCTGAGACATCTTCGGACTTACTATAGAAAAGTTTGCTTAATTTTGCTGAAGTAACTGGATACTTTTTTTTTATTTTCGACGTCTTATGGGGCTGATTTGCCTGTTCACTTACCTCCGAATCCCTGAAAAAGTCAAACCACCCTACTTCTTATATTCGCCGCAAGCATTTGTTTTCAAATCACAGTGTACGGTTACTCTGAGATTTTGTATGGTGCCATGACTCACAACCGTAAAGCAGTCTGCATCTAAGTTCTGTCTGACTTTTTAAAAAAACCACATTGGAAGGCTCCTAATTTTCATCCATAGGATGTATTCGGTGGCGTTACGGTACTCCGGGATGGTCTGAGAGGAGGCACGGTGACTGGCGGGTGACAGAGATCATATATGTTCTCACTAGGGAGCAGATAGCGGAGGGAACAAAAAGGTCTTATTTGAGGGCTAAATATCAATTGCCTTATTATTTCATCGCACCTTCAAATTACGTTATTTCAAACTCTACTAGAAATAAATTGATTCATAACTATTGCAATTTTGCTATTGTGGCTGACAGTTTAACAGTGACCAGGCGGAAAACTTTCGATTTTAAACAATATAACCACCATTCTATGTTCTCGAATTTTTATTTAATTTTTATTTAATTACTCGTAGAATTAAACTTAATATTAATTAAATATATTGTATGTCTACTCAAACGTTACGCCGTGAAAAAATCATCGGAATGTTGACCATTATTAAACTGTTAAAAAAATTGCATTCACCTCTCGGCTATAAGGTGAATACGTTTTTATTACTGTTTTAATGTTTACTTTAAAATTAATTTATCAGATATTCAAACAATAATAAATATGAACAGCGCTTCAGATTTCAGACACAAAAAGTGTATACCAAAAACATGTTATGTTGTTTATGTATATCACAATATTTTGTTTTATGTTTGTGAATATTTAAATTGTTTAGCAATATGTGAAAAGTTAATGAATAATTAATGAAAGAAAAGCTTTTCAAATTTTGTCATTTTTCGTAATTATTTTTTTTGTGTTCCAGCATCTTAAAACCTTGAACACGACAAAATTTGTTGCACACATCTTAAAAAAAAAATTTACATCACTTAGCTTAGCATGATTTATTAATTTTGATACTATTAACGAATTATTTTTTTTATATATCAATGTATTTGAAAAGTACATTTACATTTTATACTTTATCATATTCAAAATCCAATAAAACCTCATTAAAATACGAATGTTTCAGCAGTAAAAGTATATAAATTTTATATACTCTTTGAATACTGGACAGCGCCACATTCCTTGAGGACGTGTTAATCAATTGTCTACATGGGATGTACATGTTATCTTCTCAGAACTACACGAAGGTTGCTCATCACTAATGTATTCTGTAAATATGAAATAACGCTACATACATTAAGGTTTTCTTTCAATGATTTTTACGACATATTTCTTGGCATCCAACCAAGCCCTGAAAGCTTTATGGATCGATATTTAGAACTAAGTCAACGAGTACCATATTCATACTGGTCATCAGTACTTTTTTGAAGACTGTTTAAAATTGCCTCCATACGTCGTACTCATTGGTAACCACGTCTATAGTCAAGAGATACGTGAAGTATCTAAGATCCTTCATTTGGATGCTACTTGAATTTTCCCTAATGTGTTGTTTCCGACGATTTAGTGGTCCTCGTTTCACTGACAAGCGCTAGAAGAAATAATGTTCTGGAATCATCGCATTCATAATTGTAAAGATCCATTCATTTATGGATTTTTCAACTTAAAATCATATTATTGCCACGCATTGTAACTTCGCATGTAGCATACATGTTATGTGTGTAGTAATAATAATTTAAATAGCATTAACAATTTACTATTTCATTTATTCTATTACGTTTTCATTACTTCCGCTATTTAAAGATCATGTTTACGTAATAAATTTTACATAGTTAAATAACTATTAAATATTGTATAATACATAACAAAAGAATAAATGTACCACACTTAAAGCTTAAAGATTTTTCTTCCAGTCAGTAGAAAATGATCGCGATGAGCGAAAGAGGTACATTTGATAAAATTATTCTCAAATAAACCTATTTGAACCACATATTACATTTTCGCAACTATTTTCACTCATTTGATTATAACATTCGATTGCGAGATCATTTGTAGAATTAGTTCAGACATTTATTCGTACATATAAATTTAAAAAATAAAAGATACTTCCGAATTACAAGTAATTCAAAAGCTTTATTGCTATCAATAGAATGATATTAGAAATTTTTTTTCCAAATATGTTTCTTCGTTTAACGACCCATAATATTGTTCAATAAGATTTGACTTGTGATAATTTTCAAGTCGGATGCAGATAACAACACGTATTTGCAAACATTTTCACTTGTATGATAACATTAGGTATGAAGACAAATTTTCCGTGTATTTTTATACAATATTCATAACGACCAACGTGTTTAAACGTATTAAATATCAATTAACTTGAGTTACACTGACAGTTTCATTATACATATATTATAAATATAATAGAATATTTATTTGAAATATACAATGTATATATTAGAGGTGGCCAAAGCGTCGATTGCGATTTCTAGTTGATCGCCTATCTGATCTGTACAAATCTCTGGTGCCCGTCCCAAGAAGCGTGCGAGACAAGTCGTGTGACAGAGACAACACGCTAAAATCTCAAAATTAGCCGAATAGCGACGAAAATCTTTTTCTTAAGCACGGGTCAAACAAGGGTTGGCCAATAGATTAATATAGGCTTTAATTTACTACTTTTAATGTTGGTCGATCGCCGCCAATAATTTCAAACGAAAGTCGATCACAGGCAAAAAAGTCTGGCCGCCCCTGGTATATACGTAAGTGAATAAGGAAACGTTGATCGTGCAACTTCTCTATTTGCGTGCGAGTTATACAATTATTTATTAAAAACTTAGAAATCGAGACCACTGTCGGCTTACAAAAGCAACGGCCAATTTCTTGTTTATTAAAATATGTTTTTTAAATCATAATTTTGTACTATAATTCTAATACTATTGTACAACAGTTAAGGCATGTCAAAACTATCCGGATATATTCGGAAGACCATTTCATGGTGGGATTATCAACAATCGCAGCATTAAAAATGGTAATAGAAAACCACTTGTATTTTAACGTACAATTCATTAAAAAACTTTAAACAGCCGTAGCGAAAAAAAGGCCTTTTTAAAAATATAGCAGTTTTCCTCTAATGTACAGATTTGTTTCCTTCACAATAGCGGGAATTCTAAGCAATTATTATTTTTATTTATTTTTTAATATTCCGTTTCAAAACTGTTCTTTCCCAGTGTTTAATTTAACGCAGAAAAATATAAGTTGCCGATCGCTTCACAGTGGGCCTCTCTACCCAGCTAAATTAAAAACAACCGGTATTTCTTCAGAAAGTCGATGCATTTTATCGAATACAGCCTTGGAATAATCTTTATACCAGTCCGTTTCGATTAATAATGTTGAGAAACACTGCCTGCAACTTTAATCGACCGGTTCAATGTGGGCACTCGATAATATCCAGACTGACCAGCCCGTGGTCCCTGGTTTGGCCTTAGCGAATATGTTTGCAAGTCGTTTTTCAGCTTTCAGTTTTAACAATTCTGCAGGAAAAGTCGATCAAGAACTGATTATGTATATTTATCTTAGTTATATATCTGTAGATGTCTCATTATAACTTGGCCGTTATCGAAGGCGCCACCATCGCGTGAGTGATGTTGCAATAATCAACCATTTTTTATTATTTACTTACACGTTTAAACATGCAACATATAAATGAAGAAAAATCTGTATATACATATATTTTATTAAAACAATACAACTTAAATGGCCATTGAAGATATATACTTAATGGGGACAATTTTAGTTCCCAATTCGGCGGTGGTCAAGTAATGATGCCACATCTACTTATATGTACAGAGAAAGATTTTTTTTTCTTTTTTTTATAAAATACTAGCTGTACCCTGCGCGCGTTGCTACGCCAGCAATTGTAGGGGGGATAGGGGGGGTAGGGGAGGGGGTGTACGCCAGAAAGTTTCGCGGAAGTGTAGTAGAAATTTGTAAAAATTCGATATCAATTTTTGGGGAGGAGGGGGTTGTTTGGCGTGGTGGGGTTTGGGGGGCGTATAGGGCGGGTATGCCAAAAACCTTCGAAGGTGTGAACTCGAAAAATTCATGAAGTTTAAAAAAAAATGGGGGGTGGAGGTTGGGGGTGGTTGGGGAGGGCTTGGTGAGCCAGAAACCATTGCGGGAGTGTACTCAATAAATTTGTAAAGTTTCACATCGATCGGTTGAGCGGTTTAGTAGTCCATAGCGGACATACACACAGACATTCATTTTTATATATATAGATATGCATATCTTGAATTGATCGTAAAAATATCTCAGTTTTTATTTATTCTTTAGAAAAATATAGCTTCAGCTGTAATCATGATCATGATTTTCGATAAATATAATGCAACCAACAGTGAATTCATCTAACTAAACTTTATTATGTTAACATTTGAACACTTAAAATCTCTTCCTTGTAAAAGGACGAATTCACACTTACGACTGTAGTTTGCTGGGGATGCGAAAGGTCACCTATTTATTTCTCAATCTGAAGGACGGTAATAAAGTCTGCCAGCTTAAAATAAACTTCAGAAACTTAGCATGCATAACAGTGGTATATTATTTATTGAAAAACATGAAATGACACTCTCTCATATTAAGTTTTAAAAAGAATCTGTTTTATTTAACAACGTGTAAAACATTCAAAAAGAATAAAACATATGTATTTTCGGTATTCAAATAGAAAAATATTTTTATTCAATAATGTTTTAGCAGAATAGTGTGTGATTAAGAGATCGTTTACCGTGTAGCTATGCAACAGACCATGAGCGTGAGGCTGTCCTTAATTTTTTTTTATTAAGGAATGTGACTTCGAAATAAGCAATTGCATATCGATCAGTTGTGGGATAAATAACTTAGATTGATAAGTAAATTGAAAAAAGGTCAGATAATTTGACAATGAATAATTTATTACAAATAAGCAGTTATTCCAAAAACATATTTTATTGCAGTTGTTGAGTGGCAGATAATATCATAATAATGAACACTACATCTTTATGAATCACGAATACGGTAACAATTTTTATGGTTCATAATTTTTTTTGTTCCCAAATATTTTTTCGAGTCACAGTTCAAACTCATTTAGCAATAAAATAAAGAAAAAATGAATATAGTGACTGGAAACTTTAGTTAAGTTTAGTTGTAAAATATAAACGTACAGATGACGTCATTAATAAACTGAAATTGTTATGGTTTTAGTTTATGGTTCAGGTTCCAAAAAATCAAGGAACATCACCAAAGCAGTGGCGTGGACAACAGTTCATTAAACTACGATAAAAAAATCGCAAAATACAATTTACCATTATAGACTCCGCACATAAGTTTTTCAAGTGAAATGGATTTATACAAAACTAGGAGTTCCACCCGGCTTCTGTATCTGTAATAACTATTCATATAACCAATTCTGTACGAAAAAAAAGAAAAAATTAACAACGAATTCCAAATTATTTTTTACGCAAACATTTTTTTGTTTTTTTGAATCGTACTAAAAAAGAATATTTAACACAGCCAATAGAAATGAATTCGATGACATCCAATCAGAAACGGAGTGTATATGTATGAATGTACATCAGTCTTTGTTTTATAAATATGATGTTTTCGTGCGAGAGAGCGGCAAAATAACTACTATACAAATGTTTATACCTTTTACTTTATTAATAATGGTAAAACAAATTATTATCAGAGAGTTATTCCGATCTTTAAATGCTGTATCGAAAATTATTGAGGTAGAAATGATGGATAGATGTGAAAAAAGGATGAATGGCCATTTTTATAAATTTTATAAAAAAATCCAAGCCAATGAATACAATTTAGTATGCAGGCTTTTTCAATAGATAATTGGTTGCTTTTGACGTCACTTCTTGTCGGCTATTAAAATAATTCTATAATTAATATAACACAATTTATATAAGGAAAATATATACTTGTGTTGGGACATAAAAAATATTAAGAGTATTACCGTATATTTCCTTTTACGCTTGTAGTAGTTATATCGGTATGTCTTGTCTTGTCTAATGACATCTACAGAGATAATAATAACACATCACTTTGATGGTATAGGCAACATCTGTCACGTAACAAAATTGACAGATTTATCAAAGGTCACCAAAGTTTAATAACCGCTGAAAGATACTTCCTAGTAAAATTTATAATAATATTGTTTTTTTTACTTCAATTCAATGTTTTATAAATAATTGTTTTAATGTTTACTATATTGGCTGCTAAAATAATTATCTTCAAGCTCAAGTTTTTTCATCCTCGTATTTGGTACTTCTTAAATATTCTTATATATATGTACTCATAAGTTTATTTGATCTCTTATTATATGTATTTTATGAAAATTCTTACTCGTTGGATGGAAAATTTATTTATCTTTGTGCTTTTTAAATTATCTTGCATATATGTTGGAATCGTCTGGTTTGTATTATTGTAAGAAATGACTTTGACCTCCAAAGACGTCACATTTCTTGTGGCCATTGCGCTTCGCTTTTTTTATTTTGTAATACGAACGGACACTTGAATAAATGATTGTTAGATATAAAAAATTTTACATGTCTCAGAAAATTCACATAATTTAGAAGGAAAAACGTACAAATAATTTTATGGTATTATATTTATAAGCACTTGAATAATTAGAATAAAACACCAACGATCAAAAAGAGAAGCAAACATATTCTTTGATAATATACGAGGAAAATCATTTATTGTTTGTCGGTGATTAATTACGAGAGCTTTAATTTATTGTCAATTATTCTAACAATATCATTTTAGCACGTGTTTGCTTTCCATGCATCATTGTCAAGTGTCACAGAATGCTTTATGTGTCATACAATCAATTGTTATAACTTAAAGTTTTCAAAGAATTGAAAGTGAATGCCCTTAAAGATATCTTGAAGTGAAAATAAATTTATATATTCAACATAATTTTAAATGTGTCATCATTTGTTATGAGGTGTTGAATTCATTGCCATATTAGGTTAAAAGTTTGCACTTATGATGACCACTGATCTTTGATAATCTGGTTTAGTTTAAAAAGTTTAATTATATCGCTCATTAGCCATCTTTTGACAATTTATTTTCGTGAGAATATTGCTGCTATTCAAGACTATCTAATCTTTATTTTTAAATCATTTCCGTTTCCAATGAAAGGCATAGTATGATATCCTATGAGGCGTCTCAAAGGAAGTGGACTTGGTAGAAAATAACTTACAGTTAAGCTGATATTTTTCTCTTGGCCACGGATCAGATAGATGGATTTAAAGAATCTTTCACATTACAGACCAGAATTTAAGCCCAAACAAACCAACAATTGGAAAGACAACAAAAAATCTCTGACAGTGGGAAGTAGCATCATCATTAGATGAGTCTGAAAGAAAATGATAATTGTAGGGATCAAGACAAGATAGATGCAGGATAGATTCCGATAAAGGTAACAGTAAAACAAAAAAACACGCTTCAATTGGGTCTCAACCACATCTGCCATTTTTATTTTACCATTGAATTAATTGCACGTTAAAAATATATTAATATTTCAATAACTTTAAAGGCTTTGGTCGCCCCAGGTGAGTAAGTTTTCGCCCTACTTGATTGCGTCGACGAGGGTTGGAATCTCTCAACACAGTGATTTCCCAAACGATGTACATATTCATTTTTAGTTTATTTGATCTTTCATAATTTTCCATTTCTACATTAATATTTTACCATGTCATACTTACATCTGAATGATTTTTGAACAAAGTATTTGAGCAACTGATTTAAACCCAGTAACAACTACTGTTAAAATGTTTAAAAACATATGTATGATGTCTGAATATAACTTTTCCCCTACTAACTTTGCGCTCTTTCTTTCTCGTAGTTCCAAACGAAGCTTTAAAATGGAAAAGGATTTGATAATACATTAAAATCAATGACAATACATTATATATATTATGAGAAAAAATAGTCACGACTTGAAAAAATAAACCCGCAGTAAAATCATACGTGAATATGAAGACACAGCAGCTTGTGTTAATAATGATTATGAATAAAGATGTAAATGTAATATTAAAACACTTACAGATGTACATACATATATACAGAAAATAACTCATATTATTTAGTAGACTTTGGACGTCAAATTGTTACTTGTAATGAAGAAAAAAGTAGAGACAAAAAGTGCCAACTCATTCTCATATAATACACTGAATCACAAGAATATATTATTTAAGTTGTCTGCTTTACACATTTTGTTGTTTGAGTGATTTCTGTTTTAATTATTGTTAATTTACTATTAAACGCAATGAGATAATTATATGGTAACATAGTTATAACGAAGTTAAAATACACATTTGTTTGATGGTAAAAAATATTAAACTTTTAAGAAATTTAATATGCAAATGTCTTGCTAACATCAACAGGCAAAATTAAAAGTCATATTCAAACGAATAGTAAAATTTTCAATAATGTTTGTGCAAAGTATGTATTTTAAAATTTTGACGCATTTAACAGTTTGAATTTATTTAGTGTTACAAGCTGGGCCTATAGACGAGTGGTCAACGTCATTTTTCTATTGCCTACCACCCACCTTTCCAATTCGAAGAGCGATATGACCCGAACTTGTTATCAATTCCGAGCCATGTCCTTACGTTACAACCGCTCAGAAACTGTGGTTGAGCAATCCTTGTTACTTTATTAAGACTCCAAATGCTCCACACTGGAATTGGTCATGGTATAAATATTAAATTTATTACTGTATTTGTTCTTTGGTCGGTTATAACGACCCGACGTTTTGTTAACCGAGGGTTTCAATCAAACAATAAGACAATCGTTATATTTTTCATTGTTTGGTTACACCCATAAAAAAGAAATCTGAAATGGTTTCAAAACGTCGGATTATTAACACCTAACAATACCATAAAACGTGTCCTCACCAATTACTTTATAAATGCATCATTATTCTAGTATAATCGCCTAATTTACACAATCTTTCATTGCATTTGAAGCAAAATGGTATTTTCTATGGATTTTACCGCTATTATAAATTATATTCGCAAAACTAAACGAAATAAAATAAAGTGGCTGCATTTGCAACATATTTATGTGGCATTTATAAATTTGTATTTTATTTTGGGCAAACTAGCACGATAACAGTCGAGAATGTTTTTTTTTAAATATCAACGTTTTAATTACATAAATGGGTGTCAATTTAGCTCCACTATTTTCACGTTTTTTTTACATATTTTGCTGTATATAATAAATAAAAATATTTATCTCAATTACTTTATAATTGTCTGATAAATAATTCATGACTGTCCATGATCAATTAAGTTTTTATTATTACGATTTATCATGTGATCGCAAGGTGAGTCGGCATGATTAAAAAGTCTGCCGATCTTTGCATCGACGCATACTCTTAGACTAAACGGATTTTTGACTTACAAATGTATAATAAAAATAACACATTTTAGTACTTTTCCACATGATTTATTTCATCAAGACCGGTTGATGGCGAGCATTATCACCTTAAAAGGTGATTTAAAAATTTATATTATGCAAAAAGTGTATATATCAAGGTCATAATACCTATTGTTGCCCCAGCCAGCTCAAATATATTCTAGACATGTACAAGACTCAGCAGCATAAAATGTTCAAAATAATTAGTATTGGTGTTTTTGGACCATTTTTAATTTTTAGTTGCTTGTACTAAAGAATAATTGAAAAAAAAAAAAAAGATAGTTGATTTATACATCTAGTCTAACGCAATTGAATGTGACTAAACCAAAGATGTTTTAAATATAATTCAGGATTTCGGCATGAGCGGAATTAAAATGGTCCTGATAATAAAATCTGGAAAAAATACTAAAAATGTGTTATTTTTTATTATAATGTACCAAGTATTGACAGTGAACACCTTAAAAGTGATTTACAAATTTATATTGTAAGGGTGATATATCCAGTCATAATACCTATTGTTGCCCCAGCCAGCTCAAATATATTCTAGACATGTACCCTAGCTCAGCAGCATAAATTGCTTCAAAATAATTAGTATTGGTGTTTCGGGACCAATTACCGAATACTCGGTTGCTATGTACTAAAGAATAATTGAAAAAACAAAAAAAGATACAAATAATACATCTAGTCTAACGCAATTGAATGTGACTAAACCAAAGATGTTCAAAATATAATTCGGGATTTCGGCATAATTAAATTATTAAAATGGTAGGATAATAAAAATACTAACACATTTTTATTATAGTACTTATTCCACATTTTATTTATTAAGATTAGGCCCGGTTTCACTAATTGCAAACATTATCAACCGATGAGCTGAAATCAGTTGATAATGCTCGCGATGAATGAAACCGGACATTATCTTAGCACATTAAAACGTTCCACGTATTAACAATGAACACCTTAAAAGTGAAAAACGATAGAAGTAACGGTAAAAAAACATAACCTAAAATCAATCAATAAAAAACTTATTAATTTTCAACTTTATTCACATATAGGTGTATTGCTTAAAAACTATAAAAGCAAAAGGTGTAGGAAGAATTAGGTTAATAATTTTTAAGTTGTGTTTCAGGAACAGTTACGTTAGATTTTGTTAATTTGCACGCAATTGTGCTGCATTAAAAAAGACTGCTAATTATTTGGTCAGTTTCTAATTCGAAAAATGGTCAGTTATAAATACTTAAAACGGTCAGTAATAAATACTTAAAACGGTCAGTTAAAAATATTAAATGGTCAGTAAAAATAATAAATGGTCAGTTAAAATAAAAAGAACATGTCATAAATTTGCCTATTACGACCATATTTGATCAAACTCACAAGCTGTCAAACTTAAAAATTATCATATTTTTACAATAGCTGACTATTTAAATTAAATACTAACCATTTTTAATAAATAACTAACCATTAAAATATATTACTGACCATTTTGTTTATTAACTGACCACGTTCACACTGATACAATTACAACTGACCGTTTATAATATTAACTGACCTTTTTGATTTTAACTGACCAAAACTTGAATTAGTTACTGACCCATTAAATACATGCTATTAAAAAACAACAAAATAATGAGGAACCGTGTATCAATCTCTCTCTCACTATCAGGCACAATTTAATTAGATCTTCATCAAAACCTAGTACGGGATTGACCACTTAAATTTAAGTAAGAAATAATCAATCAAGATTCGTTACTCATGATTTACTAGAGCGTCGCCTAGAAAAGTTTTTTTTCAAGAATTAGGCCGATTTGTATTATATCATAATACATTGTCTTGAACAATTACAACCATTGTTATCATAATTATAACAGCTCACCTGGAGCATGCCATATTTAAACGCAATTTGAATAATTATAATCATGCCCTACTTTTTTAATAACTGACTCGCCAGTAGCCAGGCGTGAGTTTATTGCTTCTGTTTTATTATATAAGATCGCGAAACAGTTTGGGAACAGCTGAAGGTGTTTTATTAAACGCAATAAGGTGACCAAACGTGATGTATAGACCGCAATGTTCTAAAGTTTATTGTGTTGATTATGAATCATAAAACAATATATTCTTATTGCTGCCAAAATAACTTCAAATTTTGATGTGAATTATTATGGTATCACGTAATTTATTTTAAATTATGTATATAAAAAAATATATTTGGTATTTGCTGTAATAATGTTTTATAGCTGCAAAGCCTCGACATTTGTTCTTTTTAAAAAATAGTGGATCAAGCAGAATTTTTATAAAAGGTTATAGAATAAGACTTCATAGTAAAAATATTAAGCGTAGTTTGTGCTATATGGATGCATACATTGCATACTATCTAAAACATGTAAAATATTTCTACCGAAATTAAGTATTTTTGCATTACACACGTAATTAATTTCAAATTAAAATTGATTTCAATACACACGAACGATTTTTAAGACGATAATGCTTGAAAACGGGGTATACAAAAAAACGCTAACATGCTTTCTTATTTTCAAAAACATGGTCACATGAAAATGTTAAGCAATAAATCACGCTTTACGGTGAATGCTTTTAGAGGTAAGCACGTTTTTACGTAACACCCAAGAACGCCCGGAAAAAGATCGTCCCCTAAATTTCAATACAAAATACCTATGAATATGTATCATACTCACTTTTAAGGTGTTCACTGTCAATACTTGGTGGAAAGGCATTATAATAAAAATAATAACACATTTTTATTACTTTTTCCACATGAGATTTATTTCATCAGGACCGGTTTCGCTCATGGCGAGCACTATCAACTGATGCTCGGTCCTGATGAAAGAAATCTCATTTGGAAAAAGTAATAAAAATGTGTTATTATTTTTATTATGTATCATACTGTTAATATCATCACCTCAAATATGTATAATGGGACATTTTATATCTACGGATAGACGATAGTTGTTTTTTTAAATTTTTTTCATAAAAATTTATATAAGTTTTCCTGTCATACATCTCAAAATTGAGTATCATTGTATTTTAGAGAGGATTTTTCATATACATACCAGATTCTTTTCTTATTATTTTGAAAGTGAGAGTTTATATAAATATTTATTTATATATTTGCCATTTTATTGACTACCAACTGCTTCGAAAATAATCTCAGTCTCTCTTAACGATATTTTACTGGAAAGAAAATCTTATTGCACTCTTCTGATTTTGTAACAAGACAAACTACATATGTTAAGCTATATTACCCACCAATATTTTGGAATGTACGCGATTGTGAAAAATGTTGAAACCCTTCCTCATTCATACATACTTCTGTAGCATTACGAAAAAATATATTTTCACATCAACTTCATTAAAATGTCTTACTCAACTGAAGACAAAATCAAGCAAAATAATGTGTAACATAAAATAAACAGCAGCCATCAGATGACATTAGAAGATAATAACGCTAGTCATAGAATAAAAAAAATGCAAATTTTAATGCATCCACTATTTTAAAATCAATAAAAATGATAATAAAAATAAATCTATCAATGGGGGAAAACCATAATGGTATTTAAATCATCTGACACGTGCCTTCCGATTAAATCTATTGCTTTTTAAGTTTTTTTGCAAAAAATATTACTATATTATAAATAAATCACAATTCACTCAACATATCGCAAATGCACTGGGTATTTTTAACTTCTCAAAATATACTAATTTTATAACGGATACTCAAGGCAAAAAGACATAACAAGCACAATTGGCCAATATATCAAATATTTAATCGAAAAAATCTATCGTAAATGTTCGCTATCGAATCGTAATTTTTTTATTGACTTATTATTTTTGCAGATATTTGTGATACACAGAAAAGTATATTTTCTACATTGGCAACATAACATGACATACATATTCTTTATTCGAATAATAAGAATCTGTCGTATTTGATGTCTGGTAATTGATAAAAAAAAAATATGCCATATTTCTTCGAAACTATCATATTCAAAATAAACAGTTTAAGAAATGATAGCAACAAAATATCAAACTAAAAACAAATATACTTTAAATAATTGTGCTACATAAAACTTTAAATAACTCTTTTAGCTGCTCTTTTAATTAACTAAGTTTCACGGTAATTATAATTTTAATGAAAACAATGTGTACGCGAATTTTCAAAAAAAAATCCTGTGCCTAAAATTCTTTTTATTATCATTTATATAAATAACAATAATATGAGATTAGAAAAAAGATGTTATACGGAAACGATAAAATATTAAACAATGACTGTTTATAGTGCTTCGTCGAATTAATTTTCCAAATAATGAGAAAAACTTTATAATTTATGTATCGTATATTTATATTTATGACTGTGCGTACATTATAATAGTATTACATTATTCGCAATAAAAAAATCTGACTACTCGGATGAAGATTTAATCGCGGAAAAAAATCTTAGCATTTTGATATCATTAAATTGATTTTTTTTATTACTAGATTCGTTCGTCTTTACTGGCGTTAATTCGATGATTCACAGATTCAACAATTATTCCAATAAGATCAATAATCATTAATTTATACGTTCAAAAATCACCAACAATGCTTAATATTATTTTACTTCTAGCGACTTTACATTGAAATAATTACAAAACAATATCTATATGATTGTCTTCATAGTCTCTTCTTGTGTTTTTTTTATATCCAACATTGAAATTCTATGCGAAAATATTGCTATTTCTGGTGACTGAATTTTCAAAGACCCGACTAAAATTTAAGAGATAAGGATATTTTTATTGATTTAATTGGCATTTGCTTGGTAGAACGCTATTAAAATACGGTGATAAAAATAACAATGTATGTATATAAATTAATAGTTCTTATTTCTTATTAAGAGTTCTTATAAATTTATTTTATTCAATAGTTTTGATGATGGCTTTAGCCGAAATAGCTATCAACAAATGTATTAAATAATTTATTAATAATTAATTCATTGCTATTTTTTTCACCGTATTATTATGTACTTTCTCGTCTCTTTCGTCAAACAAGTGAACAAGGAGCTGGATACAAGAGATGGCGAAGTTATTTGTGGAATAAATACCTACAAAGTCGACTAAACTAACATTATTCTAATAACTAATAAGTGACTTCGATGTGTCGTTTGAAGGATTAAATCACTTTTCAAAAGTAAATAACCTATAACATATTAACACGGCCTAAAATTTGTCCCTAAAGACGTTCAACTACTCAATTGTCTACCTTGTCCATAGCGTACCGTCTTGGCCCTGTAAATATTATATAAATTACTAGTATTGCTACCCGGCGTCGCTCGGACTAAGCAATCAATAATTATTTAATGTTATATCATTCGACATAATTATATCACAAAATCTAACATCCAAAATAGAGTTAAAATAAAATCACAAACTTTATTTAATTTGATGACAGCCCCATTCTCACCCATAAAAATGTCCAAATTCAAGGAAAAAATCTAATTTGCTGTCAAATAATACCTTCACGTAAATAATAAATATTATTATTAATAATAAAAGCCGGGAAAAGTTCAGTAGAAGACTAATTTATTACATTTTGACTAAATGTCTTCGCCGATAAAATTCAAACATATTTTCTTTCATATTCGTTTTTATGGCAACTTAATGACCAACAATGCAAAAGGGAATTACAGACCCACAGACATACATACGCCGTTTCGGTTTTATATATAAGATTATGGACTTTTGTCAAAAGTCGCGAATATGCAAAATATGTTCATTTTTATTTATGCGTTTCGTAAAATCTTAATTTTAGTATTCAACCGAAACGATATTATCAATTAAAGACACACATATAAATACATTAGTTAGGTATTTTTATCTCAAAAATACAAACAAAAATTCTTGAAATTTTTCAGTAAAATCGTATCAAAACCAATTAACATTAACCCCTCAATCATAAAATTGCTGGCACTATTTTTTAACTCAAGGGGAGAATCTGCAGCAAAGTGGTCAAGTGCAACCATAAGATTGAATGCAAATTATTTATAAAATATTACATGTTATTATCATTCATTTACATGTACAATCGAAGTTTAATATAAAGAGTTTACCGAAAGGAATATCGAAAGTAGCTTATTATTAATACTTTCGATGGATTCGGTGGTTATTAAAATTAATTAAAATGTCCAAATTCAAGGAAAAAATCTAATTTGCTGTCAACCTTTACGTAAATAATAAACATTATTATATTAATAAAAGCCGGTAAAAGTTCAGTAGCTTTTATAATAATCAAAAAAAAAAAAGATTATCAGTCTACATCTAAGATTTTCAATCGGTGCTATAAAAATATAATAAATGAAGGGCCATTAAAAACGCATCACGCAATCAACATTATAAAATGATTTTTTTCTGTAGCTAAAAAAACTCACTTCCTTTACCGAAAATGACAATTAATTATCTCCGATTTATGTATATTAGAACATTCCACTTACCTCAAAATAAAATAATTATCGTGAGAAACCAGCATTAAAATTAAATGACTACCTCATTTAAACGAATGGATTGCGAATGTTTTAATTAAATTCCACCAATGAATTTTAATTGTTGAAAATTTTCTTGGTAAAATACAATTCATATTAAGATTTTGTATTCAAAAAATATTTATATCACAGGACATTGTATCACCTAATCATTATATTACCCTTGTATTTATTACATTTCCACTGTCGAAAACCTGAATATTCGAATAGTCAACGAGAAGACATTAATTTGATTCAAACTTACTAACGAAAGACCTTCTTATGACTCGTATATTTATGTAACAAAACTACATATGCCACAAATCATATTTTAAATGTAATGTTAATGTTTTCGATATCACCTACTTAATGTTATATAACCACACTATATAGGACTAATAGTTTAACGAAAAAGTATTTTCATTCTAGAATCAAGAATTGTAATTTAGCTTATACATATGTAAGTAGGTATGTTATATAATAATACATAGTTATTATTACATTTAAAAATACTTACCTCGAAGAGTCTAAGAGACAGAATAAAATTAGTAAACTATACTAACTCTTATAAACTCGATAGTATTTCTAATATTGTAACACTCATGATAATGTATTTTACATAATGTGATTATTCATTTCTGTATTCCAAGAATACAACCTTTCACTATCAAAAATACATGCTTTATTGAACAGCTTAATTTACTTTTATGTGTGATTTATCTGGTACTCACTATACATATATGTTCTGAGTGAAAATTTCATATCCTTCTTTAGACGTAATCTGTAAAAATAACTATCTTTTTTTTAATGAAACGCGCACCAGGAATATTGTTTGCAAAGCTTGTCTTAGTCTGTTTTCCAAAAAATTAAGTGGTTGTAAACATCGAGAAAAATGTTTTGTAGTAAAACAAAAAGAATTTGTAAAAAATGTGTACTTTTCTTGTAATAAAACAACATGCAACCGTGACTCACCTCGAGATGTACAATGTTCTTTTTTATTGTTATTATGCGTCTTGTATGCATTTATGCCTAGTTTTGATTATTCTCATGGTCGCAAAATATTTATTTGCCCACAATTTTATCGAATAAATCTAAACCTACATTTTTTTTTATCAAGATTGAGAAACCAGTATGCTGTTAACTTCTCATATAAACTAATTCAATGACTTTTCTTTGAATAAAGTGACAAATATAAAATAACAATTACTGTATAAAAAACAGATCATTAATAGATACATGTCTCAGTTGGGAACAATCCAGCCCTTAAGAAGCAGTGAAACCTTACTCATTTTTCTGTACTTTTCAGGTATAAAAATGTAATTTATTTGAATGTGTTGTTTTAACGTGAAGTGGAGCTATGAACAAGAAAGTGATTTTTATAGGCATTGAAATATCATCGTATTCACATCTTCTAATGATTTGAATTTTTGACACATAACGTTATTTTGTATCTAGTGGAATTCATAACTAAAAACCAGCAAAAATGGAGATACGTTTCATTTGTCCTAAGGCACCGAATCATCAATAGCACATTAGCATACACCGTTCTTATGTTAATATTATTCATTATAAAATACTAATATTATTAGTGGTGCTATGATACATATTCTAGTCGTGTAACATCACCCAGTTCCAAACAGCAAAAGTACTTACCTGTTTTTTTTGTTTTGATTTTGTGATCAATTTCTATGCCAGGTAAAGTAATTCCAATAATAATGTTTTCGTAATTTATGTCTATGGTTATTTTAAATATCGATCTTTCTAATGCACTTCAATCTTTTTATTTGAATTCCGAATGCGTTCGATGAGTACAAGCTGTTACATATATTTTTATACTCTCATAATCTTTTCATTATTGCACATTCTAAAGTTGAATAAATTTAATCATCGTTATTATTTATCATTCTGACACAATATTTGCAACGACATAATTGAATTTGCGCGATGTTATCTTCATATTAATTTAGCATACAATAGTTTTGAGTCTGACATAATTGAGCAACACACTTGTACCGACACAAGGATTTTGCCTTGGATTTGGTGAAAGTGTTTAGCCTAATCATAAAGTTAAGTAACAGCGTAGTTGAAACTAAAACGAAATTTATCATAAAATCAAATCAAATGTAAATGGATTTAAGCACGTGGATAACACTTGAAATTTATTTTAAAAATATATATTTCTATTTCTTATCCGTATCTATATTGATGAATTCACTCGCCTGGCAGTTTATTGTACTTTTCAAACATATTTCTCATCATCAAAGACAAGGGGTTCTTAACCTTAAGCCCGCGGGCATGTGTGCGTCCGTCGAGCTATTGTGGTCCGCCCTCTACAAAGAATTAAATAACAAAAAAAACACCCTGTTATATCTTTTAAATACTATTTTAAATCTCAGAAATGTTAAAATTTATATAATTTTTCGAATATAATTCTAATTAAAAAAAATATTTATTTTGCACATTTTTTATCTTTTAATGCTACTTAATCTCCGGCTTATAATAATTACGTCAGAATATAATGGATGCAACACATGTAAAGCTATCCAGGGAACAATGATTTTTTTTCGGTCTGCGCTAGTCTCTTTTCTCAAAAATCTCTAATGCGCCCGGAGTTGCAATAAGATTAAGATCTAAATTCTAAGTTATATTCATTTGGAAATTGCAATGTACTAGAAATTAATGCAATATTATGAATATATATATACATAGGCATGTGACTGAATGCTTTTCCAAATTTAAGCCGTTGTTTGTACATTTACATGCATTTGGCACTAATAAACCGTTTTCGAAATATCTATTGAACATCATTAATATCAAACCATTAATAAATCAATCTATATTACCATCAATAAATTTTAAACATAGTAATAATATTTTTTATTATACATACACGATACAAACTATTTACCAAGCATATGCTCAAGCTCACTCATTCAATTAAATGCATGAAGATGCTGAAAGGCAAAATTTGAGTCGCTAGTAGCAAAATGCATGGAAAGGTACGCAATTCAAACGATTTAAAATGTGTATCATTACTTAATTATTATTTAAGTATTTTTTCAATGTTGAGTACAATATGTTTAATGCACCATTGATTGAATACGATTATTAACTAATCGAAACTAGTGACAAAATGTGAAATATGAAATCTTTATTTATTTATTTTCTTAATAAATATTTTTTTACCAACTATTGATTGCGACATTATTAGAATAAAATTAGTATTTTCATATATTTCTATGCTTATTCTCTCTATGGTCCATCAGATATGTATGTTCATACAACCTTTTTCACAAAAAAGGTCTTCAATAAAAAAGTTTTTTTTAATACATATATCATACCATAGTTAAATATTTTATAAATATTCAGAGGTGACATAAAAAGATTGGTTGAAATTATAAGAATGATTCGTATACCAAAAAAACATATTGTTTAAGCAAAGGAATGGTTACGAATGGGACGCACTGAATTATTAATATTTTTTTTTTTTGAAAAACGTTTGACAGGAAAAACCAGAAAAAATCTGTTGAATCAGATGCAGATCGGCATCAGAAGTTATACAGACTTAAAAAAAGTTTTTATCGAGTCGACGAACGTTCATATTTCATAACCTTGAAATGCTGTTTATACTTTAAATGGATTCGGCGGTAGTTTTGTGGAATTCATTTTATACAAAATTACTTTGTTTATTATTATTTATGTAATTTATAATGCCCGGTCCGTGGAGCAGTGGTCAACGTCGTTGGCTTCCGTGACGGACCGCCCGGATTCGATTCCCGGTAAGAGCAGATTTTCGATTCTGTTCAAAGGCAACTGGTGTTTGTGTTGTTAAAAAAATCCCTGCGCACCTTTCCAATCACAGAATGCGAAAAAAGCTTGAGCGATTAGCAAACCACTAGTTTTGTCCTAGTCCTCGTATCATTTTATTTCCTACTCTCTTCAAAAAAGATAGGTTAAGCAACTCAATAACAAGTAGCTCTCGTAGAAAAACATATGTTGAGATAAACTCCATGAGTGGGCTATATGCTCAATGTTGGGAGCGAACATGGTTAAAAAAAATGTAAAACCAATCCTAATCTTATTACTAAAGCATCATTACGATGACAAGTTTGACAATTTCTTAAATAACGTTGTATTTTTGTTTTATCAGTTGAAATTGTTCGCGATGAGCGACACCGGTTCTATTAAATTTTAAGTGAAATAAGTACAGAAAAATTGTTATTATTTTTTAATTGATATTTTATAAGATGACTTAGTACGAAGAATAGACACCGTAAAAGTGAGATGGACAATAATATAACGCGCCAATGCCGAGATAGGATTCAAAAATCATCCCTCTCTCTCACACACACACGCTTTCGCACCATGGTGCGCGACATATTACACGTGTCTATTTTGTCGTGGCCGCTATTAATCCTCATATTCAATGCAATTTATAAGGACACCAACAACCTTCAACTACCACATTAAATCTTACAATTCAGATACACCAGTGCAAGTCTCAAGGCCTACAAAGCCGTCGGTGACAGATGAAGGTTGGACCAGCTTACCTGTGGACCTGTTTTTAATAATATTTCTAAATCAGTCAAAATTGTTGTTTCACAGTTTTAAATATTACGAAAAATGATAAGTACATACAAGCATTGCAGCGTTAATCAAGTGATTGACGCATGGTGAAGACACAAACCTATGTGATGAATATATTTCTATCTATTACTTAATATTTGGTGGAAAGGCATGAAATTTGATTTATTATAATCCTGACCGGCTTCGCTCATCGCTAGCATTATCAACTGAAAAATAAATGAACAAGAATTATCAGTTGATAATTCTCGCAATGAGCAAAAGTTGCATAAGTACAGATAATTTGTAAATGTTTCATTTATTCAATTTATATTAAACTACTGTTATTATATATTCGTGGAATAAAACAATTAATTTTTACTCTTTTCAATGTATCATTCCCGTAAAACATTATTCAGTTATCAGTGAATATGATAAAATTTTCTACCAACAACATCGGTGCACCCAACATGACATTTTAGTCTATATTATGTGTACAAATTTCCGCGGACAGGAATAATTTATCATAATGATAAAAACATTTTTTTATTCATATGGTCCAGTTATTCAAAACTTAAAAAAAACTAGGAAAGTATCGTACTATAACAGCTACAGTCGTGAATAATTATAAATATTTTATTGATAAAAGGCTGATGATATTGAAAAAATCGAAAGTTCCAGAATCTCGAATTAAAGAAGTAAATGATAATTATAATAAAACATGCACAGGTAAAATCGTCTTGCGTCGTTCGGTTAAAAAACACAAAATGTTTCTTGTATGTTAAATAGGAAGAAGGTAAACCTCTTTTATATGAGTTTCCAAAGACTTTTTGTAACCTGAGCTTTTATTTTTACGCAAAAGAGTTGAAGGATATCGGTTCTTAGTAGTTTTTAGTATTTAAGTTCAGTTTGGTGGCTTTAAAATTGATATTCTTCAAATTAATATATTTAAAAATGACGAGAAAATAAATATCAGAAATGGTCGCTTGCATAGAAATATGTGAATAGTTTCTTACCATTTCTTCTCCGAATATGGAGTATATGGACTTATAATCGAGAATTGTTTTACTACAATTGCTTGTTATTCAATCGCTCAAACTGTCCTTATCGTAAAGAGTACGGATAAAAGGATACAATTAAGATATAGCCAGTGGTTGGCTATTCTTTGTCTTCATGTTTTGTTTTTAATGTTACCACCTTTTGAATGTTATCGTTATTTATTTTCAAAAATAGAAAAGTAGATAAAAGTCTAATCGACTTCTTAATACCATGGCACACTGTATTTGAATTTCGAATGAATCAAAAATCATAGAGAAACACATCTCGAAAAACTGGTATATTCTTACATCTTTATAGGTTTATTTATACAGGACAGGGTCAAACATCTGGTGGCCTTCCTTTTTTACAATATTCTTTTTGTAGTTTTAACGCCTACCTGAATTTTACAGTAAATTTCACTTTACAATCGATCGATGTATAATGATTATACACTCGATAGGCTCTAATATTTATATATATTATGACAAGTATTCATCAGTATATAATTTAAAGACACAGGGTAATACTGTTGACCCCATGTTTTAGTTTTACAAGATTTATTTTAACCACTGTGAAACATATGGTCCACTAATGAGTTTTCTAAGAGATCTTCTTGTAACTCTGTTTTTTTTAACGACAGTTATACAAGAGTAGAAAGGATACGACTAGAAGAGGACTAGTTGTTAGTTAATCACTCTGTCTACGTCGCGTTTTAGGATCGGATGGGTGTGGAAGGGAATTTTAGACAGCACACACAGCCATGTCTCCGAACAGAAATCAATTATTCTGCGTAATAATAAAACTGCATGTTCTGGGATTTGAAGTCGTGAGCACCGCAACCGAAGTCAGTCAAGTTGACACTCCGTCATGAACCCGACAAGAATTTATTACAGCGAAAATAACTTTTATTGTATTCCTCGGTGAAACCTTTCAATGGTCAATGGTCTTTTCAATGCTTTAACCAGGGCTGTGGAGTCGGAGTCGTGGAGTCGGAGCTTTTTGGCCGGAGTCAAAGTCGGAGTCGGAGTCGTCGCGGCGTTTTGGCCGGAGTCGTACTCGGAGTCGGAATTTTTGAAAAGTTTGAACTTTTTATTTTTGCATTTAATATGTCGAATTTGACTTTTGGCCGCATTGGTAGGGTTGATATTTAATTGAATACACATAGATAGGAAATTTAGGGGAAAAAAGTGATATTGTTGGTCAATGTCGAAGTCGGAGTCGTGGTTTTGGTAAATGCTGGAGTCGGACTTTTTTTTTACCGACTCCACAGCCCTGGTTTTAACAGTCAAAAGTACGTTAGCTACATACTTAATTTATCCTTTTTTAGTACGTATGAATCCACCGTTGTTACTATTTTCATTAATGACATAAATCGATAAACATAGATAGCTTCAAATAAGCTGCCCCACTTCCACATCTTTGATTTCATACATTTATAGAATAATATTATGACGCAACGTCATCGACGAGAGGAAATACTCTCACCACTTAAGTCATTTCATTTGACGTTACATAATTGTGTAACGTGAAGTGAGTCGAAGTCAACATGGAAACCGGAGAAAGGTGTATCGGATAAAAGAAACCGACATAGCAAACTGCAGTGGACCTACATTCTTTGGAAAAAAGCTCGTTGGTGTAATTAGTATACAATAGCGTAATGTTGACATCATTCTGAATGATCAACTAAACAAACGCTAATAGTTGTGATTGCTCGTTACCTTATAGTTAATTGATTACTGAAAAAATATTAGCTCTCAAATAAAATAAGCATTGTTCGATCCACAATACTTTTGCTATCTACAATAATGTTTCTTTTTACTCTTACGTAATATGTTTTGTTTTATATTATCAGTATAAATTATGATGCATAATACATAGTAGTAAATATTGTCAGATTACATCTTAAATGGATTGTAAGAACGTTTATCCTTTTTAAGTATTATTGCTGTTATCTTTGACGTACAACTTTTTAATTTTTATCGTTGTTTGAGATTAGATTCATTAACGAAATCCGATGCTGAAAGAACAAAACTCTTCAAAAATTATTTTGCAAAATGCTTGAGAATTCAGCTAATGGTGAATTCTGTGAAAGTAAATAAAATAAAATATCTTCTCATCGTCTAACTATTTACATAATGCATAAAATTGGCATTTTAACCAAAAATACTTTCATTTAATATGTCTTATAGATTTACGATCTGGAGAATTCGGGAAAAGATTGTGTTGGGTGGATGATGCCGTGGAGTGTGTATAATATGCCTCAAGTATTGATGAGTGGAGTTCAGGAAACCAGCTCTGATGCCAGATTGTTGGAGCACATGTATATTAATATCGGAACTTAAAATTTAACTACCATTTCAAATGTTTAGAAAGTGTAGTCATCTCACTGAATACATATTAATCGAATGCTTGCGCTATTTTTTTTATCTGCATTACTGATCTAACAGATTATCGTTGAAATATTTACATTGCATCACTGTACATCGGTCGATACTTAAAATAATAAAAGTGTTTAAAACCGAACAAAACATGATTTTTATCCGACAGAGCGGAATATTCGTCGGAACATTAAAAAAATCTTTTTTTACGTAAAGTAGGGCAAAATCAATCTACGCGTCACAATTCGTTTTGATATAGACAACTTAGTTTTGTATGTCAATTATCTGCGAACTGAAATCAACAACAATATTTTCTTCTACGCATTATTGATGTTAATGGTTCTTAAAATATGCACTTTTTCAAGATATTGTGTTCTTAGATATTGTGTATAAGGAGCATATTCCATGACGATTTTTCACTATTCATCACCATACCGACGAAATCCAGTTCTTTTTTTACCATGTCCGCTCCCAAATTGGAGCATATGGACTACTCGTGGAATTTATCTCAACATATTGTTTTTCTATGAGAACTGCTTGTCACTCAGTTGCTCAACCTCTCGTTTTCGAAGAGAGTAAGGATGGAAAGGATACGAAGACTAGGACAGGACTAGTGATTAGCTAATCGCTGTCACTATACGTCGCTCTTTGGAATCGGAAAGGTGGCAAGGGACTTGACAACATAAACACTCATTGCCTCCGAGTAGAATCGATTTATCGACTGGAAAAATCCGCTCGTACCGGAAATCGAACCCGGTTTGTCCGAAACGTTAGTCAACGACGTTGGCTACTGCACCACGGACCGGGCAGTTGCATTCTTGGATATTATTTGAGCAAATTTCATATTTCTAAGCTAACGCTAAAAATGAAAAAAAAAATAACAAAACTTAAAATAATGTTGTTCTTTATTTACTCTCTGTAATTAATTTTATATTTTTAGCCCTTACAATAACCGTTTAACCAATTTGGTCCACGAAATTCCAAAGGTTTGACGTCCATGATTTAGATTATTCTATAATTTAATATGAACCATAAACAATTTCTACAGCAAGTATGTTGCATTAATTTTATTACGAATGAAAGATGTATCGTAAATCGGAATGAAAATATTACAATCATGTTGTTGGCAAATCATAAGCAAAATCCTTATTTTACATTTAGACAGCCAAGTAATTAAACAAAAAGATTCTCACGCAAATATTCTTCCGACTTTCACTTCGGCTGATGTTATGAAAATGCAGTGATGAATAAATGGTTTTAATTATTTAAATGATTAGCTCATCATGCAGCTGTACGTCTAACAATTAAAATTTAATCCAGGTTTACACCTCTTAGATTATTGACGATAGATTTAATTGAATTTGGAACACTACTGTCTGGATAATAATGGGTAAAAAAATATATATTATTATCACTTGTAAGGTGTTCACCGTCATACTTGGTGGAAAGGCATTATAATAAAAACAATAATGCATTCTTAGTACTTTTTCCACATAAAATTTATTTGATCAGGACCGGTTTAGCTCATGGCGAGCATTGTCAACTGATAAGGAATACAATAAAACAGTGATATTTATACAAAAGTTAAGTATGACAAACAATTGGTAAAACAACTTTATTATTATTTTTATATATTATTATACCATAGACCACAGATTGATGTGAAAAATATTGAAAATTTCTTTTCACAAATAAAGATATTTACTTTTAATTTGTATACGCAAAAAATAGCACGTCTTTCTAATTATACTAATCAAGTTGGTTTAGTTAAATTGTTTTTACTGTTTTTAGTCAAGAAACTATTAGAAAAATCTATGCATGTCGGTGGGTTTTGATTCGTTTACTAGAAACGTATGAATAAGGGTAAATTTTAATGAAATAAAAAATAGCTTATTTAGGTTGGTGGGATGGCTACAATTTTGTGCAACATCACAATTCGTGTCACTAACGAGCTGTTAACCCGGGTTTCGTCTTTCTGCATCTTCCGTCATAGAGTATAAAGATAAAATCGATTGTTCAGTTGGTAAACAGGTTGATATCATCACTACAAGATTGATGTTGATTTATTTTAATACTGATTTGATATTAATTAGGAAAAAATCGCATCAATAATTTCTTACATAAAGCTGTCAGTGATTATCTTTAAAATTAAATTCATTCGATAACATGAAACAAAGCCGACAATGAAACATGTAAAAAACACGAGTTCATCGAATCCTGCTTACCTTGTGAAACAATTTTAATTTATGCGAATAATCTGACCATCCCCAAGTTAAAACCGTCCAATGGGTGATTTTATTAAAAATTATATTTTTTATTATAGTCAAATTAATTTTCGTCTGACGCACGACGATTTTGTATTATATTTATAGATTGAAGGATTGTATTGTTTATTGTAATTTTATAAATGACAATAAACAATACACCGTTTCTTATTTTTTTAACGATTATATCTGAAAACATATAATTTGTTTTGATACCCGGATTTTGATTTTCTGAATACAATATCGTTAAATAATCAGGTGTCTGTGAAAAACACGATAATGTCATTAAGAAAATCCAAACAATAAAACATGGAGAATTTATTCATAGAAATGCTATTTACTTATGTTAAAACATAAAATAGAATAGATACGTATGAAGATGACAGCTCATTTGGTTAAACGAGTAATGAAGATGACGTGTTTTGTGAAAAAAATAATGATGTGCATCGTGCCTCGTTAAAATATACACTGTTATCAAATTTTTGATATCAAGATAAAATGGTTAAAAGAAGTCCCATATTATGCAGTATACTTTCGACTAAATTCAGTTATCGTCAAAAGTATAAATTAGTTTTGGTAATGACGGGGAACTTATCAATTACAAAACTATAGATTTAATATGTAAGTGATTAATGTATAGTATACATGAACGTCATCTATCGGACACACATAGGACGAAACGAAAACTTAGCGGAGACACTCGTATCTGCAGTAAATAGCTTATGAAAAACGTCGCGTCTGTCGCTATTAAAATTTTCTTTCAATTTACATAATACTTTGTACCAGTTACCAGTACCTTTGTATAAAATATACAGATTCACATACAGTCACAACAAAATAAATTCGCGCACCTTCACAATTTCATTCATTTGCAAATATTTCCTCGACATCTGTACCGATTTCCATTTTTTTGTCTTCCGATTGTAAAAAAAACTAATAGCCAAATTTTGAAAGACAAGCAAGATTTGAAAGCTTTAACAGTACTGAGCCAGACCTAGTCGCGTAAAAAATGACGAAATTTTGGAAAAACGTAATCGCGATTAAAGCCCAATTTGAAGCAGTTTTCGGGAGAAAACTTACCAAATAGAAAAAATTTCGCGTAGAATACACTGTGCAGAAAGTATTGTATGGAGTTTTTTTAAAAATATTTCGGGAAACAGGTGCTCTGGAGGGGTTTGTTTGAACTGACAGGGAGCGGTTAACAGCCAACCGGGATGACCCTCATATAAGGAGTATGGTTTTACAAAAACGCTTCAAAACTTCGAGGAAAAATTCGCAAATGAATAAATGCGCGATTTTATTTTGTTGTGACTGTATTTCGTCAGTTGTTAATTTTTTAATCAATATTAGAAATAACTTTTAAAGTATTAACTGTGAACTTTTTTATTGAAGTGAAATGAACAAAACCCACTTTTTTTACTCTTTCAACATCATAATTACTGTTATACATCAAGATAATTCCGCCATAAGATACTCATAATGAATTAGAGGTTTGCATGTTCTACCCGGGCCCGAGGCCGAAATCCATATCCAGACATCTAACCCGAGCCCCAAAATTTTTTTAAACAGTTTTTTATTTCGAAAATTTGAAACTATTAATAAAAAAATCAAAAAATTTTACCTTACCCTAGACCAGAGATGGCGAACATTTTTGGGTGCACGTGCCAAAAATCCTCAAATATTATTTCTCGATAGTGTGGCGTGTCCAAGCAATAAAAAAATTAACAAAATAGAAAAAAATAATTAATAATTCACGGCCTATCAAAATTTGTTTGATTTTGGAAATCATTCGCGTGCCATCCAAGTTCTCAAACGTGCCACCTTGGACACGCGTGCCCTACGTTCGCCATCCCTGTCCTAGCACGTGCTGACATCTATAATGCAGGCATGAATAATAGTAATCCAATCAATCGCATTCCGTTTCAAAACATGTACATCAATTTGAAAATAATATAAAAATGATTGAGGTTCGAACATTACATAGAATGTGCAAATAAGTAATTATGTGAATACGTTGAATTATGTTATTAAATATGAAACTTTATTGTTTTCTTCATCTTCGCTACGCCACCTCTGGCCAAGTCGGTTCTCTAATCGTTTTTTTTTGTATCCGATAGTAAAATAGCCCAGAAATACCCATCTAAGGTGTGGCAACTGAGACAACTTTTTTTAATGAGTCCACACACAACTGCAGCTATGTATAAGCAAGATACATATAATTGTTGCGCAAACATCTTATTTGATGACAAGCTGGCAGAGTCAAACTATTTGAAGATAATTACCCGACCCAAAAACTACTATATAAAACAATTGGTTACTTATTTAAATGTCAATTTCAACAATAGAAATACATTTGTCTCACCGCGACCCGTTTCGAGCATGCAGCCGCTGGTTTCAAGACCGACCTCCATTTCGCCATAACGACCAGTATAAACAAATGAATTTACGATATTTAAAACATCCACTATCATAAAATTAAAATAACAAAATATTTGTAGTACTTTTTACAAATAAAAATTTATTGGATCAGGACCGGTTTCACTCATGGCGAGCATTTTCAACTGACATCCACACGTTCTTTAAAAAAATAAGAAATAATATTGTTTGGTGACATGAAATAATATTTAATGGTGATAAATCACTTGATTTCATCGGTATCTATGTACTGATATTAAACATACACCTAAAGCCATAAGTTTTACCAACTGTCCACGAACACGATTAAGTTTCATCGAATTTTTATAAGTAATTGAATCAGTTCAAAAGTTAATCGAATAATAATATGGAATGATTGCACTAAAGACTTCATATTACTTTTTTACTTACACTGATTACATTGAATCCTAATGCGACTCTGTCGGTTATTATAATAAAAACCACTGGTTTTTCTGGTTTTAGCTCTAAACGCTCACAAAATATGTCGCACCGGAGCGTTGATACCCACGCAACTATTTTTGATTAAAATAATGTTAGAAATTTCCATAATTGTGTTGTTTATATTGAGATATTTAAACGGTATTGTTTCCAAAGTAGAGTCAAAATGTTGTTTTATATCATTTCCATTACGAAAATAAGATTTTCTGGGGATTCACAGTTAAATGCACGTGGCCGAAACATGCACAACTACATCTCATTCGCTCAAGTCTTGGCCGCTAATTGTACAAGTGAATTTTGCGTTCGATGTCTGTAGATTAATGGCACAGTTTTTTTTAATATGCATACGAATGAGTCTATTTACCACAGATTCTAGTTGTACTTGGAAAAATATTTTATTTTTTCGTTGATCAATGTGGGCCTCACAAAAATATTCCAAATTTGAAACAGATCAGTTTTATCTAGTAGGTCAAACAATCACACTTTTTTAAAAAAGATATCACAGGACTAAAATCTATTCTATTTTTAAATTTAACTGTATTTTTCACAACATAACGAATTGTGTCAAAAAATGAAGTTTTATTGTAATTGACCACCTGGCTAAAAATATCATAACATATTCGGCAAGGTCCCGTAGTATATTACAGGGGTCGGCAAACTACGGCCCGCGGGCCAAATCAGGCCCGCCGCCTGTTTTCAATCCGGCCCACGAGTTAATATTTGTTCACATGATTTTTTTACATGAAACAAAATTAAAAATAAATAAGAAATTTGTGCTTTAACCGTTAAAGCTCATCTCATCTCAATTTCCAAAAAAAATTGCAATGAACATTTTTTCTGAACTTAAATTTCAATTACAACAACGTTTTTCTGATCGTGATACGAGCGATAAGGATATTTCACTATTTCAAAATCCTTTTAACTGCACAATTGAAGAGATTTAATTAGAAGTTATTGATTTACAAAATAATGATAAATTGAAAATGATCTTTAAAGAAATGGATTTAATTCAATTTTATAAATAACTTTCAAATAATGAATACAGTCAATTAAGGTCATTTGCACGAAGATTTATTTTCATATTTGGAAGTACATATCATTATGAAAGAACATTTTCAAAAATGAAATATGTAAAATCACAATACAGATCATTATTAACAGATGACCATTTAGAAACCATTTTAATGATAGGAAGTACAAACTTTGAAATAAATCATGATGATATTTTAGCCGAGAAAAAACAATTGCATTCATTGCATTAATAAAAAATTTAAAAAATTTGAAATTTACAAATGAAATTTTTTTTTTTTTAAATTTATTGTATTGTATAAATCTTCAATAAAAATATTTCCAATATATCCAATAGAAAATTACCTATGTAAATATCTTTCTTTTTGGTACCTGGCCCGCCAAGTCAAAATAAAAATCAGATTTGGTCCTTTCCCAAAAAAGTTTGCCGACCCCTGGTATATTATATGACTGCAAGTTCTTGCCGGACAAAACTGGACAGTGCACTTTCCTTTTGAATAAACATGCGTTCAGTGACCAGCGACCACAATGTTTTCAAGTCACGCAATTATGAGATAATGCAACTATCTGAGTGAACATTTTTACACAACGTACGTACATTAAGAATATCTTCAGAGTTCTTTCGTAATTTGATTAATCATCCCTAAGCTAATTCGTTAATTCGACATTCGTTCTTGAAAACGATTTTGGTTTGCAAACATTTTAATTACGTTATTTCGTATTGTAGTATGTATCAACAGTGAAATGACATTAAAGTAACACTTTGTTTAGGGCTCTTTTAACTAGTTTGAAAATTACTATGCTATTTCGCAATTGATAGCTAATATTAACATTCAAATGATTTTGGCTAAAATTTTGTGCGAAGGACCTGTGCTCGGGTGATTTATTTTGCAATTTGGACTACGTATCATAGTTAAATAAAGACGAATACAATATTCTAAGGGAAGATACGGTTCATTAAGCCCTGTGGTCTAGTCTGAGGCCAAACTACTGTGGGAAGTCCTTAACGCTATCATCTTTTAATTGCTAATTATCCACGAACGTCGTCAGCATTCTAATGTACGTAGCCTCATTTTCTCTCCGGTCTATCCACTTATTTTCCTAGTTTGAAGAATTCTGTTCGGGCAGAAACTAGCTGTCTAAAATAAAAGTGAAACCTGTTTTGCTCAATGAAGAAGTTCATCAGCAGTGTTTGACTCTGTGAGCCAAATGAAAATAAAAAAAACAAATCCAAACATTTTTTTGTTGTAACATTTAATGTAACCCAGTTTCTTCATAAAATATTGTATGTGATCGAGAGTATGGCTTGTACAATTAACGGTATTCCTCACAGTTCACTAGAAACAATTCATTACCTGGCTCACCCATACACCGTACTTTATGATTTATGACCCATCGGTCATTCAATATTACTGTTTTGAATATGCATTTTTCAAATACAAGTGTCAAAACTATTTTTTGAAACATGTAATTTGAGCATTATCAATGTGTGCTATTTTTGAGGTCCCAAGAGGGATTGCTTCGGATGTCGACATATTCCGCGTGGAGGTGAGTGAGCTTTAATTTTAAGTGTTAATGATGATTTTCTTGGAACTTACGTTTAACTTCCTAACTAATTTTCAATGCAAATTATTTTTTTTACAACGTTTTAATCCTTTTTCACATTGCAAAGGCAATAAACATATAATTTCTAATTTAAGTAATGTACATTGTAAATGTATATCTAAATTTATTTATTTACAATTAAATTTAAACTGCCTATTAACTAACATTGGTTCAAGTGTTTACTTCATCCAAAATCAGCATCAAAGCCATACACAGATACACATTCATTGAAATTATCATACATTACTTATTAATGGTGTTTTACTTTGAAAAAAAAATATTATTACTGTAGGTCACAAGTCTCAACCCGATCATTAAGTGCTTGGCTAGGCCACGGCCAGACTTCCAATGCAAGGCAAGAAGTAATATTATCCTCTACATACTTGGATCGTACTATCTTCATTTGAATTGACGATGATGTGTCACGTTGGTTTCGCAATGACAAACATCGAATCGTTAATTGTAAATAATATACTAAGGAGAGAGTGCAAGCTATATTTTTACAGTGCTGAATCTGTTCATTTTAGACCTACGTTACAGCAATATGCAATACATCAACACTTTGAAAATGTTCTAACTGCTCTTGACACTGTTTTGAGATATGAGCGTTTGAAGTTTCGATTGATTAAAGTTCACTTGTAACAATGAGCAAGTAAAAATGTTTAAAATTACTTATTTAAAGCATATTTTTCATAACTCTTGCTGAGAAATAATGATCTTAAAGATCGAATGATGGAAATTATGATGACAATCTTAGAACTTCACTGTCAAATAAATATGGTAAAAAAAGTGTGCAGATGCAGTGAAACTTTGTAATTCTGTTAACTCCGTTATTAAACCATAGATAATTCTGAAATTCAAATATATGATATCATGCAGTAAATACAATCTTTTCCGACGAAAAGGTAGTTTTAGGCAACAATTACAATTTAAACCTTTTCATAGCAGGTCTTGAAGCTGAGTGATCAACGCACTGCCGTCTTTTAATGTGCAGTGTGCTGACACGATTCTATAAACGGGGCTAAAATATAGTGATTAGCGGACGACTAATCGTTTCCTAAACATATCCTCTTATTATACGCTTGTTACTCGATTTTGCTCAACCCGGCTTTTTCGAAGAGAATGCGGATAAAAAGGATTGGACTAGGAAAATATTAGTGGTGAGCTTATTGCTCTCTCTACCATTTTTTGAATCGGATGGGTGAAGGAATGAATTTCGATCGTTTCCGAACAGAAATCAATAATTCGATTGAAAAATGAAATTGCCCGAACTGGACCCGAGCTAGCATCTTCTACCTGTTTTAATAATGTTAGATATATTTCCAACTAATTTATTTTTTATTCCGAATCTTCATTAAGTTTCTGAAAATAAATTGACTGTTTAATGAATATAAGGTAATAAGAATACTTCTCAATCAAACTCTTTGCAGATTTAAGCACAATTTTTAGACATTCAGATATGGATTTTTCCACCTGATTATTGTTTGAAAATCTCTGCTTTTGCTATTGACATACTGAACAATTGTTTGATTTCCAATCACGCGATAGACAATAAATAACAGGTTTTATAATAAAAAAAAAGACATTTCCCATCGCAGTACTTGTAACTAAGGTTACAGAAAGCTATTTATAAAGCAAGTACTTATTGTGATCATTTTATATACTTATACATTTTTCCATCGACGTTTTTTAGTTATTTTAACATAAATATAACAATGCTGATAAATCCAAGTGTTTGAATACCCTTATGATTTATTCTTTTGTCTCTAATACAACTAACCTATACGTTCAATAAGCATGTTTAAGAGATATCACTTATAATTTTATTCACGTCAGAATTTATGTCATAATTGAATAATTCGATTATATCTTCATATAAAACCGAGTGGTCGGTCAACTTCGTTTGCTTCATTTACGCTCCTCACAGAATCCGAAGCTCGGTATTTACTGTTTCAATAAAATACATTGATTTATAAATTCGCATTAGAAGGGACAGATGTTTTTGCTATCTAAATAGATATTTATTTTATATCCTTCTATCTGTACTCTCTAAGAAATAAGAGAGGTTGAGCAACTGAGTAAACGCGTTTACAAAACCATATGCTCCGCGTTGGGGGTTGGTATGGCTTAAAGCAGGGCTGTGGAGTCGGAGTCGGAGTCGTGGAGTCGGAGCTTTTTGGCCGGAGTCGGAGCGGTGCATTGGCCGGAGTCGTACTCGGAATCGGAAATTTTGAAAAGTTTGAACTTTAAATTTTTGCATTTAATATGTCAAATTTGACTTTTGGCCGCATTGATAGGGTTGATATTTAATTGAATACATACATGTAAATAGGAAATTTAGGGAAAAAAAGTGACGATATTAACCTTTTTTTAGTCGGAGTCGGAGTCATGTTTTTACTCAATGTCGGAGTTGGAGTCGCGGTTTTGGTAAATGCTGGAAGTCGGAGTAGGACTTTTTTTACCGACTCCACAGCCCTGGTTTAAAGACACGCCTTACGGAATAGTTTTCTTGGTGATCAATTAAAAACAAACTCTGATTCATTCATGCTTCAAAAAACAAATTATATTTTAAAATCACAGTTTGTGTTTAAAATTAGTCATTGTTTAACCATTTCTGATTGCAATCTTCTTCTTACATTGACTGATTTTACAGCTAAAAAGCAAATACAATGTCACTAAAAATCATTATGGTGTATTTTAACTATTTGAAAATATGTTATTTAATATCAATATTTATACTACAAAATTATATTCATAAATCGAATATATGTACTTCATTTAAGAAACAGTTTTAGTAAAACTGAACAAAATAAATATTCAAACAATGAATTGTGCGATAAAAAAAACGTAATTTAATAAAATTATAATAATTGATATAAAGCTACTTAGATGCATTTATTAAAATATTTTTTTAAAAGAATGCTATAGGGCAGTGCTACTCAAATATTTTTGTTTTGTGGACCGATAGATATTTCCAGGTTTTAACCTTGGACCTAGGACCGACATCGAATTGATAGTAAAAAAGTTCAACACTAAATAGTAAATCTAGATTCAATGAGGTTAATAAAATACATTATATAAATATGTATAGTTAAAAGAATGTAAATTATATACTTTAACAGTGCTGTAATCCGAGTTCCATTGGATATATCTGTGCTAAATACTTCCAGTGACAAGAAAGTTTCTGAGCTTGTTTATTATTAGATAACTTTTATAGTCCTGATTTTATCAACGATAATGTAATGGATAATGGTCGATACTATTTAGATAGATTGTCTTAATTATACATTATACTCTAAGGACCTGGTATCACATAGATAATGTGATGAAAATGGATAAAACGTGAGGGTTCATATGGTACTATAAATTTTCAACTTATGTTGAAATATATAAACCATCATCGATAGTAAATATAACACGGTGAAGAGATTGCAATTTTATTTTATTTCTACAAAAAATTTGTCAATTTCAGCTTAAGCCCTCGTTAGAACTATATAGGAGGGCGTAAGCCGAAATAGCTATTGATTATATAAATATTAAATATCATATAATTCATTATTATGAATGTCTCTCATTATTGTGAATATTTATAATTCAATTTCAACGATAGATGTACGAGCATTGCAAAAATCTGTCAATAGGCTAAGCAATCAATACAAAGGTCAATAATCAAATAAAAACTTCAACATTACAGCATGTTCACGGGTGGAGTTATAACATGTAAACTATTTTAATTGATATAGCCCCTGACACATTTTAGGATTCTTTGGATTTAGAAAGTCTGGCATTGCTGAATTTAGCCTTTTGAGGAGTGAGTAAATCTATACTGAACGTAATTCAACATAATCTTGCTTTATTACTAATTACATTTTGCGATAGTTACTCCGAAGATGCCACTGACACAGGCGATAAACATGTCACAATTAGTTAACAGAATACGTGGAATAACCGAAGTTATTTTATATTGAATTTAATTCATTCTACTGTTTGAAACAAAGGTACGGATGTACTCGTTCAAAGGTTAATATGAAACGTAAACAGGATAACAAGATTAGATCTGGCAATAACGTTAGCGGTTTTCCATAAAAAAAGACACGATGCTTAGTAACTTAGTACACGATCGTGAACTCGAACAGCTTTTCTCAAATTCTATCCCGTGAACCAGTTATCGCTTGCTTGCTGGGCCGCTACTGGTCCACGGTCAGTGAAATAAATGCTGAAAATAAGATAAATACACCCATCCCTCGCTTAACACGGAAGATAGGTTCTGCTAGATGACCGTGTTAAGCGAGTCTGACAAATGTATGAAAAAGAGAGGATTGGTTCTTTTTTAGAAATATTAAGAAAAACCATAGATATGTAGAACTTCTGAAAATTTATAATAAAATTTATTTAAATAAATTTATAAACATGGATAAAATATATTATTCAATGTAACTATCACTAGAAGATATTAATATAGAAATTAGCTTCCTTTTTATTGGCTGAATGTCATCATCACTACAACTTTCAATTACATTTTCTGTTATGTTCCGTCGTCGTTTAAAAAATACGGAAATTTGTGATTGTTCATCTATTTTGATATTCTTGTAAATTTCTTCATATCTGGCAACGCATTGTCTCGTTGAAATTTCAAAGCACGATCCATATCTGGATCATTATTTAGGAAATGCATTTATATATTTCTTGCCATTTGCAACCCATCTTTTTATTGTTTGAGCAGTAATCGTTGAAATTGGACCAGAACTTTCGGTGTCACTTTCGGTATCGCTTCTGATTTCAGGAGGAACACTTGTAGTCATATCAATTAATTCTTCTTTATTTAACTCTTGTTCTTCAAGCAATTCATCAATTTCGTTGATCCAATCATCAATCCTCCAATCCCTCACCTCCTATTGCACGAGCGATATTAATAATTTCCATGTTCATAGGTTATCTTGTTTCAATATCATTATTAACCAAAAACGTTAAAAACCATTTTTTTTTCGACTGAAACTGAAACCGTGTTAAGCGAGGGATAGTTGTATTTATTTTCGATGTAGGTTTATCTCTTTCAACCATTCTTCGCAATTACACGCGATGGAGTCTCCAAAACTGACAGCATACTTTTAAATTCCATATGAACGCTCGCCGAAAACTCTTTCTCAATTTCCTTCACAATATCTATACAAGACCATTTTCTCGATAATGAGTAAAATTAAAGCAAGCATTGGTACCCATAATCCACTACGTGTGACATTGCATGTATGTAATTAAATCAGGACTAATTAAATTATCTTACAACAAACAAGATCATAATATTTTATTACATATAAGTATTTAACACTGGTATATCGAGAGGAAATCGGATGACAGCACTGGTTAAGTGTATAATAATATATCCATTTAATTAAATATTTTTACATAATGCATTTTATTTATGTAATTGAATCTAAATTTATTACGGTCAGTGTGTAACTTGCTAACCAACACAATGTTGTCAGTCCCAGATCCCAGGATTAAACTGAAAAATATTTACCGGTCTAAAACCCAAAAAGGTTTGATTGACTGCATGAGAACAAAATCATTCAAGCATTCAGAATAACTACAAAACACAATACTTTATGTCAGATTTCTACCGAAAGTCCTGTGCCAGGAGTTCCCAACCCCGCCCGTGCCCGCGGTTTCTGTGCGCCCACCAGCGTTGGCTCGAAACATTTTAACTTAACATTTTTGCAAAATTAGTTTTGAGGATATCACATCGACAGGTTTAAGTCTTTCGTGCATTTCCCAAATTTGAAGGAAATGGTAGATAACAGTGAATTAAACGTCATACACATTCAAGTGCTTCAAAAACAGTTTGAAGTTAGATTTCTGCAGTTTACGACTATCGAGCCAATGGTCTTCTTTATTGTCAAACCTTTTATTTGCCAATTAAATAAAATATGAACAGCTTCATGTTTTACAGGTTGTGTTCAAGAAAAGGCACAGCAAGAAAAATGTACACTGATAATCTTATCAACGAGTTTTCACTTTATTCAAAAAAGAGAGGTTGAGAAACTGAGTAACAAATAGTTCTCGTAGAAAAGAACATATTTTGAGCTAATCGCCGCTAAGAGTCCAGATGCTCTACGTTGCATGGTTGAAAAAAATCATTATCTTTTTATAATATCTTTAGAAAAAATAGGTGGCGCCCGCCGCCCCACAATTTCTTTAAATGCGCTCTCGGGTCCAATAAGGTTGGGAACCCCTGCCCTATGCCAACATCTACCGATGATATAATATTAATAATGAATACCTCCCTCAGATCATCAGGTTACTCTAAATGTTTTGTTAAAAAACATCATGTAAGTAACTATTCTACATTTTTTGTAGGTTTCACTTAACAAACGAGTGTTTTCAACCAGTAGAAATATACGATTGGACGTGGATATTTAAGCAAATTATTGTTAACTAACCCAAAGATATTAAAAAAAATATATATACTTTACGATTATAAAATGAATTAACTCGTTATTAAAGAATATTTAAAACGAAGAAAGTATTTCTGTTTATCAAAATGTTTTCTTTCCATTAATAAAAATCATATAGATCAAAACATTTAAAGCATATTAGCTATAACATAATACTTAAATGGGGGATATTTACGAAACAATTGTAAGGAAATTATAATCGATGTAATGAAATAAAAATATGTAAAATATGTTTTTTAAATATCATTAAATAACTCACAAGACATAAAAATATTTATTAATTAGTAGCAAAATGATTCAAATTAAAGATACACATTTTTCAAAATTCTCATTTCCTTTTATTGGTGTTTTCCTTTTACTCCACCACGTAGTCAAATATTTACGTACGTAAAATATTCTCCAATGTCAACTGTAAATGCATTCATTGGTTGAGTTGAAAAACAGAGATTTCTTTTATTACGTGCTTACGTTCAATTATACATCTTAGCTTCACGTGCCTTTATTTAGTATATGTAGTATAAAAAGTATTCTTCTATATTGACAACATATGACACGTTAGCACGCTTTATTCATTCGGAGTAAATGACATCAATATTCCACACTTTTAAGTTGTTCACTGGCAATACTTGGTGGAATGGCATTGTATTAAAAAAATAATAACACATTTATTGTACTTATTCCACATTAGATGTATGAGGACCAGCGCTGGTTTCGCTCATCGCGAGTATATCAACTGATGACAACTGGGGAAAATAAATATATACATGTATTTATTAATAACTACATATTCAATTCTTAAAATTTTCGTTATTTTTGTATCATCCTAGTCAGTGGCGGCTGGCGGTGAGATCTGCAGCTAGATTTGAAAAGTTGTCACTTAACTTTAAAAGGGTTCTTACTGCTCTTGACACTGTTTGTTTTGAGATATGAGCGTTTGATGTTTCGATTGATCATACTATTTAATTCATAATATAAAATTCACTTGTTACAATAAGCTAGTAAAAATCCTCAAATTACTCAATTAAAGCATATTTTTTCACAACTGAAACCATTTTATTAAGAAATAATGATCGTAATCAGTGGTGGCTGGCGACAGAGTATTAGGGAGTACAAAAAAAGATTCAACTATTTTTCCGTACTACGGACAGCCAAAAATTTATAAGACTGGCACTCCGTTGGTATTGCGAACATTTGAATTGAAAGTCCATGTTATAGAAGTGTTTTAAACTCCAATGAATAGGAAAGAACTCTTGCAAAGCTTGTCACCAGCCGCCACTGATCCTAGTAAATATACTTCTAAGGTAAATACTAATACTGTGTCAAACAAAATCTAGGTACATATTATTTTCTTATATTATATTATGGACGTATGTATATTGAAAAACCAGTTTCCCTTTAAAATTAATTAATGCAATAAGATTAGAATAATATGTAGTCATTTAAAAAATAAGTTCTATCAAAGCCAACTTAGATTCTTTAATATTGAGTAACGCTTTTGTCATTCTGATATAAATAGTTTGTTGATACATTTTAATCGATTTAATTAAGATACACAATTGACACTCATTACTTTGATGATCTTTCAGATTGATAAATAAACCGTCATGCTATTGTATAATTTTTCACTAAAAAATACATTATATCGCCAAGTATTCCACAATTTTTTATTTATATACAGATGTAGATTTTCATATATATTTCTTCAAGTAATACTACATAATATTGTTACAATATTAAAAGATGAATAACGTATTTTTTTATATTCACGATATTTGAATTGTAGATATGCTCATCACGTGTATATTTATTCTAAACTAAGTAGTAAAATGGACATAAATAACCGTGAAAACACAATAATTTACAGATGATAACGTGTGCCGGGTAAAAAAAGCATTTACAATAAGTACGCAGTTAAATAAGTGTTAAAAACAATTTGCTCACAAAACTCGCTGGTATGTATGCATATTTATTATTTACAAATGCGTACGTTCATACTATGTAACTGTAAAAAAGTAAATTTGTGGTTTGCGGCATGGCATTTTCTTTATTTTCTAGTAAGAGAAAGGTTCATAAAATAATGTAAAGATAAATAAATCTACTTTGAGATTTCTTACTATCAAATACTGCTAATGATTACGTACAATGCGGATACATCAATGATAAACCAAGTGGCTAACTTCACTCTGGTTTCATGAATATTTTTTCTTTTTAAGAACAAGGATGAATGTTAAATTCTTAAATTCTCTCCCGCCCATCTTATCCTAGTCTTACCTTTGTATCTATAGTTACTTATAAAACGCAGCTTTGATAGAGTAGCTTATGTAGAAATAAACTCGATTAGGAGTCTACATACTCCACATCAAGAGTGAGAATGGTAAAAAAAATATTTACCTATAAAATTATTTTTTAATGTTCTCAATCGATTGGTTTTTGCGTAGTTTATTCATAACTCTAAATTCTCAATTCATTTTAAAAAGTAAAAAATATCTCTTTTCATACACGGCAAAAGAAATACTTTTTTGAACTTCAAAATGTGTCGAAGCGCGAATATTTAATATGGAATCAATTTGTTATCAATTCATAGTCTCAAAGATTTATGCTAGGAAAAGCTGGTATAATTGAAATAATTTACATAGTAACGTCACTTAAAAACACAAACAAAAAATAATTGATATGCTATCTATAAAAAGGAACATTCATTTTTAATATCGAACCAGATGGACGGTTTACCTGAAACAATTCGTAATGTCCTATGGCAAATGTTCACGTTTTCACTCAATTACATATTGTTTATTCGATTGTCAGTATTTTCATATTATAAATGAGGTCTTGAAAATTAAAATATCACAAATCTGAATGATTGATAGTTAAAAATATTTATTGATTATAATAACTTTTCATAAATAATCAATATTATTTTTTTATTATTTAATTAAAAAAGATACTTAAAACACTGTTACATTACATAATATATTATATAATTAATATAATAATATATATGTACTTTTGAGCACACCTCTATAATAAATGAAAGTAAATGCAGTATGCGGAAGAAGTCGAGTACTTGAATGGTTAAATTACTTGGAAATAATAAATATTACTTACTCTAGCAAGCTGCTTGACCAGCTGAACATCCTCCTCAACTTTTCTTTATTCATCTCCCCACCTGATCCACCAGGTGTTGGCGTGGAGTTCGGCATCTTGGTTATTTATTCACACAAATCACTTCCACGGCATACACTGATATTAATTTTTGTTGATATAATATTCTATAGTTAAAAAAGTGGTGAGAATTTTGTGTTAGTGCATCCATAATGACCATATATTTTAAGAGGGTGAAGTTATAAAATAACGCTTGATAAAAAGCAATGTGTCATAGCGTACTTTTTACACTATCAGTCGAGCGATATTTATATTTTAAATATTTTTGAAAAATCTTACAATAACACGCGGCCTGCTCTAAATAGCAAGTAAATTATATTAATCCGATAAAGCCTAAAAACTTTTTTATGACATTCTTACAAAATAACCATATATGATCTTCTTCTTTGACCGTATGTGAAGCATGTGGCCACCACGTGGCGCCTGCATGACTCGCTGTCACCCGCCAGTTGCTTTGCATGACATGCCAGTATCTCTCAGTTCTACTCTACATATACATCTTATGGATAGTACACGGCGGTATTCCAGGACGACGGAAGCCCACCGATCGTAAAAAGAGGCAGGCAACGTTGAGAGCTCTTCAATTCTATGCAGACCAGAACCTGCACGCGGGACAGATCATTGAAAGGGTTGACAGCTTCAGATACCTTTATGTACACATCCCAGAAGATGGCAGCATAAAAAAAGAGCTCGTTATTCGTTTAGGAATATGTGAAGCTATCAAACAAATGCCATTTTTTCATAGCGTGCATTCTATTAGTACTTCTTTGCTGTAGTGAATTATGGCACCTGACGAAGACTTAGACAAACCTCATACTAAGCTTTGAGAATAGATGTCTGAACTATTGACGATAAAAGATAGACTTTCAATAGAGTATTATTAACGCCCTTTTTGCTGTGTCAATCAATCATACATAATGTTATTCTATTAAGGTCTGACTGCTAGTACGAGGTCTACATCTTCGTCCAGACATCAATGATGAACCATCAAATCATTTTCACTAGCTATATTTACGATAGTAACTAATAATTTTGGTTTTTTTTTTGATTTATTATGTGCTAACGTTTCCAATAGTCTTAAAAGTAATTGAATCTTTGATCTGTAGTGATCATTAAATCTTCATTATTATATACTCTTTTTTCTGTGATACTATGAACTTAGAATATTAAATAATGTGAGCGTAGTTTTTCTTTATGCAACATAACATATATTTATCATCAATTTTCAACCAGAGATTAAGAAAACTCATAAATCTCCGAAAACCTTTATTCGATCTTTATCGCATCCTCTTCTAGATGGATTCAGCGATTACTTCTTGTTAATTGATGATGATTACACGATTACAAATAATAACATGTAATTTTTCTTCAGGATGATCCACGAAGAATGTATGTATATCCGTATTGGGATGCACGTGTATTATGTATACGTTCGGTATTGGGATGAAAAATCTCGAAAAATAATATGAAGGGCTTATTTCGTTTAATAATATTATTGTCAATTGTTTTATTGCTACAGTTATTATATAAAAGATTTCTAGTAAAAAAAGTTTTCTCAATTTCAAACGTCCTTCCCCGGGTAATTCATGTAAAATAATCATTAGACTATTTTATAATAATTTTACTCTGGTAAAAAGTCGAATATTTAATAAAATGTTTATCTGGATATTCTTCTCTTCTCAAATGAGTGAAACTTGAATGTCGATTTGCGTATATTATTTTTTTAGTCAATACAATAATCATTCAAAGATATCACTGATATTGGCATCTTACTTATTTACACCATCGTCTTATACCTACTGAATGCGGGGCATAAAAAGAGCTACAACAACCAAATAATTCCCTCCGAAACAAAATTATATTCTAACGCTTTTCAAAATTAAATATTGAGTTGCTATTAAACAGCCAGCCCTCGATTAAAATCATATGTTAAAATATTCCACTAGAAACAAGATATTGTCTTATTTCTTATAATAACACACACGCAACACACTAAGTATTGCTAACTCCGTTTTTAATGTTTTGATAATTTTAGTTTTAATAAATTTTAATTATGAACAATTCTAGTATGTAATGCGTGGCCGGTAAACACATACGCAGTTTTATCTTGTATATTCTCTAAAATCAATAATGCTAGTTTAGGTATTTAAAAACCTGTTTGGTTAAACAAATATTGCAACGAGGAACATCTTCATAGCGTCATGGCCGAGCGTGATGAGTAGGTACTTCGATAAAATATCCGTATGTCTATCGGAATATTATTTGTACGAACAAAAACTCTTTGCATAAATATTTAGATTTGTCTAGTTCAGCGATGGTAAATGTTTTTCGGCAGATGAGTCAAAATCCTATTGTTTCAAGACGTGGTCAAAGAGTTACAGTTTTTTTTATGCTTGCTGTTCGAACGAAACTTATCGCCTCATCATAATCTATAGGAGAATTTGAATATTCTTTGATTTTTAGACATAGCACACGCGTTAATTAAAAATCGTTGTAATTTATTCCAGGATACTACAGTAAATTTTATTTTTATACTAATGATATATGTATGTATATAGCGCTATATGCGTTTTGTGGTAAAAGTTTCAAAGAACATGGAACGCTGGGTAGTTTTTTGTTTCAAGCTTTAAGCTATCCATTCGGATTACATTCATCCACCGTGGTCAAGAAGCATGAAGGCTTCATTATTTTTTTGAATATCAAAATCTATATAAAAAAAACTTATTTCTCATTTTGTATCAGATTGTACTTTTGTTGAAAATTAAATATTTATTTATTCTGAGTGAAGTTCAATTAACTCCTATACATCGTCTTTGATGACTTCTAGGTTTAGATTATTCATTAGTTTTTTTTATTGTCATACTTTTAAGGGACTTTTTCAGAATCAGAATCATAATCAGTCATCGTTTGAGAGTATAATTGGCCACATATGCACATATATTTTTAATATACAATTTAAAATAACTTCGCATCCTTCGCGATATTATGTCTGAATGTGCTCATGTGAGAGTCGAAACACGTGTTATAAATAGTTACACAATACGTGGCACAACATAAGTTATTCAAAAGAAATGTACTAAAATGAACAAAATTGCCACCGAATCTATCGAAAGTAATGAGAAATAGGAAATTCGAGCATACTGTATACTGGCTTTATAAATTGACGCGGGTGATAGGTTTGCCATCGCTGGTCTATTTTTTCAAAAAGCGTGAATACAAATTATTTATTCAGTTTTACGTATACAATAAATTATTTTTTTTTTCTTTTAATTTTTAATTTTTTTAAAAAAAAAAAAATTTGGCATTACAGCTTACGCCAATGCGCCAAATATTCTATAAGTTGTGAAAGTCATACGAGATTAACTCGATGGTAAATAATGTATCAGTTGTGCACAAAATCAACGATAAATAACATACACCCAGCCCAAGGTGTTTTTTTTTTTTTCAATTGAAAAAATCTGACCTTGCCGGGGATCGAACCCGGGCCCCCCGATTGCTAGGACAAAGCTCTTGCCACTAGACCAAGGGGACCGACTTACTAATTCAGCTTAAATATGAGCTCCCAAAATATCTACAAGGTTCATTATTATAAAAGTGAACTTGCGCACACAACGTCGTATATTTCCTTTTTGTCATCTGATTTTGCACATATGAGCATCATTACTTTTAGGAAAACTTGTTTATTATAAATAAAATGATACTGACATTTATCGAAGATTGATATTGCTGGCGTTTATCAAAAAGCATGATTCAAACAAATGAAACTTGATAATAATTCTAATTATATATTCGTGCTTATTTTTTCTATAAGCAGACACAAATCAACCATTATGTAGACATCTGCCTTCAACTCCCATTTCAATTGATTTCACTGTCGAAAATATCATAGGAGGCCATGTAATTACTCACATCTTTATATATTCTTATATTATAGAAACGCTTCTGTTTTCATTGTATAATAAGCACGCAATAAAGCTACATGTTCTTTTTCAAACGCCTATTCGTCGGATGACTTTGAAAAAAAACCATATTTTATGTTTCTATTAAATCTAATGATTTCCAATCAAATTATACGTTGCAGGATATATCATGTAATAAGATGACATTGATTTAAGTGCACGGTTATAAAGAAATGAGGAAACATTCATAAAATATTCATCTCCAAACAACAACTTTTTGCTCTTTAATTATTATTGTATGCATTTTTAAACATTATATAAGCTTATTTTTGTCCAAAAAAAATTAAATTGTATTTCAATCAACAGGCGATTACGAGAGAAATTTAATTTTCTTTGTATTTTGGCAGGGTCACAACATTGATATCAAAACGTATATGCATTCAAATTGGTTTAATGTGCTTTGTTTTATTTGTTATGAACTTATAAGAAACAGAATTATGTAACACGGTATTTATTTTTATTGTTTAAAAACAACCTACGGTGGATAGCATGGTGACTTTTGTTTTCCTATTCAATTAATCATTTCACGATCAAATAAACATCTGGGTGAACAGCCTTAAAATCGTCAGTTTCTGTGAGACACGCATATATAAATTTACACAGAATGTGGTTTAAGGTAGTAACGTGTTTGAAATGGAAACCTCACTCAATTATTATATAATTTATCAAGACACAGTTATATAACTAATTATATTGTGAGTTCATCAATTTTCCAGTTTTCAACATTCCATTACATTGTATTTTCAGTGTCTTAAAGAGAAGTACAACATTTTAATTGTATCCTAAATATTAGAATTTTAAATGCACCTCACAAAGGCAATGCATTATTTTTTTAATGAGATAAAAACACATATATATAATCGTAAGTTCTACTAAAAAAAAATGGTTCCGCTTGCGAATTGCGAGCTCAAATCCTTCTTCTAAGAGTTGAATAAAAAAATGTATTATTTTGATTTTTAATCGATTTATGTTCGAAGGTATGGTAAACCTGTGATGTCTTAATTCCGTCCCACCTTGCGACCCTAAAAATAGGGCGTCGGAAGAACCTAACCTGACCTAACCTAACCACTAGTCTTTTTATTTATTTATTTATTTATTTAAGAAAAAAAGCAAATCATGGCATTACAGTTGACGCCAATGCGCCATGGATTTGACAAATATAAATACATGCATTTATATATATATTCATACATACATGTAAATATATAATAAAAATCACAAATTAATTAAAAATTAAAAATAAGATGAAAATTACAATAGTCATAGAAAAAACAGAGAGGAAAAAATTTTATTAATATCACATTAGAAATTCTAGTATCATCTTTATTTGCCACATGGCGCAGTTGATCGAGTAATTAATATTTCAAAAAGAGAACACTTTTTTTAGCAAAGACGCATGACAAAAATTACGTTCCGAGGAAAGTAAACGGTCAATTTGAATGCATCGCGCGATCGTCAACTTACTGTAACTTTATGCGAAACAGTGTTACACAATGCATACTTTCGCTTTTGAACATGTGGTCTGAAATAGGTAGAGACAAAACTAGCACCTTTAATGACAATTGTAAGAAACTTCTACTTAACTAGTTTGCTATTTAGTGCATTGTTCGTGTCTGCACACGGTATCGGGTCCAATCATTTCAGTATGTATTTCGAATACAGAAAAACAGTCCAGGGGTCGTAAACCTTTTTATGCCTACTGCCCACTTTTGCTTTTTTTCCATGGTAAAATTTCTTTACCCAGCATCGCTATATTTCAATCCAGTATGGGTGAAAAAAGTTGGGATAAAAGCAAAAATCGCCCACCGCCCCCTACGGAAGCCTTTACCGCCCACTAGTGGGTGGTACGACCAAGCTGATGACCCGTGATCTAGTCAATATCTTAAGTATCGGCAAATAATTAAGATTCCTTCTATATAAGGGAGGCGCACATTAAGGGATACAAATCAGATAAATTTGAAACAATGTGATAAAATACAATATCTGATCCGCGACAATACAAACAATTTATCTTTAATGTGCTATGCGTCGCCTTTGTATTATAAATGACTCTTTTTTAATGCATATCTTTCAAGTGAAAAACAAAGCTTATTGTTTTCACTGCATAAGTGCTTTGGGAAAAAACTTTGGTGTGCTGTGAGATAAAAAAACGTTGCGGATCACTGGTCTTATGCACTTAGAGGTGTTTACAGTTTTTTTTATAATTGTGCTTCTTTTTATAAATTTAAGTTGGTTAAATTGTTCCGTATTTGTCAGTTGATATACAAATAAATGGGCACACGTCATTTACTATTCAATATGTTATGACCCATATTATAAAGATAATCATTGAACCTACATTATTATTAATGTGAATCAGAATCTTTGATCTTTTTTTTCATTATCGTCTACAATGTATACATACTTAAACTATATAACTATTAAAAATGTATGCGTGTTTAGTATCAATAATTATGCAGCAGTGTAAATAACTAATACAGTGAAACATACATAACGAGCATAATTCGTTCCATAATCTTGATCGTTATGTGAAACTCTCGTTAAGCGCAACTAATTGTAGTGGCTCACAAGTGCGTCATACGTTATGTGACTTCCCCTTTCTGCGTCACTCGTTAAGGGAGCAATTTTTTCACATTTTTTTTGCTCTTTATGTGAATTACTCGTAATGCGAGGTGCTCGTTAAGAGAGGTTCCACTGTATATCAGAAAAAGTAATGTTCCACATGTCAACGTTGATTTAATGCGCTTGATGTGCACGATACGTACAGGGAGATAGAGAGAGAGAGTGTCTGTGTGAATAGATGATGATTTTTCATATTTTTTATGAGGATTTGTGGACTTAACCGCTTATCCTTTTCATCTGTATGAGAATTGATTTTGCTGGTCAGATCTCTATGCGTCTTTTGGGAATTTTCTGACAATTTTCAGTTTGAGGAGCGAAAATTTCCATAAAATACTATTAACCGGCGTTGCCTAATCATCAGAAAAACATTTCAGTTTTCTTTCACAGACTTTTATAAACACACCAATGGATCTTTTCAAGGATGTCTTAGCATAATTGTACAATTGCATTCAAAGTCTTTTTGCTTTTCATTATAGTCAGCAATTTCACTGTGTAATAAGAGTTTTAAATAAAATACAATCTAAATGATTGTATTTTATTTAAAACATTCGTTCAATCGTAATATTTAGTTTCATTTCTATGATACAAATACAAGTCCGATTGAAAAGCTATAAAAATAGTGAACAGGCCCGTTCTCAAACATTTAGTAACCCTTGTGTTCAATTTAAAAATAACCACGCTATGACAGTGTATTATGCCAATTAAGATGATATGAAAAAGGTGCTAAGTATTATTTGTGCACTATCCGTATTGATTTAAATGTTCAACGTAAGTTTTATGCTCATAGTTTAACTGCATGCATATAATATATACAATATATTGATTGAATTGGTAGAACTCCATTATATTACGGTTAAAAAAATAACAATGTCTGTTCATTCTACAGAAATTATTTTATAAATTTGTTTCTGATCAAGAACTATATAAAATAATTTGTGTAGAATTAAAATACATTGACATACGTTCTAAGCCCATTGCATCAAATAGTTGCAAATACATTTCAACTAAGCCATTTCCGACTCCGAGTACGACTCCGGCCAAATCACCGCGACGTCTCCGACTCCGGCCAAAAAGCTCCGACTTCACGACTCCGACTCCGACTCCACAGCCTTGGTATTAACCCATAAAATATAATAAATATTTTCTATTATAAATTACATTATATCATTATATTAGAACATATAAAATTATATTCTAATTAGATTCTAGCACGAATTTATTTGACATCCGGCCCGCGGAGTTTTAAAAAAATTCAATTCGGCCCGTTTCTCAAAAAGTCTGGTGATCCCTGAGCTAAGCTATCACGCACCCTCGGCTTTCAGCTTAGTTTGAATACTGAATGTATTTTTCAACGCAACTTACATAATATATTATTATGTAGGGGGCGGGAGATAATCAACAGTATATTAAAAAGAACCTTGTTTTTTATAATGTATATGTTACAGTGAAACTGTATTCTCAGTGAAAATGTATCAAGTAATAGATTTTTATGACGACATAATTTCACTGGTCACGATCATTGAAATTGTTGGCATAAGTCGATGATTTGCCGGCCTAAAATTTTGGTTTGCTTCAATGAAACAAAATTAGCAAGTAGTCCCTTTCATAAAAAGAGAACCAAAGAAAAACACAGACAAACATAGGGCGGTCAAATTTAATTTCAATGACAGCTTGGAGAATAATACATTTTCACTTAGAATACAGTTTCACTGTAACATATACAAAACGCTGAATCATTCATGAAATCGTTACTTTATAATCACAGCGGAGAATTAATTTAACACCTGCTTGCGTAATTCAAAAGTAAGGTCAAGTTTACGATTTACATTCCGTATCAAGATGCGTTTGACATTCGTTGAATAAAATGTATATTTAAATATAAAAACATTTATATAATTAAAAAGAACTGTGCGTGAGCAAGGATATATGTAAGTTCTTCACATGTATTAATTGTAGTATTTGTTTTATTATATTAATTAAAAACCTTATACATCAATCATACTATAATTTCATACTATTCAATAATAAAAATGTCATTGAATCGCGCAATGTGTAATTTATTGACGGTTGAATGAAGTAATAGTTTTAACATTGTTTTACAATTAAACTGTCTCCATGTATTCGCAATTTTTTCTATTTAATTACAGCAAAACATTATATATCAGATCTACAAAATCTACAAAACAAAAAATAAACAATTGTAAGGTTTTCACTGTTACGTGAAAAAGAAATATGTTTTATACTTATTCAGTAGAAAATTCTCACGATTAACGAAACCGGTCTTGATCTTAATGAATTGACTATGGGTAAGAATAAAAAGTGTTCTATTATTTTTTTTTATCAAAAACGACACTTTGAAAATATTTTTAATGTTTATTTCAAAACAAATTTGTGTAATAAAAACATTCAATTAATTTATTTAACTAACGTGAAACATTGGTCAGTTTCAACTATAAAATATTATTTATTCTTTAATCACAATTACCTGCAATCTTTAAATAAAAATAACGCTTCACGCATCAGAAACAATATTTTATTTTTTTACTTCAAACGCCAAAATCTATTCACTTGTTTTACGTGTATTTGAGTGAATAGTGATAAATTTACTGTCCACTTATTTATTTAACAATTGTTTGTTAACTTTAAAGCTCACACAAATATTGCGTTGATTTTTTCGCGCCGAGAATAACGCGCGAAAACTAGGGTTATGACACCAACAAGTCTTTACTTCCCGGTAAATGTGATAAAAGATTTTTTGTTGTTGTTATTGTTATTGTCTCAGATAACGCGAACGGCGTTCGTGCGCATTACGTGACGAGTTGCGACTGGCTGCTAAATGCAAGGCAGACTGCACTGAGAAAGTTTTCATCAGAGGAATCGAAGGCACCCGCAGATAATGACGTCGATTCGACCATTCATGTGTGAGTATAACAGGGTTACCAAAAACACGTTCACGAGACTATTCAACATGTGAATAATACTAGAGCAGTGGTGGATTATGCACTTGGGAAGCCACAGGCGCAATATAATTTTGGATGCCCTCTTTTACGATTGATAAAAATGTGTCGCAAAATTCAAAATTCACTTTACCGACCGCACGATTTCGCTGAAAACTTACCCCTGATACCGCATGTTTTTTGCAAAAATTAACCTAAAACAATAGATTTTTAAATTTAACATAAATTTTAAATCTCTATACCGATTTCAATAAAATTTAAAATCTAGGTTCTTATCGCTTTTAAGAACCTAAAATCAGTGTTTTTTTTTTACAAGGGTTGCCAATTTTTTTACATCTGTAAAGCGATAAAGGTAGAATCGTAGCTGATTTTTTTGTGAAGCTCAAACTAACCGGACAATAAAAAAATATTAGCGATTTGTGGCAGCCCTACACAATTCATTCTTATTCTCATCTCGCGGTTTAAGCAGGTATGAAGCCCTTTACGTATCGCTTCTCAAACTGGTTTCATTTTTGAAGTGGTAAGCTGGCATAGTAAAATAGTTTTACAACTAAAATATTATAAATCGAAGCTTCAATACTTAATTTAAAAAAATAAAGTATTAAAAGCTATAATCGTTTACTGTTAGATCTTTTGTACTGAACGTATTTCACAATGTTACGTTATCTTATATATAAAACCGAAACGGGGGATGTATGTCTGTAATTCCCTTTTGCATTGTTGTTGCAAGTTTATACAAACGAATTGATTTCGCTCGCGAAAGTTTCGACGGTAAATTTGTTTCGTTATCAATGTGTGTGTAGAGACTCCAATTACTCGAGTATCGAGTAGTACATATATAAAACCGAAACGGCGTATGTATGTCTGTGGGTCTGTAATTCCCTTTTGCATTGTTGGTCATTAAGTTGCCATAAAAACGAATATGAAAGAAAATATGTTTGATTTTTTTATCGGCGAAGACATTTAGTCAAAATGTAATAAATTAGTCTTCTACTGAACTTTTCCCGGCTTTTATTAATATAATAATGTTTTTATTTACGTGAAGGTATTATTTGACATTTCTTTGACAGCAAATTAGATTTTTTCCTTGAATTTGCACATTTTAATGGGCGAGAATGGGGCTGTCAATATATGAAAGGGGCTGTGAAATGTCAATGCCAGTCTGAAAAGTTCATTTTAATTCCATTTTAATTGACCTATGCTTTTGAATTTTGAAAAAAGTTGTTTCAACTTGGCCCGTCTGAATTTACGCGCCGAGCTGAACATAACCCCAAACTGGTCCGAGCGAAGCCGGGTTCCAATACTAATATTTCTATAAATGTCGTAAAAAATCGTCAATTATTTTTCCTAATATTTAGCAATTACTTAAAAATATAAGAGGCAAAGTACCACGGCACAAAGTTTGAAAACTTTAGATTTTAACCCATTTAAAAGTGCATATAGGGATGCCACATCCACATTGCAAATGTGTGCAGCCCACACGGGCTCACACGTCATTAACTCGTCAACATTTACTATTAGATCAGGGATTCACAAAGTGGCCAATTGTGGTTTTTTTGATGTGTCCCGCGAGTCTTATGTTAAATATGTATTTTTCCATATACATATTATGTAAATAAAATAGATAAAAACCTCGAACACAGGAGGTGTACTCTGACTTCTTTCTTTTAAGCAGTTCACTCGAGTGTGCCGCTACCGTTGATACTAAATAAATTTTCTCCCTTCTGACATAAGAATACACCTACCACACTAAGCCCACGCGTTCAGTCTATATCAAATTAGGGAATTATCAATTTTCGAACTCTGGCAATCTTTTTTTGTGGGTGTCATTCAGGACATTATCACAGCGCCACTCTTTCGAGTGCATAAAGAAACATTTCAAGAAAAATTGAGTGTACTATATCTTATAATCGAAAAAAAACACCATTGGTTTATGTCTCATTTGCAAACAAAATATATTCGTCATGAAAGAGTATAATATAAAAAGACACCATGATTTAAGCCACATCAGTTATTATAGTATAATTGGAGATAATCGAACAGGAAAATTTCAATCTTTACATAGAAATAAGTAAAAATAATAATACATTTTTATTATAATGCCTTTCCACCTTAACATAATTGACAGTGAACACCTTAAAAGTGATAGAAATAAGTGTTCAAAAAAATTGCAACAAAATGAAGCATCAGTTTTAAAATTTTATTTTTCTATATAAATATTTAATAATATTAATAATCATTGAAATAGTCATTTAGTAAAAATGTTTTTTTGAAAGGGTGGCTTGCAATTTTTATTTTTGATTTACAAACTATTCCTTTGCCGAAAAAGTTGGTAAGCCCCTGGTTTAGATGCATGTCGACAATGATGCGAACAAAAATGAATTCAACGTCATTAACAGATACATCGAAATGCATTTGTCCCTCGAAATAATTCTTTAAATTCATTTAATTACATAGATAGCAATTAGTTACCAATATAATATCGATTAAGTCTATGTACATAGGTGTTTTTAAAATAGAATTTTTATTTTACTCGAAAACTTTTGCAACTCGTTAATTAGTTAATTTACTGCATACAAATTTTAAAAAAAGAATTTAATCGAGCAAGATTTAAGATTTTTTTCCACCTAGACAGCTGTAATCCTCGCTGCGGCCCTGCATAACGATTTACGTGATAACGTTACACGCTTAAATTAAATACCTACATATTTGACCAATTTTAGGCACCGATTTATTACTGCCGGTTGCCGTGGCTGAGCGGTAACTTTCTGTGTCATTCATCCTAATTCTGTATTGCAATTAAATGGGAAAGCCCTAATGGTAATTGGAATACATTGGTTTTTGACTATCCATTTATGAATACAGTGGTTACAGGCTATCTTATGTATGATGTCGAGGCATTACAATATTTTCCCATCCTTATCCCTCTAGACAAGATGTTTTTAATTAAATATCTACTATGATAATACAATTAATTATGTGCGTATTGCCATATTGGTACATAGATAAAAAAGAGTTTTTTGACCTCGTTAAATTCGTTTAAAAAACCAAAAATGGCGGAGCATCATTTTGGAGGTCGAGAATCGTAAAGTGCAATGCAAACATCACGTCTTTATTTCAAAAGCTTATATAATATTGTGTTAAAAAATTTCATAGTAAAATATGAAATATTAATCCAGAAGATCGTCCAATTAGTTTTCTAATTCAATTAACTCGTCTGTCTTAAACAGAAATAAATGATTTTTGTTTTTTTTTAATGAATGAAAAATCAAATCAAATCTCAATCGCTAAATGGAACAACCATTGTTGACTGTATTGCCACGGCAATAAAATAATAATAAAAACAATACTTTTTATCATGGCCTGTGCAGACCTGTATGAAGTGCTTCCCAAACTTTTTCATACAAGGGCACCCTGAATCGGAAAAAAAACGAAACGAAAAAAGATTTAGGAAGGTTAGGTTTAGGTTAAGGAAGCACTGATCTAATGTACATAACCTTAAATAAATATAGTATATTTATCGAAATAGAGTCTTCATCTCAGTAAACATTAACTCATTCATCATTTTCTCTGCTAAGCTTTACTAATTGGTATTATTTTTATCAATTGTAAATTTTTATTCAATTTATTGACCCCCATTCCCAATTTGGCGCATGATAACTGTTAGGAAAATGGTTATTGTTCCATAATTTTCCTCACAAAAACACACAAGCTCAGGTGGCAATTATTATACTCCCAAATGAGTTGATATATTCTGATCTTAGATCCTGATGTATGAATCATTAACTTCCCACATTAACAAAGTATGCCCACTCCCAGTTCAGAGCATATACTGCTAATGGAGCCTCTTAACATAAACTGTTTTACAATAACTGGCTATAATTCAGTTGTGTGTATAAGGCTTAGAAATAACTAGTAGTTTGATAATCACTCTTTATGATATGTTTTTAGGATTGGATGAATTGAAGGGAATGTAAACATTGATGACATCCATGGCATTCAACACAAATCCATGTATCAATGAAAAATCAATGTATGAAAGTGTCCATAGTAGATTCGAATCTTCGACTCTACTACGGAACGGGAAAGATTCCACATAATTCACCCCTTTGAGCAGGATACGTAAACGACCAAGTATTTTGTCATTTTTTTATCTATTGCTGTCCTCATTTCTTTTATTGAATTATTATTATTTCTTCATACATTAACACTACAAATATCACATTATTTGTTTCAAAAGAACAACATATTTTTTTAAAAAGCTTAATATTTGGATACAGAGTCATAAGACATATTATAGTATTGAGCATAAAATCAATATTGGTTCGATTCCTTTCCTGGAATCAACATCAATAGAGAACCACATGTCCACAGATGAAAGCAATAGAGATTTGTGCACAAATTGGAAGTTAAAGCTTCTAGATAATTATTTAAAATTAATAATAAGTTATTTAGATAATTTGTTCGATACATACATGAAGACGTTATCAATAATATTGTTCCTAAACAATAAAAATTGTGCCCTAATCGTAAAAAAACATTAATCCATGATTACACACCATAAAACAGTTAGGTAAAAAAATAATACACAACAGATGTTCAGTTTCATATAATACTTTATTCATAATTTAGGTATATAATTCTGCAATATATTCATATTTTAATACTAGTAAAATAAAGAATATTGACTACCTACGTTGTAACTAAATAATTATTATATGTTATTAATATTGACTGCATCTGACATGAGTTCAATAATAGTTTTCTTTAATTACCCACACCTGACGTCAGTCAATAATGTTTCGTCAAAAAGTGAACACATACTATGATATCAGTTAATTATGTGTCAGTATACCTTATATTAAATTTGAATTTAGTTTACAAAGAAATAAAACCCAATCAAAACAATTTATAGCATGCACAATATCAGTAAAACATTTTCATGGCAAACACAAAGAATCAATGCATTAAAATGTAATACCAACATAACAAAAGTATCTTTAAGCAGAAAGCATAAAAGAAATTTTGTGACAGAAATTACATACATTTAAATAATCTCATTCATAGATGATGAAAAGGTATTCCCACTCTAGGTCAAGCTGCATTTATTAGACCCATGATTCCATCCAATTCAAAGTTAATCCCCTCATTACACAATCTTGTCAGTTAATTAAATTCAAATATAAATCTATATGGGAATCTCTCTGTTACAAAGTCAAAAACGCATCTCGATGTGAGATTGACTTGTGGCCACTATTTTAGTGTCTTTGTTCTACTAAGCTGCTTCAATATTTTTTTCATATACAAAAAAGGTGTAACAAAAAATGTAAATTGAAAAAAAAATGAAAATATATCAATTCTGTGATTTCACGCTCATTCATTTCAAGTCCATGCCTAAATTTAAGCATTGTTTTATTAATATACCTTTCACAACATAATGGAGAGGTGGCAAATTAAAAATCTGTATTAATGAATACACCAATAGAACAAAATAAAAATATCTAATTAAATGTATAATTATTTGCGTCAACTATATTCAATGCTTTTATTTACATAAAGTTTCATATCATCGAAAATAATCATCAAAATTATGAATAATGTTTGAATATATTTCAACATCGTAAATTATTTTAATGGGTAGGAAAAACAAGAATGTATCCACAAAACATGTGTTTTTAGGTTAAGTATGCAGAATTATTCACATTAATCATTTTCCAAACAAAAAGACGCATCTCTACAAGAACTTTGGGTAGTGAAATAATCTAAAATTTTTCTTATTGTTTAAATCTACAACATAAGGCAATAATAACTAGAAACATACAAAAGTATATGTGTAAAATTTGGAGTTCATTGATATGTATTTTAGTTTTTTTAAAACCATAAAAAATTGCTCTATTCTCTCCTGAAAACTTTCCAATTTTTAGATACATTTGTGTTAATCGCCCATCGATTCAGTTGAATAAATTCCGCTTTAAAAAGAAATAATTAGTTTTTGCTGACAAAAAAAATAATAAAGTATGGGACACATATAGAAAGTATGTACAAAAAAATAGGTATAATAATTTTGATAGTAAAAGATTAATAATTTCACAAGCATAAACATAAATTTATTATTTTATTAGATAAACTCACCTTTCTTCTTCAATTGTTCTACTTATTTTTCATTCTGTTATGGCAACAATTTTCTCACACAATATTTCAAAATTTAAAAAAAATCTGCACTGTACTTCTCTCTCTCCTTTAAATAAATATTTGTTCTCTGACATAATGTAAAAATTAAAATTTTATCTTAAGTTGTGAGGCAGAGATAAAACTATATTTCGGGAGATCTGGCGAGCTTGCATCTCACTAATATTTTGCCTATCAATTTTTAGGTAACCACATTAAAAGGATATATTATTTAATTAAGAAATCAATTTCAAAAACCCCTGCACCCTTAGAGCTCCGTCCAAGCTTTCCTTACTTGTTCTCACTGTTGTAAATTTGAAATGGATAAAATAAATCAGAATAGAAAAAGTTTGATGTAGGTGTAAGACCCTCACTCATACATAGCCCACTCATTCCATCAAAACAAAGGGAAAAAATTTGTGACTCACTTTCTCATATACAAAATTATAAAAAAATTAGTAATACTCATCAATTGTAATATATTTTTTTGAAACAATAATGTACGTGGGTAGGTATATATCATATAGACAGAAACAAAATTATTATTATGTCGGTTTAAAAATATATATATACAAATAAACTGAGACATTTTCTCTTACAATGTACTGTGACAGAATAGAATAAACTTAAAAAGTATGTTACAAATAGTTGTTCCCTCACCAAAGTTTCCAAGCTGTAGAATCATACTTTCAAATATTTAAGTAAATAAATAAGAAATGAATTCTGTGATAATTTCTCCATCATAATTGGGAAGACTAATAAATTTTAAATCACTTATAAATTAGATAGCACACTAAGTACCAGAACGTTTGAATTTAATAACGCTAAATGATGGATTTACACTATGTCAAAGATTTTCATATTTAATAAATGCTTCACATCATATCTACTGAAATTGCAGTATTATACATGACTTGCATCTTGGTACTTAGCGACCAAATTAAAACAAGTATCATTCAAACAGTGATTAAAACAACTTATGCGGGAGATCAATTAAGTAACAGAGCTATTTCAATTTGATAATACATCACCATACATCAGCAATTAGGAGAAATAAAAAATAGTCCATTGTTAATAACTCTACTAGTGAATTTTTTGTATGAATCAAGTCTAAATGCTATATTCTGTATAATGCGTACATGGAATTAATTATGTTTTTAGTTTAAGAAGTCAGTATTTATAATTTAAATAAATTTAAATTATTTATTATTATTTTTATTACACTGATTGTGTGACACGTGTTTCGACTCATTGAGAAGCATTTTCAGCAATCTAAATCGAAATTAAGCAATTCTGAACAAAAAGAATGCAAATAAAATAATTTCAAAAATTAAGTATCAAAATCGTTTTTTCTTTTGTTAATTTGGTATTTCGAGGTGCTTTGAGAATAATGTTTTCAATTGATTTGGTTTTTGACTTTTTGGACATTCATTTTTAATAAGTAAAATTTAAATTTTATTTTTTGAGAAGTGTCGTCAAACTATATGGACTGTAAAAACATGGACTATAGAAGAAGAACTCTCCTCTTTACTTCCATTATAGCACAAACAACAATTAAAATATAAGATTCGATACATACCGTACAACATGTGTCATATTTATTAACACAAATAGAAAAATGATCTCGTAATCTATTTCAATAATGTTTGTGCCATAAGTAAAATTGTAATAGAGAACTGTCATAAAATTGAAATATTACTGACCATTTTAAACATTTATGGTGGTTATGTTTTATAAAAACCCTTTGTTTCTATAAATTGTCTCCAGCATAGATTGTTTCCAATAAATTTCAACACTAATGTAAATAAGTTAACACTGATACCGAGTATACGTCTATATTTATACATGTAATGGATTGACCTTATAATTCTATTCACATGAAAAATTCTTCAGTAGAATGGGAGAGCGGGAGTCACGTGGCATTGCTAGGCCTGTCCAAGATTGAAATCTCGATGAGACGCAGACCTCTTGTACAAGGATCTGTCAGTAATAGTCCTCTCGGAATGTAGACTCTTTCATTTTGGGAGGCGACAAATTTTGTCACTTTGCGTAAACACTAAAAGAAAAATCAACCATTTATATGCATATAACCAATTTCATTCAACATTCTTTCTAAAATAAATCATAAATAAAAACTTAATTAAAAAATTATGAGTAACTGTTAAAGCTGCCCCTATAATTCAACCACTTAAAAACAGAGAAACCTAATCGATTTTACCTTTTTTTTAACAAATACATTTCTTTTTTCACCAAAGGCAATGCTTTGGCTTTCTGATTTATTTGTTAAATATAAAATAGTAATGTATTCTAATGAGTTGTTTTCTGGCTTAGTGGAGCTACAAACAAGAAATTAATTTTAATATGCATTGAAATGTCATGTATCCACTTTTCTCTTATTGATACGACTTTTTGAAACATAACATATTATTTTCTATCTAGTGGCATTCATAACTCAAAACCTGAAAAAATCGTAACACCTACCCTATTAGTAAGAAAGTAATATAATGACCTTTTCGTAATGTGTTTCTGTGCAAATGTAAATAAGATATGCAGTCAAACAGGCCAGACATCCTTCACAATAAGTACTGCAGGCTGCCTTCTCGGCTTCAGCAAAATATGCATTCAATTGATTGATTGTGTATTCGAAAGCTGTATGATCAATCTGGAAATGAAAGTAAAAATAAAAATAGTAAAAAATAACCTTTCCACATTTAATATTTTATACGGAAAATGGTAAAAAAAGACACTTCATAAATTGTTTTAGGCTTAACTGCTACATGAATACTTTATTGAATGATGAGTGCTCAAGTAAACATAATTTGCTAACATTAAAAAGGAAATTTTGAATTGAACACAATGTGAAAAAAATAAGTTATTTTCCAAAAAAATTCAATGAAACATTCATCAGTGGGGATGGTGATTTGCACTACTTGAGCAGAATGGTAATATAAATCGACCGTAACATGTAAACATGCATATTATTCTCCACTACTTTATTGTTAAAATAAATGATTTAAGTGAAGAAGAATAATTCTGCTTTAATCTTTGTTATCTGACGCATTCTTTTTAATTTTTTTATTTTAAATCCCAAACTCACCAACTTGTATTGTCACTAAACATCATTATACATCCACTTCCCTACTCCCACTATTTGGGCTATTTAATTTGCTAATGATGTGGGAGCAACTCATGGATGCATATTATGTAGTCTTTTAAATGTAAATACTGAACAGTTTTCAATGTATTTATAATATCAAATACATATGCTTGAGAGATTTGCGTTTAGTGTAACTTTGAAGTGTTGGGTACGCTTAATATACATGTACATATGTATAACGAATCCCACAACAATATCAGAGATAATTTTAGAGGTGAAAAATCAGATTAGTGGCATTCAATCATGCTGGATACCAAATAGTCTTATCTCAATAGGAAAGGTCAATGTAGCTGTAAAAACGTCAATGTACTGGAAAATTTAGACTTTACTTACTCGATCTTCTAGTTCAGTGGGGAATCTCGTCTGAAATTTAACAGATGTTCCTTCCGAGTAGTCTCTTTGAACGAAAACTTTCAAACATTGTTGTGGGGTTGTCTGTTGACTCCCAGGTGTATTTGGACCAGAAGGTATACGATTGTTCGACATTGCTTTGCACACGATCTGTTATAAACTACACTAATTAAACGATTATTAACAAATGAATCTACAATATCACGGAATATTACTATAAAAGCTAATAAGTCCTTGCATTCAAGCAGAGTTCATCAGTCGGGGAAATAGATATCATGTTTTTGACAGTCAGACAGATATTAATATATTGTCTATGGACACATAAATATTATATGTATGTCCAGTGTTGTGGAATTACAGTCACTTTTAATAAAAAGTTTTGAAACTAAATATACTAGTTCGTATATAACATATTCAAATTTTTGCATATAACCACGTTCTACGTTGGATAATAAAATCGGGCACTAGGCGCATGTACATATTATGATTTATAATTTTTATCAATAGATTTTATTTCAGTTGTAACAGAAATATTTTATAAGATAACCAAATGCGATGTATGTTATTAAGTTGAATGGCGTTAAATAACGTAATGATTCTTGCTCTTGGTGTGTTACTAAAATACTGACTTGATTGAAACTGTTAGTTATGCCACTTCGACCTATGAATCAAAATTAATTTTCTAATATAAAACATTTACTCTCTGGTTAAATAATGTCAAACTAGTTTTGTTTACCAATCAAATGCTACTTATGTTAAAAAGACTAATACTTGAAATAGGAGGAAGTATTTATGTACAACAGATAATTTAATGAAAGTGATAGAAAAACAGAAAATATGAAGAATGTTATAATTATTCGAGAATATCGGAAAGAAACCGACAATTTAGCATGCAAAGAACTTTTGCGGAACTCTGTAATGTCACATTTAGCATCGGCGTTTTACACATTTCTCTTCAAAGAAGTAAGTAAAATGATATAAAGCCGTTGATGAGACTTCTATGCAATTCGTCGAATAAAAATTTAAAAAAAACTTCTTTCTCAGATTATTTTACAAATAATGGTACTCGTAGCTGCCGTTTTCTTCATTTTCCTTGGATTTCCAGTTTCACTGTGTCTTGCAACGATTCCATTTATCGCAGGGATTGTGTTCGTGCTCACATATATGACACACTCCGTAAAGGTTTCGCAGGTTCTACAGGTAAGAGTCACAACCCTTCTAAATTATAAAACTTAAGTATAACTACCATAGATTTTAAAAATGGCAAAATAAAAAGGAGAGCGTGTAGACCTTAACTCGTAAAATCTTAGCGTGTATCTATTGCAGTGACGGGCAACCTTATTTTGCTGCGGGTCAAAACAGAAAATATAATGGTACTTCGTTGTTTTATGCCAGGCAGCTAAACACGAAAAAATATCACTAAACCTAAGGGTTGCCTTAACCTTCGCCATCCATATGAAATTACACATAAATCATCAAATTAATGGCTGAATACTTGTATGTGTGTATACGTGTATTTTTTTATGTATTCCAGATTATTGAATCTTATGCCTCGCCCCCGGCAGCCAGCGCTTCTCAATCATCGAGATTTTGACGCTCGATAAACTGCCAAAATTCAGCAAAATCTTCAATAGCAATAACACTAAATGCATCCCGGATGACCAACCTCGTCTTCCACATAAATTCATATAAATACGTTTGTAGCAAATGTCTGTGTCCCTCTACGCTTCTTATTGCCCCACTTGGCTGATCCCCACTTTCTCTCTACTTGCTGGTGTTTGCAAGTGTATTGGGGTTTATAAAATTATAGTAAGTGTAAAAAATGAGCACTGATCTCCGAGTATGCACTCCAGGAACCGCTACCTACTCAGCAACCATCACCAAAAAACACTCTTGGCAAACCCAGCGTGTCCTGACTCCAAATGAAAGCGTCATTAAATGTCCATTACTGCACATAATCTCCCGCGAATAATATTACTTGATTGTAGAAATGTCACTGCAGTTTCTTCGTCAGCGCACTTCCAAAGTTATACATGCTTTGGCTCTTCTTTCGCAACTGATGGCGAGGGATGAATTCTTTGTTTTTATTTCAAAAATCGTCAAGTGACGCCCCCCGCTCCATGTGTGCATTGAGGTTGCAGCGACATTCATTTCAAGTTTTGCTGCCTGGCATAAAACAACGAAGTACCAATATAATAATCTGTATTGGCCGCAAAGTCATTAACCACTTCCCCGGCAAATTATTTTAGCAAAAATGTTCCAAAAAAATCTATTTTATTTTCCTTTTAATTTGAAGCATATAAATATATTTATTAAAAAAAAAAAATGTTGTTTTTTACCCTTCGAAGCCTATTTTTTACATTTCTTTTTATTTTCTTAGAATATTATATATACATATTATATACATAATACCATATCATGAAATAGTCTCATACAATGTCAGAAATCGTGAAATTACATGAAACACGCCGAAAATCGAACGACGATTTTAAAATGCTCATATGGGCGCGCTTCGGGTATCACACATATATGTGAGCGCCGAAATTGGAACACTTTTTTTTTTACACGTATTCGTGTGAACACCGGGAAAGCGGTTACACAATTTTCATACATAAAAATAGAAAGGTAATTACCAATGTTACTCATAATCAATTTTACAATTGTTTGTCAATAATGCGATTTCTGTTGTCATTTTTTAAAAAATTTGCTTGCCAAAGTACTTACTTACAAAGTGAGTACTTCCAAACAACTCTATCTATCTTGCATGAATTGCCATAAATTAAAAAAAAACAAGCAGTTTGATGTTTAGAACTTTCGATTTGAAGTCCGTATTGCACTGACAATCGATTATTTCCATTTTAATTTTTTCTAGAATTTTACAACATCTAAGTTAAACGCTAGTGGGTTAATATCAAAAATCAGTTTTATTCTCTCTCAACATTTTTAAAACAGGAAAAGAAATCTTTTTAAGAAGTTTCATACTTCCGCATATTTTCATTATTTAGTGATAAGTTGCATGCCACATTTAGAGTCTGCAAGCTGTACGTGGTCCACAGGTTGATCGTCAGTGATCTAGACGGAATTGATTCTCTACACTTGTAAACTAATGTCACCATACCTGGTGTAGGCAGTTTCTAGATACAGTGGAACCCCAATCTTACGTTCTCGCATTATACGTTTTCCCGCATGGTGCGTTCATTTTCTATAGTCTCGGCATTTAGTTCATATATAAAACTTTCTCGCATTCATCGTTTCCCGCATTTAACGTTTGTTTTATACGGTCCCTTGAAAAACGTAGAATCGAGGTTTCACTGTACCCTAAACACTTGCAAACCACTGAATATAAATGGGTACAAAAACAGTGGTGGTTGGTGGAGGCCAAGAAGCAAGTTCAGTTGACATAGTTATATAAATTTATACTGACTTGCTTGTAATTTTATTGCAGTTGCAGCACAAAAAGTGTTGGGTGGCCGAAGCATGTGAGCCATACTTCATGAATATTGAACCTTCAAGTGTGAAATATGGAATCTTCAATGAAAATGAATACAAGTCGGAAGAAATTGACACACAATCAATGTGTAAAAAAGTTTGTTTTAGTTTATAGAATACTACTTATTAAGATGTAATTTTTTTTTTTTTATTTGAATTAGTCTTAGAGTTTTGTTTTCTTACCTTCAAAAGAAACTTTTTGCTAAGTATTGAATTTAACTACTTATTATTTAACTTCTATACATATTTTTTTCCTTTTCAGATTGTAGGTGTCATAAATCTGAGAGATTACTATGGACCAAATAACAGTCTTTGGTTGTACGGCCTCGCTGTGGACTCAAAGTATTGACTTTTAAAACTTAAATAAATATTTTGTGTTGAATACATACCCTTTTTGTTATTCTGTTATTGAGCACCACCAATTAACAAATATTTAACGGTTGTCATCTTGATTTCGAAAATAAAACAATTTTTTCATATTTCCAGTACAGTAAAAGTCCGTTAATTCGAAATTCAAGGGACCAGATTTCCCAAAAAAATTCGAATTACGAATTACGCGATCAGTATGAAAAATTGAATTTTCGCGGCAATTGTCGACGGCTTGGAACATCGCGGCCATTTTTTCGATTTTTATGGACCAAATAAATTCAAATTACGCAATCACTAAGAATAAGAAATTTTCGCGGGAATTGTCGACGGCTTTTAACATCGCGGCTATTTTTTCGATTTTTTTATGGATCAAAAAAATCGAATTACGATTTACGCGATCACTAAAAAAATTGAATTTTCGCGGCAATTGTAGAAAGCCTGGAACATCGCGGCAATTTTTTCGATTTTTATAGTCCAAAAAAATCGAGATACGAATTACGCGAACACTAAAAAAAATGAATTTTCGCGGCCATTTTTTCGATTTTTTATGGACAGGCATTTCATAAAAATAAAAAACGGTTAACATATTTGATTTTTAGTCACTTATATTTAAGGTATTCGCGCGTAAAATAGAATGACGTTTAGGTAGGTATATACTTATAAAAATGAACCATTGTAGTGAAGTTAGGTACATACTAATATTTGAAGTGTCACTTGCACCAATGTTATAAATACTCAAATTCGATTTTGACATACGATACTTCACTTAATATAGATGTCTCACTTACACTGATGGTTTACATAAGCTTTACTCTTCAAAACAATGTGTTGACTAACTTTTAACCTAACAAACTCACGAAATTATCAAAATTTCGAAATTGTTGAACTGTCAAAATTTCGAATTACAAGAAATCGTATGTACATTTTGGCGAAAAACATTACGAATTACGAATTAAGCGATATTTCGAATTAACGGTACATTTTACTATGAAAAGTCAATATTGGGACGAGCAAATTATGAAAATTTCGAATTACGAATTATCGTTGTTCGAATTAACGGACTTTTACTGTATTATCAACCTTCAAATCTTACGGTTTGCCGAAAAAAGCTTCATGTGCAATCACAAACATGCCTCTATATTAGATCCTTCTACATTAATTTGCCACATGGATACATTTTCTTGTCAAGATAAATTTTGAATGAATCCGTCAGCTGTTTTCTTTTTTGCTTCCGAAATCAAATTACCACCAAAGTTGGTATGCCTAGAAGCGAAATGTATTTTAATATTTTACTCATTCACTACTAACACACACTCCTGGCAACAGAAGCAAGCACCGTTGATCACTCACTGACCTGACAAATGCTGAAACGTATTACTGATAAATATTATTTATTTGATTCTTCACTTCCAGATATCGAAGAAAGGGAATCGCTAGAAAACTAGTTCATAATGTCATTGATTTTGGAAGAAATAGAGAATATGACAGCTTGGAGCTTGTAACAACAGATCTTCAAAATGAAGCCCGTCTCGTTTTTCAATATGAGGGGTACTTATATAATTGCAAATTCATTTATTTCGCCCATATGTACCTATGGCAACTATCTGGCAGATTCCTGCCTATTTATATTTCTGGGATGGGTGTAGACCAAGTATTTATATCTCTTTCCAGCATGTATTCGAGCTAAGATTGGTCATACCAAAAATTCAGTTAGCTGATTGTTTTTAATGGCTAAAATAGTTACCTTTTACAAATATTCATAGGTGTTCAATTCTATCAGGAATTGTCTGAATTGGGATTTATTGATTTCTTTACATACACATCTCAATATAGTATGCGATCACTACCTTTATTATAAGAATATCTTTGAATCGATACTTTTTTTAAATATAAATTTTTAATAAATGAAACATATTTTTATTTTTACAATTCTTCCACATATATTTTTATAAAGATCAGGACCAGTTTCTCTCATCATGAGTATTTTCAACTAATGAATGCTCACATTGAGTGAAACCTGATCTTAATAAACTACGTGGAAGGAGTGCAAAAAAAATGTTTTACGTTTATTTAAAATAATACCTTTCCACCAAGCAGTGACAGTTTACACATTAAAAGAAAAAAATAATGTTTTTAATTTTACAATGAAGACCACCATTTATTACTGTGTTTTAAAAAACCTTATCATGGTGAAATATATGTAATAAAAATAAAATGTTTGCTTTTCTTATTTCAGATTCCAGTTGAAACAAATATATCACCGACAGTTGTTTGGATTAGTACCCATGGGGAAATATCAAATGGGTCTCCTCCTTAATCGCCCATAATTTTTGAAAATATTTTTATTGATTACTCCCGATTATTATAATCAAACAAAATGTTTGATGGTATGGTGGTTAATCTGGGATAGTTACATACGAAGATTACTTATAAATATTTTTATCTCAAAATAATATCTTTAATCTTACAACGCCATCAGAAACATGGTACATACATCAATCAGTATTAAATATTTATTGAGTTTTATTCCATCACAGTTTATTGAGAACCTTGGTTAACAAACTGAAAGTCATTCCCATTGATTTAAAATATTTCCATTAATGTAATATATAAGTATCTAGCATTCATTAATCTACCTATAAAATAGTATTTACCATTTATATCTATTTTCCATTTAGTAAAATTACCAATTTCAAAAATGAGCTTAATTTTGACCAAACATTCCAGTACACTACAATTAATAATTTCAGAAATAGTATAAAAATAATTTAAACCAGAAGCAATAATGACCAGGGCATTTTATTTCTTATGAAATAATATGTTGCTTCTCATCTTTGCATACACTAACATATAGGGATGGGGTATTTTATTTCTATATAAAAATATATTTATATGTATAGTGTCCTTCCATTTAGAATTGACAGTCATCAACACCTTAGTAATTAATATGAAGCTTATTGAGCCTTCCGTCATTCCAAAAATATTGATTTTGTAATAATTTACCGCTGTTCCCCGACCACTGCTCAAGCATATATATTTCAAAGGCACTATGACAATTGAGAGTATATTAGGAAACAGCTCGTTCCAAAGAAATTAACCTTAAATGTCATTTTATAAAGAAAAATACACTTCATTTTTTTAGTAATGAGTATGTTCTCTTTTGTAACTAGAAAACAATACAAATTACTCGTATATTTAACATACATATATATCGTTTAAATCCATTTTCCCGGGAATATGGTTTTGGGAATGAGTCGCCTTTGCAAATAATACCCTCAATTGTCTGTTATAGAATATCAACAATAACATCTTGAATATATGTACTAAACAATATCTGCCCAGACATTATATATGATAAATGGTCAATTTGGGAACATTGAAAACTGAACCATAAATCTTTCTCATAATATTAAACTAAGTAATTTGAAACCATTTATTTTGTTTTTTTATGTAATTTATTATTATAATGATCGACATTAATTATTGTGATATTTTTATTAATCTCTCAGACATCTGACAGTATTATAAAATTCAATGAAAGGAGCTTGGAATCTCTTCACTTCTTGTGTCTTATATTTGATGAAACTATCATATATTTATAACATTACTTCAATATTCATTCAATGATTATTTATAATATACCTGTGACACTTGACCAATTATACTGAGAAATGTATTCTTATGTTTCCATTTGTAATGGGTGAGTTTCAATTTTCGAATGGAAAGCCTTTTGTCTTCCATTCTCTTATTTTATTGACCGATACAACTTTTTAGTGTGTTGAAATCAGTTATTTTATTAACGCTGATATTTAAATAAAACCGTGTCGACCCTATATTTTATAAATAATTAGTGACTTCTTTTTATACATTTTCTACTCTATGAATAATCTTGAAAGTAAAAAAATGAGACCAAATAAATACATTTTTACTGAAAACGATCTTTTAATTGCTTTATTTTTTTTCAAATGTTTTTCAGAGGTGACTAATTTACGAATATAATACTGACACAGTATTTACCTATATTTGGACTTTACATTGGATATAGTAAAAGTTTTGTTTTAAAATCACATGGAAGAATATTAAAAGATATGCTAATGAGTTAATTGAAAGATTGAGTATTCACATGTTTCTCAAAGATCAAAGATTATACTTGCCACAGAGAGTTAAATAAATAAAGTTTTGTACACATCTTTAAGTACCCACAAAATACATTGTCGTGGAAATCTAACTTGGACTGGCTTTTCATTTTTTTTGTGCCAAAATCTTCAATTTGCCACAATATGTCTGATGACCCATTGACATATTACATCCGAACTGTAGTAAAACTACAGAATTTTAATTTTTGAGAATGCTCCTTTATTTTTTATTTGAAAACTCTTCGATTTCAAACAAGAATTTTCGTGATGTTATCTTTCCTCTCAGCGATGAGTAGCTATTTCAAGATAAAAGTCACATTTTCCGAAACTTTTCTGGGAAGTATTACCTTTTTCTCCACTTTATAATATAATAATACGTATATTGTTTTAGTTATTTTATCTCGATTAATTATTACTACGTAGACGTTTTTTTAAAATTAGAAAAAACATTTTCAAATCTGTCAAAGATTCAATGTAAAAAGCTGTTAAAAAACAATATTATGTAAAGAAACTCTTGCAGGCTCAGTTCTTTATTTGTTAAAACAAAATAATTAACCCTGTAGAGCAGCGGTCACCAAACTACGGGCCGGATCCGGCCCCCCTAAACATTTTGAATTTTTGTATAAATTAGTAACTCTCTGTGATATATTTTTTGATAAATATATGAGAAGAAAGAAGCTCCCAGTCCCCTATTTAAACGATTTTTTTCAGTGATTTCGATTTAACGTGATTTTTTGGACGGTACCGTGATTTATTAGTAAGTACGCGATTTTTCTTTTTACAGACAAAATGGTGCGTAAACTCATGCGATATTATTGGTGACTTTGCTCTGAAACTTATTTAAACACAATGCATTTATAAATTTTTTTGAATAGCGCGTTTCCCGGTCGTAAATTTTATCACAGAGAGTTACTATGTCAAATAAATGCACTTCAAACGCCTAAATATTTTAAATGCACAATAATTATTACGAACTGATTAAAGAAATATTATTTTTCAATGAAAATGAATGTTTTAGGAATATTGGCAAAAAAAAAAAATTTTGTCGAATTTGAAAAACAATTTTTGTTTTTCTTGTATTTTGGATACTTTTTTTCATGATTTTTTTAGGTGCTGCTCATTTTGAATTCTTGGAATTGGCCCTCCATCCGAAAAGTTTGCCCCCCCATACCGTAGAGGTTCCCACAAACCGAAACCGGTATTTTAGTTCGTTCTTTTTTCTTTAGTATTATCTAGTTTATTATTTTTATGTCTTTTTAGATACCCTGGCATTCTAAAAAAGTATTTCTTAGCAAAGAAGAGAATTGGAGCAATTGAATATCGTTGAACTGAAATCTGCAACCTGTAGCTATTAGTCTATGTATCTATGAACTATTGATAGACAGAGTTTGTATTTTGTATTTTGTATTAAATAACTAGTACATACATACATACATATTTTGTATGAAATTCGACTTACGACCAATTCGACCTATGACCAAAGTCCAGGAACGTATCTCGGTCGTAAGTCGAGGACAACCTATATAATTATTATGCTTACTTTATGCTTATCTCAATTGATTAATTGAAACACATGTCGTATTGTAAAATCACAATAAAATCTTAAATTTCTTTGTAAAATAATATTTTCTATATAAATAATTTATAAAAAAATTCAAAATGTTTAGGGGGGCCGGATGATAATTTTTAGGGGGCGGATCCGGCAGAAGAATGAAGCTGTTTTTTGTACTCAGGTGTTGATTTTGTAGGTGATATTTTTAAAACTGCTTTTGAATGGTCATAAAGCGTAAGTTGGTCGAATTTGTCTGAATTAAGATCATTGTAAAATTTGCAGATTTCGTTACGACGGTTAAATTCTGTTAAATCAGTGTTACATTGCAGATCAATAATCTCTAGTTGTATCTATTAAAAATAGATCACTTACTAGCACCAAACTGGTATAAATTTTTCCAAAGTCACCAAATCTTTGTGAAAAACAGTCATTCAGAGCGTTCATAACACGGAGTTAATAGTATTTAAGAGTGTCAGGATATCCAGAGTAAATGCAAAATCACAAATCCCTATCGGGAGAGGCCGTAACATTCTTCATTTCCAAAAAAAAAAAATATAATATTTTTCATATCCTGAACTCTTCGAAGCACTTTTTCCAAGCAAAGCCATCGAATTTGTCTGTGAAAAGGAATATTTGTATACTCACTCAATTATTTTGAAGAATTTTTATTTGATTTTCAATATTTGTGTAAAAAATATAAAAATTTATTCTTATTTAGAATTAGGATTTATGATGGCGGGCCGCAGTTTGTCCGTCGCTGCTCTGAAATGCATTTAAAAAAAAAAAAAAATTCGGTCGTAAGTGCGAATAGTTTTAAGTCGAACCGTCGTAAATCTAGGACTACCTGTATAATCATATATATTAATATTCTAACTGGATTCCAACACGAATTTATTTCTAGACCGGCACGCCATGTTTTTAAAAATTTCAACCGGCCCGTTTCTCAAAAATTCTGGTGACTCTGTAGAGTGTAGACTGTAGAGAATAATTTTACATAAAGATTAAATAAATACTTTACAAACATTATTTATAAAAAAGCTTGTTGCTGTCAATGAAGTTGAATCATGGTGGTAAGGACTCTGATAAAATTTAGCTAAAAAAATATTCAATATTGAAGCAGTGTTTTTTCTGCCACACAGTGGAAATCATTTTTTTAAAGAAAAATTATATTTTCAATTTCAGTTAAAAACCTTATGTTTCATAAATTATACGTATGTATTGTGTACTGGTTGTGCCACCGCTTATGTTTTGTTGTTGTTTCTTTTATAAACATCTAGAATTTCAAGCATTGATCCGAGTATTTTATTGTATAATGAAGACTATAATACAATCATATAATTATAATATTATGCTCTGGCAGCACCTAAACGTCAATTACCATCTGACGTTTCACTCATCTAAAATCTGTCATTAAATATTGTAACGCTACCGCATTTTAAAATTACATGAAAATTACTCAATCTAGCAAGGGGCTTTGAGTGAACCCAAATTGTTTCTGAAAATGGGTACAGATGAAAGAAACTTCCGATCGTCGTATTACGAAAAAGTCGGATGTAGAAATGTTGAAGAAAAAAAGTCGTTGGAAATTCTATTGAAAGATAAACCATGGGATAAGAACAAATTGAAACAATTTTCGCTTAAATTCGTAATTCCTGCGACTTATCGAAATTTACTATGGAAAGTTCAATTAGGTAGGTACACAAAGACATATTGAAGTCTTGCATTTACACAATGTTGACTAATGTGGGAAATTTTATTTTACGGTCGAGGTCCGTAAAATCCAAAATTATATATCTTCGCTATTATTTTCAATCGTTACCAATGTGTAATTTACTTAATTAGGTTTTTTAAATAAAGTTTCCGTTCAAAATGGTATGCTTAGAAGAACAAGTAGGTACAATTCATAAAAATAAGTACCTAATCCGTGAATAATTAAATTGATTTTTAAAACTCAAACCATTCAGTGAGCTTTCCTCATTTTGCAATAATTATCAATGGTTATTATAAACAATCAGTTTCCCATTCAAATTTTGAAGTTAAATAGATTGTCATCACCTGTTAAGAGAAAAATAAAATTGATTTCCTTTGAAACTTCTTTCTTGTAATTACTTTTTTCCATAGCATCTCACAAGTCATAATCATTAACGGCTTTAATATTTGGAGAATCATAGATGTCCTTTTTATTCGCCCCTTTAGAAACAAAGAAACCTTGCTCATTTTTCTCTACTTTTCAGGAGAGCCAAAAAACAGGTTTCACCAGTAATCAATGTTACCTATATTGTAATAGATTCAAATATTCTTTTTGTTATTTTTATATGCGTTGCTTTGGCTTTTTGATTTATTTGGTAAATATAAAATAATAATTTATTCTAATTTGTTTTTTTATAGTAAATTCGAGCTATGAACAAGAAAAAGTTTCTAATACGTATTGAACTATCATTGTATCTTCTATTGATAGGTCTTTTTGACACATAACATATCATTTTGTATCTAGTTGCATTTATAGCTCAAAACCGGAAAAAAATGAATTGCGTTTCTTTAACCCTTTTTGAGGCTGATTTGAATATTATTATTCCTGCTTTTATTATATATATGCTAATAGCATCTGGGTCATAAAAACTGTAACTAATTTAATTATTTTCTATCATTTTATAAGACATTATTGCTGAATGCAAATTATTTTCTAGGTGTATTACCAGTATATACAGATTCCCACACGTTTGTGACATTACAGAGGCAGGCGCAATACAATGACTTATTCCATGCCTTGAAAGTAATGCGCATAGTGGACAATAATACTCCAAAATCGCAGCTATTTTTGGCAATGTTCTTACTTGAATCAGGAAGGTTGTATTATGACTTTAATTTACAGGTTTGTTTTATTATCTATTTTATATATGTTTGTTTTCACCGACTTCTGTAATATAGTCATTTCTTTCCATCAAGATGAGCTTACATTTTTAAGGTAGCCAAAATTTCAATTTATGAAAGTGCACACTGTAACTGAAGCCAAAATGTTTGATCACTTGGTCTAACATCGCCATCAATTTTATCTGTATCATTTCATTAATGTCTTACAATTTTAGATGGAGAATGGTATAGTACCAATTTCAGATACGTTGCTTCAATTATATGATGATGAAATTGATGTTTATTGGGTAGCTAAAGGCTTTTATCATTATGCTGTACAAATAGGAAAAGAAATGCCTTGTCTTGTAGATTCGATGAGACATTATCTCGAAAAAGAAGAACCAGACCTCTACAAGTAAGTATTCGAGTTTTGGATGTGTAAAATATTAACATAAAATAAATCTGTTACTTTGATAAACTGTAGATTTTCTATCTACCATCATAATTTATTAGATTATTTAGTGATATATGTACAAATATAATACCAAATAACCGTCATGATTTAAGGTATTCTGGAATGAGTTGTAATAATCAGCCGAACCTGACTGAATGTACTTACTTTTCTTGTTACACATAAACCATCATTATTCTAAATGACAGCAACAAAATAAAAAAAATTGTATGTTGGACAATAAATATGTAAAGAATATATATCCAAATTTCCTACTCACAAAAAATATTAGTTGACTAACTATTATGATTAAGGTTTATTTAATTTTACAGTCATCTAGTAGATAAAAATGCTATGGATAAATTACCTCTGGAGAAATGGTTTAGTTGCCTTTTCGCTGGAATTTTAGCAGAATCTGTACTGGTTAAGTAAGTTAATAAATATTAATAGTTATTCGAATAGTAAGGATATTTTATGTGTTCAATTATTATTAAGCGTTCATATACAATAATGCAGCAAAAAAATAAAATGCCCAGCCTATGTAATATTATTGTTGAAGTATTATATGCTAATATTGATTGAAAACTTACAGAATTTGGGATAAAATTTGTGGAGGACAACCGATGATACTGATATTTGTTGCAATTATTATTCTCAGAAACTTAAAAAGAAATTTAATGAAATGCAAAGACGCAGAACAAATTTCAAAATGTATACTTGAAGTAAGTTATGTCAGAAGATTTATTTTCTTTATATTGAAATAGTGAGATCTTTAAATATAATGATAAATAGATTCTCATTGGGCTTATTACATTTATGTTATTGTTATACCTGCCGTTTTGTAGATAATTCCGGAAGCTGAGGGAGCTGTGGCAAACACTGCGATCGAACTATGGCAACATCATTTTGGCTGTAATCCCACCAATTCAAAATGGGTATGTATGGGGCTAATCAATTACGTAGTATTGTCAAACTCACAAAACCAGTCTCTTTATTGTTACAAATTTGATGGTAATCAATACAAAAATAAAATGACAACACTGTTATTTTGCTTATCGTCTTACATCAGCTCAATTTAACAAAAAAATCCCCCTTAACATGTATATTTAGTCAATATGTATTATATTTTCAAAAAGAGGCGAAACACGTGTCACAATTAGTTACACAATACGTGGAATAATCAAAGTTATTTTAAATTTTATATTAATATGTATTATGTTAAAGATTCATTTTGTCAAGCTTTGACTTTCAATATAATCTTAATTATAATGATCATATCAGTAAAGAAGTAAGCAATATTAAACACATATACAATATTAATGGAGGAATGCAAAGGGTTATGGCAATTTTTCTATGTTTTGCAACTGTGATAAATTGTGTTGTTTATTTTATATCCCTTTAATCATAAAAAAAATGCATTACTGTTACAACTGAAGAATCAATTACATTTATTTTGCAGGTGTGTTGAACCACTACAACAAGAAACCATCATCATGAATATATAAAATTAAAATAAATCCTGTAAATTTATGTAATAATTTATTGACAAAATTAGACTGAAATACTTTTAGGAAATTGATATTAAATAATACAATATAATTGGGCATTTATTAATCGTTTCATTTTCATCATATTGGTTGCAGTACCAAAAACACTTGCACAAATTAAATTGCTTTATTTTAGTACTTTCAGTAATGACAGTAATTTTCTGATCAATTTATTTCTAGTAATCCAATCAGAACCAGTTAGTTGTCTCAATGGAAAATATCAATCTTATATAAAAATGTGTGCAGTATATAAATTAAACAACTTCAAAGTTACTCAGGTTGCTTACTCAACATATTTTCGGTAATTTACAACGTATAAAGTAGGTATCCTTAGTTATTTAAGTTCAAAAAACTTTTTAAACCAAACATTGTAATGAGACATCAATAGAACAAAGTGAATGTCATGGCTTACAAACAATTCTTTAATTAGATCTAAGATGTATTCAAATAAACAAGGTAGAGATGACATATCTTCTGGATTACTTTCAAGAAAATGTACCAGATTTTTTATTTTAAAAGGATATAAATCTAAAAGGTTACCACTGGTACGACGACATTTGATTTCATTTAGGATATAAGTAATGAGACATTGAATATTATCATCGTAATGGGATCTCTGAAAGATATCACTTAAAATTAAGAAAATTATTTGAAAAAGATGGGGAGAATGAGCCGCTCTTTCTATTATATTGTTACAAGTTGGAAATTGACTTTGTAAAGCTTCATTCAATTTAAAATTATCTATGGTCAAGTCCAATACACAATCTCCTTCTAATAATTTTATAGCGACATTTAAAATTTTTGATTCAACTAAGCTTACTAAATGTTCTGATAACAAGTCAAATGTTTCAGACGACATAAGACGTTTTTCACTTTCCCAAACATTTCTTAAAAATTCAAATGTGGGTTCATCAAAACCCGAATTATTTTTAAGGCACGAACTTATTAAAGAATTCAAATATGTAACAGTTTTTTTAGAAGTGCAATTAATCATAGCTGCAGCCAATTCAAAATTTATTTCCAACGGTTTCGCTGTAGTCTTACTGTAAGAAAGAAAACGTAGATTTTGAGCTCCGGTGAAATCTAATTCTTCATAAAGTTTTTGTCGTCTTTGCTGCTTCGAATCTAGAGCTTTTTCTGTGAACACACAATGCCTCGAAACAATGGCTATTCGTGATTCTTTTACTGCGTTGATTCCATTGTTTACATTCGTATTTTTGCAAAGTTCTAGTGTGAGTTCTATTGCACTCTTTCGAAGATTTGCTTTTAAAATAGAACCTTCAGTGACAGTTGTAATTCTCAGTATTTTGCACAAACTGTTGGCTACATTATCGGCAGTTGATTGATTGATCAACGAATTAAAACACGATGGCTGCAGTTTATTGTTTGTAATACTCAATAGTCTGTCTAATATCTTGTCATTGGCCATATTAACCATCTTAGTATCTTATCTATGACATTAACGTAACAGATACTGACGAAAATTTATAAATTCATATTATTCAGTTTCAAAAACGTACACACACTTAACTAAAATTCATAAATAAACACAAAAGTTGACAGCTGAAACATATTCTTCTTTTTGAATCGACAGAAGTATTGTTTATGCTACAAAATATTCAAAAAGCTTACAATATTTACTATAGACAATGAGTTTAGATTTGAATGACGAATGATTGTAGGTATATTACCTATATGTTCTCTTCAAAAGTTTTCTATTCTGAAGCGTAAGTAAATTGAATCAGCGCAATAAATATTCACATGTGTATATATTTATGACTTGTAAATATAAATAGGTTTGACTCATCGGTGTTTTTACTTATTTTTAACTCTGACACTAAAGTATGTCATTATTTTAAGCAATTGCCATGAAAATGTTTTGAGCTTTGTTATCTCTATAAGATTTTGTACACTCAAGTCACCGGTCCCGCGTTCGCGCGGAAATTATCGCAATCGGTTAACAACCGGTCCCGCGTTCGCGCGGATTTACGCCCCGCGCATTGTCTTTGCATCTGTTGGCACATTACATGACACTTTTGCATTTTTTTTTTTTATTTTACGACCCATTACTGTCTGGTTAATAGCTCTCCATGTTTTTTTTATTCAATTTCTCACAAGCTTATGGCTCAAAAACGTCCTTGAAATAAAATATATTTGTTGAGTCAAAAAGTTTCCTATAATGAAATATAACGACTGAAACGAACTAAGTATTTTTGTTTATTAGCTCGGCAAAATATGTTTTATTGTCTACTCTGCGTCTAGATATTTAAATTAGGACAATAAAAGTAATTTCGGTAAAAATATGAATGGATTTCTCAATGTCATGATGGGGATGAATGGGGCACATTGCATAATGTTTTTTGAAAGATTTATACTGAACCCTATTTTCAAAAATACATGAATCATAAAAATAAAATTACCGGGAATGTTTGAGGTATTGATTTCCATTGTATTTTTTAAACATTTAGCGATGTCTTTACACAGTCCATATGATGTGACCATTCCCATGTTATTACATAAGAATTGTATTATAGTTTGAAAATATCGGTCGAAATGAGTACAACCTATGTGATATCTCCGCGAATGCATTTGTAATTATTTCGTATTTCTACGTAAAATCGTTTTACATACGTGCTATTATAGTAATGGTAAAATTTGTGGAAAAGAGTTTAAATTTACGTGTTTTGTGAAGTAATAGATATTACAATCAAAATAAAACAAAATACAAAGAAGTTGAAAAGACCCGAAAATGGTTAGTAGTGATAAATAATATGTGTGTATTTTTTTCATGCAATGTTTTTATCTTTCTTCACATTTCAGATGCAATAAATTTAAATATCAGTTTGTTTTTTTACTAACTCAATTATTTACATTACCTAATAAAATAATAATAATATTTAAGTTTTTATGAAAACTAATAACAATAAATGAACTCATTTTGGCTCGTAAAAGTAATAGTTATAATGTTTTTGTGCCATTGTGATGACACGTAAATGTTCCTAATTTTACGACTGATGGTATGTACCCTAATTCTCGGAAGTCTCTCAATAAATATTATATTTTGTTGGTTGATTATTATAAACCAACAATATTGTGTAAAAAGATCGCAGAAAACATTTAAAAAGAATTAGAATTTGCTTTATGTGTTTATGTAATAAAATGAGTAAAAGAAATATTTCTTTTGCTTTTCTGGATGGATTTCTCAATCGCATGTTTGAGATGAATGGTGCACATTGCATAATGTTTTTTGACAGATTTATTGCTGCACCCTATTTTTAAAAATACGCGTATCATAAAAATCAAATTACCGGGCATGTGTGAGGTATGTATGGCATTTTGCTTTCTAGCAATTACCATTGTATTTTTAAACAATTAGCGAAGTCTTTACACATTTTGATGTTGACCATCCCCATTTTATATACATACATATATATAAGAATTGTAGTTTAGAATTAGTTTGAAAATATCGGTCGAATAGAATACATCCTATGTAATTACTCCGCGATTGCATTTATAATTATTGCGTATTTCTATGTGAAATCGTTTGACATACGTGCTATAGTAATGGTATATAATCTTATAATTTGTGGAAAAAGAGTTTAAATTTACGTGTTTTGTGAAATAAATATATTATAAACTAAATCGTAAAACCAAAAATAAAACCCAATTGTTTTTTAGATTATAACAAAAAAATGAAAGGCGTTGATCGTGCCGAAAAATTTTAGTGATTATTGTAGACGTATGGTATAGTATAGTTAGTTAGTAATATGTGTGTAATTTTTTCTTCTGATGTTTTCATTAAAAAAATAATATTTGAGTGTTTATAAAAACTAATAACAATAAATGAACCCTTTTTGGCTGGTAAAAGTAATAGTTATAATGTTATTGTGGCATTGTGATGACAAGTAAATTTTCCTAATTAATACGACTGATGGATGTATGGTAAGTCTCGCGGCTCTCAATAAATACTCTATTTTTTTCAAATATTTTTATACAATATTGTGTAAAATGATCGGAGACCACATTTCAAAAGAATTTGACTTTGCTTTATGTGTTTATGAATGGAAAAGAAATATTTGTTTCGCTTTTCTTTCAAAAATATAAAAAATCATGTGTTTACAGCTTTAATAATTATTTTTTTTGAACTAATTGTTTTTAAATAGATATATTATACTATACAATACACAATACACTTTATTTTATCCAATTTACTCAACTGATTAAAAAGATATAAGCATAATTCTAAATGTCGCGCGAAAAACCAAAATCTTGAAAAATGTGCGGTATTACGTGTAACTTTGGCCCGATAAATGCGGTCGCTAGAGTGTTAGAAGACATATGTATGTACAACATTTAACATGCAACTTGAAATAAAAAATATCTATGGATTTAATTTAATAGAGTGGCTACACAAAGCTGAAAATTCGCAATAATTCTAGAATTAAATCGAAATCATAGCGAACTACGTTACGGTATATATTTTAATCTCATCAGTATAATAACAGATGATGTATACTTTAAAAATGTGAACAACAACCATGGCTAATAAAGAAGACATTAACGACAAGGTATACATTTTACTATTATGAGATTTGTATGTTTTAGGTTATATTTACAATCAATGCTTATAATGATTGTTTTTTAAAAAAAACTATGATGTTGTCATGCAGGGACCTTATCACTCTACTTAAGATCACAGCATGATTAATGTTATGGAGTCTTCGAATCAATGCCCCTTTATATTGTTCCAACATAATTTTCTTACACAATATTTTTTGTGCTACATGCAACTGTCAACAGACTTTTAATATCACACTTATCTTATATTTGTACTGGAAAATAAATAAGTCGGTCTGATGTAGTCTTTATTTCATCATTTTATTTTCGAACAATAACACAAAATTATTTGATAATTTACATATCCATACAAATACAAAAGGAGAATGCATTAGGTAATTTTTGAAAATTTATTTTATGTTTAAAATTTTAATTGATAACTTAACATAAGATTCCACTTGTTGTGTCACATCTGATCTTGATCAAAATTATTTTTATTTAGGATGCTCACACCAGAAGTCTGTCGCCCGGCGTCAAGTCTACGGCTGTCGTTAAGTACACATCAGTTCAATGTCCCGTAGAATTTGCTAAACTGCAATGTAATACTGATCTGAAAATGCCACCTTCGAACTGGCTGAGCAGCGCTGCTGATTCATATGGCCTGAGACATGCATTAAGTCAGTCAGCAGGCTTCTCTAGGTATGTTATTAAATTGTTCAGATAACGGCTCTTTCTGGAGCTATAATTGATTGAACCCTTAAGTAATGAATACTAAGTGTGCTTAAAACTCCACGGTGTCTATTTGACAAATGGCATTTTAATAGCATAAAAAATCCCCTATTTTAGGGTTTGTCAACCAATTAGAAAAACATCTTTAAAAGTGTTTTTTAATAATCATAAGCTATGAGATTTTGCATGCTTTTATTAGGTAAACCATCTTAAAGCCAGTTTTTAAACATTTATGAAAAAACATTTTTTGGAATGACAAAACTACTTTTTTTACAGATACATAACATAGGCATATGGAAATCAAAGTAATTTTTTATTGATATGGCATTGAGGGATGATTGTTATTTCGAAATTCGTGATTATATACGTTATTAAAATAACAATAATGTGCAATTATTGTTATTTAACCTACGTATGTAATGATCAAGCTTGGAACCTGATAGGTTTTTGGCATGTATCATCCAAATAGCAGGGGCTAAAGGGGTTAACCATTTAAGTGCTAAGGAGAGTGGCAGTGTCAACTGTCAACATTCACTCACGTTCATGTACACTCTTTATGCAAGCGTCCTCTAGTGCTGTACGTTACACAGCTGACAGACAGATAAATGAAGACAAATTTATATTGCCATGACATTTTTGTAATTTATGGTGCTATTAACTTCACACTCCTGGTCAACGATTTATAGATTTACGCCAGTGTTAATAAAAAAACATTGATAAAATTCAACAAGTTTATCGTGATCATATAGATAACAAATGACAAACTATAACACCTGTTGTCTACAGGTATTGAGCAGTCTTAATATGTACCGTTGTATTAAGATACCGAGCTATTACACTTGTGTACACAAATATATATTCCTTCTTGCAATTTTCTTTCAGTTTTCGAATGGCTCATATGTTTCCAGACTGTGTCGGAGAAGTAGATGTGGTATCCGGAGCTGAATGCATTAAAACTTTATTAAAGTTGCCATATCATCCTAATGGAACCGTAAGTTCATATAGTTACTAATTTATTTACTGACAACTAACAACTCGGCTCATTTACATTTTAGTATTTTAAGGTTTTATTTTCATTTATATTGTCTGCACGTGTGGTGCAGTAACATATCACTTTCACATTTTCATTTAATTGAAAAATGGTTGAATACTGGGAATCTTCTCTTTTTGTCATATTGTTATTAAAAGATCACTTAATCACTTCCGTGGAAAAATATTTTTGCAAAAATGTTTCAAAAAAATCTATTTCTTGTATAATAAAGAAAATTATACAACTCAAAAAATCCGTTGCATAATATATAAACATAATTATTTAAACACAATAAATGATCACTATTTCAGATCAGCATGATTGTGCACCGAGTAGAAAACACACTTTTACTGGACGATTTTGACATTTACCGCTATCTGATGAAAACTGAATGGTCATGGATGAAGAGCTTCTTCTATGATAATGTACTGAAATCCCTACGAGGAAAGAAGGATAAGATAACACATGTTCAAAATAGAAGTCGAAACGCCTTGCAACAGAAGAGCTTGGTTTCAAAATTTCTTTATCATAGCCTTATACAATCGTCTCAAGATATTGACTTGGAAACTCAAAACGAGTTACCATCATTGCCTTCTGCAGGACCTAATTTGCCCGACCCTGATATGAAAGAAAACATTCCAGATCCTAATCATTCTAATCACACTTACAATAGAAATGTTGTTTGGACGTTTGAAGACATTCAGATGTTAATCGGTAGCGATATGCCCATCTTCGGCGGTGAAGATAGACCCTGCGTGAGCCTTCGCTTGAGAGATGCCAGTCAACCAATTAACGTTTTAACAGGCATTGATTACTGGCTTGATAACCTCATGTGCAATGTCCCGGAAGTGGTAATGTGCTATCATTTAGATGGCATTGTGCAAAAATATGAACCAATCAAAACCGAAGACTTGCCACATTTAGAAGACTCAAAATTTTCTCCTAAAGTTATTAGAAATGTGGCCCAAAATATTCTGTCGTTCTTGAAATCCAACGCTACAAAAGCCGGACACACATATTGGCTCTTTAAAGGAACTCATGATGATGTTGTCAAACTTTATGATTTGAGTACATTATGTGGGACCGCATCTGAAAGTTCATCTGACCAAAACCCATTCACTGTTCCTGTAGCCATGCTTCTGTACAGAGTCGCAAGGAATATGAAACCTCCGTGCCAAGCTGGACACATTAGATTACTTCTTGAAAATTGCATCAAACTTTTACCGATTGAAAGATATCCACAAATCGTAGCGTCGTCTCATTATATGCTAGCTGATCTATACTTGCCTGCTGAGACAGATCCTGGCAATCCGAATTTAAAAGGTGAGTGCAATAATGTGTGCAAGTAAAATAAATACCAAGGCGAAGACTTATTTGCTCATTGTCGCCTCGGTTATCTCCCATTCCACATTATTTGTAATTTTTTGTACTGTTAGAATTTTTTTCAGAACTGTCAATAAAATGAGCAACACTTTCGAAATGAATGGAGAAAAAAAATTCTATGCTATTTGACTCTCTTCACAAATTTACTAATTCCTAGTTGCTTCTTCTTTGGTATATGTTCTGATAAAATTATTTCATTCCAGAAACATCAGTTGAGTGTGAATGTGGTGATGCTGCAACATGCCGTCGCCGTGAAGTGGATGACGATGACAACTCTGCAACAATATCATACGGAGAAAAAGCTGCTAGGGACAGGAACGAAGAATTGCAAGGGCATTTTATCAGAGAAAATGGAAAAGATCCACAGGTAAATAAATATTTAAAATTAAAATCGGAAATTTCCAATGATTCAGTTATATTCTGTCTATTATCACAATTGTAAAATTGGTTGTTCAAAATTATCATAATTTGCCGTATGGTCCATAAAATTATTAAATATGAGGTTAGTAGAAAAGTTTAAAGTCTTCAATTGAAATATATATGTAACTAACATTTTATGATGTATCTAATGTTTTGCAAGAAAAATAATTACGAAACGTGACTAGAACATTTTAATTTCTGTCAATAGATGGCCGGTCATACAGATTCAGGTGATTATTTAAACATGGACAATCAGGAAATAAGTGAGCGTGTCGCAGTCAACAGTTTAATGGCACCTCGTCCCCCACTTGTTTCATCAAAATCTACACCTCCAGCTGTCCATGGACCTGTAGAAGAGAGATGTTTGCTTGCACTCGAACATGTCAAACAAGGATTAGAAGCGTTGAAACTCTTTCCTGATTATTCTAATGAAGATACTGCCGATGATAAAAATCAATATGTGAGTTTCGTCGCAATATTTATTAATTCTCTTTAAACACATTTTCATAATCTTAAAATTTTCTAGTAACTGTTTTACTTCTTTGTTGAATTGTAGTAATTAAATTTTAAAATAATTCTTTTTATATTTTTTACTAAAGGAAACTGAAACTCAACAAGAAGAAATTATAAAAGAAGAAGAAAATCCTAAGATGGCTCGACCGTTTCAGCCAATACCTATGAACTATGAACCGCTAAACGCTCAAGAAGAACGATTTAAAATGGCCAAACCGAATGTCCCCATTCCTTTATCTTATCCTCATCAAGATGTAAAAACTAAAACACAAAATATTGAGAAAAACACATCTGTCGATAAACAAGACAGATCTAGCAGACGTCGTAAAAAAGAGATGAAAGGCAAAAAGAAACATTCATCTGAAAGTGAAATTGATTCATCAATTAAAAAAGTTCTAAAAACCGACATCGAACATCTCATTAAGAAAACAGCAAACACTGTATTGCGCAAGGAAAGCAATCTACCGACGTGGCAAGAGCCGAATAGAAGCGATGACATCTCTTGGAAGATTCATTTAAAGACTCTTCTTTATGAAAAAGCTTGTCTCTCATATGCAACATTATCAGAACAGCATTATATGGACTGCCAATATGGCATGTCATTTAAGTACATAGTTCTAGCTCAGAAATTCCAAGTGGTTTTGAGTAAAACTCTTCATAATTCGAGGGCTGTCGATGACAGCTGTCTCTTAGGAAGAGCTGGTGATAATTTTTTCCAATTTGCTAAAAATTGGGATAAATATGAAAGTTTATATTCAAAACAGATTGAAGCGAGGTCGGATGCAGAAAAATGGATAATGGACGAAGTGTCAAAGGACTTAGAACTCTATTGGGCAAAAAATACGGGTGCATCTTCCGTGACAGTTTCAGGTAAATAATGTTTATGTCATACATATTATAATGGTATTTTTTTTTCAATCTTTTCATTTATTATTTTTCTTTTCCATTATAGATATCACCCCGCCGATTGATTTGGAATCATCGATGATTGCCAGCTGTGAATTTTATAATCAGGCTTTAAAAGTGGTTCCCGATGATCGTCGAGAAGAATTATTAAGAAGGATAGCTTCTGTCAAAAATGAACTGGGAGTTAAATACATGTACAGCGCTCAAGGTGATACATAATAATAGTAGATTTAATTTCTATATACAATATCAGTTGATAACACTATTAACCAAGCAAACTATTTTAAATTTTCAGAACAATACTCATTATCCTGTAATGAAACTAAAAAGATTAAAACGGATGGTGTTGAGAATGAAGAGCAAGAAGAACCGCTTTACGAAATTTATTCAAAGAAATCTATTGCATGTTTGACTGAATCGGCCAAGATCTTTGAAGATGTCAAAGATGCACCAAATCTTGCATTACTTCACTGTAACACTGGCCGGTTTTTGAGATTCAGGGGACATTGTAATAAGTCTGATAATAGGTAAACATCATTAATACAGCTTTCAGTCTCGGTATTAAACATTTTCATTTTGAACCATCCTTTGGTTTTTTTTCAATGCAGTCTAGCAGATACATATCTCATCATTTAAATCAACATTGCTACGAATTTTGCAGCAAAATGTGTATATTCAATTAATGGTTATATTTATCAGCTCACATGAAATATTTCGGTATCTTCAAATATATTCAGTAAAATTGTTTTAACCGTGATTCTTTATAATTTTTTACAGTCCGGAACAAAGATTTTTGTATTCCCTCGCAATTGAACTGTATCGAAAAGCTCTTCGCTTGCTGATCGGTCTAGACTGCGACAGTGTGAGAGATCTCGTGAAATGGGAATTGAGTAGTGCACTTTCTACCCAAGCCTGTCTCCTCCAAGATTTTCCTCCAGATAATTGTGATGTGAGAATAATAATAAACTATTGAAAAAAATATGAATGCATTCAAAATTTGTAAATCTTAATGGATCATTAATACTTACTTGGATACTGGTATAGACTTCCTCAAGTTTTACTAATTTTAGGTTTCAAGTAGCTAGGAATTGACCATTGTAGCCTAGCAGTATGAGCTGTGAGTAGTGATGAGAAAGTTTTGACTTCAAGTCAGTGACAAGGTCAACATTTGAGAAGTAGGGCATTAGTGATCAGTTCATTATCTTTTAAAATATTGCTCGTCATATTGAACTAGTAATAATATTTATTTTAAATGTCTGTCAATATTCTAAATGGATATCTTTCTTTTCACTTCTAAAGGTAATTTGAACATAGAGTCTACAATACCTTCAATCATTAGAAAATATTGTCAGTATTACTTAATGAATTGGCATTTCCTTACAATAAAGTTAAAAAAGTCAAATACAATTTCGCCAGTGTCAGAAGTTACGTAGTTATGTTACAAAATCTTTTAAATAGTAATTTAATTGTTTATTTTCAGGCCGCAACAGACGTAATAAATGCTCTCAGTTTGGCTTTGAGGAATTGTCCACTGACTGGTGGTCCGAGGCAATGTCTATACCAATATAGAGCAGCAGTTCTTCATCATAGATTGGCTTCATTGTACCACAGTCAATTCAGGTAGATAGTATTAAATCGAAGGTTTCAATTCATTGAATTGTTATTTTCATGTTTTAGTTTGAATTTTTATTTAATGGTTGATATGATTTGATGGCAAGCAACCCTCCCTTACTTTCCTTCCAATCTTTACAGTCTCTGGAAAAGAAGATTGTGACTTATCCACCATAATTTTATCTAATTTCAGAGAACCTGCATCGGATGTTTCAAGGAAAAAATCAACTGTTGCATTAAGTAAAATGAATTACGAGCTAGCTGTCAAACATCTTCTTTCATTGGAGGATACAAAACTGTTTTTAACAGTTCAGATAGAGCATGTCGCTCTTTTGGAGTACCAAGCAAATAGTGAGTTTGATTACTACCGCAAATTTCTTATCAGTCCTTCAACGTAATTCAACTCCGATTTATGTCAGACCAACATAATTACATTTGAGATTTTCTTTTCATATTGCAGATAGTCCAGGACTAAAATTAAAATGTCTTCAAAACGCTTTAGAACTTTTACAGCAATGTGAGCCGATAATTAAAATAGTTTCAGAAAAGGATTCAAATTCAACCGAGAATTCAATTTTGAGCGAATCAAATGACAGTTCTACGAGTGGAAATCCATTAAATAAAACTGAATTCACTAAAGATCTTAGTAATGGCGAAAGTGATGAAAGAATTCAAAAAGATCCCGATAGAAATGGAAAGGAAATTAAGAAACAAGATGATTCCGAAGAAGATTCAGAAATCATGGAATCTGAATTTAAGCTTCTGTCATTATTCCAACAGAGGTTGCAGTTTATACTAAAAAGTCTGATACAATTATGTCTCCAAAAGCAATCTGGTATATCGAAGAAGGATTGTGATGTAATGTCCGCTTTCTATAAAGTTTTATATAGTTATACACTTAAGGTAGGCAAGTTTAAATCGAATGAATGTAAAAATTTCGCGGGCCATCTTATGGATGTATTGATCAATATGAAAAAATATTCTGATTCAAAAGACAGTGAAAATTTTTGAAGAGATTCTATTATTGTAAGAGTTAAGTTTCTGTAATTTTTTTTCACATAAAGTTAATTTTTACTTTTAATTATGTTGTTTTATTTAGTAACCCAACGATTTCTCACCAAAGGCATTCAGTTTACCCACAGTACTCGATGATTACTAAAACACATGGTAACACCATAATTTCTCATATATTTTAAGAACATGACATAATTCTATCACAGTATTTAAATTTAATTACAAGATTTAATTAAACAGGAGTACAATTTTTCGATATGTCCACAAGTAAAACTATTAATATTTCCATGAAATTTACAGAATCAACAATATTAATGAAATAAAAATAACATGGAATGTACATGTAGTATCATGTCTTAGGTTGATCTCACACTGCATTATGCAATATATGTAGAAGTAGTACAAATGTGTTTTATTTATTTTAAATACTGTCTTTCCACCAAGTGACAGTAAACACATTAAAAGTGATGCAATATCACATTAAAAAATGGAACATACAAGTTTATTGCTTTACTATTGAACAAATGCGGTTGTGCTCAAGATATCTTAAATTTAGTATTCAAAATATTACCGGCATCCAAAAATTAACACAAGCTATAGACAATGGCTCTGTTATGTGAACACAACTTATTCCCAGTGCTGTTTATAGACAATATTGCATGTTGCAGATTACATTCACTGTGAGACAGTTTAAAATACTGACGCAATCAACATCTTTCAAAAACCTTATAAAGATCTGGCATATTAGCTATTTGAAGTATTGCTCCATTCTCAGTGAACTCTTTGGGTGGCAAGAAATATTTTCTTATGGCCGCATAAATCACATGTTCGTGAGTCCAGTGCAATAGTTTAACCACACTTTCTTCCTTGCTGATATTTTGCTGGGAATAGAATAAAGCTGTCTGTCGAGAAATTGTTCGGAAGCATTCTTTTTCATTATCCCAATTGACTTCAGTAGCCAAACGCAAGATAAACATAGGTAGCTCTCCCATAAAAGGAGTGTAATTATCTGAAAACAAAATAAATTGTATTCACAAATTTAAACTATATTATAAACAATTGAATTCAGTCATCTAAAAACTGATCAACAAGATTTAAGATCATCTTGATGTTACACAGATAATTAATTATCAGTGTATTTACATAGTGAAAGCCGTCAGTATTAACAAACAACAACACAGAAGCTCTCTTAGCCCTGGAGCGCTGATTATTCACCACATAAACTCTGATAAAATCTTGACAATGCCAACATCATACAGATCACAAATCTATATCAATGTCGATACAATACATACAATGAAATTTGCATCAAAAGATGACGATGCGAGGCAAACGAAGTCAGATCTGATTGATTTTTTTTTAACCCTTTTGGGCTCAGAGAACAGATCTATCGTCATGTAAAATACATTGCAAGATTTTTCTCACTTTCTAAACGATAACAATTTGTCATTACCCAGTAAAATTGGTAGCGACAGCAAATTTCCATTAGAGTCAATTTCCATAGAAAAATACTCTAAAAGCATTGGACCCTTGCTTATCAAAATATCTTTGACTTGTTCTGCTAGGTCATCCTTATTGCCTGGAATGTTAAAAAGAATACCATCATCAACAATTTAGTAGAGTAAATTATTGCCACAAATGTTTTATAAAGTTAAATACATACCGTCTTCCGGACACCAACCGGAGGCAGGTAGTTCTAAAGCTAATAAAACCAATTCTTTCAAGGGTAGAGGAGATCCAAATTTTATGAATCCAAAATTTTGGAAATCATATAACAATATTTCATAAAAGAGCTCTTCCCTATAATAAATTAAATCATCATCAAAATACAGCAGAATAAAAATATATCTTTTTGATGCGGTCCTCAACATTTTTACTATCTAAAATTTTGTGCACCTTAAGTCAGATTTTTTATGATGATCACAAAAATGCCTATATATCAAGTAAGCGATTGATAAAGGCAGCATGTGACCTGCTAGTGTATGAGCAAGATCATAACATGCTCTTATATCTCTCAAGTCCTTCACTTAGCATGTGATTTACGAAATATTTACTGATAGTTCTTATTATTGCTTTTGTACCCTCGTTTCCATTATGAAATAAATATTTAAAAACTTTTACATAGCTCTACTTCTTATAAATTCAATCTAAGGAGCCAAATTACATTTTACTGTCAAAGACCGCACGTATTGATTGTTGAAATATTTTCAAATAATTCTTACATTAATTTCATAGAATTACATAAATACATTTTGGTAGAATGTTGAATTAAGGCTTTTGACTCGTCGATCACTCCAATAAATACCAAATTAGCCAGAATTTCACGCAGATTAGTGTTACATTTATTTTCCACTTCCAATCTTAATGTTATGACACTTGTAAGTTTTGTTTCATTCCTCTGAACGGAAAATTGCCTTGTTTTAAAAGAGTCTTTAGGATTCACATATGTGACATGGGCCGGTGTGCTTGCTTTAACCATACCGCCATTGTAAGGCTTGGGAGATGTTACTTTTGATGCGGTATCTACATTATTTTTGTCTTCCAGTTTCTTACTCTCAGATTTGTCAGTATTTTTTTCACCCACGCTGTCCGTTTGTAATAATTCTTCAGTAAACGGTTGCGTTTCATTTTTGGACTGTGTCGCCATGCCAAAGAATTTCTCAATCTTTTGATCAGCTGAATCAGTTCGCACCATGTACTTGGCATATATATCCTTAGAAATGTTTGCATTGTTTGGTTTATCTTCCAAATCAGGGACAGTTGCTCCTGGTAATCTAGTCTAAAAATTTCAAACATACAAAAAATCATACTTACTATTGCAAGGCTGCTTTAGTCAAAAACCATGCGATGGCAAGTCTAAAGATGCTTCTTATGAGAAGTGTAACACGCGTCACTATTTGTTTCACTATACGTGGAATAAACAATCTATTGAATTTTATATCCAAAGAAACTTCCACAGTTTTACTGCCGAATCCATCGAAAGTATTTTAATCATTTTAACCCCTTAACGACGACGACTGTTTTCATAAATTTCCATAAAAAGTGTCAATAATCGATGGAAAAATGAAGTATTGATTTTAGATTTTTTTATGATAATTTATTATTGTATACATTTGGACACACCCATATCAGATTTTAGATATTTTTTTTTTCATTCTCATTGGCGGGAAAAAAAAGTTCTAACTTTAATTAAAATTTTTAGTGAATATTTATTTTTGATAAATAGCATGTGCAAATTGTCATTTTAGGCGTATAATTTCACATAAAAATATAGAATTAAAAATAAAACTTTTATTTTGGTAAAAAATTGCATTTTTATTAGAAATATAAAAAGTTTGCATATGTACATATGTACAATTTTATACATAAAAGCTTACAGACTAACATAAAAATGTATATATATATATACAGTATGCGCCATTTGATTCTGCGCACCCCGATGTTTTGTATTGTTTTGCGTTTTTTTCTTAGAATCCGTTATTTTTTTCGGGTAAGTTTTTTAAGGGATATTCGGGATACTATTGGTTATTGTTCGACACAATTTTACGGCCAGAAAGCAAGTCAGTTGTACGTTAGCCGTGTGAAGTTTGTCGAATAAACATGTCGAGTGAAAAGCGCATGTCGATTGCGATCAAGTCGAAAGTATTGACTTTGGTGGAGGAGAATATTTCTATGCGTGAAATATCTCGTAGAGTGGGGTTCAGTGAAAGTGCGATACGTTGCTTCATGAAAAAATATCGAGAAACAAGGGTGATAGAGAGACTTCAAGGGGGTGGTAGGGCGCGAGTAACGAGTCAACCGCACAATAAAGAATATTGTGCTAGAAAATCGTTTCAAATCGGTTCCAGAAATCAAGTCAGAGATTGAATCTTCTTTGTCATCCAATATTTAGTTGCGGACCACGCAGAGAAGGATCACGGAGCTGAGTTTTAAGGCCCGAATTAGTGCCGCAAAACCGTTACTTACTGATAAAATGAAGAAGAAACGTCTCGAGTGGGCCCAATGTCATCGAAATTGGACTGAAAATCAATGGAGAAGTGTTATTTTCTCCGATGAAAGTAAATTTAATTTGTTTTGATCGGACGGTCGGCAGATTGTGCGACGGCGAATTGGGGAACGTTTTAATCCGAAATGCATACGTCGCACGGTGAAGCATTCCCCGTATGTTATGATATGGGGATGCATGACATTCTATGGATTAGGGCCGCTTAAGTTAATTAATGGCATAATGAATGGACAAAAATATAAAAAAGTTATTAAAAAGTTTGTCTTGCCAACTATCGAGGACCTAACCCAATATCACCCGGATCCGATTTACCAGGACGATTCAGCCCCCTGCCATCGATCCCGCTATGTGAGTAACCCTTTGGTTTTTTTCGTTCTAATTTTCACAATTCGACGTAAAATATTGTCCTCTATTACAGGTAAACGAAGCTAAGGAACGTTGGGGAATAACGTCCTTGGATTGGCCAGGCAACAGTCCCGATCTGAATCCGATAGAGCACCTGTGGGCAATAATTAAACAAAAATTGCGAAATAAAAAGTCAACAAATTTACAAGAACTAAAGAAAAATATAACACATGTATGGGAGAATGAAATTACAAAAGAAATTTTAAAAAATTTGTATGCGTCTCTTCCCAGAAGGATGTTGGCGGTAATTGAGGCCAAAGGAGATGTAACAAAATATTTAAAAAAAATGCGCAGCCATAAAATTGTTTTATTTCATTTAAAATGTTACTTGACATCTAATCTTTCCATCTAACACAAAAAAAGGTTCGGTGAATTGTTTACCCGCCATAAATCAATCCCAAACACAACGGTTGTGTCAGCCGTAATCCCCTCGAAATCCATTTTCTGACAATTTGTTCATAAAAACAGGATTTCTATTGCAAGATATTATTTAAAAGGATGTATTAGGTAGTATTCTAATAGATGTATTAATTACTTTTGTGAATATGTGTGTGAATTAAATTTAAATCGCAAAATTCTATGATTTTCGAGGTGCGCAGAATCAAATGGCGCATACTGTATATGTATTCTCTATTTACTCTATGGTATTCTCCAACTCTCATTTTTTTAACTCTAAAACAGAAAAAAATATATACATAAATATCAAGTGAAAAAATAACTATATAATGATTTCATAATTTATAAAAAAAAAGATATATTACATCATTGTGCCGACGTCGATGGTCCCGTCACTTCAAGGCATTTGCATGTATTTTTATATTTTTCTTTACTGTGATAAACCTCAAAGCATGGTGATACGCAAAGATACGGATGGTCAGTACATGTTTTGCAAAAAAATATGGTTCTTACCCTCTTGCATAAACCTTTGCCATTTTTTTTACATGTAGAAGGCATTATACTACACACAATGCAATTGTGTTGATCCTTGGGATTTTTTTCTAGAAAATGACGACCCGTCAATTCCGCAGTGGCAGGATCGCTCAATCTTTTTCGCTTTTTAGTAATGCCCACCTTCGAAAAAAAATTTACCAAGCCGTCAATCACCAATTCTCTAAATTTTCTTTGCGTTATTTTTAAATTTTTTTCATTGTAGCATATACAACTATTCACCAATGCTACCTCTATTATAAAGTGCCAGAGCACCTGATACCGAAAGGGCCTCGTTGCTAGTATAAAACTCCATGTATGTATCTTTTGTTTCATCCAGTAATGAACGTATTTTTATTAATCGATCATTACCAGAATATCCGCTATCATTTTCAAAATGTAGAAAGCCTCGGATGGATTGATATCGCTCTCTTGTAAAAAGGGTTGAAAAGCCTAGCGTTGCGGTAAGCCAATGATTGTTGCCGAAATAATCTTCTAAGGCTGGCTTGTGTACTAGCCCCATTCCAATTTCTGCTGCCACGAAAGCTTTTACTTCTTCAGGTGTGGTGATATACCACCTGTTGAATTTAGACCTCGGCCTCAGTGACTTCCTTGCCAACTTCTCTTCGCCGTATTTATTTGTTTCCGTGGAGACCATGTCGAAAATATTTTCCGGAAAAAATTTCAAAAAACATTGATAAGGGTCTAAATTTTCAAACCCGATAACATTACGTCTGCCGGTATAAGTTGGTATTGTATCCAAATCTGCCAATCCCGGGTCTTCACATGTTACCGGATTTCTTGATGGTAGTGGCAATTCATCCTCCTCTTCGTCGTCGTCGAAATATTCTTCAAGCTCATATCTTCAGGGGACGACAAATGAATTATTTATTTAGTTATAAATTATATACAGCAAAGGAGTTATAAAATATTTGACTTACCTGATAATTATAAAATTTGTAATCTGGTACAAAATCCTTGGCAAACAAATCACACAACTCAAATTATTACGCGATCCGATCTGTAAGATTGTCTCGAACAAACTAATCACAAAATCAAATATCTTGGCGATGAGGAGGAAAGGGAAAGGTGGGAAAAAACACATGTGTGTGCAATTTATGCATTTTTGTGACAGTAGCCACCTGTGGCGATGCAATAAAGTCGAAACATTATGTAGCAATGCGGCGATTCTTTCAAGATCATTTACAATATATAAAAAATATAGGCCGCATTAGAAATCTTTTGAAAATAATATATTTGAATAGTATACAACATCTGATTACATTTCTGTACAAATGTTTTAGGCCATTGATCGAACAGTTGACGTAAGAGATATGCATTTTTATTTATATCCATAAAAACTGTCACAGTCGAATTTTACTTCTAATTCGGCCCTGTTATCCCTGAAATAACGTGTCTTTCTAATGGCATAATAAATTACATGTATAATGATTCCAGCATGAATTTCAGAAAGAATATCGGAATTTTACACAAAATCATTATATGCGATTTTATCAACGCTTGAAATACCCCTTGGTATTTTTTTGAAAATATTTCTTGTTTTCAAAATATCAGGCCATTAACCTACTTGTCCAGAACGATAATAATAGAGATCCTTTACTAAATTCAGGTAGCCTGTCGTAAATTTTTACATTTTTTGCATAGAGTTTGCATAAAAACCGTGTCCCGTTAGACCTCGGCAAAAACATGCAAAACAATGGTAATGGCCACTAATTCCAATTTCAAATGTATTGACAGGATAGACAAGTGTTCCGTGCGCGATGACGACTTAAAACCGTGTCGGTATAGCGTACGGGCAGTTTTCTATGGCCCCGCCTACATTTAGGCATCTCGCAGTTGAGAGACATAAAGTGATATGCCTAAATTTAGGCATCTCGTAGTTAAAGGGTTAAATAAATAAAACACATTTTATAGCACAATTTCTACATTTATTTACTAATTAATGCTCACGATAAGCGGAACCGGTCCTGATCCCTATCAGAATGTAAGTTTAAAAAGTACTATATAATGTGTTTTATTTATTTTAAATAATGGTTTTCCATCAAAAAGCAACAGTTAAAAGTATTTTAATTATGTAATTTTTGTATTACTCTTTTTTTTGCAGCGATTGAGAACTACTTCAAATTTTATATTCACCTTTGAGTGTGTTGAAAGAGAAAATTATTCAAAGAAATATAGTTTTCTCCAAAATTATTAATATAGAAAAAAAATACAATAATTTATAAATTGAGGCATAAATAATAATAAATTCAGAATCTGGAGCCACGGTTTAGTACTGTTTGAAAAATCTTACCTGGGTGTACATGACACGAGAATTATTACAGGACAGCAACTTTGCTTCCACTATAAGTTTAATTTTCTCAATGATTTGTTCTTCATACAAAAAATGCACTTCATGTTTTGTAGGGTGAACATTTACATCAACATTCACAGGATCTATTAAAATAACAAATATATCACATGGTTATCCATATTGAATGTAAAAAAGATGACGCAGCGATATATTGAGGTGTCTAAACAATAAAGTCGTACAAATACTAATAAAGTACAGACTATTTCTGTAGTTTCTCACATACGTAATGATAAATAACGTGCAAGTTGTTCATGCTAATATTGTTCATATGAAGCGGTTCATTTTCTTATAAATTAATTACTTAAACTGATTTGTAGAGCGTAATTATTAACAGCTTAAACTGTAAACTGGCTTACTTAACTTGGGAAGACTATAGTGTTCTCGTGATCAATATTCTCGAGCTGTCAAAATTTCTAAAACTTGTGCACAGAGCAACATTGATCTTATAACAGATGTCGCTGTTTACGTTTAAACAAACCTAGTAATGGCGAATAAAACCTGACTTAACAAATTATAGTAAGTGTAGCATACTATACCTAATTCAAGACTGAGATATATAAATGAGTGTCCATTTTTGGGCAAGTATGTAGTGTACACATTATCCACAGCTTTTTTGATTGCTGAAAATAAAATTTTCACACTGTGATCAAAGTGATATTAACTAGTTGCAGACAAAACAAAAGCATAGCAATCAACATTTTATTGAAGTAATACAAATTATAATCGAGTAATGTAACTTATGTATTCTATAAGTAATTAAAACAAAAAAGGTTAATACTTATGTTAAATGAATGCACATTTCTAATGAAAAAGAATTACCTGTGGATTCCACGAGCCGGTGATTGATGAAAAGAAGCATTGTACCCTTTTTAGTAGAATAATTAACGTTGGTGATATAACCGTGAAGATTTACTTTGAGCACATCATCTTTAATAGAAATTTCCATTAGCTCCCGAGCTATTTCATTTCCATAAACCTATAAAAATAATTTAATAGAACAGTGTCAGATGATCTTTGACAATAGGAATATGATTATGTCATTACATAAAAGTTATAAAACAAAAAAAATAAAGCAGTAACTAATATTTAAGCACTTACAATTCTAATATTATCCACAATGTTTGACTTGAAAGGAGTTCGTAGGTCAGTATTTTCCCCAAACTTCTTTAATATAAAACCAACAGAAGCATTGTGAACGGCATAGCTCCCTACAACCTCAAATATTTTCTGGTATTCTTCACTTGGACTCTTTAACGCTTTTTTTCTTGTAATAATATTATAAAATAAGTCTTCAACGGTGATCTGTGTCCCCTGGTTACCTGCACAAGGTTTTATGGCTCCTTTCAGAATTCCATCTTCGTAAGAGGCCCTAAAAAAATTAAAAGTATTTGATAAATTTCTAAGCCCTACTGCAGACGTTCAACTTATGATCTGTTAGAATTTCTGATTACCTTAACACTATCGGTGGTGTTAAGCCATAGATGTACCATTATAACTTGACCGTTAGCGAGGGCACCACCATCGCGTGAGTGATGTGCAATACTCAACCAAAATTATTTATTTACTTACTCATTTTTATACACCCATTCCTTTTTTTGTATCGAAATCGCACCAAAAAACTCAATAAAAATAAAAAAGGATATAAATGAAAAGTAAAAACTCTATGCACATATATTTAGACTAAAACAGATGACAACTTAAATGGTTTTTGAAGATCAACTCCATGGGGACAATTTTAGTTCCAGTAGTGATGGTACATCTATGGCTAAAATGATTATATTTTTATGACCCAAATACTGATCATACACATGCAGAGCCAGATTCATTATAAGTACAAGTTTCATAATTAAGAGTTCTGATATGTGCCCAAAAACAAAGAACAATTTATGGCTAGTATTGAAATATTAAATGAAACTTTACAGAATAAGCCATAGCTAATCTTACTAAGTTATATACAAAATGTTTCAGAAGGAAACCCATAAAATTAAAAAAACAACAGAACTTTAAAGCTCATAAAGCATGTATGGCAGAAACGGTAAATAACACAAAATATATCTGTATTAGCAGATTAAGTAATATTTTAGGATTTGATATCTTTGTTTAATCAAAACCCATGAAAATCCAGTCTGTTTATTAATCAGTGTTATGCAAATGATTAAAAAATTCCTGTAACATTTAAAAATAACATTTAGTTTTACTTACTTGAAGGCACATTTTTCACAGGAAGTCTTGGTTTGTATTGTTAAGTGAGCAACATGACTTATACTTGCCAGTGCCTCTCCTCTGAAGCCGTATGTTTGAATACTATTTAAGTCTTCAAACTTTTGCAGTTTAGATGTAGTAAAACGTTCACAAACAATTTCTAAATTATCTCGCCTGATACCAGTGCCATTATCTTGAATCTTAAATACATACATTTTTTTTGAATAGCTCACTGACTCTTTTAGTGATTATAACGAAGGAAAATAAATTTAGGGATTCAACCCAACCTTTGATGACATATTTCTCCAGACCAGTTTTCCTACTGAGTTAATGAATCACCATCATGATTTGAATATTACAAAAATTGGATTAGCTCAATTTTTATGAAATTAGTAACTTTAATAAAATATTGGAAAAAAGTAATGAGATTTTTTTTTTTAAATTTATGTTTCATTTTCCTGCAATAATATGTAATTTATCCATCAGATTTTTAGAATCCTGCTTACAATTGATTGCTACTTTCATATTGTATGGATGCATCAACAAAATTATTTCAAAAACATTTTTATATAATCTCATTCATTTGTTTTTTCCCACTGTTTTTCTTGGCTCTATCACATTAAACTGTGAAACTGTTCACTCTGCCGTATACTTTAAAAAGAAGTTATAATGAATAAAAAAATCTATTTTTGTTATAATTTTAATGATGTCCATGTAACAGGAAAGTGCCAAATGATTTTCAAGCCATATTATCACGAGAAGATGTCTAACAAGTGATGCTTTCATCATAAGTACCCTGACCTGTTATTAATAATTTTAAGTTTTAAAAAAGTGTAAATATTTTAAAGCTGGCTTACGACACATTTAAGCCTTACAAAAAAGAGCTTTGACATTATGCTGGATACAATTAATATCCTTGAATTATCTACAATGAACGCATTTTGGAAATCACTCAGCATGTTGCACTCAATTAATCAAACCTGTAAGTATTTCAGCCCTCCTGATTTGACAACTATCTGTATATTTGTTGATTTTGCATCCAAACTGTAAACAAATACAAAAATATAAATACAATAAAATGGATAGAATTGTAAGCATCATTCAATTTCCAGAAGTACATTAAAATCATCATAACCTATTTTCTATCAATTCTTTTAAAGCGTTTGCGGGGCGTTGAATAACTTCACCAGCTGCTATTCTATTAACGACCACTTCCTCTAATTTTCTGATAACTCCAGGACCTTCCATTTTATACAATAAATATATATCGGAATGTTTATACAGTATTCAACTGATTTACATAACCTTCAAACGTCACCGATTCCAATTCAAAACAATAAACAAACGAAGTGAAGTAAATAAACATGAATACGTATTCGCGCGCAATTCTAAGCTATAAAATGTCTATGATCACTTCTAAGGTGTTTTATTTTGTCGGAACTCTCTCAGTTGACATCTTTAAAATTTCTAATGTGATTTTATAATTTTTTTCTCTCTGTTCTTATGGCTACAATTTGTAATTTTTATTATGTGTATACAAGTATGTATGTATATGTAAATAAATTTGTCAAATGCATGGCGTATTGGCGTAAGCTGTAATGCCATGATTTGTATTTTTTTATGAATAAATAAATAAACTGCCAACACTTGGTGGAATGGCATTAAATTAAAAAATAATAAGTCATATTTTGTACTTATTTCACATTCAATTTATTTGGATCAGGACTGGTTTCACTCATCCTAAACATTTTGATTTGACTTTCTTTTAATACAATACATATGGTAAGAAAAATCGCATTTAAATGAAAAAATAAATCTAAGAAGGTATCTTCTACCTCTATATTTTGAAATGGAAATATTATCATTACATTAAAGAGACGCCATTCTCACTGTGTATCCAATATTTATTTTTCATTGAAAATAAATAACGATAGTATGTAATAAAAGTGAATTGAAGATTTTCAACAACATTGTTACATACAAATAAAGACGTTCATGAAAAGGAAAATGTAATACGGTGATCATTTCTCATATACTATCATTATTTTATGAAGTTGTGAGCTTCATAAATATTTATCTTTTTACTTAAAATTATGTTTATCTATGATACGCACTTAGCAACAGTTTTTTAAGAAAGCAAACGAAAACTTGAAGAGTGATATTTACTAGTAATATTTTGTACTGTGGTGTCTTATATTTTATTGGATTCAAGATTGAGGTCGAGAGAAACCAGTTTTGTTCCAAATCGAAAATTGCTATAATAATAAAGATATTACATTTTTTTTACGATGAAGTAGTCTAGTAAGCGCATTTTATTATTCGTGTTAAGGGTTTAATTAATTTTTGCAAAATAAAAATCCCAACATCCATTTTCTATATTTTTTTTCAAATCCACTCCTATTCGGAGCATATGGTCGTCAAACGGTGCCTCTGAGTTTCTGTCATCCGCCAATCTCTTTGCTTCTTACCAGGTCATCCCAGCTTCCCATAGTACCTACATCTAGTGCATGGTCATCAGCGGCCTTCCAGGGTGACAGGTGAGCTCTTGTTCAAGTCATGTTTACCATAGTCATTTTATTTTGAAGATAATTATTTATAAGAGAATATTTGAATCAATTAAAACCTTATAACCTTATAACTGAAGAAACGCATTTCTGATGATGCTTCTCAAAGAGGCAAACCACCTGTCACTATTTGTAAAACAAAACACGGAATAAACTAACTTATTTTTAATTTTATATTCAACATTATTTATATGCCAACACTTGGTCACACACGAGTTCCCCTACGAAAAATGTTTTCGTCGTCAGTGCTATATCGTATCTTATCTATGGTATATATACGGGTTTATAGCTGGCTACTCTCCAGATGCATACCAATGCATACTTTCGATACTATTAATTGTACATACATACATTTATATTTGTTGGTTGCCATATTCTTATTATAATACGTCAGCAAGTGCACCGTTGATTTCTTCTCAGTGCAGTTATCATAGATAAACATCAGTTATTCATCCACGTGTTTATTATCTGTGCAATTCGCTTGATTCATATTATTTCTTTTGTTACGGCATCGATACGAATTTGACAAGATGACTCGAGCGCCAAAGTAAGTTTTTATTGATGATAACTTTAAACAGGTTAAATTACTTACTAAAGGTAACGTCAACCAAATGTTTCGTCGATATTTGCACCAACCTATGCATTGATTATGCGGTCATAAATTCATAGCTAGCATAGAAAAGTTTTGAAATAAATTTTACTAACCAACAATTAGCCGCTATACAAGCTGTCAATGTTTGTCAACACATCGGCTTCGAGGGAAATCAAAACACATAGTGAATCTGGTAATCTTGTAGAATAGCGGTGCATATGATTTGATATGTAACTACATATTGTATTTTTAAGACTCTTGTGAAGTTAAATTAAAACAATATTCATGAATAACAATTTATGTATAACACAGCATATATGTAACGCTATCAAGGGAACAATTACAAAATAAATAAATATTTACTACTTAAGCTTTGTTTATCATTTTTCGGGTGTTAACCGTCACTTATTGGTGGAAAGGCATTACTTAAATAAAAAAACGCATTATTTCACAACAACTGATCAGGTGAAAATGCTCGCGATGAGCGAAATCGTTCATGGTATTTGTCAGAATACATATGTGGAAATTAGTATTAAGCAATGTGCCATGTATATTCTCGCCTGTCGCTATTCTCCTAAATCTCAATATTACACATACATAATAATGTTGCGCGTAAGTTGGTTAAATAATGTGCAATATTCAATCATGGAACAACTTTTGTTTCAGATACTCGGCACGAGAGATCCAGCAGTCTTTCTTTGAAAGTTTGGGGGATCGGGACTGGGACATGTAAGAAATTAATAGTATAAATATAACATTTCTTAGTAATAACTTTAATAATTCACAGTTCATAACTTGGTCAAGATTTCCTTGGGAAGTATACGTGAACAGTCGACTTTAATTGCTCTTACCACATTGGCTATGGAGGAAACCAAACCAAAGTGGAACAATGCATATTCCACATTCCTATGCTATCTGTCTAATTGCTATTTATTCCATTGATAAATTAGAAGAATATTTTATTTCGTAGACATTTATATAGATACATCAGTAAAAAATATTCTTATATCGGAAAACATATTTTCAATTTGACGCTGAGATGGAACTAGGACACCGCATGTGGTGAAACGCGGTCTTGGCCCATATTGATAAAAATGATCACATGCGTTTATCATCTTATGCTAAATATTTTTCTCATCTTATTCTTATTAATTGTTTTTATTCACTTTGGAGGACCAAATGGCCTGTTTCATATTGCAAGTTATATTATTACATATATCAACTTTAAAAAAAAAAAAAAAAACATCTATGTTATGGCAGGCAGCAACATATTCCACAAAAAGCATTGAATAAATTAAAAATATGTTTTGAAATTAAAAACTGTAAAAAAATAATAAAAATCCCAATTAATGAAGTATCTCTTTAATCTCTGTTTCAGGTATACTATTGATGAATATCAATATTTGAAATTTAAAATTGCTTATGCTGTTTATGGACCACCGACAATAGAAAGTGACATAGACAACATTGAAAATATTTCTGGATACACAAATAAACAATATGATAAAATTCTACCTATCTACGACAAGATCCTTTCATTTGGTAATTTAAAATTATGTAAATTATAATCTACTTGCACATCTTTGTATATCGATTAATGTCGGAAGCTTCCAGCTATTATTTCTTAATATAATATTTATGTATGGTGGCTGCGATGCCTTGTAAATCCCTCATGCTTGGAGACCATTCCTGTTTTATCAGCGGTCTTGCCGAGCCGACAGAACTGGCTGGGCAATATGTCACAATTGCTTATGGAGAATCCCAATCCTGATTGTGCCTTCTTCCACTGGTAGGGTTGTGGCATTCTGGGCGGCCACCAAGTACTATATAAATTTTACCTTGCTGAGCTGAAGGTTGCCAGCATTTCACTGTAGAAAGCTATGTGACTGGCGAGTGACGGGCAAGAAATGGCCAAATGCTTCACATTAGGAGTAATCGTCAAAAAACACGAATACAGTAAAAGTCCGTTAATTCGAAATTCAAGGGACCAGATTTCCCAAAAAAATTCGAATTACGAATTACGGGATCAGTATGAAAAATTGAATTTTCGCGGCAATTGTCGATGGCTTTGAACATCGCGGCCATTTTTTCGATTTTTATCAATCAAAAAATCAAATTACGCGAACACTAAAAAAATGAATTTTCGTGGCAATTGTAGACGGCTTGGAACATCGCGGCAATTTTTTCGATTTTTATTGACCAAAACAAACGAAATACGAAATATGCGTCACAAAAAAAAATGAATTTACGCGGCAATTGTCGACGGCTTGGAACATCGTGGTCATTTTTTATGGACAGGCATTTCATATGAATAAAAAAACACTAACATAATTGATTTTCAGTCACTTATATTAAAGGTATTCGCGCGTAAAATAGAATGATGTTTAGGTACCTACATACTTGACAGTAAAAATGTACCATTCTAGTGAAGGTTAGGTACATACTAATATATAGATGTCTCGCTTGCACTAATGTTATAAATGCTCGAATTCGATTTTGACATACGATACTTCACTTTATATAGATGTCTCACTTACACTAATGGTTTGCATATTCTTTACTCTTCAAAACAATGTGTCGATTAACTTTTAACCTAATTAACTCACGAAATTGTGGAAACTGTCAAAATTACGAATTACAAGAAATCGTATGTGTATTTTGACGAAAAACATTACGAATTAAGCGATATTTCGAATTAACGGTACATTTTACTATGAAAAGCCAATATTGGGACGAGCAAATTATGAAAATTTTGAATTACGAATTATCGTTGTTCGAATTAACGGACTTTTACTGTAATATGATTTTTGTTTTCAGGTAGATATTCAGCGAACGGGGAAAACATTTACATGTCAGTTTTATTTGTATGCAAAGTTTCTGGAAGTAATCAAACGAAAGATTTGACCGATGCTGAATATATGTGTTTTGAAAATATTGAAGTATACCCAGTTTTCAAAATACGCAAATGTATTAATGCACAGAAAGAAGGTAATTGTCTTGTTAATTATTTGTAATGCATATCTCAAAATATGAACTGTTGCAATTATTAATTTTATAAATATCAGAGTGATGGTATGTTCAAAAGATTCAAAGAACTATGAAAGAATTTAAAAGTGTGCCCCCATCAGAATAAATATGCCTAAGTATGTAGTGGCAGGGTTGATTGCGCTAAGTTGAATAAGAGTGTGGGGCTTTATTTAAATCATCTCAACTTTTACTCAAGCTAGGAAATAATTGAAGAAATTGTATTTGTAGTCATTTTCTTGCAAACAGAGCTCGGTCTTGTGAAGATGATTATAAATATTGTCATTCTAAATACATTTAAAATGTGATAGCACCGCACCGCAGAAGCCGCTGAACAATTTCTTTGAAATCTTCATTGCGCACATGCATCTTCTTTTTCAGAGGGTTCACTCCATGATGCTTTGTTCGTTGTTTGGACACAAACCCTCTTACATCACTGTCACTATCAGAATCGCTGATTTCACCACAACTTAAATTTCATCTCAATGTATCTTCATCCAAATGAGGGATTGATTTTTTAGATTATCATTGTTTTTCCCACATTTTCTACTTATAATTATTATAGCTGATCATTTTTTTTTTAGAGCAAACCAAAAATGGATTTATATTCTTCTGTACTGCTTTAGTTTAAATGTTATAAATTTCTACTGTGTTTTTTAGTGGTAAATAGTTATCACACAAATTTTTATAACATTAAATACTTGTGCCCTCATCAATTGTTTTCATTGTTGTTAAATAAATTCTTAACGATACTAATTTGGAGAAAGGATTGAATTAGCGTAGATCTTATTCTGCAATTAACTCTTATAAATGATATGAAATTGAAACCTTTGCAGGTTGTTCCATATTTCTTGATGATGTTGGCCGACAATATCGAAACTGGAGTGAGTATTTGTTAAAAAATACAATTACAAAAGGTATAATCATATCCCCTCTCAATGGACGCTATTGTGGGAGTATTATTGAGGTAATTATATGGGAATAAATATGATGAAATTTTTATAGTGCCTACCTAATATTTTGGTGATGGATTAAGCATGACTGGGAGTAATCGTAACCTTTTGGTGAAGCATAACAACTCCAATTACTCGACATCTCAACTACTCGAGTACTGAGCAGTAAAGTTTTGAAATACTCGAGTAGTTTCACATGTACCAAAATATATAATGAATTCAAATTTATGTAATTAAATAGATAATAAATAGATAAGCTTATTAAATTTCATGATTCATTTATTTCAATTTACAAAGCATATATTTAAGAAAATACACAATTAAACGTCTCAAATTTTAAAATGGTTCAAAGTTTTGTTTTAAATTCCACCCGTAAGACTGAGTTATGCGCAGCGGTTAAACAATATATATATTTTTATAAAATAATTAAATGAAATTTTAAATAATGAGTGTTTTTAAAAATACTCGAGTACTTGAAAAATGGACGAGTATTCGATACTCGACTTGGAGTCTCTAGTGAAGCATTAACACATTGGCTACAGGGAATTTTTTTTGAAAATTGGCTTCGCGGCAGGACTGATTCAGTAGAGCAGTGGTCGGCAACTACTACCCGCGGGTAATTGAAATACCCACTATGACATTGTGAATTACCCACCAAAAAAATATGATGAAATTCTTTTTTTTAATTTCTTTTCTAAAACTTTTTATTCATTGAAAATACCGATAATTAATATATAACGGGAATAAATAATCAAGAATTAGAATATATTGAATTTAAATCTTCTGTTCTATGGACTCAAGTTCGACTCGAAGTCAGCCACATATTTCCACTAGTAAAAATGTTTGTTTTATAAAATAAGTTTGTATTTACACACCTATGTATATATTTTATTTTATAAAAATATAATATTTTTTTTTAAAGTTTTACCCACTTATCAAATGACATTTTCAAAATTGGAATTTTTACCCAGTTACTCAAAAGGTTGCCGACCACTGCAGTAGAGTGTTTTTTTTGGATCCCAGACCGTTTTGGAAAGTACTCCCAAAAATCCCAATGCATTTTTTTTTGCAAAAAAATCGGTTGTCTTTATTCTATTATTTGTCGCAGCTTATTATTTACCAGTGTTCATTTTTTAGTGTCATTTTATGATGTATTGTGTAAAAAACGGAGCCATAGATCAGCCTCGTGTGATTAAAAGGATTAAATTATCATACCTTTTACTCTATCGGGAAATAATTTTTTTAAATTGGCAAAATTCTTTATCTATGAATGAATATTATATTCATGTTTTATAAATTTGGACTGGTAGTTAAAATAACACTTTAAAATGAGAATATACTGTACTTACAAATTGACTGTACAGTAAAAGTCCGTTAATTCGAACAACGATAATTCGTAATTCGAAATTTTCATAATTTGCTTGTCCCAAGATTGACTTTTCATAGTAAAATGTACCGTTAATTCAAAATATCGCTTAATTCGTAATTCGTAATGTTTTTTGTCAAAATGTACATACGATTTCTTGTAATTCAAAATTTTTACAATTTCGTGAGTTTGTTAGGTTAAAAGTTAGTCGGCACATTGTTTTGATGAGTAAAGTTTATGTAAACCATTAGTGTAAGTGAGACATCTATATAAAGTGAGGTATCGTATGTCAAAATCGAATTCGAGCATTTATAACATAATTGCAAGCGAGACATCTATATATTAGTATGTACCTAACTTCACTACAATGGTACATTTTTATTGTCAAGTATTTACCGAAACGTCATTCTATTTTACGCGCGAATACCTTAAATATAAGTGACTGAAAATCAATTATGTTAAGTGTTTTTTTATTCATATGAAATAAATGCCTGTCCATAAAAAATCGAAAAAATGCCGCGATGTGTCAAGCCGTTGACAATTGCCGCGAAAATTCAATATTTCATACTAATCCCGTAATTCGAATTTTTTTGGGAAATCCGGTCCCTTGAATTTCGAATTAACGGATTTTTACTGTACTTACGATTTTGAAAAATGTCAATTTTCTAACGTGCATATAAGAGATTCTTTTCTTTTATAAAATTTACATTCATTGAGTTCGTTGGAGTGTTTTAAATTAGTAAAGATACTTTTTTTTTTTTTTATCAACCAGAGGTTTTTAAAATCAATTCTGAAATAAAACATTTTCCAATCAGGATGATATCAAGGTGTCCCTTGAGTCATGTTTGTCACCCGCATATTCGAAGATGGCTAAAGCTCGTCGAATTGGTGACGCTACCGTAACCTCCGTTGCTGTAGGAGCCGTAGGTGTGCTTGGTTTCTCACTGTTTGCCCCGGTAGCAGCAGCTGTTTGCGTTACTGTAAACGTGGCAACACTGGTCACTGGTGTATATGCTATTGCAACTTCTGGTGCCTCTCTAGCTGATCGCAGTCGCCATGGCCAGGTAAGCCTTCAGTAAAATACATTTACTTTTTAAATTAAATAATTGTAATAACTAAATATATTCATAAAAAAAAGTCTAAACTAACCAATAAATGCTAGCCAAAAATACATGTGGGTCCATAACCTGTGTCTATATATATTCAGAATAGTGTATTTCTCACATTCCTTGTGAAATTCGGCACCTTAGAGATGTAGAAACCGATCTCATTTTTCTCTACTTTTCAGGAGAGCCAAAGAAAAGTTTCACCAGTAATCAATTTTACGTATTTTTTAACAAATAAAAATAAAATAGTATAGATATATCATCATATCCACTTCTCCTATTGTCTATGACACATAACGTAACATTTTATTTTGTATCTGGCATTCATAACTCAAAACCGGCAAAAGTTGAGAAATGCTTCTTTTATCTTCAGGGCGAATTATGACTCACTTGGTATGTGGCAATAAGCTGACAAAAAGCAATAAAAATCAATAAACCCCTTCAATTTTCACCCCTCAAGAGTTAGGATCAACAGTGTGAAGTTAAGGCAGAGTTGGTAGTATATTGCTGTATCCACAGCTCCATTTACTATGAATTGAATATAATTTTATAGAGCATCAGTTTGAAAGATGCTGAATCGAGAGGGTATTGGTTGAATATTGGTGCCGGAGCCGCAGGGGCAGTGGCGGGTGCTGGTTCACAAATCTTAACCAAAGTTGCCAGCGAGGGAATGGTTATTGGAAAAGTAAGTAAGGCATACAATATATTGATAGATATAGATAGACTTTTGCCAGAAAAAATATTTGAAACGAAGCAGTTATCTTTTATCCTACCAATGAGATTCCACGAATAGATGCAAGACTGTGTAGTCTATAGCTCTACTGCTATTTTTGAATATTCGTTTACGCGGATAATATAGGGTTGGCTTAGCACTAATTACTCAGAACCACTGTGTCCAAAGTCGATAAGAGCCTAAATTTTCCACTTGGTCCCTTAGCCGAGTGGCCACTGCTTTTGGGCGTTTGTCCATGGCAGATATGTTGATTTTCTGTATCTAATGTATCATTTTATAGATTTGTGTTCTAAGGAATGTCAGTTACTCATACTTTTCAATGTATCTGGTCAATCTATCTGAATCAAAATGGCTTATGCACGTGTTATTAAAAAAATAGTGATGATCCATTTACACGTCTGGCACTGGTGCTTGGTCAATTGGCCATTTTAGCATTTTCATATAGCTAGCACTGTTAGATCGGTTTAAAGACCTAACACATTTTGCCTTTATAGCATCAAATCGATTGATCAAAGATGACATTGTGGCAGTCATTAAAATTCAAATCCTTTTCTTTAAAAATACACAGATCAAGCGCCCTTATTTATAGCGATATTTACGATATTGTGTGGGATTAACAAATCTGGTACTTAAGTTAAGTACCCAAGAAAAGTTGTTCATTGCAAAAGTGTTTGAGGATATTAGAAAATATTTATTTACAGGGAATTCAAATTGCTCATGATACGGCTTTGATCGCTGCCGTAGTTACCGGAGGTGCAGGTTTTATACACTCCGTTGGATCGTCAATAATGAAGGTGAGTTTGAACTAACATAATATTAAAAATTCTAATGTTTGATTATTCAATCAATTTAGAAGTATTGGATCACATTGCCTTCAAAAGATATCGTGGGTGTAGGAACATACGGGCAAAACTACAAAAACAACAAACTGAGATAGATGGCAAAACAGTTTTCAATGTTGAACGTTCTTACGGATTCGCAGGAAAGCCTAGCAATATCTGATAAACCACTCTTCGTACAAGTTTCACATTTTGATATCTTATAGAACTGTATTTGAGCATGACAATGCCATAACTCAAAACAGCCATTTTTGTAATTTCGCCCGTATGTCCCTACACCCACGATATCTTCATTATGTTTCATTTAAAAATATTATATTTATTCATAAATAATCTCATAGTGGTGTTTTCGTGCCTGCACACTGGTGCCTGAACGGCTTAAAATCACCCAAGGAGGAGAATGGATATAAAATCTATGCCCATGATAGCAAATATTCAATTAAAAAAAATCATTTCATATTCACATTGCTGGTGACTTGAACCTAGACCTTTCTGATTGCTAGGGTATACCTTGTAACACAAGACCGCGGAGGCCGCTGCATAGCACCACCAATATATGATATAAATGACCCACTGATATTAATTATAGCTCTAAAAAATATTATGGACCCATTTCAAACATACATAAAGCCATAATGTATTTAAAAATAATCTTTTGCAGTATAAAGAAACTGGAATATTGCCAAACAACCTTGAATTATTTCAAATGGCTTCTTCGGCTCTTTTTCTTACAAACTCCTTGATCAATAACAAGATGGCATCAACCATCATCACAGAAACTCAAAATGGAGTAATTAATAACTTTAGAAGTTTGCTCGGAAGCGGTAGAACCAGGTATTTATTTTGTTTTATTTATCATGTCATTTTGCCCAAGTCACCGTTATATTTGTATAAGTTTTAATCAGGGCTGTTGAGTTGAGGTTTTTTGGCCGGAGTCACGGTAGTCAGGGTTTTTTTTTTTGATCGGAGTCGCGTTTTGCCCAGAAATTTAGAAAAGTTCAAACTTTTTATTTTTGCATTTAATATGTCAAATTTGGCAACTGGCCAGATTGTTTGCTTGATATATAATTAAATACAGTAGAACCTCGATTATCCGGACCTCGATTATCCGGATTGGTCAAAATATTACAAATTTGCTGATATGCACGTGGCGAATAGCGTCCACTGTTTACGTACGCGATGGAATGCAGTCTTAATATTTTGATCGTTGAATTTGTTCTAACAATAAGTCCTGTGTAAAAATTTTAAAAGATGGTTTGAAAAACAGTTAATTCCAGAAGTGAAAAAATCAAAATTTCATACATTAAAGAGGAAAAACGTTATTATTACTAGACAATGTTCTGTCCCACCTATTGAATGTTTAAACCAGATTGATGAAATGTTTACGGTAAAATTTCTTCCACCAAATGTCACATCGATAATACAACATATGGATCAGGGTGTAATAGAAACATTCAAACGCTTAAAAACAGATGCTTCGACGATTATTGCTAGCAGATGAAAATAATAAATTTAAAAGATTGTTGCTACATGGCAGCAGAAAGAAAATACCATTAGTAAGTTCCAGTAACGAAGTTGAAAATGATAGAAGAGACATTGCGGAAGTAATGACACATCTTTCAATGTGTGCTGAATGCGACGAAGAAGATATAACCGAGTGGTTAAATTGCGATCCAAACGATCCTGGATTCCAAATTTTGAATGATGACGAAATAATTAAAGAAATATCAACCTCAGAGGAACAAGATCAAGAAGACAGAAGAGATTTGTGAGGGGGGAGGTATTGGTCCTACACATTCTGAAGCTTTTCAGTGTCTAGATATGGCCATGAAGTGGCTTGAGAGTCAAGAAAAGTGCTATTCAAGACAACTTATGTGTCTTAAAAGTATTCGTGATTTTGCAGCATCAAAAAGAAAAGCTAGCTTTAAGCAGAAATTGATAATTGATTTTTCAATAAAAAATAATTTATTATTAAAGTTATGTATTAATCTAAAGAAATAAAATATCCTTGTCTTTTCCTCAATTATGATTTTTTCGATTATCCGGATTTGTCCTTATCTGGACTACCTTCATCCCCAATCAGTCCCGATAATCGAGGATCTACTGTACAGGATATATGAAAGGCAGGAAAAAAACGTGATGAAATTAAACTTGGTTTAGTCGGAGTCTTGTTTTGGTCAATGTTGAAGTTGGAGTCATGTTTTTGGTAAATGCTGGAGTTGAGTCGTAATTTTTTTTTTAACGATTCCACAGCCCTGGTATTAATTAATGAAAAAAAATCCTTTTCAAGCGATGATATTATGAAGGAGGTCTTTCCAACATAGAATCAATTGTAAATGAAATAATCTTTAATTATTACAACACTTATAATCCGCTCAAAACAATTATTATTTTAATGTTTCAGGACAGTGTTTGATAAGATGGTAGCAGAAACTCAGCGTATCACTGGTCAAGGGAGTCAGGGCAACTGCGAAGTAATACAAAGAATCGGCGGAATAAATGGTTTAAATCAGTTTTGTCGCGGTGCTCTGAAAATGAAAAACAAACTCGATGAGCACAATATTAAAATGTCTCTGGGCAAAGATGGGAGAGTTCTTTTGAACGGAACTACTCCAGTCGATCCTGAGGCGTTTTCCGCATGTAGTTCTGCTGTCCAAAATAATATCATCCTAAATGTCACAGAGTATCAGACCGACACTGAATATGACGTGGTACAATCGCAATCGGAGCAGAGTTCTAATTTCATTAAGTTGAGCACTGTTGAAAAGGTTGTCACCTCTTCAATCACCATAGTCAAAATCGTGCAATCTTTTCCTAGCTTATCGTTTTCTGATCCTGACTTGATTAAAGATATGTGCAGGCTTTTTAGCGATTTTACTGAGATTGCATACAATTCTTTTGTTGAAATTGTCAAAAATGTATTTAAGTCAATTACCATAACATTATTGCAACAGTCCCGAGCGTTGACTATGGAAGAAACCCAACTGTTTGAAGAGCTGATACTCTTTGTTCATGGTCAGTTATCATTTGATTCTATAACAAATCACCTCAAAATACCTGAAATTATTAAGATATATTTTAGAGATGGTCGTATTCTGCCGCTAAAGGTTCAAGAATTGTACTTAGACTTTCAAGATATCATTTATTTTAAATATCAGTTTGTAGCTGGCAACAAAGAAACTAAATGTCAAGAGTGTGGCGGTCTGCGATTTTCTCTTAACTGACCTTCAAGCTTGGAGACACAGTTGACAAACAGCGTTGAAATGTTCATGTTTCGCAAACAGTACAAAAATATGTGAAGAGCCTTAGTTGCCATGTGCAACTTGTACTCAACAAATGTTTTTTTTTTGTTAAAAATATGCCTTCCCACTAAAAAAAATTATTGACAGTAAACGATTATGATCTACGGTAGGTTGTTTTTTTTTTTACTACTTTTTAACATGCATTTTCCTCAACTGTTAGGGAGTGCACAAAATTGTGCTTTTAGTACTTGGCCGTTGAATATGAAATAACATGTCAATTACCAAATTAATCAAACAAAAAGTTTGAAATTGAATTTTTTTTAATAAATCTTATTCATGCGTGATTTTGGTTATAAAAATGCAGCTTTGTTTATGCATAATTTCATATTTAAATATGTTGTAAATGACAGGATATGTGAATGCATAATAGTTATCAATGTTAACCTGTAGTCACTAATGGTTTCTTACTTGAGGTTTGATGAGGTCGATCGGTGTATACTTTTGGAAAATCTCCAATTTGGATTGTTACATTTCATTATAAAAAAAATTTGATTAATTATTTTTATTCTACCAAATAGTATCCCATTCATAGTGATTTAAGGGTAGAGAAACCGGTCAGTTTATTTTGCTGGTAAAGCCAACCCAAATTCACAAAGGGTTTGATGATATGTTAGGCTTATTTTGGAAATTATTAACACTATTAAATACCACGCTACTCTTCAATAGCAATTGGTGGTTTTTACGATAACTAATCCAATAAGGATGCCTTATTTTTGTGCCTTATAATTAATACGCAATCCAATGCACAGAAATTTGGAGACTGAATACAATACAGCCCTTATTTGGTCATACTAAGTATGCTATAAATTTAGGGTTAAGATAATGTAATTTATATTTGAAATTTGAAAAATAATGAATTTTTTTTCTTACTGCTTTCTTTCACTTGTGATATGGTTGAATACAATTTAAGAATATTCACAGAGTGATAATCTTCAGTGTTTTAATAATTGATGGTGTCTTATTTCAAAATATTTACAATTCCTTCATTAGATGATGATTTTGTCATGATAATGCTTTACAATGATACATAATATTTTATTTATGTTATATTTTCCAATGTTTATGTATTAAACCAAATTATGTGTTATGATTTATTTTATGCACTTACTTACTTTGCTTGATAAATTTTTAATTTGACAGTACAATTAAACCTCGATTCTACGTTTTTCAAGGGACCGTGAAAATAATTCGATAAATGTGGGAAACGGTCAATCCGGGAAAGTTAAAAATATGAAATAATAAAATTAAACATTTTAAAAACATATTTATTTTACATTTTCTATACATTTTTTAAAAAAGTCCATAATTAGTTGGTTCTTTGCAGTTTTGCACTTCAATTTTAACAGTGATCCTTCGAATTCGCATAATTTCCTGACTGCAGATTCATCTATGTCTTGGAGTAGACAAATCTTTTTATTTTTTCGAAAGCCAATAATGCTTCTTCAAATGAAATGACAGGTTCATCATTGCATTCTTGGCCATCTTCTTCTCCGCTGCTGTCATTAGTAGCATCACATAATGACTTGATTGTTTAAACGCCACATGTGGCTAGCTCGCTGTCACACTGCAAATACGTATTAAAGTCGAGGTCCTCCCGAACTGCAAGATTCACAAATAAGAACCGAAACTGCAAGTGTGCTATTGTTAACGTTTTATGGTCATAACGTTTTCGGTGATGTCTCTTTAACTAGCACACTTGCAGTTTCGGTTCTTTTCTGCGAACCGATGGGATAGAGTCGAATTTGTTTCTAAGAAAAATTCAACAAATCGGGATAATATTTGTGACGATATAACGTCATAATATTTCGTCATATATGACGTCATAATATTTCGACGTTAAATTGAGGAAATCGTTAAATCTGGGAACGGACAATGCGGGATTTTTTAACATTGTTCTTATGGGTGTTTGGCCGGGACTATAGAAAATGTATGGACAACGCGGGAAAACGGTTAATGCGGGAACGTAAGATTAAGGTTCCACTGTAATTGGACGAAACTTCTTTTCAAATATGTTTCTCCAACATATGTAGGTGCAAATCCAATATTGTCAAGTGCATTGCATCCAAGTCCAAGTGAAGTGGATTTTTACACTTAATAAAATGGCTACAGATTTGTAACCTTTTTACAAAATTATTTTGTTTATTTGAAACAATTAAAATAATGTGGCTGCAAAAAATCACTGACATGTCTGATAACCATATCTGAAGATATATTAATTCCAGGGTCTTAATTTTGATAAAACTCACTATTTATTAATTTATGAATAATGTGCAAATCTAAGAGTAATTTTTGGTTATCACTTAATATATATTCGTTGAGGATTCATAGCTTCATAAAATAAATAATGGAGTAATTTGAATGGGCATTGTGATTCACGATTGCACCTACAATTCTGAATGTCGTAGTAAGAGCTGGGTATAGTTAATTATCTGGTCATCCCTAGAGAGTAATTTTCCTTATCCTCTGCATTTTTTTTTTCACCCCACTCTGTGGGTGACATCAAACTAACTGAAAGGCGAAGACCTTATATTCTATTTCAGTTTAAAAAATTAAACAAAATATGATTTTTTTGAAGAAATATTTATTATTATATAAAAATATGTTCACACAGATATAACAGTCATAAAATATATTCTATCAATACTATGTAAAGTGAAATACTGTCTTTGGAAATATAGAGTTGAAGAATTATTTTTTTTAACAATATTGGACGCCAAACATGTTCAGCTAGAGATAAAAATTTATATCTATCTTTGTTATTCTGATTGTTTTGAAATTAAGTTTGACCTGTTTCAATCCTTCTGTGCTTTAAAACTAATCCTCACAATATGTGTCAAAACATATGCCTAAATTTCTTGTGAAGAGAGGTATCTAAATAGAAAAAGATATATGAGTTTGAGGAGTATTTGAAATATTATTTACTAAGCTACTAGTTGTTATTATCTATGGTATGTAGCATAGATATTTCATTATGTACAACCCCAGTGTTGCCGTCTGCATTTATATACAAATAAATAAAATGAAAAGGTTTGTAACTTCTGAAACAATATTCTCATATCGTTTACGGAAGCTCATATAATCTCTATATTCTATTATTGAGACAGTCTATTCGTCTATTTTAAAATAAAAATTGAATACTTTGTTTTTACATTGGTTTTTCATTGAATACTTATATTGTAGCTGTCTGGTTGATGTATTTAGGTGAACAGTTTTGATAAGAAAGTTTCTAAATACCACTAAGCGTAAACAAGCGGTCTTTTAGCTCTCCTTGTCTGTTCACCAGTGGAATCGTCACCCACCCTTTATTTCCTGTTATTTTTAAATATGAGAATATAAAAATAACATATTTTTTTATACACTTGGATTATACTGAGGATGCCTCACGAAGGAATGAAACGTGAGAAACTTAACTACACAACAAGTTAACTATTGAAACTGATTTCCACATAGGAGTCGCCGAATATATTGAAAATACTATGGAAAATATGTAGTGTATAAATAAAATATTTTTTTCTATTCTTGCAAAGGTTTATCACATATCAAATATATCAACTATTATATTATGGTCACCAGCTGAATTTGGAACAAAATTTAACAATATGATTAATTAAGGTTTTCGACTGAGGGTGCTTGATAGAATTTCAATATCAAATTTGAATTGTTTGATAGTACTTTTCCATGAGTTTTGTCGCTAACAACCCGGGTTTCGCTTTCGGCATCTTCAGGCATTCCAAGTGCACGGATGTACTTGAACTGACGTGTAGTAAACAGTTTGTATCGTTTATATACAAAAATATAAGTAGATCACTAAGTTAAATGGCTATTAGAATGTAAATTAGCGAACATTGAATGTATACAAGTTTCAATGAATTAAATGGGTTTGTTATAATTATGGGGATTTTTGAAAATATTAATGACCAGATAATATTACATAGGAATATCTAAAATAAATCTAGGGTTTTATCTAACCTATTAATAATGAGTTGTTTGATATTAAGTCTTTAATTAATATTTAATGATAGCAATTATTAATAAATGACAATTATTTAAAAGGTTACAACAATGGTGAATTTGGTAAATAAAGTTGCTCGTTTAAAATTGCCAAACTGTTAAGCTGAGCTCGATTAATTTCCAAGATTTCTTGGTAAAATAACTAACAGGGGCGAATTTAAGAATGAATTTGGAATGCCTAAGGATGCCGAAAGGCGAAACCCGGGTCGTTAGCGACAAAACTCATGGAAAAGTACAAAATTCAAATTTAACAATATGAGTTTATTAGTTCTGTGAACATGGAAAGTTTCGAAAAGAATTGATAATTTTAGTTAGTTACATTGTGGATTGCATAGTGGCTGTGACAGTTAAAGCAAGAAGTCAAAATTCCCCATGTAACACTAGTGCTCTCACTTATAACTGCCGACTATTACATCTTCACAATACAAGTTTCTTTTCCATAATCTAGTTATAGCAAAAAAGCATTGCGGTAAAAACTCTAATTCAGTGTCCGATGTTTCGGGTCAAATTGTATACAGTACATGATAGTGGAACATTTTAAATAAATCACATAAATATGGTGTAATGATAATGGTGATCAATTTTGATCACAGATCAAGGGCATTCTTGACTGATATTTATTTCTCGTCAATTGAAATTTATTTTATCTCAAATGTTATTTGATTGCAATAATATTTAGTGGTTGGTCATTGAATGCAATGATCGATGACTATTTAATACAGCCAAAAGATGGCATTACATTGACATGTGTTGAGCCTACAAAATCATAAGAGATATTTTAATTTTATTTAGGTATGATCGATTTGCGTTTTGAGTGTTAGCCGTTAGGTTAGAAAATTATTTAACAAAATAATAGATTTATCATGCCACTTTGCCATATTGTCGGACGATTGCCAAAAGTTGGCAGCTACCAAAAACATAATATCCACATTTTTTGTGTTTTGAGTTATTCATACCGAGAATAATTTGAAACACAATGTTCTTGTGCCAATGATTAAAAAAACTTAAGTTGAATTACTGCAAAAATTAAATAATCTTACAACATGTTTAGTGAATAGTATTGAAAGCTTTCAAGATATACAATCAAAAATCACGTGACTCAATTTGTTCAAAAATCTACATAAACAGCCATTTAAAATATACTCGATATGCCTTATTTGCAAGGTTAATTTTGTATGATAAATGTGGTTATAAAAAAAAAACATACAGTGATATCTGGCAAAATAATCTATAAGCAGTGTAATTAATTTTAGTTCCAACAAGTATGATACATATTATATATAGATTTGCATGTGTAAAAATATATCGAAATTACATACATTTTTATACTTATTAAATTTTCATTGACATTCAAAATGCCTTATTATTATGCTCTTATTAATTATTAGCAGGCGCCTTCAGTTGAGGTCATCAAATGTATATACTAATCCATGCAAACCTGTGCAAACACATTGAAAGACATCATCTATATTGAAAAATATCTTATATTTAGTGTTATATAAAAAGTATTTTCTTATAAATCATTTACAATATCTTGGTGGGTAAGCCAAATATCTAAAGATGGCACAATTACAAAAATTGATGTAATTTAAAAATATTAAATTTCATATTGTCATGAATTTGTAATGAATTTCATATTCAACAATAAAGCTTGTGTTCTATCCTGTGATTCCTATTTTCGGTGTTTATTATAGATATCTGTGTAACCACTGTGCCCTTTAATTTCTTAGACCCTATTAAATTGAACTATGAAGAATATCTTTTTTTTTTTCCAATATTATAATTAAGACTAGTGTGAAAATCTTCAGAACCCTAGCTGTAATATACACATGCAAATAATTTATCAATTTACAATAAAGTAGCCTCTGAATCCACCTAAAATATATCTTTTACAACAAACATTATTTGCACCGAGGTGCATGACTTAACAATTTTCCCTCTAAGCTGTTTGAAAAACCGAAATATAAAACTAATAACAAAAGTAAACTTAACATTGCATATTATTTTTTAATTAGTTAATGGCTGTGTAATATATTTCTTTTAGTATTCAAGGCAATTTAGAGTTAGTTTTTAAGTTTCTCTTATTTGTCATGAATATACGGCTGCCCTTGAATTACACATTATGCATACAGCAAGTAAAATGATACACAACAGGCCGAGTTTTTTTTATTGATTTATGTAAATTTGGAGTTCTTTTTGAAACTGATGTAATGTAAATATTCTTTTTAACTTCTCTATTTAAATTTCATTCATCATCCCACGATATGTGACAGTGTCTTGAGTATTTGGCATAATCTAAAACAGAATTCTGTGACTAGAACGCATTTACATGCTTACTTTGTATGACCATCTTTATTTACGCATAAATACAGAGCGTGTTAACGTGTTAGTGGCCGAATGGTTAAGGAATCAATAAAACTGTTCCATGGGTCAGATCATTAAACATGTACAGCAGTCCTTAGTAAAGATAAGAAAAGAAAAATGTTTTATGATTTGCTTTGTTACTTTGTTGGAAATATTCTTTATAAAATCTGTATACTGATTGGCCGCATTCGCAGATAGATTCGATCACAGGATCACAATAAGCAGTTTGCTTGTTGGGCATTCATCTCACCCCATTCCCATAGTACATGATTTCTTAGTGAACATATTTAGATATTGATTGTAAAATTTATTGATCACTGCAACCAAAAACTAGAGGGAAAATTGTTGATCAGTTGGGTGACCCATTGCTAGACATGATATAGTACAGAGTTGGCGAACTTAGGGCACGCATGCCTTAAGTAACATGTACATATACAGCTGATAAATGATATTTTGAATTTTATGGCACGCAAACAAAAAATGTTTGCCAACACTACAGTTAACATATTTTAAGACTAGAGTGCAAAGCTCTAACACTCTTACTTCCAGATGTGAAATGTATGTATGGTAACAATGAATGAACAATGCAGCAATTTTCGCATGGAATGATTTAATTTAAGAATATCATTTTTTTAATACTATGCATTATCTTTTTATCCTAAAATTTCTTATCAAGAAAACTTCATTATTCAAATAATTGTCATAATGTTGTCTCAAGTGATATTTACCATTATGTAAAGCATTTATTTTCCAATTGTTGTATAGGGAGAAGAATAATGGAATAGTTTGTAATATTGTGAATTTTGAATTTAATTGACCATTACAAATAACAGTAAATAAAATTAAACTGTTATATATTTTAGTTTCAAGCTTTGTCCTCTAGTCGGATAATGTACGCTCTCCATCCAAAATCACCAATTTACTTGGCATCTTTGGATGATGACCCGAGCTGATGTTGCCCACTTATTGAAACAATTAACTTTTATTGCGTCTTTCATTTAATCGACACAAAGATTACGAATATTAAAGATGTAAATATTTTTTTAATTCTTCCTAATTAATAGATGTAGGAATAAATATCTAGAAATTTGATTATTCTCATTAATTATCAAATTTTATTTAGACATTTGAATACGCTCACACAATTAATTTTCTTCGAAAATAGATACTCACTAAATTAGTAATTACTATTCAACTAATTTTTAAATCTTACTGACCTAATTGTGTCCCTACTCATACGTTATTGAGATCAAACTAATATTTTCTACAACATTTTTTTGTGTACTTAATTGTAAGTTTTATATACAAACATTAATTATTCTTAAATTGAATAACATTTTTAGTATAGATTTTTCAAGCATTAGTCAACAATATAAATTGTAACTCCTGTAATAAGTGTTTGAAAAATTATTAACTTTCATAGTCTTTCAATGATAAAATTAAAATAATAAAGATTCATTGAAAACCAATTGAGTTAGTTTTTTAATATCAGAGTATTAATAACAATGTTTTCCAAAATACCATTTCTTCTCGTAGACAAATCAATTTCTACTATAAGTTTTACCTTATATCATTAATGTGAATTGTTATTTTATGTCATTTAAAAATGCCAAAATCATAACTGAATAATGTTATTTGAATAAAAAATACAGATTAATCTGAAAACATGCAGCTATTTAATCCATTAATCCAGTGCTTCACAACATATTCTCTACAAATTACTAAACAATTTTATACTGCCTACGTTATTAGATGTAAGAGATATTCTTTTTTTTTCACACAGGTAGTGTGCAGTGGCTTATCTAGCTCAATCCCACAATACACCGCTGAGCCGTAATGGCATCTCATTTACATATGTCTGCAATCACTTGTAACTATCACCAAAACTATTCATTTTCATTAATTTCATTATAAAAATACATCAATTGTTTACATTATCAATATAATTAAACTACACATAGCTAAAAAACAAAAAGAATTTCAATACAACAAAATAGACTAAAAAATGTTTAGGTTTCAGCGGGTTAATGTATTTTGTAACACAGAAAGAGGTTAATTGAATTCACTAATTATAAAATTTAATAGTCAAGATAAAATACTCAGAAATCAAAAAAAAATATTTTGGTGTTAGTAATTTTTTATTTTTTTTACTTTAGAAGCTTTGTTTTACATGTTATAAGTTTATTTGAAAAAAATAGTATATGCTTTGTTTCCGGAATGTAAAAGTTATTAAGAAAATATTATGCTTCAATTTTGCCATAATCTACATTGAAATTGTAAATGTTAGGAATATATTTTAGTAAAATAATAGTGTCATGAAAATTTCTATGCTTAGTATTTATTACTCAATGATTATTACTTTCTTGCAATTAGTCAAAGTTTATATTCTAATTAATGGATCTCAAAGCAGCAAAATCAAGCACTTTTTTATACTTTTTATACAGTTGACAGTATTATTTATTGAAATATTAAAGTACCACTCAATATGCTTTCTTAATATTTAACACAGATTATTTATATAATAAAATATGATCATCTGTAATTTTACTTATCCATATTAAATGTAATAATTAAAAACTACACTTAGGAAAATCTATGAATTTCTTCTCTTGAACCAGTTATAAAACTAAGTTTATAAAAATATGCTTAAATTTTATTTGGTTACATAAATAAATATTTTATTAATGCGCATAACAATTATATTAACAACTATACTACAGAGTTAGTATGTCACATTGTATTTTAAATTAAAGCTTTGAAAAATTACATTTGTCTTTATAGCTATGAGTTATAACTTGTTGTGACTATTCTGTTTTTGACTAGAATAAGTGATCTACAAGTCATTTGAATAAATAGACTACTAACTATGTTGTGAATATGTAATGTAACATATCTAAGTACATATTGTTTTAAAAGCAATCACACTTACTTAATGTTATAGGGCTGTGTAGAACAACCCTTTAAGTTTATTAGTTAATCAAGTACCTATTGTAGCTATCTTCACACTGATGAAAATTTTCACCACGTTTAAAAAAAATATAAAAGATGTTTCATTTACATATCACTTCTTGTGAGAACATACATTTAACTCTCATTAATCCATGTATAAAATATGAGATTGAATGTAATAGATTTTCAGTCCTCTTCCATACATTTATTTTATAAAGCCTTGCTTTTATCCCACACATCATTAATCTTGGTATTTCTACTCCAGGTTTTTTAGAAATATACAAAGTAATTTAACAATTTTTTTTCAATTTATAAAATATTAAATAAAGAATGTCACGTCTAAAAATGTTGCAATTCATTGTAAATTTTTGACTAGATATGTAAAAAAATAATTATTTGATAAAGTAATTATATTTAAATATACATAAACGAAAAGTTAATATAGTCAGAAAACTTTTAACTTTTTAAGATCATTACTTTAGGAAATAAAAAAAAATAATTCTCTTTTATCTTAAATGAGTTTACACTTGTGGAAAAATCATCTAGCTTTTTCAAATGAATAAACCCTTGGTCCTCAACATATTATGAATTATAAAGTCAATTTACATTGTTGTCAATGTAAAAGAAATATTTTTTTCTGTGGTCAGTTTTCAAAAATAAACAAGAAGTTAATATTTTTTATAACCGTTTTGCTTCTACATAATATGTGCTTGCAATATTTTTAGTTTTAGAACAATGTTGGAGGCTACTTGGCTTAAGTAATTTTAATTGCTATGATTTGGGCAATTATTATTTTGAAAAGAAAAAACAATATTGCCTACATAATATCATTCATTATCAATCTGTTTGCATGCTTCCAAGGTTTCAGCTTTCAGAAAGGTGCAGTGTTTTTCTGAACATAATCGATTGCGAGCATATAGAATTAAAGTTTTGCAAAGTCTCCACTTTGGCTACAGATTACATTGTACCATTTAATCAGTGCTCTGCTGTTATTCATCATTACTGACTTCTTGAATCATAAAAAGAAGAACATATTTTTAAGAGAAAATAATACAGTACCCATGTGAGTATTCGTAGGAACATCAATAATTATTATCTTCTTTCAACTTCTCCAGGAATAGTGCAGTTTGATTTTCATACTTTGTGAGATCAACTAACGTTCAAATTATCTATTTTATCAAATAAGATAATATTCAATTCCATCCAATGAACTAATTTACTAGATTTGCATAATAATTATTATGACATGTTACATGAATTGCTGCTCATTTTTTGTTTTGAATGGTTGTTACCGAATCCACCACAGCATTGATTCTCTGTATCCTTACTGGGTCTGTTAGCGGCTTTATTTTTTCCCGACATCCCTTTGGATCCATTTTTGCAGGATGCTGATGAAGGACATTTTGAGCCACCTTTCGATGTTGTACGTGAAACTAAATTTGAATCGGATTGGGATGAAGATGGATGAACCAACATTGCTAAAGCACTTATTGGGCACATCCCTGCTGGAAAATCGGAATCTGTAAAAGTAAAGTAGTAGCTGTAAATTTGATTATATTCATAAAATACATGAATTCAATCAATCATTCATCTTAACACTTTGTTTAATGACCTCTTAATTACTTTGGTAACTAACATATTATTTTGCATTTGGTGGCCAATTAGGAAAAGTACATATTTGTGCTATGAGGAAAAAAATAATTTTGAATATTCAACTAAATTTGAATGCATTTATTTCATAACAGTTATTATTATTTTGATCTTTCAAAAATACATAACAAGTGTGTGATTGAATACACAAGTATTCAATATTGATTTAATCAAAATAAGTATTCCTGATTTAAGCATTTATCTTCATATTTATCTAGATGTCTTTATGGATAAATAATATTTACCAATGTCTGTAATTTCCATGGATGGTATTTTGAGTATCTCTGTTTTGTTTAACTTTTTATCAATAATTGCTGGTGCTGAATGTGATGGTGATATAGGTCGATCCTGAAATGAAAAATAAACACATGACATCTAAGTCATCCGTACACAGTTTACAGACACCTTTCTATTTTTAAATGACATATAAGTAATTCATCAATTTTATTTTTCAAAAAAACTTTTTCCTGTATAAACTGGAAGCATAATTTTTTTCCACATGTAACAATTATATTCCCCTGAAATAGTCAGCTGTATGAACTCTTTAATGGTCAATAAATTCTGAGTTTACAGTGATAGTGACATCTATTAATGGAAATTATTAGTTATTGATTAATGCTGGAAATAGTGTAACCATTTGATTTTTAACAGCTCTTACAATTCATACTTAACTTACATTTTCCATCAGTCCGTTTTCATCAAATGTAATCATCTGGTGGACATTATTACTTCTTGGTGGTGCAGTAGATAGTCTAAAGACATGAGCACCGGTTGTAGACATTTGTCGCTCGGGAGTAGTTTGACTATGGAGATCCAAGAATTCATCTGTCTCTGATACCAATGATCCAAATAGTTCTGCTGGTGAGTACGCATACATTGTGCCCATTGAATTTGATCTCGATTCTGAATAAATAACATATCATATACTTGGCATTATTCTAACTTTTATTTCTTGTGTTAAAATTATGTTCAGAAACTACAGGTGATCCCACACATAGTATTTTGATGCTAGACTCCTTCATGGGAAGTACTGACATTTTACTATCCTAGCAGTCTTAGCATTGATTTAAAATTTTAATATTACTTACAGCTTTATTACTTTTTATAACTCAAATACCGATCATCGAATATCAATCTACAATCCATGTCCAATTCGAATATAGAGTGGTATGATAGAAGCCAAGCTATTTAATTTATATATTTGGTTACCTCTACGAGTTGAACACTTGATAGGTGAGCTGGCAACACTTCGTCTTGCAACTTCTTGAAAAGTAACCGGTGAATAAACTCTCCTGTCCTCTGATGATACAGAACCTTCATGTTTTTGAGGATTAAGCATTGGCGGAGTATCAGTGGTTGCCCATGCCTCTTTGGCTGCTATCATTTTAGCTAATGGTGTCCTTGGAAGTCCCTTTTTTAGCCAGTATGTCTTCATGTTACCTACAAAAAATAAAAATCAAACATTTCTACTCTACTTCTTCAAAGAAGTGACAAGCAAATAACTAGTTCATCAGACTACCATAGAATAAAAGTTGCACTATTAAAATACATCCCTTCTACTAGAGCCAAAGATTTTGCTTGTTATTCCACTGGGTGAATACAAATTCAATCAGTGGAAATAAAATCAATTTTCCCTCAAAATTTCTACTGAATCTATTGAAAATATCAGGATTTATTTTTTATTTTGACATTTGGTGAACAAATTAAATGAAATAAATTTATGGCGAAAATATATGAATAAATGATGTGGAACGAGGGACAAATAATAAGCTTATGAATAAATAAAAAATTTGCTGTAAAAATGAAAATCAGATTCCCGCTTAGTGATTCTGCTCAATTTGATTCAATGAAATATTTATGAGTAGTAATCTTAGTAACTGGTACCTTTGCCTTTCACTAGTATTTCTCCCCTCTCTTCAACTTGATAAGTACTGGAGAGCAACTCTCTAGTGCATTGTGATATATGAATTTTCATTGCTTCTGATGTTGATTCCATTCTGGATGCTGTATTTACCGAGTCGCCAAACAAACAATATCTGTAAATAATGGTATATATTATCGTCAACACCAAATAATGTGAACTCATAAATGATATAAGTATGCTACATTAACCGTTATCCTACAGTGATTCTTTAGAGCTCTTCAATGCTTCTGTTGCAATGACATCTATAATTAGAACAATTATTGTAAACAAATATTCAAAAAATTAATCAACATATAGCACACTAAAATTTTTAGAACGTTTCAGTTTTAAGTATTGCTCAGCACATTCACTGCGGAATAATCTAGATGTGCACCATAATGCACTTAGATGCCGATCAATATGGTGAATCAGTAAGCTGAAGAAAGAATTAATACTCATAACTAAACCAATTACCTAAGATGTTTTCAAGATTTAAGTATTTTTGATTATATATTAGATTAGATTTTTTACGGTTCAGATTTTTCTCATTGATAGATGTTACTGTAACAAAAGATTGAAAATATTGCTCTCCCCTTAAATAATAAATATCACCAGTACCTTGGCATTTTTAGACCAACTATACCAGCAACTACTGCACCAGAATGAACTCCAACTCGTATTTGCAAATGGGATCCTATTACAAAAAAAATAATGATATACTTTAACAGCATTTCGTTTGGTGAACTAATATTTACTTTCTATTAAGTTAGTTATTGGCAAACTTTGGAGCAACATACATTGACAATTAGATAATGTGAAGTACCTGTTGATGGGTCTTTAAGATCCGTGATAGCTTCCACCATATCTAAAGCCATGTCACACACCTTTTCAGCATGGTTCACTTCTTTTTCTGGTGCCCCACTTACTACCATATATGCATCTCCGATGGTTTCAACCTAACATAAATTTTATTTTTGTTAATTTTATGTTGATAGTAGTGAAAAGTGTACTTGAAATTGGTGACACACATACCTTGTAGACTTTATTTCTTTCAGTCAAAGTATCGAATATCGAATACATTGCATTTAACATTGATACAACCTCCATAGGTGTAATTCTACTGCATATCTCTGTGAATGTGACAACGTCAGAAAATAGTATTGACACTCCATCAAACATCTACAAAAACAAAAATTAATCACATGTTAATAGGATTTTAAACAATCAATATGAGAAAATGACATCTTGATCGAAATTGTCGGGAGAGATTGTCACATAGTATTTATTATAATATTTTTGTTGATGAAAAAAACATTATGGCTTACTTCACATGTATCTATCGGGTTTTCTCCTGTTCTAAGCCTGTCAGCAACTTGTTTGGGTATCATCTGATATAGCAATTCATCTGTTCTTCTCATTTCTTCATCCAGTTTTCGCATGGACTCCTCAAGTTTCTTACTTTTCTGCTGTTCTTGATCTAGAGCCAACTTCAATTCCACAGACTGTTGTGTGCCAGCAAGCATTAGATCCCTAGAAATAAAATAAGACTTAACAACACCAAATATCATATTTTATAGTATTACATTCGATTCCATATATTATAATGACCGATTTCACTTATCGGTCAACAATTCGAAAATTGTTTTTCAACTTAATGCAGGTTATGAGCTACACCTAAAATGCTTACCTGCTGAAATCATGCATGGAGAGATCATTGATATAGAGTCCTGTTGTGATCAGGGAGGTGAGATCTGGCATTACGGGTGTCCCAAGGTACATCATCATTCGCCAATTGTCCATATAGATCATTTGACCTAGAACACATAATAGTGTGATGACTTATCATGGCACTAAACTTTCGTGGACCACAATTAGGGATTCTGTGTCGAGACAACTTTCATATCATAGAACTAGTCTTAATTTTGAAATCTGAGACTTCAAAGGATATTAACTTGACTTTTAAAACAATCGATTTATTAGAGAATCCTCAAAAGAATCCAATTCCAGAATGAACTATCACACATTTCATAAAACAATCATTAAGTCCTGTCCAAAGGTATGGTTTTATATAGTGTTTTCACCACTTCTCATTCTACCTATAAGTATCTTGAAAGTGTTAGAGAAGGCTTTTAGTTAACTTTTAGCCCTTTTCAAACCCATCCTTCAATCCTTATACTTTTTGAAAGAAATGATTGAGAGATTGACTAAAACCAGTTGTTATAAACACCAATGATCATGGCTTAAAGAGGAAAGAAAGAGATTTTTCTGTAAGTTAAACTTTTTTTCGCCAGAAAATGTGATCTTAAATTTGCATGTATGTAATTGGTAAGGAAAAATTATTTTTTCTTGAAATAAATAGATCCAGAGTATGAAATAGATGTAGCACAATTTCCAAAATATTGTTGAATTAATTGATTATTTGTCAATTATTTATGATAGCTTCATCATTTTGAAATAGGCGACAAAACAAAATATTAGAAAAAAAATGTTTTTTACAGTTGTATTTTTTTATTCTACGGTGATTATTTTCAGTGCAATACCAACAAGCTGAAGATATTATGAATGTTGCAAAAAAAGTAATTACACTACTTAATTATAAAAAAGGGATCATAAATTTGAGAATTTCTATCCAAAGGGGAATGGTAAATTTCCTGTGAAGATTTTATATACATACTATATGTACATATGTCTAACATCAACAAACTTGTGCTTTGTAACAGAGGTAAGCGTGAATGTGAGGGCATTTATAATGAAGTGTTTCTTATTTAGTTATCTGATCAGATATCTTTTATCTTAAAATAGAGTGAATTAATTTTGTATACAATATCTCATTAAAGGTTTCCAACTCAAATATATTTTCTGTAGGAACTTAAAAAAATCTATGCGCTACACTAATTTACACAGTATAAAATTATATTATTGTGATCAAATATTTTAACCTAACCTAAGTATATGTGTACAGCTATAAAATATTTTTGCTGGTATAATAAAACACTGGGCTGCCATCTATAGGCAGACTTTTTATTTACCTTTCAATCTAAGGCTGGGAATTTTTCTTCCTTCGGCTCCCTTACGGACCACTATTTCAGTTTCTGTAATACATTCACAGATGCAGACCATTTTTTTGTTACACTTTGTACATACTCTTTTGAATCAATATTATTTGTGTATAAAAAAAATATTGTTGTATATAAAAAATATTGTTGCAAATATGAAGTTGAAAGTTGTTGAAATATACACTGAATTTAATTTGAAGAAAAAAAAAGGCATCACTCTTGAATGCCACACTTCTATACAGCACAATGTTTGAGAAATGTTATCCTAAGTGATACCTTTATCTACTGAGATGTTTCCGTCATTCCAACGAGTTGATTCTAGCAATTTCACAAATATTCACATAAATTTGAATAACTTATCATTTACATAACTAGATGTCATTTTATTTTTTAAATAGCCATAATAACCTTTTAAACGCAGATTCTTCTCATTGGACCCATTCATCTCATCGCTGAGCGCAAGCTGGTTCTTATGCCTGTCATTAGGCCTATCAGCTAAAACAGTTTCCACTGTTACCAGCTCGAAAATATTATTTGTCCTGTTCAATATCTAAAAGGAAAAATACATAAATGAATTCAATATTTATTTTGATATAAAATATAAAAATCAACTAATCAATAATTAATTTTTTTACTCACCGTTTGAAATTTGAAAGCTATCAAAGGTCTCACGAGATCAAACCAATTCGTTATTTTCTTTCCCAACAAATCTGGTAAAATAACCATTAGGGAGTTTCCTATACTCCTCACAACCATGTCAGATCTGTAATGCAAAAGAAGTTTAATAGAAGCATGAAGAAACATTGGTCTGTTTATTATTAATAGGAAATATACAGTCTCACAAAATTATCTGCTCAGTGAACATAGATGAAACTTCAATACACTATAAATATAACGGCTTCATATCTGACATTATTTGAAATGTCATTCCAATCTCAGATTCAGTTAAATTACATATTAGTGTAATTGATAAAGTCTAGTGTATCAGAATGCTGAAAATGTCTGTTTAAATTTAAAAAAAGAAGAATGATACAATGAAAAACTACCGATACAATTTTAAAAAGTTTTATGCTTGTAGTTTCTTAAGTAAATATTCAAAAATATTGCATTAAGAATTGAGTTAAGTTCCAATTTATTGAATATTTTTTAAAATTGAATTACATTGTATATTTTAAGCAAAGAAAGGTACAAAAGCTTCTGGCCCAAATATATTAAAATTAGGTCATTTTGATGGACAAGAATTTAGATAATATTTCTTTTGCTAATAGAAAAGTTTATGAGCCATTTGAAGAAATGTTTGAAAAAGAAGGGTGACTATATTGGAAACTATTTCACTATCACCAAGAGATGGCAGTGTAGCATCATGAATAAAAATTATTAAAGAAAGACCATTTCACTTAATTATGTATCGATTCTTTGATCAAATTATTTTATAATGTGATTATAATTTCATTTTTGATTACCCAAATACAATGCAGAACGGAAATATCTCAAATAGAACAGAAGCGCTGATGGGAAGATGTTTCTCTTCTCTGGTCATTGACAGGGAAGCCAGGGTGAAGGCTTTGTTGTCAAAGGTCAGCTGGAAGGTAACGTGGACCGTATCGAACAGCAGTTCTTCTCGCACAAGCTCGATATGCATTTCTTTGTGATAAAAATGCCTCGCAACCTGTGAATTAATATTTTTTTGAATGTGAATACCATGGCTATTTCTGGCATATTATTTTTATAATCTGCTACAAACTATTTTTGAACTGATAAAAATATATTTTTCTTCTATTTTAATTAAGTAACCACACATAATTAAGTCTATATCATAAATCATAATATAAAAAATTAACAGAATGGCGAAACTTCGATTCAGAGTTTAAATATTTTTTTTTAAGGAAATTTTCTATTAGATCCATCAATATATTGGCAGATGATACGTAACATGAATTTTCTCAAGTTTGATAAAACTATACTCCTTTCGGTCCCTGTGGTCTAGTGGCAAGAGCTTTGTCCTAGCGATCTGGAGACCCGGGTTCAATTCCCGGCAAGGTCAGATTTTTTCAATTGAAAAAAAAAAAAGAGATCTTGGGCTGGGTGTATGTTATTTACCGTTGATTTTGTGCACAACTGATTTATTACTTATCATCGAGTTAATCTCGTATGACTTTCACAATTAAGAATATTTGGCGCATTGGCGTAAGCTGTAATGCCAATTATTTTTTTCTATTTAAAAAAAAATATAATTTAAAATTAATTCACTTTCTAATCTCATTCTTTTTGGCAACAATTGATTTGAGGGTTGATGGTCTACGACGTTTCAACATCTTGAATAATTTTATGTCTCCTGAGTCCCGAAATTTCTTCACATTACGCATTTTAGTTGTAAGTGAAGCTTCACGATGCGACCAGTCAGTAGTGAGGTCAGTGAGTGAGTCAGTCGCGGAAACATGCAGGCGTAATATCAAGAAGACGGATCTCGCAACCTCAGTTTTTGTACGAACAGGATAGCTATAGCGGCATACAATAGCAAATCATTTTTCTTTGAGGGTTCCAACCAAGTGTCAATATTTGTTATTCTTACCTCTCTGATCTGTCCCATTGTATAATACACGAATCCACGGCGTTTGCTTCGGTAATGAAGTGTGAGCCCTTGCCTGGATTCGTTTTCGCAGATAAAGCTCGGCGCCCTCATTCTCGGATAAGAAAACTTGAGGTATTCGTGAAGGTTGTCCAATCCGTTGAGGAAGTCTCTCATGTGACGGCCAAGGACGCTCAGCACTCTGTCGTATCCGTACTGGCTGACGAAGCCCACGAATTGAACCCCCATTGTGTCCATAAACTCGCGCTCACTGAGTCCCAGGACCTAGAATAAGAAATTATAGTTTTTGAGGAGAATATTATAAATATGAGTAGAATGCAAGAAGTAAAAACAAATGTATACACGGCACTGTTACAACGTTCCATAAATGAAAGAATTTACGTAAGTTTTTGTTTATTTTTATTACGAGCAGCTATCATATTTAAGTGTTTTAACCACATCTGAAAACGGCCACATTTTTTCAATTCTCCCATCATTGTTTTTTAAACCAAATGACAATTGAACCTACCTTATTATAAAGAAAGTATTGCAAATAAATTGCAGATTTATAATGTTGGTTTTAGGACGTCATATTTTCACCTCCTATAACCTTTCGTCACAAATCATCTTAATATTATACAAGACCCACCTCCTTTAAAGAGTGACGTCATTCGACCGACTTCTTAGATTTTACTTAAAATTATAAATTGTATGAACAAATAGACACAATGAAATCTATCAACTATTTTAAAACAATTAGTAAAGAGTCTCATACTGTTTAGTACGTTATTTCTACAAAGAACGTGAACAAACCTGTTGTGCTTTTTTGGCAAGTCGCGGTATCAGGTTCTCCGGATATACTTGGTGAACCGAAAACGAGGGCTGCTCAACGCCAGCTTGTCTGCGTATGTCCTCCCACATTTCCTCGCCGTACACCTGGCGAATGTACTCGGCCATGTTTTCCAATATTAGCCCGTACATGATGATGCTGCCCTGGAAGGGAAAGAAAATTTGTCTTGCTTAGAATATTTGAATTCAATGCAAATAAAATCCAAGAGTTGGCCTTTGCACATTTTATCGAAGTAATAAATAAATCTTCTTAATGGTTTAGTTTACATCTTATAATATTTTTCGCTAATATATAAAAACATACCTACAATAATATAAGTTTCAATGCGTACATATGCTATTTTTTTGAATTTATACATTTTTAAGGCGCTAAAGACTATTTGGCAAACTCCACAGGGTTGTATGAAAAATAAAGTCGAATCGAAGTCATGTTAATTATTTATGAAATAAATTTATTCCCTTTCCTATCGAGCACTGTTGTACGTGTAGCCAAGTCTGAAGGAATTTTTCTATGATACCTAAATTTAAATATAAAAAAAATGTGAACACAATGACTGAATCTAAATGATGTTAACATAGTTGAAAGTTGAAAATTTTCACGACACAGAAAAAGTGTCCTAGAAATGTATTATTATATGATTGTATAAAATGTATTCTTTTCTCTTGTCACGAATAACGTAGCTAACTCTGTATCTTTGTTATTCTTATCAGTTGGAAATGCTCGCGAATTACTTCAAATAATTTGTAGACAATACAAGCACCCATGCATTTGAACAGTATCGATAAATTGATTGAAATGCTGTTCGTACTGGGACTCGAACCGGTGAGACCCGTCACGGAAGCCAACGACAGTGACCACTGCACTACGGACCCGACTAGGCTGAGTATTATACTTTTCATGACCGAAGTACTGTCAAGCCTCATTGCATTGTAAATAATATATATGAATAGAGTTTTCAGACTATGGAAATTATATATAAGGTAAATGTACTAGTAGTTGACCATGTACCAGTAGTTGACCGTTTGAGGATAAAATTGCCCAAAATAAGAAATGCAGATGCGGGATTGCTCTAAATTGTAAAGTTCAGACAAGTTAAGGCATCTGTGGTCGGAATGAGCCACTAACACATCACCATATAGCCCTAATGGAGTGCCAGGGTGGCCATTTGAAAATAACACCTTGTGAGGAAAGTGTGTTACTTCAAATTTCGGAGGTAATCAATCTAGAAACGGTGTGTACCTTGTTCCTGAACTACCCATTGCTACTTGATTCAACCAAGAGTGGTGTGACAGAAAAACAAGAGTGGTGTGACAAAAGGTTGCCTTGAGGCAACTCTGGCAGAAAGTTCACTATAAAGCCCCCTGATTAGACATGGTCAACTACTGGATTTTTCAATATATGAGATGGTCAACTACTGAAACAGGAACATGGCTTTAAATAATTTAACACAACTTTTTTTAAACAGGCCCTTAATTTTTGTTACATAATATTAATTAAGACATATGATCCAATATGAGTATACTGGATTTGCCATTATTTGGTACAATGCTAAGCCTTAATCGTTATTTCTGTTGAAATTTTCTCTTAAACCGTCAGCTACTGGTACATTTACCTTAATAAGTATAATACTAGGAATGTTGCAAGCGCACACCTCAGTATAAACGTACATTAAAATGAAAGTACTCCTACGTGGAAAAAATTTAAATAAATTTCCACTCCGTTTGGAAATACTGATAAAAGGCTTTCACCTGTCTATCATCTGTCAGCTTTGCAAAGGACTTATATTTACATGAATTTTCCACCATACAACATATCGAATTTGTTGTTATATCTATACTCAAAGCACTTCCAATGGAATCCAATTCTTAAAGTTCTATGACGAATCAGACTGAAAGCATTATGAATAATAATATATTTCAATACGTTTAGTGAAAAATTATTATTAGCTATAAACCCATGAAATGTTTACTTAGCTAAACTATTATACTAGACAAATAACAAATATCTAGTTAGACTATTTACTAAATATTAAAATAACACGAAAAAAAGTTGACAATTTATCAGCAACTCGAAAGTCGAAATGAAATTATTTTCATCAATATTAAAAACTACAAACAAATCACAAGGGATCAATCAATCTAACATGAGTTTTGATATGTGCGAGTAATATTCAATTCGAAGAGAAATTCAATTATAATTATTCCGCAGATAAAATAAACAATTTCAAAATTTGTTATTTAAAAAAATGTCGTAGAATAATTATGTAATTCCCGTGAACTATACAGTTAACGCTTTCATCTCGATGCTGTTCCGCGATCAAGGGTTCTAAATTCGAATACCTTGATACACACGTGCGAAAACCAAAATGACATTGGTTTGTGTCGAAAAATTATGCTTTGTTTCATCTTTGTAAGATGTAAATATTGCCGTATGTTTCATTTGTATACGTTGTTTAATTTTTCAATTTATGAATTTGTATTCAAAGCGTTGGATGTCTGCGATATGTCCATCTCTATCTACCCTACCCGATCCATAAATCAAGACGTAGAAATTGCAATTACCTAAATAGTAGTCCACTATAAACATCTTCCTTCTCCAAAAAGCATGCCAGTAAATAACATTAAGATGACAAAGGCATATATCTGATTTAAATTTAAATATCAGCTGATTGATTAAATTCTTTAAAACCAGGCCATTCGTTTCTTTGTAGTTATTTTATATTTGTTGAAACCGCGTTAAGATAAACCTTATAAAAATGATTGACAGAGGAGAAGATAAAAATTCCAAACTTTTTGTTTAAATATGGCAGGAAAACTCAAACGTGGTCAAATTCATCAATCATGGGACTCAAGTTGACAATTTCGTAAGTGTATATTGATTTTTAAAGGGGTGAATCGAATTCATTCCAACTATTTCATAAAATTTTAGGCACAACGAAGATTAATATATTAATTTACTCTCCAAACACTACGCTAACGAATTGTTGTAATTAAATTACTGAAAAGACGGTTGCCATGCTCTAGGCTAGTGGTTCTCATGTGCGGCCATTTTGCTGCGGCCACCAATAGCTTCATAGTTAATATTGATATTTAATAAAAGCGAGTTTTTACAAGTTAATTTGTCAACAAAGACACTGAAAATTAAATATTTTGTATGCATTGCACTGTGCATCAAGAATTGCTAGTACGCAATAACTCAACACATACATATTTAAGTCTTTTTGGCAAATAAGACTCATCCCAAAAATTTGGTGCGGCCACCAGACATTTCCGTAGGACCGCTGATATTCCTAATGCGGCCACATCCAAATTTTACGTGAGAACCACTGCTCTAGGCACAGTTTCAGTGATTGGTTTTATATTATATAAATAATAAACTATTTACCACTACAATGCAAATAAAATACAAGTATACCAAAAGACATACATGAAGAAGCGGTGTTATAACTATACAATCCACATACGTTTGATTGCAATTAAGTTAAAGTTAATTATATTGGTGTAAAAAATCATTTTTTAACAAGTTTATGTCTTTGAAGATTTTCCAATATGTATTCAGTATAATATAGAATTAAAAATCACCAAACCTACTCAAGGTCTTATGTTGTTATACTAGTAAATCTAATGATACTAAGTTATTTTTGATTCTATATTAAAAAGAAAGTGCACACAGTTACCGACAAATTCATTGCAAGGGCGTATTCAGTGTTTTGTTTGTCTCACAAGTTGAGTGAAATCGGTTCTGATCAAAATGAAAGTGAACCGATAACTTGATATACATTGTGTTTTATTTTATAAATATAATTTCGGTCCACCGAGTACTGTTGATTTGACTCAATTCCAGAAAAACCGACGCGATACAACGTCACATAAGACCCTTGGTCCCTCGAAGCCTAGTTATGCTATTGTGTGCAATAGTGAATAGTAGCTTGCAACAAATACTATTGGAGATACAATGAATCGCATAAAATACCACGTGCTGTTTCAAACTAACAAGTGTTACCTAACTCAGGGAGAGATTTATTAACACTACACCACGGCATCGCATATATCACTGAGTCATCATCGCTCATCTCACTCATCAGTCGCATGTCATCACTCATCAGACATCGGCCATCACTCATAACATTCATTATTCACCAGTCATAGCCTATCGCCGTAGAAATGTATCGCATGGCGGGAATTCAATTGTTATAATTTTAAAAGCGGAACACTTCTACATCGTAGCTTATTCCGTGGGGATAGCATTTTTTTTCCACGCGGAAAACATGAATATCGATCAATGTGTATTTTTATTCGACGAATTCAGTCCGCTTTGCCAAATCTTGCAATACAGTTTAATTATGGACGTTATACGCTATCAGTGTTACACGTACTAACTATTTTATATGATAATTTTTGTGTATGGTAAATTAAAAAAAAAACCTGTTCCTATTGCTCTCGAGTTTTCATTTTACTTCGCTTCGCGGTCGAGGAAATAGCTGTTTCAACCTTTTTTGCCACTCTGTAGACTTGTACCTAAAAAGTCATGTCTGTGAGGATTTATCTAAGAAACGAGACGGAAAAAGAGCGATGAGTCCGCTATGAATCTTATCCTTTCTTTTAATAATCACCATTTAAGACAGACCATTTTTTTTATACAAGAACTGTTTGTTACTCAGATGCTCAACTTACCATTTTGGAAGAGCACAATTCGCAAAATTTATGGGTGTGCCAAAAGCTGCAAATTGAATCAATTGAATAATTGAGTAAACAGCGGAACCCCCAATTACATAACTCCGAATTACGCGCTGGCTTGATATTTTCGCCGCAAATCCCCCAATTGAACGGTTGCATTTATAAGGCAATTAGTAACTAAATATTTCGTCCATATTTGTTTTTGCAAAACCAAGGGAAGTCTTAGTTTTGCATTTTTCGCGGAACAAAACAAAATCCCCAATTATGTATGACATTCACTCCCTTTATTACACTACTCCAAATTACACGGTCCCTACTTTAGTGTAAATGGGGGTTTTACTGTACAAGTTTTGTACACTTACAGTTTGTATTGTATACCATTACGATATTAAATTAGTATATTACTAGTTTTTTTTAAACCATGTCGGCTCAAAATGTGCTCAGAAGTTTTCCATGAGCTCTCATATTGCTCAGCTTTTTTTTAACAGGTTAGGGATACAACTGACGGGACTTATGTTTAGGTGATATCCTTCGCCATGTCTTAGGATTCCATCTAGAGGTCTGCACGGGCCGAAATTTTAAAATTTCACCCGACCCGAACCCGAAGACCTGGGACCCGGCCCGGCCCTGGCCCGAGGCTCATTACAAAAAATCTTACCCGAACCCGACCCGAGCTCGACATTTTTCAACCTTGCCCGAATAAAATCCGATTTTTTTTTTTAAATTAAAAATTGAAATTATCTATGTGTGCAGTTGTGCGAAAAACATTTCTTCCTAATAAGAATTAGTTTTTGTTTGTTTTACATGAATGACGATTCAAGTGAGAAGTTCCTGTTTTTGAACTAGAAAAGCTGAAAATGCATTTAAATTTTATACACTCAACGTATTCAACTTTTTTGTTTGTAGCCACCTCTATGATTTCCACACTTCACTTTTCCCATGGGTTTTTACTGAAGAAATATATTCTCCATTCTTCAGTTTTGTCTTAATATTTTCGAAGCCCATTTCTTGCCAGTAAATTTAAAAAATATCAATCTAACAAATAGAATTGCGACCGATCGAAATAACCATATATGTAATACTGAAGTCAGGATCATATTATGAAATTCAGTATGCGTATTGTAAAAACTCCTATTAAGCAGACATCATTAAAAAATACTAAAATAATGGCGTCAGAAGTCATTAAATATAGAACAATGCATCTTCTCTGCATAGATTTACGATAATGGTGAGCTCATTCGGAAAAAACCCGATTTTTGTTATATTTTGTTGTATGCTTGCGTCCGAGCCCGGCCCGGGCCCGAATCCAAGCCTTCGTTACCCAGCCCGCGTGCCAAACCCGAGCCCGTGCAGACCTCTAATTCCATCTTAGGATTGAATGGTTGTGGGAGAGTATTGTAGAATGTAGACAACAGAGACATCCATGTCTTCGAACCTAAATCAATAATTTGATTGAATAATGAATGTGTTAGCTTCTCAAAACACTGATCACTTCATTAACAAGTAATTCAAGACTGGACGATGATAAACATAATTATATTTAACAGCCCAATACGACAGTACATAAAAAGCAACGACTAATTATTCATTAAGTTTGACCTTCCAGCTATGAAATATTTCAGTGTCATATTTCAGCATTTTGATTATATTATATTTCTTTTAAGTATCACAATAATTAAACAGCATTGCAAACAATATAAATTACAGCTATCCAAATTAATATAACATCACTAATTATAAATTAAATAGCCCAGGCGTCCTTAAAAGGACGGCTCTGATGACCAACTTCTGAAATAGATAAACAATGCAATTTGTTTCCTTTGTCACGCAGCGTGTTGGTCTATTTTTAGATGCAAGCTTAATTTGCGTGACGTGCTGTTTGACATATTATATGCACTATTGAAGCATTTATTACAGCCAATTCACAAGTTATTGACAACACTGCCACCGCCATAGGTTATTTGATAACGCTCTTCGCTTACTTAATGGATCAATAACTTTGGAAATTTGCACACTTTAGACTTACTTAACTTGCAAAATACGTATCCACGCTTCAGAAAACTATTTGGTAGAGTTTTAACTTGACCTGCTAATGGAGGTATCTAAACATCTTTTATCTACGATAACTGCTTGTTACTCAATCGCTCAATCTCTTTAGTTTTAATGAGAGTAAGAAACAAAAGGACAAGACCCCGGCCCGCTTATAGGATCGCGTGAGCGAAATGGATTTTTTAGGCACCAAAAACACCCACTCCTTCGAACAAAATCGATAAATTGAATGAAAAAATGCTACTTGTATTGTATCGAATCTGTGAAGACTGTCAAGGAAGCCACTTAGACCACTGCACCGTGAACCAGAGAAATATTAAGTTAACGAAATTGATATACCTATCAAATACATCTGTTAAAATTTAATTGAATATAATTTTAAATTGATAAATTAAGTTAAGCTTTGCTGTATAAAATACCATAGAATGTATCAATTAGAGTCGATTCCATAAATTTTCACTTCCCTCTTCAATATTTTCCTGGTTCGCAGAAAATTGGAAATAGAAAATTCATATTGGAGCGCAAAGTTTAATCATGATTGAAATATTGGCTGTCGTAGAAGTATGAAAAATGTTCCACGTCGCTAAAAGCTAAATTAAAAGTTCATAATAAGCCCGCGATAAATTTTGGTCGTAGTACACAAACTTCGTTCGGGTTTTCATCGATAAATTGGCCGTGGAAAATATTATGCGCATTCATTGTTGTCTTTAGTATTTGAATACTTTATATTAAGTACTATGTTGTATGAACAAATGAAGTCAGAAACGGAGATGGTTAAGAACCGATAATTATCGATAAAAGACATGAAGAAAGGAATTACATATCGTCGGCTTAATTCGAACATCGTCTAAATATTTTTTTTCAGAATTTCATGTTTTGATGATTTCTGTTTACAAATACAGCGAATGGAATGGAATATGCAAATGGAAAGGGGTCAAGATTCAATTGACAAGGGACAATTTCACGTATCGCAGCAGCGCCTTGCTTCAGTTTTAACTGCCTCCTGAACACTTAAAACGGTACAACACGGTAAACTGACTGACGATGTTAGAATTAATTCAACGATATTTTATAGCCATGTTCGCTCTCAATAAGCAACACACGGAATCCTAATGAATTCAATCTAAGCAGAGCGTGTTCTACAAGAATCGATTGTTAGTCAGTGGCTCAACCTCTCTTGTTCGAGAAAGGTAACGATACAAGGATGAGGCAAAATTTCCGACTCCGAGTACGACTCCGGCCAAAACGCCGCGCCGACTACGACTCCGGCCAAAAAGCCCCGACTCCACGACTCCAAAGCCCTGATCGTAGTTTTCAAAATTTCTTACAAATGTTAGTTAAATAAGAGTATTTCGAAATTTTTTAAAAAGTTGGCTGATAGTTCTTTATGTTTATATTAAGAAAAAAAACTATTGATGAAATACTCGGAAGTGATTTATCCTGTATATTTTAACACGCGTTAAATAAAATAATTTAAAAGTTATTTCATTTTACTGAATGTTTCTTTTACTGAATCTGAATGAACCATGTTTTCTAACATATAACGGGGCCCACTTACCATCAGGTAACTTGGCAAGTATGGCCAATCCACCACTGATTTAAACCATTATCTACATTATTCTATGAGTATTGTATTTATTTATATTTTAATATTCAAAATATAAAATAATTTGGCAAAATATCAACGTGGCCACACCACTGGCAAATCAAGTATCTATTCTGTTCAATATTAGCCAAAGTAATTACATTGGAGTCTGAAAGGGCTTCCCGGTTACCACGAATATGTCCGACGACAGCCTGTGACATTGACAAACAATGCTACATAGTTACAATACACATGATATAGGGCATTCGGATCAAATTAAATAAAGCGATGAAGAAAACTCATCAACACACAATTTTTAAATTTTTGTTTTCTCTATATGTTCATTATTTTTTTTATTTATCAAAGTGACTTTCACGTAAAAACGCTTGCGTGGACACAAAAGGAATATGATAATATCAATATGTATGTAATTTTATATTTCATTCACATGTTCCCTGGTTGTGAAAGGAAAATTTTAATTTGTCAATTTTGATCTAACTAGAGGTCGAACATGAGACCATTTGTCATTTTTATGGTGTGAACTGTCACTTCTTGGCAAAAAAGATTTATTTCAATAAAATTAAACACATTTTTTCGAATCACTATCACATACAATTTTATAAAGATCAGCGCCGGTTTCGCCCATTGCGAGCATTATTAGGATGTTGGATTTCTTTACTCCTGTAATTTTATACAGTTACTATGTATTTCGTTGTAGCATTTAAAGTGTGTGGACATTTTTTATATCAAGGGTAAGTTTTTATACTTAAACATATGTAAAGCATTATTTAATATAATTTAGGATAGATGATGAAATTGTAAAATAAAGAATTTGCGCAACAAATGAAATGCTCCGTTAAACATTCAAAATGCAATAAAAGCTTTAAATATGTATGATGAAAATATAAAATATCAATTTGGAAATTAAAAAAAAGATTTTTAAGAAAATTAAGCCTATGTTCAAATATTTATTATATAATTTCGAAAGTCGATAGCCAAGTTTCGTTGTAAGATATAGTTTGTTCTAAATTTCAGTGTGGGAAATATATCGTCGTGCCTATATATAAGTCGGGGTAGCTTTTAAAATTTAATAAAGCGGAATTATAATATTTATTCTTCAGTTCTAAATTCAATTTATAGCTTACATTATAATAATTCACACAGCATTGTAAGCAAGCTGACACATGCGAGACCATTTTAATTCTGCCGAGATAATTAAGAAACAATAATAATTAAATAAATACACAAGAGCGTTTTATGTACGGATGAAATAAATGGAAATTTAATTTAACTAAGCCCAACCATGTTGTTTTATTAATTTTACGTATTGATCTGTCATTATTTGATTTAAATAAAAAGAACAAATTGAATAGAAATACTTCCACATATATTCAAATAAAGATTAGGACTAATTACGCTCATCGCGAAAATTTTCAACTGATATTATTAACCATTTATTTTAATAAGCACTTGTAATAATTTAATCCGTGTTTGTTAAACATCAAAATATTTTGCCTCAATAGGTGTAGAAGATTTTGTCTCAATAAGTATTCAACCGGTCTAGCTTATCGCAAGTATTGTCAACTGATCTAGCTATGAGGTAAACCGGTGCTGATCTTTATCAGAATATACGTACAGTGTTACGATATATTGTGTTTTATTTATTTAAATAATCGCTTTCTACGAAGAAGTTTCAGTCAACACGTTAAAAGTGATTATTAAATTGATCAACACAAAGTGCTTTACGATTGAATAATAAGCTACACATGATATGTATTGTTATACAATTAATTTTGTTTGTAATCTTTTAAGTTAATAAGAAGCCCAAATAGCCCGCACGATTTTAGTTACTGAATTATAAAAAAATAACAAGAAAACGGTTTTCTTATGTTTATTTTCAATAACTTGAATGTTCATAGTCTGCTTCCAATTTTTCACGTGTGTTTTTCTCTCGGAATTGATACTGAAATTTCTAATATTGCTGGGAAAATTCTCCTTTTTTTATTTCATTGTAATTTTCTACCCTAGTTTTTACATTTAGAAACGCGTTGTTATAGTCATTACATGCTCTTCCGAGCGTTTATTACGAGCAACCACCTGGGCGTGTTGTCGAAATGATCAGAATTTCCTTTAAAAAAGGAAAGAAAAAACTCTTAAGTAAACCACATTTTTAGGAATTCAAATCACGGAGTTGTGTTTTAAAATAAGAATTTTTCAAAATACAGATAGAAAATAAGATGATGTAAATTAATTAAATATTGAAATTGAAAAGACTGAAAACGTTTTCTGGAATCATTATACAAAAAATGTAATTTATTTTGCTTTTAATTTATAAAATAAAAAGTAGTAAAAAATGGAGTAGAGGGCAATATTTTTATGAACATAATTCCTATACAACAGGGGTGGGCAAAGATTCGATCGCGTAACGATTCCTAGTCAATCGCCTATCTGATCTGTACAAATCTCTGGTGCTCGTCCCAAGAAGCGTGCGAGACAAATCGTGTGACAGGGACAGCGCGCTAAAATCTCGATGTTAGACGATTATCGACGAAAATCTCTTTCTAAAACCCGGGTCAAACAAAGGTTGGCAATTAGATTAATATAGGCTTTAAATTACTACTTTTAATGTTGGTCGATCGCCGGCAATAATTTCAAACAAAAGTCGATCGCGGGCCAAAAAGTCTGGCCACCCCTGCTATACAACATTTAAACAAAATTGCCTGTAAGATTATCCCATAAGTTCTGTTTTTCTGATTAGATCTTCATCGTTTCATAAATACATAGTCCTTTAAAACTATATAAAGCATAGTTCTGACGATGAGCTGACGCTTATATTTTTATGACTATTTTCTGTACGAAATAATAACTGTGAACTAAATATTTTATTCAATTGATTTTTCATGCCACATTGAATTGAGTAGTAATTGTCATTTTATTTTCAAATAAATTAATACCTTCAAATGGAATAATTAAAAATGTGATCATATTTTTGAAGATGTTTATTTGTTTGATTGCCTCCAATACATAACGATAATACAAAAGAGTGAGGGTAATATAAAATATTTTTTGAATTTCGATCTGGATAAATGTTATCGTTTTTCGTTTACAATATAACCACCGATGTTATCTTTCGACAATCGACGAATGACCAAATTCTCTCGAGAATTCTATCTGTAGACATGAAATAAAACCATTAATAGCTTGTATAATTCGTACCGCATGTATATGTGAAAGCTTTAAAATAATATAGGAAAGTATTATACTTTTAATTAAAGCAAGCTCGCGAATGGGTCGGTTGTTTGGGTTTCAAAAGATTATAAAATAGACCATTATCGTGAGTTTTTGAGATTTACCTTTTTGAGAGTACATGGATATTATCCGAGGCTTTATCCAACATTGCTAAGACATGCTCACGCTTAATTATTGCAAAGCCCTAAGAGAAATATATTTGGCTACCTATTCCGAGTATTTTAATGAGAATGTTTAACTTTTAATTACATATGACTATTTCAGGAATCGTGGACATGACTTGCTTCTTCTCCCATCTTGCCAATGGCGATTCCACCGGACAGATTAAAAAAAATATTTAACGATATTTCTTTGGATATTCAATGTGACCATTAATGGATTTATACGTCTAGTACAGCGGTTCTCATGTGCGGCCACCAGAAGATTTTGCTGCGGCCACCAACAGCTTGATAGTAAATATTGATATTTAATAAAAATGTTGTTTTCCAAGTTAATTTATCAACAAAGACACTGAAAATTTAATATTTGTATGCATTTCACTGTGTATCAAGCATTGTTAGTTTGCAAAAGCTCAAACACATACTTGCTTAGGTATATTTGACAAAAAAGACTCAACACAAAGATTTTGTGCGGCCACCAGAAATTTTCGTAGGACCGCTGATGTTCCTAATGCGGCTACAGCCAAATTTTACGTGAGAACCACTGGTTAATAGTATACTTTTTTTTTAACAGAATCTTGATAGATTTTTTATTATTCCTTAATATATTATATTATATATATATATATAAAGGAATGTGAAATCAAAAATATTTTGTCGCTTATTTTCCCCTGTCAATTCATGTCAAAAATTTTAAACGATTATATTAATAATTAAATGCCTTGCGTAATCATAATATAATCTGATAAAGTCATTTTTCAGGTTTGGGTTTATTTTAACTGAACAAAACACACCTGTATAGCAAAAGTATTTTTTTTTAATCTACAATTAAATTATTCAATTAAACTCTACTTTGAACCTTTTTATTTGACTCACGTTTTTAAAATATGTCAAATCTTATCTGTGATACGTTTATGCAAAATAAAATTTGCTTATTTTTTCCATTCAGTATTTTTATATTATAAATGCCGTAGGAATTATTTTTAGTACGAAAATATTATATTTTTTTTGTTATAATACATTGATACTTATTATTTTTATAAACTATTCCTGAATTCAGTGGATACAATATATATCCACCGAATTAGTATATATATTAATATATTTGCTAACAGCAGGAAATAAATATGGTCATAACAATCAAAATGATTGCCAATTATCCTTTAAACCAGTTAAATTACTTCGTAGCTATTATTTAGCACTCTACCTAAAGAATGAAGTCATTCAATAATAACAAGTAATAAATTATTATAGACAGACAATTAAAACTCAAAACAATTAATTCAAGTCATGTTCTACGTCAATGTGAACATTTCTGGTAAAGTAAAATGGCGGCGAATTCTAAATGGCTACCCAATTATGGCGGGTAAATGAATTAAAATTAATGCAAGCGTTTCTTATGACTACAGTTGCCTTCACAATATCACCTGGTATTATATTGAATGAAATTCATTTATCCATTGTCATGCAAGTAATACAAATGTCTAAGAATATAATATATTTATGAAAGTAATAATAGGTATTTGAAACATCTTGTTGCTATTTTGTTGTAAACTTGTTTTCAAAAACTTATATAAGACTCCGAGTATAATTTTATTAAACGATTTGTTTATTTGTTTTACAACTTATTGTTTTTATTTTTTTAATAACATACTTTCTACAATCGTGCGTTACAAGCTAGCTATTGGTGAAATAACAATCCAGAAAGGTTCGTTATAGTAAATTTTGTCGTATCGATTCAACTCGGGTTAGATTGGCTCTTTATAAATCAGTGTTTCTATTCAAAGCTTCGCAAAATAAATATTAACTAGTGCCGATAATATAAATGATTCTAGTATGATAATATTTGAGCTGTGTTAAAGAGACTTACGACACAAAAAAAAAAAATTATCGAACGCGAGGAACAAATTTGATACGATAGCCGAAACATAGAATGACGACGTTAAAACTAAAAACAGCTGATTTAAGCATTATATTTTTTAATTTCCGATGTAAATTACGGTAAAATGATGTGTAAAATGGAGGTTTAAGCAAACTAAAATGTTACGCAAACCACGATGAAATATTAATATCGGGATCGCACTTTTTTTTAATTTTTCTGTAAAACTGAAATGCTATGAAAAGTATATTTTATTACTCTCCACCATTCCTATTTAATAAAAATAATAACACATTTTCAATACTTATTCCAAATTAAATTAATTGGATCAGGGGCGATTTCGCTCATGGTGAGTATTATATACTGATGAAGCATTATCAATGCTCGCCACGAGCGAAACCAGTCCTAATCCAATAAATTTTATGTGAAATAAGTACTTAAAATGTGTTATTATGTTAATTATATTCCATTCCACAATTCTTGGTGACAGTGGACAGATAAAAAGTGCAAAAAAAAATTCACTTTAAATCTTAAATTCCATATGCTTGCCGTTAAAGAGAACAAAGCTTAGAAAACATACATAGTTTGCTGAGTTCTAAATAATATATTCCATTTTCGTGATTTAAAATACCCTTTTTCGTACACATAAAAAATTCTAGCCCTAACAAAATATGCGAGGTAAACGTGTGTCCGTCGATATTCATTTATATTCTTAGCTGAAAAGTTTATTACAAAAGGATGAAAATATATTTTCCCTATTATTCTTTGCACCACAAGCTAGGGCGAATTACTGACAGGTAAAAAGTAAAGCATCTGTGTTTATTTTAATTAGTAGGTAGAAATATTTCCGAACTAAAGCAACAGAACGTCTAATCGGTTAATAAGGTTTCCCCGATTGACGTGATTGATCGATTCAATAATTGACGGTGGTGGAAAAAAAGTTTTTTACGAATTTATTTTGAATTCCCTCAAATCCGCCGGGTGACCAGTGATCACATTTTCACTAGTTAATTTTGAAATGGATTTATGAATTTGTATTCAAATAGATGCATATGGCCATCCCACGCATGCCATCCTAAAAAAAGCGTGCTTATTTATCTATTTACTTGTCCCATTCTATCCTAAGCGTACTACATTCTTCCTCTCCAAACAATAGGATCAAATTCGAGTAGAGATTTGATATAGTCACTCAAGATCAACTAAGGGTGAAAAAACATGAAAAATTGAATGCTCAAATACATCAAACAAACCTCAAAAAATAAATTGAAAAAATATAACCTTGGCAGTATTTAAACCGAAGAATTTTCCTGTTACAAGGAAGAAAAATGTTTTATCGATTTCAATCACTGAGAATACAAATTCAACGATAGCTGGGTCTAGTTTTTTTCACTTCATTCATTTTGTTTTTGTAATTCATTGATGAATATTCATGTTATTAAATTAATATAATACGTCCATTTGTGGTCTCCCTGTTGTACAACATATAAAAAACGGAGTATATAAAATGTAGTTTTTAAGGTGTTACCTGTAACTTTTTGATGGAAAGGCTTAATTTAAATAAATAAAATACATTATAACTAAGTAATATATCCACATGTATTCCAATCTTATACGATCTCAAATCTCTATTAGTTGACAATGCTCGCGACGAGCGAAACCGGTATTGATCTTTATCTGAATACAAATGGATATAGTACTACATAATGTGAATTATTTATTAAAAAAAAAGCATTTGTATATTTTGAAACCAATCATAGATTACACTTGAAAATAATAATAGCCATTTGAATGTATCGCGTTAATCGAGGGATGGGTATTTTGAATACTATTTAAATTTACATTTATCCCTTTTTTATTTCAATATCATAAAAAATAAAAACAACCGATGGGCGAAATAAATATATATATTTACGTTTGTGAGTTTCTACGAATGTTATCATAATGTAACATAAAGTAGCACGTATTGCTTCGATTCTCAAATTATCAATTACACACGCCATTGTTTTAGCCGAGAATGTAATCAAAAACATTCAGGTATACTATATATACGAAGTTAAGTGTACATGTATTCAATTTCAGGACTGCGGCAAGTAAGCCACGACACATGGTGTATATTCTTAGTCGAAATTTGTAGACGTCTGACAACATATAATAATCCAGAAAATATAATATATATGTACGTCGGGAAATGGTACAAAATGTCGTAGCAATGTAGAACTTTTTAATAATTGAGTTTTTCGAAATCTACAGTGACTTATTGATATCTCAGTGTGAATTTAATTGTTTGTAATACATAATTAAGTCACCGTCAACCACTGCTGAAATTAAAAGTATCACTGCTATGTTCAGATGTTCAATACATGTTCATAAAATATGTTTAAATTTCAATTTGGAATAATCGGTGAATTCACTAGTTGTATTTAAGTCTTCATCGTTCTCTATTGGCTAATAGGATTCTAAATATTTGAATACAGAATATTAAATGCTTTTTTATATTCGAATATATTCGCATAGCATAATGTACGAAGCTTGTTGGGTATATTTTTTTTTATTTTTCTGATGAAATATATTCAGTATGAAAACATACTTGTTCCCAATACGGTTCTTAGATATTATAGTATTTAATTAAACAAAAATCATAGATTATATCCGAGATACATTGCGATGTCAAATATCATTTTTTTGATGTGGTTTTTTGATATATAAGGTGAAAATATTTTTTTAATATTCAAATATACCAAAAAACAGTTAAATATACTCGATTACAATCCCAAGTGACTACCATACCCTAGGAATAGGGAATAGAGAGCGGTTAGCTAACAATCGGCCCATCTCTGTTCTTCCATTCATCCATATGATCCACATTGACGACGAGACGTTGTAATCTTCAGACGCAGAAAAAGTCTTCTGTTTTTTTGACGGCTATCACTTCATTTGACATTTGCTCTTTAATTGAATATCATCATCACTGTCATCAGCACAAACTATACATATTACAAAGAAACAAATCCGTTCAGTAAAAATTCAAAACAATATTGATTCGCTCAGTAACTATTTTTTCTAGATTTTTTTCCGGAAAAAAACATAGAAACATCTTGTGCATAGTTGTTTCGTTATATACCATATAAGAAGGCCTCTTTACAAAGATTAAAAATTATATGATTAAATCAAAACAGTTAGCTATACTTTTCAGACAGGGTAAAAACATTTTTCTATTTTGTCTCCTTTCAAAAAAAAAGCAAACATCCGTTTTGAGATACAAATTTGTAAATTCTCGTTGTGGATTATATTTAAACTATGAATTTAAACAGGGCATTTAAGTTTGTTTGCCTTTTAAACATTCACGAGACTTGTCAGCGCCATAATTATTTCGTGCGGAATATGAGCGGGAAAATTATCTCCAAATTTTGCTCCGTCGCAAACTCGGCATCCGTCGTTGGGAACTGTTATCAGGAATGATCGACGTTACCAAAAAACCTTCGCGTCGTTATTGCCAGAAGTTTCTTCTACCTGATATTTTTGTACGGGCAACATTACATTTAATGAGATGATCAGTGGAACAATGTTAAGGAAGAATGAAACTAAAATGCAAACTATTAACTTAATATTAAATTAAATTCTCTCATAAAAACGCTAACTATTTTTACAGTATTTTAGAGAATATACATCAATTTAAGAAGATGCTGACAAAATAATTTTTATTAGATCAACTTATTTACAGCCTCTTAAATATATACAAAAATAGTTTCCTTTTAGACACATATTATATTTTTAAAAAATATACGCAAAAAGAATTGACTACCCGGAATAATGTTGCATCAAAAAAAGTTATCAATATTTATATATTGATGGAACAATGTAAGGTTGGTTGTTATGCATCTCTAAATAAATAAAAAAACAGATATTTGTTATTACTACTTCAAATCAGTTGAAAATGTTCGCGAAAATCATAGCCGGTCCCGATCATAATACAACTGTGTGTGGAAGAAGTACACAAAAATGTTTTTTTTATATATAATACTAGTATTGCTACCCGGCTTCGCTCGGACTAAGCGACCAATAATTATTTAATGTTATATCATCCCCAAAGAATTACAGACCCACAGACAAACATACATACATACGCCGTTTTGGTATTTCTAGTATTGCTACCCGGCTTCGCTCAGACTAAGCGACCAATAATTTTTAATGTTATATCATTCCAAAAGAATTACAGACCCACATACATACATACATACGCCGTTTCGGTTTTATATATAAGATAATGCATTTCCACCTAGAAGTGACAGTTACAGACACCTTACAAGTGATTACAATGCATCATTTATGAGAAGTACTATGGCATGGATAATTATATTTATTTTATTTTAGCTGGTTTTATTTTTTCTACGCTTCTCAAAACGAGACTATTTAATGTTAAAAAAATTATTCCGTGAAATGGCTCTCGTGTTATTTGACTGATGCATTATTTTCTTGTATATAATATTATACAAATCTTCGCTATCATTTTTTTTATTATTTCGAACGTTATCTGAATAACAAGAAAATGTAAAAAACAATATTTCTGATTTAAGTAAAAAAAATGTTATTAGTGTCGTGCTGAAATTAAAAAAGATTGATTTTACCTTACGGAATGAAGCACCTAAGTGTTAAATTATAAGATGCGAACTGCGTCTGTTTTACATTATTTCTAACAAATGATGTACGTGCCACGCTACCATTTGTGCAGAACCCTGATGTTTCTTACAATCGCTTACAAACAACAGATAAAATAATAATTTATAGATGATTAAAAAAGACTAAATATATGTTTACTCAAAGAAAAATGACACCCCCTTATTTAATATTCAATGCTTTATTTATTATGTAATGAGATGGGGCATGTGAATTTATCGAGTCTTGCCATAGATTTCGAATGAAGTTTCCCGAAAAGAATTCTGGTCACGGATCGAGAGTTTTTTTTATACTTCAGCCCGGTATTTCTGCAATTTAAGGCATTTTTACGGTATATCAATCATAGACCACTGTAAGGAATAAATCATTTTGATTTTATTTCATATTATAATTTCCTTACTGCTTGTTTCTGATATAATACCGTTGCTTCACGTCACTTTTAAGAAGATAACTGTAATTTTTTTGTGAAAACTAACAAATCAAATAGAATTTTTTTAATATACTGTGCTTCAAAACACTCTACACATAACCCTCTATTCACTATACTGATATTATAACATATTTTTTTATTCTTTTTCACTGCACTTATATTATAACTTATTATCACTGTACTTATATTATAACCTTATGTTTTGTTTCTATGTAATAAGTATGTAATTTGAAAATAAATAGCGAAACATCTTTCGACGAAAAACATTCTTGTATGCATAAGCAAGGGAGACAAACTTAAAAATTATATATATATACATATAAAATAGGTTAATTACCGTGACTCAGTGGTAACGCTACAAGTTTATGTGAGTATTTGAGTATTTGTTCTGCGATCAAGGTGATGTAAAATCCTTTCATAACCTGCCCAATTCCAAAAATGGCGCACACAAATAGATTGAACTACAATAAGTTTTCCTTATTTTTATATATTTATGCTGGTTAATATTTTAATGATCCAGTAAGTCTCGCTTAAAACATTATGTTGAAAGCAGTGATGGCTGCTGACGGGGTGTTGGGGGGTGCAATAGAAGATTCAACCATTTTTGCAAGAGTTCTTTCCTATTCATTGGATTTTAAAACACTTCTTTAGCATGGACTTTCAATTCAGATGTTCGCAATACCAACTGTTTCTCTACCGTAGTACGGAAAAATAGTTGAATCTTCCTTTTGCACCCCCCAGCACCCCGTCACCAGCCGTCATTAGTTGAAAGTGTTCTGTTTATAAAAAAATAATGCATATAGCCAAAAATAATGTTAGCATTATATTTTTAAGAAGAAGATAAAATTGTTTATTTCTCTTAATTTTTTTTTCTTCTTCTTCCTCAAAAATGGTTTTGATGCGGTCGTAAGAATCAATTTTCAGAAAGCGGTGCGTATCCGATGTTAATAGTATATTAAAAATAAATGGTTCTTTTTAATGCGGAATTGTAATTTTATGCACCAAAAAGTTTTATTTTTAATGCGTTCAGCCTTTTAGGGTGAAAATCTAAGCCGGAAGCCGCTTTTACTAGCAGGATATTTTTGATTTTACAAACCATTTTATTATAACTGTAGGCGAATAATTTAAATGACTGAACTTGAGCTATAGATGGACACAGCTTATGTAAGATTTACCAACGATCAATAGAAGGTCTCTATTGACCCTAAGTAAATAATTAATGTAACTGCAACATAAATATACTCCTTGCCAACTGTAACAAATCTCATGCCAGATAATTATATATATCGTTAAAACCAAGTGACTTCAGGTTGCCAACGATTAATTCTTAAGTCACATGAGAGTGTAAATTTTATAGATATAATAATCTGAATTTTCGATATTGATGTTTACACTGACAGGAAAATTTTATAAAAATGTTACGTTACTATGTGCTTTTTAATAAAAATATTTAAACCGATTACAGTATTTTTTTATGCTAAAATAACCGCAGTGCAAACACTAAAATATAATCATAATATGGAAAAATTCAGAGCAGCATTCAGAGAAGTGGTAGAAATAAGGGTAAATACTGTAGTATAATAAAATGAATCGAATACATAATTGACGAATCTGGGGAAAAAACGTTATGTCATGAAAATAGAATATAGTTTAAAGAGCGCACTCCACTTTTTTATATAGCGATTACATATGATATACCTATATTATTAGGTGAAACTTCAACTTATGGTTATGTGAAAAACTAGAGTCACTAGACTTTTTGTGAAACGGGACGAATTGAAATTTTTAAAAACTTGACGGGCCGGATGACAATTAAATTCGTATTAGAATCCTATAAGAATATTATTTTATATGTTTATGATAGAAAATATTTATTATATTTTATGGGTTCACACGTTGTCGTATCTTATAGGTATTGATGATTTGAAATAAATAGTTGTGAATTCACAACCAATTATTTTTAAAAAATCGAGAATTTTTGGAGGGCCGGACGAGAATCTTTGGTGGGCCGTAATTTGGTGACCGTTGCTATAAACAATTGAAAGTCGGCACCAATCAAGATTTGAAAGCTCTATTTCTACCCAGTGAAAATCTTACCGTTTTTTAATCTCTTTTATCTTTTTAATTACAAATCTAATTTAAGTGGTATAACAATTTTAAAAGAAATGAAAAAAGAAGCGTCCTACTAACTGTTCTTTGTTTAGTTAGTTGTCCGAGTGTAACTGTTATTTTAATATCACGGACGTTAAAAACAGTCGCCGTTGGACGAAATTTCAGGAATTACTGTCGCTGGGAGGAGAGAGATTTTTTTTACTTTCCAAGGGAATCATTGAGAGCAAAGTGCTTGGCGGAAATTCTTTCAGGCCTCTGTTGGGGGCAAAAAAAAACAAAAGGGAATGCCAGAAAAAGAGGTAAAGCGGCGGCAAAGCCATTAACCCCGTGTCACTTGCAAGGAAATAACATAAAGTATGCTTAGAAGGGAATTACTCCTAAGACATATTCATTCGGACGAGTTGTGCCGTTTGCAATATGCCTACCTCTTCGTAAATCTGCTTGAATTATTCAATGAAATGGCATATTCACATTTATTTATATTTACATACATTCAGTGAAAATAAAGCGAGCTCTCGTCAGCATTTCCCTTTGACTTCTTCCATTGATTGTTTAATTTCTTAATGAATCATCATTTTTGTGAATCAATGAAATTCGTTTTCAATGGACACACCGAATTTTGAGAACTTATTGATTTTAGATCAAATAATGAACACACTATCTTTGTCCCTTTTTAACATATAAATTTCAACACGTCAATATGATTTAAAAAGAAATCAAAATCCTAATCATACCCTTAGTTGAGCAATCAATGAATGCTTTTTGACGTTGCCTTTCTAAGTCTAATCCCCGAATACACTTTTCTATAATAACTTGGATATCGATTAGTGGTTTTGATTCTTCTATGTAATGATTATACTACCTCTTAATAATAAAACAAGATAGGAAGAAAGAGAGGGATAGTCTTTCCATTTCCAAACTGATTTACTTTCAGGGAGATTGAGCGAGTGACGTCAACCAATTATCATTAAATGATCAATTATGAATTCACATGTTCCACATTGGTTGACTTGATAAAGAAAAATCAACAATAGAGAAGCTACAATTTTACTGGCAACATTTTTTTCGACTAGTCTTGAAGCACCATCTATTTTTTTTTGTTAAGAAGCTATTTCCCTTAAGTATTTGCCGAATCGATTTATAATTAAATGGGGATGTTTCATATCTTTGATTAGATCTCACTATCAGTTTATTTCATGTGTGATATGGTGAGCAATGTATAATCAAACTCTACGTGGCTTAACTCGAACCTTAATAACTATTAGGTTCTTATTATAATCACATAATTGCTTTGTTAATGAAACAGCTGACAGGGTTGCGTCTAAATGAACGTTATAGTGAATGGTTCATTGAGTACGTGCCACTTTGCGTGTATCACGGAAACCAGTCACCCAAAACTGTCGGCATAAGTAACATTGTTTATATACTATCTTTGATGTAACAATTGATTTATAATAAAAACTTTAGATGAAAATAGATAGATTTGTTATTCTGAATTTTAACGTTACTGTTTATTTATACATATACAAACAACCCTGCTATAGCAGACACTTCTATAGAGCTTTTTGCTATAGCGTATGCGGTGGTTTTTCTTACAAGGCACGTGTCACTTGCTGACAAACTTAACACTTATAATTTTATTTAAAATATAAAAAAAATGGAAAAATGTTTGATTTGCTTCAATTCACTGTATAGAAATGAAAAAACCAAACCCCAAATTTTCTATGGGTGCCTAAGTTTATATGGCGTTTATTTGTTATATCGTACTCCATATCCTCCCGCTATAGCAGGGCTGACTGTAATAATAATCGTACTACAAAGTAAAGGTTATGAAATTTTAACGTCGACACAGTTTTGAGAGAAAGATCTCAAGGGAAATATGTTTAAAAGTTAAAATAACTACTTTTAAGCGGTTTTAATAGCTTATTTAAAATTATTAGAACCATCGTTCAGTGAAGTATTATTTGAAATCTTAGTAAGATTGTGATGTGATGTTACCTGAATGATTATAACATTGGGACAAATTAAAATACAATTTTTATTTCAACCAAAAATATTTTGTATTTGAATGGTTGATATCAAAAAATGTTGAAAGCAATATTTGATACTAACTATGTCAGCAGCTCTGACCAAGCGGACCTATGTATCTATCAATATAAAAAATTCTGAATATTATGCACTCCAAATGCAGCTTATTTCAATATTTTTTTTTCACCGATATCTTATTGTTACTCAGTTGCTCTGTATCGAAAGAAATACGCCTTGAAGCTTATTACTCTCGAAATGTCCTATTTTTAAGAGAGAATTGAGACAAGCAAAAAATATATATACATTCGGGCATAGATCCATAAGTCGTACTGGTATTTGAGATCGTGAGCACTGTATCCAAAGCCTACGACGCTAACCACTTGTGCTCAGGCTTGGCATTAATCAAAGACTCTTTTACTAATCAAATCGTTCGATGCATTGTTTGCATGAAAGGACGGTAGCGTGACGGATTTAAATTAAGGTTTTCGTTATAACATCATAATGCGGAACTTTTCATTTGGCAATAGAAACCAATACCTAAAATGGAAAATGAGTTCACAAATGGTTCCATATCACTGTATCAAATTAAACTAGAAAGATAACATCAAGCATACTTCAAAACAAGTATTCGACGCTTTTTTAGAGTCTAGAAAATTTAATATTAAATGTTTCTTGAAAATATTACAAAATATAATCTACTTTAAATGGTTAATAAACACATTTTGAAAACCACTCCTATTAATTCTTCAGTCATCCAAATTTCTACTGAATTCAAATTTTCCACCAAAATATTTTTTGTTGAAACTTAATAAGATTTTTTTTTGTACAGAGAACGAAAAATCCGAGGTAATTTAATAATTAATTTAAGCAATAAAAGCTTCTCGTACGTTTAAATAACTCTAATGGTATTAAGGTACTCTTAAATAAATTACAACTCATAACTTAACACAAATTACACACTTTTATACAATCTTGTAACATATAAGCCACTTTTACTTGAATGGTTTAACATGAATATTCTAATTTATTTAAATCTATGCTATGAGGCTTTGATAAATATCGCTAATAAAATCTACGCTTCAAGTTGGTAAATTTTACAAAATTTTACAATGATGGAAAGTCATGTTAGATGATGTTTAAAACAATGATTTGTAAAACAGTATTTATAATTGTTACGGATTAAAAATAGTATGAGCATAAAATATTTTTTCATAGATTTTTTTTTAAATTTACTTCATAATGATATATCATTGAATGTATGATAAATTCATTTAATAGTTCATAGTTACGCTATCTATACTGATGGGTAAAATAATATTTTATTGATAGTGTAAATATACTTATAGATCTAGAGATCTCTGTATTATCATAAAATTACACTATAAGGTTTAATATGAACGCGATACTTAATAGCAAGAAGTTAGTAGCTACAAGCTACCCTCAATTTAGTAACCTCTTAGTAACCTTAATTTATGGTTGTTATTATTTAAAAAAAAAACTCAACAATACTTTCATGTCTTCATTGCAACTGGAAACATTTCATTAATTCATAGCGATAATATACTAGCTTACAAACAAATAAACTAAACAATAGGGAATTGTAAATAAAATCAAACGTAAGACACTTTGTGATATTGATATAATTATTTTTATTATCCTGCCATAGAGTTGAATCAAACAATGTAATAGTTATGCCATTTTAATTAAATTGCAACGAAACGCTTAAGTAACAAAGTTTCAGAATGAGGAACGAATCTTTATTATCAGGGATTTCAACGCTTTTTGACATACAACTGAATCGCGTGAATCCCCAAGAAAGTTTTTAATGCTATAATTAGATTCAACCAGTAGGAAAGTAATGCAAACGTATTCCAGTTGAAACATTTAATATAACGTTTTCTCTCTTTAATCGCTGTTTTTTCTACACAGACGAAATGTATTCTGCTTTTTCGACGAATGAATTGGAATCAAATCTGTCATGACGATAATTTAAATATATCGAGAAATGCAAAAACGTTGTCCAGACTTAGTATGGCAAGGTACATGGTAGAATTAGAATTAAGAGGAAAGCATTCTATCGTTTTGAATATTTGTCAGGAAAAGTCATGGCTAAAATAGCACGTAATCGGCAGGGAAACTTTTATTCCAGCAACGTAATTTCTCTGTATACTAATTTTAAGTATTTTCACTGTGACGTGCAAAAATTAAACGAGGTTGAGCTTCATCTACTGCGAAATTATAAATCAAAGATATAAGAATAATACTTGTACGGTCTCACGAATATTATTTTCCAGCAGAGCTTCTTTGTGAAATATGCCGCTAAGTCAACATTTTAGGAGAATTTTCCGATTTATTTTCAATGACTATTTCCACAGCCATGATTTACGTTCTTTTTAAACTGGGGCGTCAAAGATATATTAAAGAAAATTTAGCGCTGCAATTTAATGCCAAAACCAATAAACTGTGAAATCTGCGTCATTTGCTATGCGATGCCAAAGACTTTATTTTAATCTTGAATATCGTTAAATTAAACGTTTCGATTTAATGCTTTTTAAGCCCAAATGATCCCTTTAATATTTTGTTGCGCACAATATTTCGAGTACATTATTTACAACAAAGTCGGAAAATAAAATACATCCCAATTTAATCAATCAATAAAGGGTTATGACATAATAACCTTTTTGGCGAAGATAGGATTTAGGTCTACTACCTTTCATGAGTTTCATATAACAAAATTTTATCAGGAAAACGCCGAGCTCAGGCTTTGAGAAATTTGTTGATTTTTGAAGTATTTTGGCAAAACAGATGTTTTAAATTTACATAATATAGTACATGCAAATCTTTATGGATTATATTTTTGTGAAATTTTGTTAAACTGAAAATGTCTGAGCCAAAGGGTTTCATTTTTTATGAATTTATTAATTCATTCCCTCTCAGTTAAGCTACTTTATACGTGTAATAATATTAAAATTGTAAAACAAATTAGTGTTTTCTGACAACTGTGAGGTTTTTGTTTTTCAATCTTTTAAGAATCATTATTTAAACACTTGGAGTATTCACAGTTAGTTCACGCATTACAATTAATTGAATAAAAGTGAAAATTACACCATGTATTTATATGTTTCCGAGCATAATGAAATAATTTGATAAAAATATTAGATATAAATGACATTTCTGATTCATCCCTTTATTTAATTATTCTCTATTTGAACTACTTGGACTGTATTGAAATACAAACCAAACTAAAAAAATAATATGCACATACAATAAAATGGAAAATGATGTCACATCTTTTGCCTTTTTGAACCACATTCATTGGTATATATAATTTATATATGAACACATGATATAACGTAAATATATATGTGAAAAGAAACCCCCGGATACAAATAAACAGCATATTAAACCGTCTAGACATCGTGCTGATTCGCCAAATTTTCATATAAATAGTGTTTATAAACAGGTCGTATGTGAATATTTTGACGGTGAAAAATATCTTTAGGAATATATTATTTGAGATAAATGTATTAATAAAATAGCAATATAAAACAAATTGACCCAGTTTTATTCATCGAATTTTTTGCCAGAGCTTAAAATGATTATCAAAGCTACTCATCCAACGAAATCAAGCATGGTTTTTATTAGTATAATTCGAAATTTATACTGTAAGTGTATCAAGATGGCACGAAAGAAATCTAACCATTGATACCTGATCCCGAACTATTGATCTCATTGATACCAGAGAAAGAATAATAAAAACTATAGTTTTCTATCTAATACTTATAGCTATAAAAAATACTAGCAGTTGAGTCTCTATGTTAACAGTTTTCCTATAAAGGCAAAAACTTTTCTTTTTACATTTGCAATTTTTTTGTATATTTTTACTACGATTTGTACTTAGTATGGAAGCGTATTTGCTGATGCGCCAGAAATATTTTCACTCTTATGTACATTGCTAAAAAAGGCACAAAATATCAATTCGACTCCAGTTTCCAGGACCTCAAAATAAAATAATATTTTATATTGAAATTGACTTGAATTGAGCCCGAAACCTTATTCAGCTACAAAAAAATTCAAAGACAAAGACATATCGTTGGCTTAATTCTAACAGAAGACAGTTAAAACTGAATATTTATTTTAACATACAGAAAAAAAATCTTATAGAATCTCTTACAAAATCTCCTTGCCTACAAAAAAAAAATATATTCAGTTTTAATTGTCTCCTGAACCCTTAAACCCGGGTAAACTGGCTTAGATGATGTTAAAATTAAGCGGACGATATTTATTTCATAAGTAAAACCACACGTACGTTTGGAATCAGGTTTATTTGTAATCAAAAAAATATAGTTTGAGCTTTGTAAAATTGAGATTACTTTTAAACTAAAATACTACATACTAATAGTGCATATCAAATATTAATAATAAATTTTCTTACACGTGTGTCTTACGAAATATTTAAGTTCTTAGCAATGCATGCGAAAACACTTTAAAGCCGAATCAGGCCAAACTAAAAGTACCACACTTGTCATCGCGCGCTTTGAAGTTGGAATCTTGGATGATATTAATATTATTTGAACGTCGTTTCGTTAGAGAGGTGATCAATTAAATTATTTTCTCACTTCGTATTGCTTTGATTGGCACTAGATTGAAAATGAATGACGGTTTTGATTGAGGAATGAGGTTTCACTAATGCGATATCTTATCGTACCCAACGAAATTGACTTCTCAATTAACTCTCATTAATAAACTTCCAAATAAATTTTTCGAGTTCTATTTCGGCATAACGATCTATGTAACATTGATAATCCCGGATTCCATGATTTTCCTAAGAACTTTTAATCGTTTCATAACTAATAACTAACCAATATGACAAAGAAAATATACTCTGGAATAAATTCAGTTTGATGATAATAAGTCATATTTTTTGCCGTGTCCACTCCCAATGTAGTGCATATCGACATCTAATTGAGTACATTTCTAGAGACGTTTGTCTATAAAAACTTATTGTTACTCAGTTAGTAAAACCTCTCTTTTTCGAGAAATAGAAGGACTAGTTGTTAACTAATCACTCTTGCTAGATCCGGCTTTTTGGACTGGGTGGGTGTGGGAGGTTAATTTTGACAACACAGACATGAATGTCTCCGAACAAAAAATTCAATTAAAAAATGAAGCTGTCTGAACTGGGATTTGAGCCCGAGCGCTCGGCAACCGTACCAATCGACAATAACACCCGATCACGGACCCGATCTAAGCCTGTACTATTTTACATATAAATCGTTGTTTTATATGCTTATCGTAAATACTTCGTTTATTTCTAGTAAGGGCCATATTATCTTCTAATTGAATATTTCAATAAGGGGCTCTTCATCACATTAAGGGTTCTTATAGTTTTATCCACCAATATCTACCACGAATAGCTGATCTCTGGTAACGACAGTATAACAGAGCAATTTTAAGTAAGCGCTTTCAAATGGTTGCTAGAAATGTTTTTCCAGCAATTTACGAAAGTATGCTAAAAAAAATAACAATGTGAATTTTGATATCAGTTATGCTCCATTTGTTTTCCGTAAGACACCGATAGATATTAATTTTAGCCCCAAACTAAACTCTATTTAGAATATTTATTGACAGAAACTCAATCTAAATTCTGAAAATCTAAGTTTAGTGTTATATTTTACCGGTAGTGCGATGTTAACACTACACTGCTTCTTTGATACTGTTATTATATGTATTGCTTCTAGAACATTTGAAGTATTGTACTATTATATATTATACCGCACTATAAACGAACCCTTAAATATGTTGATTGATATCTACGAAAACGAATTGCTTTCAGAACATCAGTATAATATTAATAAGATGACAGCTGAATATTCAAAAAATAAAATGTTTGTTTATTTTCATATTAACCAAACAGAACGAGTATGTCTACATATTTGTTTTTATTTAACAATACATTGATACATCAATTTAAAAAATATGAGGTTTTTTTAAATAAGACGAGTGGTATTTTTTTCATAATCTAAAAATCTCATCTCTCTCCCATAGGAGTACGTTAGTCCTGCTGAAAATCTTTAATAGAAAGTCTCAGAAGTTTCTTAGAAATCTTGGTATAAAGCTTCATTACAATTCATAAAAAATCTGTGAAGCGCCATTGAAAGAAAAAGAGGTAATAGCACTCCAATTGATGATCGCAAAGTATCCGCTTTGTCTTTTCATGAATAAAAGATATGACTGGCTGATCAGATCCGCTACACCACGCTTAATCGTATTATATTATTATTGTACACGAAATACAGTACAATATTTGCGATGACGGTAAATTGAAATGATTTTTAATGGGTAGAGAAAAGCTCCAGTCTCTTGCAGATGAGAAAAATGATATTTACAAAAATAATTTTGGAAACATCTCAGTAAGTTAATAAACCTTCGTAATGCGTAGGGAATTGTTTCCATCTATAATTAATTAGGAAACAATGTTCTATCATTTTTCAATGATTTAGTAAATCTATTGAAACACTTTCGATGGATTCGGCGGTAACTTTGTGGAAGTTTATTTTAATATAAAATAACTTTGATTATTCCACGTATTGTGTTACTTGTTGAGACACGTGCTTCACGATGCATTTTAAGCAGTAAGCAATCTTTGCGATACTAAGTCTGAAGATACCTCTGAAAGAGGCGAAACACGTGTCACAATTAGTAACACAATACGTGGAATAATCAAAGTTATTTTAAATTTTATATTAATTCTATTGACGTTAATCTAATCTTTAAATACTGTGAACCTTTCATCTCACAATATTTATATATTGGATAATCTTTTTGAATATTTTACAAAAATATGAAAGAAAATTAATATGACTGAAAATGGGATGTGTTTTTTAGTATAACCTTTAACTTGAAACGACTAATTAAATTACTTTCGATAAACTGGAACAGCTTATGTCTTCAATATACTCTGGTTAATTTTGTGAACAAAATGTGATAATATTTATGATAAACAATGTAAAATTTATCATGTAACATATGTTAATGATTCTTCTTTGTGGCTGTCGAAGCTCTCGGTCCGGGCCTGTGCTTGAATTCTGGCTTATCTCAAAAAGGACTTAATTTTTTTCACTGTTGAGAAAGAGTGTCAATAATGGTACTATTGAATTGAACGCGGACTTAAATTAAATCTTTAAAATATTGTTATTGGCTAATATACTTAGTTATATGGAATATTTTAAAACAAAGTAAATGTAAGATTAAATATGATTATATGGTCGGAGAATATATTTTCATCTTAATTAAGCGGAATAGTGAGAACGATAAGCAAACCACTAGTAGTCCCCTATTCTTTTATCCCTATTTTGTCCGAAGGTTGAGGAAATGAATACAAATCCATATGCTCTACACTAGGAGTGGTCATGGATATGAAAAATGAGTTGAAAGGAAATCTCGACAGTGTTACGGAATGTGTTTGTTGCTAAACTCAATGATTTCGAATAGCAACTATCTGTGATATTGCAAATTCTGGCCATAGGTCGACAATAACCGTTGTTCTATAAAATATTCATTATAAATATTTTTTTCTCGAAAAATGGTTTTATTTGATTTTCTCAAAATATAACATTGATTGGTGTGGAGGATACATTAAAAGAAAACAATTTTTAAAGTCGGTCTACGGTCAAGCTGGTTGACTTCAAGACAAATCGATTTCAAAACTCTCAAATTATGAACTGTTAAATTATTACAAATTATCCTGAAAGCAAAACAAGAAATAATTTTCTCATTGAAATCTAGATAGGAAGACCTGATTATTACTGATCACTGTGTCAAATGGATTTGAGAAAGCCAAATCAACTGGACTATCAGGGATGGAAAAAATTGAGTGGGGCCGAAGCCCACTGTTGAGACAAACATGATTTATTGAAAACTAATAGTAATTCGTCTATTAACCATCTCCTCACAAGCTGTCAGAATTTTCGACTTGGATATTATTTAGTTTGCTAGCAAAATATACATTTGCCTATATGATGTGGGTACTTAACCCTACTCATTGCTGAATCTTAGAATTATGTAAACTTCAAACATGTTTATTCAAACTTAGATTAACCTTATAATCATAATATTTGACGTGGAAACGGTTTATTTAATTAATAAATTGATATAGATAAAAATGACTACTAATTATTTGGTCAGTTTCTAATTAGATAAATGGTCAGTTATAAATACTTAAAACAGTCAGTTAAAAATAATAAATGGTCAGTTAAAATAATAAATGGTCAGTTAAAATAAAAAGAACAATTCATAAATTTGCCTATTACGACCATATTTGATAAAATTCACAAGCTGTCAGTTAAAACTTATCATTTTTTTTAAATAGCTGACTATTTAAAATAAATACTAACCGTTTTTAATAAATAACTAACCATTAAAATACATTACTGACCGTTTTATTTAATAACTGACCACATTCACACTGATACAATGACAAATGATCGTTTATAATATTAGCTGACCATTTTCTTTTTTTACTGACCATTTATTTATTTAACTGACCAAAACTTGAATTTGTTACTGACCCATTAAATACATGCCTATAAAAATAAGTTAATTTATTAGACTTGAGAAATTCTAATATGTTATCTTTAGACGCTTTAGTACGTATGACTGAGTTTTATATTTAGATAGCACTTCCACAATGTAGAACTGCAATTTAAAGTTAAGGGAGTGTGCAACGCTGGTGTTTGTCTTAACTCTATTTGTGAAAATAAATACCAAAGTGACTGAAATAATAAATAAGGAAATTTGGCAGCTACTTACATAAAAAAATGTTTCTTTTTTAATATGTTAACTGTATTTATTTGAAAAGCATTATTAAAAACAAACAAAACACATTCGCATTTATTTAAAACAAATTATCCAAACATCGTTTACTTTTATTGGCTATAATAAAGGTTTTTTGTTTACCGAAATATCTTAATCGCGCATTTTATTTCATATAAATATATAATGAAGTGTGATGCAAAATCTAATTATTTCTATCATAAAACAAAATTAAATTTATGTGAAATAAGATCTGGATTGACTGAATCTTCAAATAAATTATTTTGTATCGGAAGGGTTCGCGATGTTTTATGCCTCTGGCACCCTTCTTACTGTTTCCATTATAACCCTCTCTAAAAGGGGTGAGCAAGCGAACGCCATACAACTGATTCTCACTAAACGAGAGTTGTAAAAGTACTCTCTTGGAAAATCATATTAAGCCCGTCACCGGAAGCAGATAATGGAATAAATTTTTAAAACGTTTTTCGTCATGGAAGATAGATATAGTTTATTTCATACGAGGGAAAGTAATAGCAGTATTTGATGAATAGAACAAATCAATATGGTTAAGCTCTATTGATTGATGTTGGTTTATATTATTGATAAAACGTTAATACCGTATTTATTTCTAGCAGCGAAAATAAGTCAGGGGTATATTTGGCATGAGATTAAACTCTGTCGACCTTTTATGCGTCAATTCAATTCTGCGACCCTGTTGAGTAAGTAGAACTTGAAATAATTATGGTTTCCGCAGAGTAAATAAATTCGTTTAACAGAAATGCTGCTATGCACAGTTTTGGCTTTGGAAAATGTTATTTTTTTAACCGCTTCCCGGGTGATCACGCAAATATGCGTGAAAAAATGTATGATTTCAAGACTATGTAAAATTGTGGGCAGTCACGCAAATACGCGTGAATAATATCTAAACCATTTTGAGCCAGAAAAAAATGTTTTCAATATTTACGCAATAGTAACGGCTAAAATACTCAAGGCTAGAAACAAATAAATTATAAAAGAATCGCCCGGGAAGCGGCGAATTTAGTTTTGTTTAACGTTTTATAAAAAGGACCCTATGTTATTTTCCGATAAGAAATCCTCACAGTGGTTATTAAAAAGGGTATGCTAAAATCTCGAAGAATAAAAATATCGTCTGGAGTACTGATTTCAGGAGCGAGACCAATCTTTGTAGAAATTTTCTTGAAAAAGAAGGTGGTGCCTGTCCCCTTTTTGATATTTTAGAATGTGCTCTAGGGTTCAAAAAGGTTGGATGCCCTGGATAAAGTATACTGTCGAAATATCGTTTTATTTATAAAACAATTGCAACAGTCGTAAAGCGGAAATTAGCGCCACAGAAAAGGGCTTTAGAAATATAAAGTTCAGCTATTGACCTTTAAAGTATTGGCATTCAATAACTCACTTACCATGAAAGATTGTATCTAAATCAAATTACAGCTTTTATTTGTCTGCGATCAAACTTCCACAAAATCATTTCATTTATGTACACTTTTTTGTAACCGTCTGTTTCAAAGCGAGTCTTGATATAAAAAATCTCAAAGTCAAAAGTAATGATAACGAAATAAGTTATCGGTTGAAATATAAGGGCTCTTTGTATAAAAACCAGATTGGAATATTGAGTTACTCGTTGTTTGATTTATTTTGGTAAAGAATATTTTGTAGATACGATATTGTTTGTGGCATCTACCATAAATTTAAGGGCATTGTACCAAAAACCATTCAGACACTTGTTAAAAAGTCATGTTTAAAATTAAATAACTTCAATACTTTCGATGGATTGTTATTTTAATATAAAATAACTTTAATCATTCCATGTATTATATTACTAATTGTGATACGTATCGCCTCTTTCAGTGGGATCTTCCAAATAAATATTGCAAAGGTTACTTAAGTTATGAGTTCAACTTAAATAACTTGTATATTTCTTACAAATGAATCTATAATAGCGACGCGAATTTTTTCTGAGAATTTAAGATTGAAAAGAGTAATATTTTTAGTCAGCACTAGACGAAAAAGAAATTGAGGGAGGAAAATTTCACCCGAAACGAATATTGGAATACAGGTAAATAAATAATACGTAATAGACGATGAAATGTGGATAAGAAGATAAAATGGAGAATATAATGAATTATAAAAAGAAGTAAAAGCTACATATTATAAAGCAAGTCATGAATTTAAAATAAGTACAAATTCAAACTAACTACATTCAATTTCAATCTTTTATCCAATAGAACAACTGTCGTATCTAGTTTCAATTTAATTTAGGTTATATTCACAAACATATTTAACAGTGAAAACTTAGAATCTAAAGGGGTAAAAATCAACAGGATAATTATAATTGCAAAGTTTTATGGCATATATAAATGCGTCTTGGACAAAATTTACAAAAAACTATTCTTTTTCAAATACTAGCTCGATTGTCTCAAAGGCGATGGTGTGTTTATAAAATTACACTTTAGAATAGCTAACACCAGTTTACCATATTGCATTACGTTTTCTTTCCTAAACGACTTAGGTAATATGTATATATAGACTTATTTACTCTTAAATTTCTAGCTTGATTTAAATATCAATTTATTTGAATAAATATGTAGTATTTACGGTTATATATAATGCATTAAGTTTTTTTTTTATAAATTGATTTAGTTAAGTTATGTAGTAAGAAGATGTTACCATTGATATCTGTCATTTGTAAAGGAGAGTCGTTTCCGAGAAGTATTTTTATTTCTGATTGTTCTGGTATAAGTAAAAGTGCTCAGTTTGGTGATGCATGACCTGCGGCCCTAAGTGGCCTATCGTACGGCCCGCAATGACAAATATCAATCACCGTTTTTTTCAGATTGTTTTCCGGACGATGAAAGAACAATAAAAAACATTTTTTTTTCTTTTATATGCACTAAAAATATCGATAATTTAATCAGTTTTACCCATGCTGTCTTCAAACTACCTGAGAATTGATGATCTGGCCCTTCCCCCAAAAAGGTTGTGCATAGACATACGCTTTGAAACATGTTATAATTGATTTGTTTGAATACGCCCGATGAATTTCATTATATTAACAGTTAAAAAAAACCCTTAAAATATTTAAAATTTTCTAAAAAATATTAAATCTTTTTTTTTAAGTCTTTTTAGTTCATTGCTTAAAAGTACAAGTATAAGAATAATAAAACAACGAGCGTCCTCGACGGTTCAAAGAAGGAAATAATATTTATAAAAAATAGGCAATTAAAAAAAATGCAAAACCTTTTCTAGATTTTCGACGGATCATAAATTAATAATGAATCGTCAAATTGCTTCAAGAGCAGTGAATATTTGATCGTAAGTTTTGACATCAACGTCAAAATCTCATGTCTTCTTTTGATGTATAATAATTTTGTCACGGCCGTTTTCTTATTTTTTTTGCGTTGTTATTTCGTAATTTTTCTCAAACGATTTATTTTTATTTTCTTACCTACGACACCTAGGATTACAAATTTTCCTTTATATGGTATCTTTACATAGTTGCCCGACTATATATTCCAGCGGTTTTATTTCATCGCCGAACTTTTTTATAGCCCATTACTATCCCAAATTACGCGGAAATATATATATAATCCTTTCGTTTTTATATCATATAATATTTTCATTATTATTTTACCTTTTTTGTACAAATAAAAATCAATATCATCAGTGATTGTCACCACAATTGGAATTTTTTTTAACACCTAAAATCAAGATGACAAAGTTTTTCAACGTACCAAATTTTTTATTTTTTGTGTCTTAACCAGCGCTCCCCAAACTGTGGCCCGCACAAAACAAGTTTTTTATTCAAGGGGGCCGCGGATTATTCTTTTCAGATTTAAGGTACCGTTGCATGAAAAAATTTGGCAAGCACTGATCTAAAATACAAAAACAAACAAGATTGAAGATTCATAATTGTATACATATTTTTGTTAGGTACATTGTTTTTAATATTCATATAAATTTCCTTTCGAATATTGACATGACAAGACATGCCAAACTTGAATGAACGATAGGTCACATATAATTTTTGAATTTAAACGATGGTCGCATGTTTTCTTCATAAAAAACATTTCTTAAAAAAAATCACAATAGTATCAAAAAGATGTTAATAGTTCTGGAATAAAACACCGTTTTATCATAATTTGGATACATAGCTAACAAATTTTTTTAACAAATATTTATCGTTCATTATTTATTCACCAGAATGAATTGTTTGTTTCGATAATAAAATAAGTACTGGAAAGTATTTTAAATGAAAACACACATAATTAAGCGCATCAATAAATTAATTTAGATATAGCATTATCATTTGGAGTAAAATTAATGTTAACATATTATTCTGATACTGTTTAGTCCTGCTTCGGAAGCTAGCTGGTAAAATATGCTTTAAGATTCCAATCTCCGAATAGAAAAACTCCAACATAGATTTTTCGATCAACTTTTCATCCAATCCCCATCCTATATCCAATCTTTAAAACCGGAGCTTAAGTTAAGAAAGAGGTTTATAAGTTTAATACGAATGCTTTCTCAACCCTATCCTTCTTTCGTAAATCTTTATTAAAAAATGTACTTATTAATGTAATGTAAAGATTTTACGATTTTCTTTTCTCATTAGGAAAAAAATGTTTTAATTAAATTCGTTGTACTTACGAATTTAAACCTGCTTAAAATGTCTATCTGATTAAATACATATTTGAGGAAATTTTTATGATATTAATATTTGGAATCAAAATCGAAATAAAAGATGGAAATATGTGAATATTCACGACTATCAAAATTAATTACTTTTCCAATTTCTAATTTGAACGGGCAATTCATTTTTAAAGCAAACACTGATAAAGATTTAAAGAGAAAATTAATTATTCTGGAATATTTACCCATTCCACATTCAGGCAATTATATTATCCAAACACTGAAACAAATGAAACAAATGAAAAGCAGGGTTTTACGTCCGTTTCTAGTAAAGATTTTTTTACCGGATTTACAAAGTGTATTGTATCTTAATTAATATCATGATAGAATTTTAAAAAATTCAAAACAATATTTGCACTTGTAAAAACATCGCAAAGTTTTCATATCTACATGTAAATAATTTATTGATCTGCCATGTAGGTGGGCAAAGCTGAAAATAGCAAGAAATAAATTGACAAAGCAGTAACTATTCTTTGCTTCCAAAAGATGCCTTTGGGAATTATTTTTTTTATTTATCCTAACAAGCAGCCTCTTTTGTCCACTGCTGAAAGGAGGCAACCAGGTCATAAATAGTCAGAGATCAATATTTTCCATTAAAATGTAAAAATAATTTGCTGGTCTTGGGTGTGATTTGGATTCCGTTACAATGAGCACGTATCGAATTCCCAAAAACGAAAAATTTCCTAAATATTTTTATGTCAACACTTTCTTCAACCCAAAAAAGAGAATTATTAGCTGACTACTAGCTGAGTGATATCCATCATTTTTTCTACTCTTTCCGAAGGTTGAGTGACTGAATAACAGCACGCTCCATTTGGGGTCTATATTCTCGACATTGGGAGTGAGAGTATTTTACGAATGCTTAAAGCCAATGACGTTGACACTCGACCACGAGCCCGATTCGATGACACTAAGTTGAAATATCCACGATAATTCGAAAATAATTCAAACTGTTTTTTTTTGCGTATCGAAAAAAGCTCTAAATTAAATTATTTCACTTATGCGTGATTGTTTTGCATATTTACTGTTTAGTATATTTATAGTTCACAACTGCCATCTTCGTTGCCTTAAATAATTTCATACCTTGTATGGAATCGAATATATACAATTTTTATAACATCATTTTTATTTCCAGTAAAATGCAGACTTAGCAACAATCTCTAGCTAAAATGTTAACTTATTAAAAAAGTCCGGACGTTATCCGGATATTGTGGGCAGAAGGTTTTTTCGGATTTTCGAGATAAATATGTTTGAATTAAATTAACAGCAAGCTTATTTGTTAGACTGTAAGACAATTTAACGTGCGTATTTATAAATAAGCTCAAAACGGCATGTACGGTATTCAGCATTTAGCCAATTAAGCGAAATAAGCATAACTTTTCCCTTAGTTTCAAAAAACTTTCAGACTTACGATAACATACGAGTAACCTTTTCGTTTGTATTGTAAAATGTAGAGTCTGTAGATTAAAACATTAATTTATTTTAATAGTCTTTAAAAATAGTAATTGTGTTGAAGATACTTAAGGAAAATTATTTGGTGTTAAGTAGCTGCTAATCCGCAGAACATTTATTACTTGACGGATTTCAAAAGAGAGTGAATAGAGTAAAAAAAAAGAATTTCCTTAGAACCTAAAAAGCCCTGAAAGTAAAAGCTTCAGTAAAATTACTGAGCTGTGAGCTATGGTTCATTAACATATTTACAATGTGACCTGTCTAGTGCTTGATCATTATAATATACTATTAGATTATGAGTAATGATCAATTATTAATTCATAAAATTTTAAATAACTTTGATTATTCCACATATTGTGTTACTAATTGTGACACGCGCATCGTCTCTTTCAAAGGCATCTTCGAAATTACAATCGCAAAGTTTAATCAAGTAATAAAGCAAGATTGACTCTAATATTTTAAGATGATACATTACAAAATGGAGTTTGGGAGTTTTCCTTCTTACGGAAAGTAAGGAGGGTATAGAAACAAATTAATAATTATTATGCTTGCCGAGCCCCGACACGAATGCTAACGAAGTAGATATTCGGTGGCTTGTCAGCTCATGTTCGAGAAATCAACTGAATGGACATATTCATACAATTTAATTGAATTTCTTGAACTAATGTTCAATATTTGAACCACTTCCAATCATCTGACTTTTTAAATTGCTAGTAAAAAGTAATGAGACTTTATTATGAGTGGGATGTTTTTTAACATTTTCAAGAATGAAAAAATCTCATTTTGGCCACGTTTGCGCCGACAGATATTTGTGGCAGGTAACATTAATTTAGCTTAGAGCAATCCGACGATTGAATATAAACATACATAAGAGTATGTAAGCCTTGGGCAAAATATTTATATTCCCCAAAGTAAACATGTAAAAAAGACTGAAACAAAAAAATATGCCATCTACATACATCGTATGAAATGCAATGCAAGTAAAAATACACGCAAGCCGTAAACAGCAAAAAGCATCGCACTTTGATACATTTGTTTAAATTAGTCCACTCCCATTTAGTTTTCATAATCTATTCCTTCACAATACTTGGAATAGTCAAAGTTATTTTAAATTGTCTATTAAATTGTTTATGAACTATCTATTAAATTCATTATTATCTTGACCGATTGACGAGATGATCGAAATATAATTTTTTTATGGTATATACAGTAGTATAGTTATTTATATGGATTTTGTTTTTAAGGAAAAGTAATAATATCATATGAAATGAGCACATTTGGTTGAAGATATTGTATACATTATTTTTATACAAAACAATGGTCAAACATAATAAAAATATCACACAATATTATGTGTTGTTAAATACGATATCTTCGTAAGGGGGAGGGGGCGTTATGAATGAACTGTCATAATCGGAAACATTTTCGTCTTTTTGTATATACATATAATACTAGTATCGAGTGTCTTAATAGCAGGTGGATTATATAATTATAATTTATTTGGAACTGTGTATGACATTTAATAATATTGTAAATTGATGTTTTCGGGTGACATTGTAATATATACACCCCCCAAAACGTGAGAAGTCAAACTTATTAACCGACATTTTTCACCGTTTGAAGAACCTTCTATGTTCAATATACAATACGATACTTTTACTGGAACAGTGTGACAAATATTAAAAGAAACATTCACTATTTTTATTCTGTTTCTAGAATTTGACCACATTTTAAAGACAACCGTAATATTATATCTGTATAAAAAAAAGAAAAGAAAAAAGAATATGAAAACAGATTTTTAAAACTATTCACCAATCTTTTTTTTATCTCGTCAACTAAAATGATCTCTACTAGCGGTTCTCACGTAAAATTTAACTGTGGCCGCATTATAAGCATCAGCGGTCATACGGAATTGTCTGGTGTCCACACGATTTTTTTTAGTCAGATGTATTTTAGTTTTCGTCAAATATACCCAAACATGTTTGCCAATTTACTCTCTTTAATTTGTATTAATTTATTGGATACGAAATATTTCATTGAATGAGTCTTTCTTGACAAATTAACTTATGAACTATATTTTTTTTATATCAATATTTACTTTGAAGTTGTTGGTGGCTCGAATTAATTGCATTGAAAACTTATCTTATTATTAATTCCACATCTACCATACATTTAGTAACAGTTTTTATGAATAACACTTCTTGATACACAATACAATGCATACGAAATACTTCAACTTCCCGTGTCTTAGTCGATAAATTAGATAGAAAAAACTAAATTTTTTTATAAAAATATTTACTATAAAGATGTTGGTGACCGCAGAAAATTCTCTGATGGTCGCATGAAGCCACCATCGCCGCCTATAAAAGTAAACTGCATTTGACAGCGTGCATTTTTTAATTTGTAATAAATTATATCCAACCATAATTTTTATACATGTACATTGCGGAAAAATAAAACGAAAAGTGAACTACAGCTCTGTTTCATTCACCTTAAAAAACACATATTAGAAACTTTTCATTCGGTGTTTGAGCCGTTCGCGCTACCAAACTCTCCGTAGCTCTCAAACGTTACCATTTGGACCGATATTGGTTAAAAAGTCCAGTAAAATTCTTAAAAAATGTTTAAACTTTACCAAGTACAATCAGCCGTATTGAATATAATATTTGAAGTTTTTAGTCTCAATTTCAAGTAGCATTGGAAAAGTTTAAAAGAGCCATAGAAAACTTTTTCAGAAGAAAACTGAGGATAATGAAAGTTTAAACGTATTATTTATCTTATAAGTAAACCTTTTTATCGTCTCAGAATACGAGTGAATAGGACGAATTTTTTGTTTTTCAAATTTAAATAAGAACATTTATATAAGATTATTAAGTGGAATAATGTTTAATTGACTGAATAGGGACACCTTAATGTCACAAATAGTTTTTTGTCATCTGGCTGTCAAAAAATGTATCCATAATATGTATATTACAATTGATGATTGAAATGTGAACAATATATGTATTACATGATGGATTTGATAATTAAGCCAATCTAGATAGTACACCAAAATCAAAATAATTAAGAAAAACAGAAAAAGATAAAATAAAACATTTAAATGAGAAAAAACATGAAATTTTTACATTGTCAGTCTCTGAAGCCTTGCTGTAAAAGATCCTTATCATTCGGAAAGTTTCACACTGAATAAATTCCATCTTCTATCTTGAATTTAGACTTTTTCAAATATAGATATTCGACTGTAGATATTGATGCTTGTATGACTTTTCTATCCTAATTGTTTTCAATGAAAATATATTACATAACATAACAGCTGACGCCAATGCACTATAAATTTGACAAATGTAATGAATATATAACCAAACCTTAAACAAATATACAGAGAATGGCATCCAAAACACAACATATTATTTAGGTAAAAAGTAAAAATCAGTTCACTGCTGAAAATATCCATCTCAATTGAGAGTGCATTGATCACTCGAACAGCCCTTGTGACTGGTGACTTGAATGACCTATGCGAGTAAAAAGTTCTGATAAAAAGATGGATTAGGAAATTATCACGTAGTTGAAAACTGGAAGGATTAAAGTTTAAAGTCTTAAGGATATCAGGGCAATCAACTCGACCACGAAGAAAAACAAGAAATCTTTATCGGTGTGATAATAAGTCGATTGATTTATTTCAGATAACGTTAAAAAACATGTCTCTTTACGTGCTTAATGTTATGAGAAAAACCGCTTTCGATAATTATCTCATTGGAAGTAATGCCCTCTTTGATGTAACAGGCATTCATTTTTGAAAAATCGCGATGACTGTCAATAGGTATATATTTTGTTTGAACATTACTTCTTACGGAAACTTTGGAATTTTGTGAAAAAGGGTGTGAAAATTTATTTTCTATTTTCTTTTGACGTGACACAACGATAAGAATCCTGCTTTTTTCTCCTTTTCGTTATTTTTTTCTTCCTTTCGGCATTACAAAATTTGGTTGTTTTATGTTTTGTATGAAAATATGCCGTTACACGTAACAAACCACCCAAGTCTCAAATATATTGTGTCATTGACGTAACAGTTTTTTTCTTCAAAATATATATTCTTCAAGATAACAGTTTCAGTAACATATTTTTAAAGTGCAGTGTTATAGTGTTCAACTTTTTTAATTTTTTAAACAACAAAATTAAAAATGTTAATCTTATTTGCAACGTTTTTGGATTAAGTTTTTCTATTGCATCCCAAATATAATAAAATATTATTTTATATCATTTAATTCTATTGTGATCCGTCATGAGTCTATATGCTCCACATTGGGAGTAAAGATGGTTAAAAATTAAAAAAAAATATGTATCATAAAAAAAGTCTCAAGTTACAAGTTGATTTAAAATCGATTTTGGTTGTGATTAGCAAACCAACGATAATCAATATTCCTTCGTAACTTTCATAAAATTAAAACTAGTTACGCTACACCTCGATTAAAAACCGCTGATGGGATAAACTAAAACATGTCATAATTATTTTGTAGCGTTTGTTTTAAATCAGCAATGAAAATAAAAAGACATTGAGGTTATTTTAAATATTGACGTAAATTTAAGGGATTAATTTAGCAAACCAAAAAGAGAATTTTTGACCTTAAAGCAAGCCGAGACAGAAAAAGACATACAGGATTGCCATGGGAAATGATACTGAGTAGAGATTAAGAAACAACTTGAAATAATGTACGATAGTTTGAATTATTTTATTATACTGATTCTTTATTGCTGTTTATTTAATTATGCATTTTTTAGCACAACTATTTAAATAGATATTAGACAATATCTGTGTACGTTTTATTTTTCGTCTTAATGCACTTATAAATATTGATAAGCAATGATATGGTTGCGTAAAATATGCATTAATTCATTAACCAAATTCATTCTTGAAAATTTTGTTAAATTGAATGTTACTGAATGAGTAGGCATTTACTTGGTAGAACTCCATTATAATACGGTAGGAAAAAAACAATGTATTTTAGTTCTACATAAATTATTTTATATATTTGTTGATAGCTATTTCGGCTTACGCCTTCGTCAGAACTAGTTAGTTCCGCCGAAAAAGCCGAAATAGCTATCAAAAATATATAAAATAATTTATGTAGAACTAAAATACATTGTTATTATCCTACCGTATTTGAATGTTCCTGATAAAATTTTTTGAGGAATCGTGAACATGAGTTGTTTGTTCTTCCAAGGTCCAGTCTGCCAATGGGAATGCCACTATGAATAGCCTTAACAATTTTAAACGGCATTGCTTCGGATGTCGACATATTTCATATTGACGTGAGTGAGTTCAGACATATACTATATTTTAAGAATAAAAGTTGATTTGTCGTAACTCACTCGGTTGACATCCCTAAAATTTCTAATCTGATTTTATTAATTTTTTCTCTCTGTTCTTATGGATACAATTTGTAATTTTTATTTTGTCTATACAAGTATGTATGTATATGTAAATAAATTTGTCAAATTCATGTTGTATTGGCGTAAGCTGTAATGCCATGATTTGTATATATATATTTTTTTAAATAAATAAATAAAAAAATAAATTAATCACTTTGTAATGCAATTCTATAAAATAATTGCAGTGAAATATTATTCCGATCAAGTACAAAAATTCTGAAATATTGTTATAAACTAATATCTCACGATTCTGAAACGACCATTTCGCTCATTTTAAAACTAAACCAATCTCATGCTTTTATATTGAAACTGGAAATGCTGAAGTTGGTGCTAAAATGTAATATTAGTTTCGAAGTTCCGTTGTTGTAAATCCAGCTCTACAGAAATTCAAGAGGCATTCAGAACTGACGTCAAAAATAGTACACAATATACAAGTTTATAATTTCTTATATATTATTTCTTATTTGTGGTGACTAGATAAAGTTATATATAATATGAAGGTACGATATATTCCGCAGTAACGCAGTGTTGAAATTGTATTTTAATACAAAATATAACTTGATGGCTTAGCCATTATACTAGTCGCTATCAATCTCTAAGTCAGGCATGGGCAACCTTTCCTAGGTCAGGGGCCGGATTGTCATTCCGTCTTCGAGTCAAGGGCCGGACCAAATTACTACACATAAGTTATATTTAATTCAATAAAACACGTTGCTACATCGTATATATTTTTTATTTATAAATATATGAACGACATAATATTAATATTACTGATTACAAAATTTTGTGTGGCTGAGTGTGGTTGAGTGTGGAAGTTAGATTGGCCTTGTACTTGAATTACAAGACTCCATATTGGCGATGATATTGCTTAAGGATAATCGCATAGAATTTTCGAGATTTTCATTTGTAATCCTCGTTTAAAATTTGATTTAGTGTGATTTATCCTCGAAAAAAACTGATCGCACGTATATGTGCTGCCGAAAATACAAATGATTTTTCATGCAAATGTGCGTACATTTGTATATTTTTCATCCACCAAATATAATTTATAAAAATCCGTCAAAGCAATGTTGTTAAATTGTGGTTTTAGCAATAAATCCCCCTAAAGCTCAATAAGTTCCATCTGCAAATTTGCTGGCACATTTTTTACATCTGAATCAATCGGACGAGCAAATATAGCGAATGTGAAGTCTTTGTTTTGGAAGTAAGCAAGCCTTGTATCATATTGCTCTATAAATCCGAAACAGCCGTTGAAGCCTTCAAATCTCACATGCTTTTCAAAATATGGCTATTAGTTTACTTTACAATTGTATAGGAAAAAAATGGAAATGGGTAAAGATTTCGAGTCCTCAAAAAAAATCCTCCCTGGAAGTATTAATTTCTTTTTCAATTATTTTGCCCAGATGTATAAGGGCCGGACAAAAGAGCCCGGTGGGCCGGATCCGGCCCGCGGGCCGGTTAATGCCCATGTCTGCTCTAAGTCTTTCCCAAAGAGGTGAAACACGTTAGTGACACCAGTGGAATAACAAACTTATGAATTTTATCACATATTCATTTTAAAAATATACAATTATTGTCTATTTATTGACAATGTTAGCACTATCAATACTGATTTTTTTCTCTTTTCTACCTTTCCGTAACGAAAGCCATTTTTTATCAGAACTTGTTGTTTGCGTAGGTCATTTGAGTCACCAGCCACAATGTCTGTTTGACAGATAAATGCACTGCCTATTGAGAGGGACATTTTCAGCAGTGCAATTTTTGCTCTTTTAATTTCTATGTAAATGGTTTGTTGCGTCTTTTATGCCATTCTCTGTTGAATGATTGTTGTGTTATGTGCTTTATTTATTGTGATGCCATGTATTGTATTCTGTCTTAATAAACAATAAATCTTCTTTAAAAATGGAAGCGCCATGAAGCAAGTGTGTGTACTGGTTGTGAAGTAAGAGCACATTTTTAACAAAAAAAAAATGGTACAATTAATGCATAACATTTGAATGCCTACTGGGGGCTCAAAATTAATACGTGTGAGACCAAATTTACTCAAAATGATTTATGGATGACCCCGAACATCAAATTAAATTTGACAGACAGAACTAATAAAATACAGCCCTCAACACACGGGCATCTGAGTTCTATATTTTATTGTATTCCTATTCTCCACTTGAAAACGAATTAATATTATAATTGTATTGCTCTTGTTGGCGTAAAGTTTTGAATCAATTCCGAAATAGGCGATCATTCAGTTCGAATAATGAGGATTTGTCAAATCGTTACCGAATCAATTTCGTTCTCCAATGATTTCCATTATCTTTTGGAGACATTGGAATTATTGACGCCAAAGAACAGGCGATTGTGTGACAAACCAAATATTTGATTTACAGTAATATCAATTATATGCAGATATTTTATAACTCAGTAAATTTAACGGAACACGTCGATTCGTGATTTAATGATCGTAAAGATTGACGTATCGTCGAATTCCGATAGACTGTGTATAATAAACATTGCATGTTTCAAAAGAGTATTAACTCAAAAGGGTACTGATACATCACATCAAGTGGCTTTGTAGTTTATCTTATATATAAAACCGAAACGGCGTATGTATGTATGTGGGTCTGTAATTCCCTTTTGCATTGTTGTTGCAAGTTGCAATATAATAATGTTTATTATTTACGTGAAGGTATTATTTGATATTTCTTTGACAGCAAATTAGATTTTTTCCTTAAAATTGGACATTTTAATGGGCGAGAATGGGGCTGTCATCAAATTAAATAAAGTTTGTGATTTTATTTTAACTCTATTTTGGATGTTAGATTTTGTATTATAATTATGTCGAATGATATAACATTAAATAATTATTGGTCGCTTAGTCCGAGCGACGCCGGGTAGCAATACTAGTATTATTATAAATTATGATTCACTTGAACAATGGAAGATCTGGAAAAAAGTTACTAAGTATTGCCACTAGTTTATTGATGAATATAATTTTTTCACTTTGACCATTAACTTTATTCCCATTGCAATCAGTTTTTTATAGCGCGGGTGAAAAGTATTTTGAGAAAATCTTTTTTTTTTCAATGGAGTTATAGATTTTGAATTCGTCAGTTTATATAAATATCCGTCCTGTCCGTGGCGCAGTGTCAACGGCGTTGGCTTGTGTGCTGGATCGCCCGGGTTCGATTCCCGGTACGAGCGGATTTTTTCAGTCGATAAATCTGTTCAAAGGCATGGGTGTTTGTGTTGTTGAAAATCCCTTCCCACCTTTACGATCCCAAAAAGAGCGACGTATAGTGACAGCGATTAACTAATCACTGGTCCTGTCCTAGTCCTCGTATCCTTTCCAGCCTACTCTCTTCGAAAAAAGGAGAGGTTGAGCAACTGAGAAACAAGCAGTTCTCGTAGAAAAAAACAAAAATGTTGAGATAAACTCCGTGAGGAGTCGATATGCTCCAAGTTGGGAGCGGACATATATATAAATATTGTTGGTTAGAATGACATTTGTTACGTTCGCTGGGCAAGATTTGAAAACGTTCACTATATTAGTACGGTTCGTTTTTTCGCGATCGCTTATAACTCTTAAATCCCCATATCAACAATAGAAGCAGAAGCGTCCGCATTAAAAAAAGTCAGATGGGGTAATTATTTTTTTAAAACTTATATGTGATATCATATTGTATGAAATACAATGTTGTGAGAGCATGGCAACAGTGAAAATATTGTTTTTTTAGAATATGAGAAGGTAACTATAATAGAAACATCGTGCTAACGCTGTCAAGAGATCAAAACCAGGAACGAAAAATACTTATTGCATATATATTGATGTTACCATCATAAAATTTATCCCATGTAGATATTAGTTTTTAAAAACTTATTTCATAGATCGATCAATTTTATTATGCTAAGAGTCATGTTGAAAGCTATCCTTCAAACATTTTACTTGATGTTTTTTTTTTACTCAAATAAAATAATATAAATCGATGGTGTCATCTTTTTAGCACAACGGGTCGTTAGAGTCAATAATTAACTTTAAACTTATCATGCATTACTCTTATTATCTCTGAGAACGGAGGTTGGATGACTGTCTACAATTAATCCTAAATCAATATACAGCGCTAAATTTCTTCATTAGAATAATTAATGTCCTTCAAGTTGTGAGCGGAAAAAACTGAATTAAAGGTTAAAAATTTTCGCTATGTATTATTTACTATAATATTTTAGAAGGTTGATAACTAAGTATGTCTTAATCTGCAAAATGCATACATGGGCAACATTTCATAAAGACATAAAACAATATTAATTTGGTAATCACGCGGTATTTACCAACAATTCCAAAAGTGCAATCAGAACTTCCAAATAATAAAACAAAGAATAATCTGGAATTTTAAAAAATTTGCTTCGTGGATATTAAGTTTCTTTTTACATTCGTAAGTGGTGTTGGCCGATTTGCTGACTAAGCAAGCAGTCAATGGAGGTGATGATGCATCTTTGTATTTGTAAATATATAGATGCTTTATTATATGAGTGTAGATAATATTGTATATAAGCACCAATGAAAGATTTTCTCAATGTTCTCTCGTGATAGAGTGCCAGTAAATTGAAAACTGATAAAGTCAATAATCAAACGAATATCCAAGAATAAACAGCGGGTGAATCCTTCTCGGGCTGTAGATAATCCGCAAAGTGAAAAGCGTAAGTGGAAAATTCAGTGGGTGCCTTTCCGAGTGTGAAAAATTCAAGCCTTCTGTCTTGAACGTATATTAACACGGTTCCACGAAAGCTGAACATTATATTATTTTAACCCCTCACGGAATTAATCTCAACATATTTTTTTTTCAATGAGAACTGCTTGTTACTCAGTTGCTCAACCTGCCTTTTCGAAGAGAGTAGGGATAGAAAGCATGCGAGGGACAGGACTAGTGGTTAGCTAATCACTGTCATGCATTGCTCTTTGGGATCGGAATAGTGAGAAAGGGATTATTAACAACACAAACACCAATTGCCTCTGAGCAGAATTCATTTATTGACTGAAAAAATCTGCTTGTACCGGGGATCGAACCCGGGTGGTCCGTCACGGTAACCAACGACGTTAACCAATCTACCACGGACCGGGCAATTTCCCCAGATATTTTTTTAAAACTTGCTTTAAAAAAAAAATCATAATGTCCTTTAGTAATATAACTGTTCATGTTTTCAGTAATATTATAAAACCATAACGTCAAGCAGAATCTAATACAAATCTATAAAAAAATAACTAGAAAGATACCATAGATCATTATTCATTTGGAAATATTGAGTGATTGTATCGCTCTACCTGTGTTGATAAATCTACGTGGAAAACACTCAGCTTCTGTGTTTATTGCTCGTTTTGACAGAAGTAGTAAGTGCGAAAATTTATGCGATTTTCTTTGAGTGTGTTGAAGATAGGGTGAAATGGAACCTAACGGAGAGTAGTTTCGACCAGAAAATCAAGAGATTTGGAGTGTGACAGTGACAGTTTTAGACATTAACGGAGGAAGAACGTGACGTATTTTGGGTGAAATATCTTCTTTTGAAATACATAACATCATACTCTAAAACTTTACATATAACACAATACCCCACCACATGTTGTAGATCAGTGGTCACCAAAATCAGTAAGGAGGTGAGCTACTTTTAGAAATCGAAATTATCTTGTGAGCTACTTTTGCATATTCCTTCTTCATCGTCCTTTATTGTACCATACATAATATTACTGAAATAAATTTCGGACATCAAATAAGTCATAAAATGCGTAGTTTATTTTTTTATTTATGAACAAAATAATGATTAATATGTGTGAGTATAAGTAAAAAGAGTTATTGAATAGAATGGCATTCAAAATTGGAGTACACTGTCATTCCCATCCGAATGCAATTATCAAGAAGTACATCTGTGAGTCTGTTTCTATAGTTACTTTTAACCTCCATAGTGTATAACGACAATTTATATAAGTAGGTAGAGTAAAACAATGCCTTCGTTTTGAACGTATGTAGTTCGAACTAGAATTGGATACATTTCTGTTGGCACGAAAGTTCATCGAGATTCCCTATAGTTGAGGCAACGCTCTTTATCACATTGAAATTCTGATCGACTCGTATTTCATTTCGGAGTCCAATAAAAAAATTTGAGAGGCAAACTTATAAATGTGGTAAAATATCCTACGCGAGCTACCAATAATGCTACCGCGAGCTACCGTTTGGCGATCACTGCTGTAGATGAATAAACGCGTGTAAGTGCTTTTTCCAACGAAGTTTTTCGTGATTATGTACTATCTTTATTGTTAAAGGTAACACCATGATAGAATTGCATTAAGCAAGAATTATAATTATGGCCGATGGCAGTCAAAATTTTTATATAATATAATAAATCAAAAAATTCTCACTCTAAACCAGTGGTTCTCACGTAAAATTTGGCTGTGGCCGCATTAGGAACATCAACGGTCCTACGAAAATGGCGGCCGCACCAAATTTCATTTTTGTCAAAAATACCTAAACATGTATGTATTTGAGTTTTTGCGAACTGACAATTCTTGATACCAGGGCTGTGGAGTCGGAGTCGGAGTCGTGCAGTCGGAGCTTTTTGGCCGGAGTCGGAGTCGGAGTCGGCGCGGCGTTGTGGCCGGAGTCGTACTCGGAGTCGGAAATTTTGAAAAGATAGAACTTTTTATTTTTGCATTTAATATGTCAAATTTGGCTTTGGCCGCATTGATAGGGTTGATATTTAATTGAATACACATAAATAGGTTAATTAGGGGAAAAAAGTGACGATATTAACCTTTTTTTAGTCGGAGTCGGACTTTTTTTTACCGACTCCACAGCCCTGCTTGATACACAATACAATGCATCCAAAATATTAAATTTTCAGTGTCAGTGTTGACAAAATAACTTGTAAAAACATATTTTTATTAAATATCAATATTAACTATCAAGCTGTTGGTGGCCGCACATGAGAACCACAGCTCTAAACAGAACTTTCTTAAATGTCGTAGTTAGTGACTTTTCAAAACAAAAATTCGCTCGTAACCTAAGGATTCTAAAGCAAATTAACTTTAAGCCAGGGCTGTGGAGTCGGAGTCGGACTCGGAGTCGTCGCGGCAATTTGGCCGGAGTCGTACTCGTAGTCGGAAATTTTGAAAAGTTTGAAATTTTTATTTTTGCATATATTATGTCAAATTTGGATATTGGCCGGATTGGTAGGATTAATATTTAATTGAATACACATCAATAGGAAAATAAGGCAAAAAAAAGTGACGATATTCAACTTTTTTAGTCGGAGTCGGAGTCGTGTTTTTGGTCAATGTCGAAGTCGGAGTCGGAATCAAACTATTTTTTACCGACTCCACAAGAAATCATGGTTTACGAAAAGATTTATATAAAAAACCAATTGATATTAAATTATTATGTTTAATGATATAAGTAGCATAACTTCTGTGGCGGTAATTTCTCTGAAGAGTATTTGAGCTTTTTATTAACTCTTACGAGATAATACTTTATTTTCACTAAGACTCTTAATTGAATTAATCGATAGAAGTTGGTTTTAGTGAGCTCGATCTATAAGTTAATTACTCAACCTCACTTTGGTAAATGATAGGAAAAAACATGTACTTAGAAAAGAACTATTCTTTCTCTCTACGTCCCGTCGCGATTATATGATTGGATATAGGTTGAATCGAAAGATATGAAAACGTCCGTTTGAAAATATAAATATATGTATGAATAGTTCCATTGGGGTATTTAAGCTATTGACTTTCTAGTGCACAAATAACAATTTAGATTTAAAAAAAAAAACACGTTACATAAAAACAAAATAAAATAGATGTTAAAACCCTCATAAAATATCTGTATATATTTTTGTTTTTAACCATGTCCGCTCCCACCTTGGAGCATATGGCTTCCTCACAGAGTTTATCTCAACGTATATTTTTTTCTACGAAAACTACTTGTCACTCAGTTGCTCAACCTCTCATTTTCGAAGAGAGTAGGGATGGAAAGCATACGAAGACTAGGACAGGACTAAGGATAAGCTAATCGCTGTCACTATGCGTCACTCTTTGGGATCGGAAAGGTGGGAAATGATATTAACAACACTTTATTTATCGACTAAAAAAAATCTGCTCGTACCGGAATCGAACCCGTGCTCTCTGACCAGGTAGCCATCGACGTTGACCACTGCACCAAGGACCGGGCATACAATAAAATATAATAAAATAAATTAAATATTTCACTAACATCAAGTCTGTAGGCTTTGCGAAATAACTGTATAAAATATACATTATCAAAATTCGGTATTTCAGTTTACGATAGATTGATGCTAGATCGTAGGTGATTTTAATATCATCAATATAAATTTTCTTTGGTTGAAATCGTTTCATAACTGACTGAAACCAGTTCAAAACACATTGCAAAATTTTCGAAAAATGATGAAATAAATAACAAGTAAAAAGTTCCTAAACTGCCTCGTCTTTCCGGCCATTATTGACAGTTCACACAATCCGAGTGAACAGTTTTTTTTCGCCGCTGAATCTTTTTACGAGTTGGTCATTTGCTTGGCAAGCGTTGCAATGCCACTCAAAGAAAGAAGTGTTTGTGGATGCACAATATTTTAGATAAATGATTTCGATTTAAATTCACTTACATTGATCGGTATCGATGACATTTGCCGTTTGATGTTTGCTGTTTGTCTTTTTCCGATTGTCTATGGTACAACACACGCGCCACCTACTGAAAGTTAATTGTACTATGACGTGAATTGTGCAACAATAAGTTGTCAAAATGAACGGTATGACAGCGCATAAAATATTAAAAATCATTGATTTTTATATAAAAGACCTACCTACTGTATGCTAATTTTACTGTGCCAAAATCCTCCGCGCAAGTGCAAGCAAGTAGTTTGTCAATGTTTCAGTAGGTAGGTAGGTTGTCGAAGTTTGCGATCGGATGAACGGTATGGCAGCACATAGGGTGCGAATAAATAATATATAATGATAATTTTGGTATTTTCAAACCGATCGGGAAAATTTCAAATAGGACTTTCAAACGATTTATTTGTACCGCCGCTGAAAAACAACGAATGAGTGACAGGTGACAATAGAAAATGGTGGAGTTGGATAATTAGCAGAGTAAGTTTGGGAACCACAATGGAGTTATCGAGTTGTACGATGCAACCCAAATAAATTTTGGTTATAAAAAATTTACGGGACAACAAGATGGCATTATTAAATCATTTTCGTCCAAAAGTGGAGTTAGTAAAATTACTCTTTAAGCCATAGATATATTAGATATATTTTAACCATAGAAAGGCATTCGCTTATCTTTTATTATAGACGTTCCCATTAAAGAATATGATGAACTTTAGAATAATTACAGTATTATTTGTTTTTAAATCTAATAAGTCGGTTAGATTTTTCACCGGCTGAATAGCTGCAATTACATTAAACCAAACACGCTTATGTTCAAACATGGCGGCGGCTAATTGCGGAAACAGTTTAGCTTATGGGAAAGTCAAGCCTTGTAGAGCAAATGGCCCCGCACTTCTGAAGTGATTAATGTATGCGAACAGAGTTGCCAGTGACTACTATGCAACGTGCATAAATTATTTAAACCTTTAAAGATGAGCAGAAAATTAATTTATAAAACTCATTCTCAGATTATACAATGTAAGTTGATTCAGAAAAAGTTTTGTTATATTTTAACAAATGATATATTGGGAGGAAGTTTTAAAATTTGGTCAAATCCATTCGTTGACAAACTGAGAAAGTGAGATATTTTCATTACTTTTTCCTCATAAGTTTGTGTTAACTAGCAATATTTTTAAAACATGTTTTAATTTAGATAATTACAGAAAATGTGTAAAAATGCAAACCTTCACATGTGAATAAAAAAGGTCTCAAAACCTTAAATTAAAATTACATCTTGATGTGCCTTTTTGATTCTTGAAATCGGACAAACAAAATTTAAAGAATGTTCGACTATTCTGTTATATTCGACGATTTAAATTTTTTTTCTATCTAGGTATCTCACTTTAACCTAACAATTATAAAAATGACAAAATAAAAAATGAACTTATGAAACGTAGGTAGTGAGTGATCTAAAATATATAAATTACTAGTATTGCTACCCGGCGTCGCTCGGACTAAGCGACTAATAATTATTTAATGTTATATCATTCGACATAATTATATCACAAAATCTAACATCCAAAATAGAGTTGAAATAAAATCACAAACTTTATTTAATTTGATGACAGCCCCATTCTCGCCCATTAAAATGTCCAAATTCAAGGAAAAAATCTAATTTGCTGTCAAAGAAATGTCAAACAATACCTTCACGTAAATAATAAACATTATTATATTAATAAAAGCCGGGGAAAAGTTGGTAGAAGACTAATTTATTACATTTTGACTAAATGTCTTCGCCGATAAAAATTCAAACATATTTTCTTTCATATTCGTTTTTATGGCAACTTGCAACAACAATGCAAAAGGGAATTACAGACCCACATACATACATACGCCGTTTCGGTTTTATATATAAGATATCGTGTGAGTTTAATATTAGACCTATATATGCCGACAATTATTCAAGATAACTAAAAAATTCATACTGAATATAGGTATGTTTAAAGCCTCATTAATTCATAATATTATTGCACATTTCTAAATTATACATGTCAATAAAATGTATAATAATGCGAATTAAATTTATGTGAAAGATTATTGAGATATTGACGGTCTCGGTTTTGAGTATTCCAGTATTATCTTATTTTTCTTTTTTATCATCTTTCTGTAAAACCAAATTTATTAAATAAAAATTAGCTGAATCCCGGAATTTTCATATAAAAATTTACAATTGTCTACCCTTTGGTGTGATTAATTCATACGATACCTACAAATTGGTTATTCAAAATATTTTCCGACATTTCATCGGTACGAGTAATGTTGGAATCATTGATATTCGTAAATACTAAAACCATACGCACAGAGATCTGGATTGGAATAGAAAACGATAAATACGACTGGATCCGATTGAAAAATACTAATTTCAAGTATCCTGATTGAATAATAATTAAACAATTCTCTCTTATACCGTACGCAAAACATTTCAAATTTATTTAGGAACAATTTTAGTGTTAAATAGAAAACAATAATTACTTTGTTTATCCACGTATTACATTCAGGCCTTCTATCGCGTTGGTGAGTCTAGTGTTGCATCTTAAAGAGGCGAAACACGTGTCACTATTTGTAACATGGAATAGATAAAGTCATTTTATATTTGTAATGTGTAGCCTTTATTCCTCAACATCATTCGATTAATCGACTGAAAAAATCTGGAGTGAGAAGTCCATATACTCCAAGTTGGGTGCGAACATGGTAAAAAAATATATATTATCACAAAAACATGGTTATATGGAATGTTGACGTTAAACCAGTCTTAGAGATTCCGATGATTTGTTTTGTATATCATATTTGATCATTCATATTCACTACAGTTTCGATTTTATCTTTCCATCGTTTGATGATGTGTGCTATTTTTTCTTTGAGAACAAATTAATCAACGTTCAATACCATCTCTCATTTCTGTCAAATATTTGTCGTAATTAAATGTTAACTCCAAAATATTTAATTGCGTTCTGCGACGTTTTATAGCTCACGCAGTGGTCGTTCACTCGTTCATTAAAATAGCAAACTTTTCTCATGGGATTTCATCAAATTAATTAAGGCAGCTTTTAAAAAGCCACAACTCCGCAAACTACATGGATAATATAAAATAATTAGCTATACGTACATCATATCTTATAATGAAATATTAAAACAAATTAAGTAAATGTAATATAATTTACAAAGTAAGAGCGTCTGTATTATTTTCTTAGCACGATATTTTGTTCTATTTTCAAAATATTAATATACGTAAATGTAGTAGTCAAACGTTTTTTATTATTGACTGCGTTGTTTATGTTACTTATTGTCTATTCCAATAGATGTTTCCAATTTCAAATTATAAGAAAATGACAAAAACATTTCATTTCGTAATTGTTTTTATATTTAATAAATGTTTATTTCAAGTCATACCTGCTCACTAGATAACCATATTATTTTTAAAAAAAAAGCTATTAAACAATTGCACTGGTAGACTGCCAGCGACAAAGTAGTTTTAAATTTTAATAACCGTAACGTGAAATCATCGAATCCACCGATAAAAGAAATTGATATTTATTTTTGATATCTAAATATTATATAGGTGTAAAATTAAATAAAAAATCCCTTTATTATTATTTTGAACGGAACAAATAATTTCGTCTCATCCTTATCTTCGTTCAACAGTCTATAGGATTAACTAAATTGAGAGAAATTAATGAGATACTTATAACGGTATTTAAACAGATTGTACTACACACATCTCGGCAAAAAGTACAGATGAGCGAGAAAACATGCTCGTATAGAACGTACGTCTTTGACTCTATGTTTTCGCATTATAATTAACTTTCACTGTACATACATGACAATATTGTATAAGTTAACAATTAATTTAGATACAAATAGTGTTATCTATCTTAAAACAACAGTTCATATTACGTGATTAAGGCGGATCATAATTTACAGTTCAGTAGAAACGTCATGTACACATTTTGTTCCAGCAGACATAATATACTAACGGTCTAAGTTATCATTTGCGCGCGCACTTTTGCAATGTATAACCCTAACTAAGATAAGCCTGCGGACTCGATGTGTATTGAAGTGGAATATTAACTTGCAAAAAATAGTAAATGGATCCCGGCCAGTGGCGGACTGAGAACTTGGGGTGCCCGGAGGCGCAATATAGTTTCAATTGCCCTCTTTTTTCGAATGATAAAGCGTCGCAAAATTTATTCCAGATTAGACTAATCACAAATATTTTAATTTGAACAAATGAACGATATTCCCCGAAGTCCACTAAAAACAATTCAAAATGAATACCTACGCGGTACCGCACGTAGTATTTTATTATTTATGACCCATCGGTCATTCAATATTACTGCAATTGAAAATTCACTTTCCGGTGTGACATGATAATATATTCTATATCAAATACGTTTGTCGAAAGATTTTTCGAAACGTATCATGTGGGCTGTACATATATAAATTATTTTGAGATCCCCTTGATTTGGAAGCCCCAAGAGCGCGCCTCTTGAGCTTATAGGGAAATCCGCTACTGATTCCAGAGTGTATCATAATACATTATTTCTTATGGTGGTCTTGACAGTTTCTACAACATTTGCATCCGTTTCTTGCTGTCATCAATGATTTTGTTTGAATTTGGAATAAGCAAGAATTTTGAATAAAAGATTAATCAACATTTCGAACAGTATTACGTTTGGAAGTATGAGTTCGGGTATATATGTGCTATGTTAGAATCAATTTTGAGTTTTGTTTCCAATATATTTCTAATATTTTAAATATAGATTTTGTCAATCTATTCAATCAATCCAATATTCTCGCCGAGTAAAAGCGGTATATTTAAAGGAAAGAAGTAGTCGCAAGTCGCTATACATACATTATTAACATTGGCAAAATTGAATGCGATCCTTTTGTCATTTTCCGCGAACTCAGAACTATGTAAGTAAGGGTTTTTTGTCGTATTTAATTTGTCAAATAAACGTCGTCTTCACTTGAAAGCTTTAAAATCCATTATTTTTTCACAAAAACACATAAAAGACGACATAAAAACATATTTATTTGAATGTACATTATCAATAAAAGCTTTTGAATACATGTATTTGTGTATGCTTAAAGATTATTTTACATTTCAAATATCACGAAATAACCGTTAGAATTGAAATAATATGAAAAATATGCTAAGCGTATACCAATATTACGTTACAACTAAAATTAAATCTTTATTCAAGAACAGCAGCGCTTAAATAAATCGAATGCATTTATAAATAAAATTCTATCTCAAATAACAATCTTGAGTCGATCTAATACGTATTATAATCGGAACAAAGGATTCCTACCGTTACATTTTAAAAAAATGGCGAAGCTGAAAAAAAATCAGTTGGCCTAAAAATTATTTCATTAGAAATCTACATGATCCAAATTAAGAACGGAAGCAGTAAAAAAATCTTTTGTTTAATGTTATTTTTTCCAAGATTTCAAGATTTATAATTGTTCACTGTCAATACTTGGTGGAAAGGCATTATAAGATGATCGAAACCGGTTCTGATCTAAATAAATTTACTCTGGAATAAGTAAAAAAAATATTTTATTTTCATTTTTCAATTTATAATTGTGCTAATATTTTATTGCATATGATTTCCATAATGGTTAAGGCATTCATTAACTATAACACATGAGTTCGATTTATAGACTGTGTAACGGTTAATTGTATTCAAAAAAAATATCGTGATTAAAGCGAAGGATTAAAGAAAGATTCTTCAGCATCTTACAAAGAACTTAATAGAGGAAATATCATCTGTCCAATCTCTTTCGGTTACCACTTTAAAAGAGACAAAAGACTTGGGCTAATAATGACCTAATTTCTTTTAAATCCTGTAATTCTTCATCCGACTAAAAGAGCTATGTTCTAAATCTATGCGGGTGTAAATAAAACTTTAGTTTTAGACGAATAACTTTCACGTAAATTCACATCCTTCTTGACAGTGACATTTTTAAAGGAAAAATGTCTTTCATGATTTCTTCCTAAAGAATGGCGCTCCTAGAATGTAGATTTTATCATAGTTTTATATTTCTTGTGTAAGGATTCGAGGAGAAACCTGATACTATTCGCTACGTGTGACTTTATTTTATGGCACTTTATGGTTATGCCACTATGGAGAGCTGTAAAGATTTTCAACAATATTGCTTCGAATATCGACTATATTCCGTGTGGAAGTGAGTGGTTACATACCATAATGTTTTTGAAATAATATAGAAGTTGTTGAACTCGCCCGGTAAATTTTATCGCCATTTATCGCACATCTACTGATTCGTTTTTTCGAATAATGGTTTTTTTTTTTAAATTTCGAATTCAATTTTTTTAAACATTTTACGTCTAAAAAATACTTATAACTACACGTCTGATAATGCAATTATATTTTGACAGAAAATTAAATAACTTTATTCTACAGAAGACATTATAATATACCTGCAACTTCCTTGTTATGAGATCGTTTATTTTTCTGCCATAAAAACTATGTATTTCTTAAGAATTGTTTTGTGCAAAAATAGTTCAAAAGTTTATTTGTAAGATGTTTTATGTCTGGAAGAAAGTATTAGTTTCATTGTTGAACTTTGATTAAATGGCTAAGCCACTTGCGAAATGTTAATACGCGAGGTCGTTTCAGAAAAACACAAAGCTATTTCATTGAACTAATTTAGAAGTAGGCACTCCATTTCATTGCACGCTTTTTTCGCGGTAAAAATAAATGAATCCATTTAAAGAAGCGGCGATAAAAAATATTAGTGTTTTTTTTTTGTTATTCTATCATATACATCATGCACTGCTTAAAATATTTTATGCACAATTCTCTCGAGTAAGCTAAGTAAATTCATACTGAAGAAATTTAAGACTCCTGTACTTTATAATTGCAAAATTATCTTCGAAATGATTTTACAATAATTTTGTTTTTATATTAACCCGTACAAAGTCATACTTAAAACTCTATTATGTCACCGTGCAGTGACTGTTGTATACCGTTGATGATAAATTCTTTGTAGAAGCTGAAAAATGTCTGTAAATAATGTTGCTATGCTGAGAAACATACATGGTATCATTTTCACCTTTATTTTATTCATTTCAATGTCTTAACTGACAATAGTTACTGCATGGATGAGGAAGTGTTAAGCTATATTGAATATTAATTTTTATTATACCGATAACCGATTAAAAGGATACTTACTGATATTATTTTTAAGTATGTTTCAGTTGACAATGCTCGCCATGAGCGAAACCGGTCCTGGTCTAATAAATTTGATGTGGGAAAAGTACTAAAAATTTTTTATTATTTTTATTTTATGATATAAAAAAGGTTAAGTATAGTCGTGATGTCGAAAGAGCAGACAACTATCTCATATAAATCATTGAAAACTTTATACTGTGCCATGTTTTACCTTATAATAAATACTAGTTGACTCTTGCACTATTTGGTATTGATTAAAATTGAAAAATTATACCATATCTATAGGATTCTTAAACAAGGAAATTGTCATGATAGGATTTTTCATCGGATTTAATTATTATGCTATTGTGAAACTAATAACATAAAATTGGCGAAAGTGAATTGATCTGATTCAGTGCATGTAACAAAGTCTTGAAGAATTATGTATCAAGCGTTCCTGGCAGAAATGAAACTAATGGCATTTTTACGCCGCGGAATGGAATGAATCCTGTAACAAGAGTGAATCTGAGAAGGGTAAAATGAAGAGTACCTTAATGAAAATTCCAGGATCAGAAAAAATATGGAGATATCAATTCCTAGCTGCAAAACTCTTGAGGCATTAATGTGTTTTATTAAATTGTATTCAATTAAGGGAAACTTTGTTTGGATCTTTTTGGATTTCGTAAGAGAAAGCATTGTGGGGACGTTTCGAATAATTGGAGATTGGAGATACGGTGTTTTATGTTGATTCCTTCCCAAAACTGTAGTCGAGAGTTTTACGCGCGAAAGAATGTTCCCATAATAATAACTTGTGCTAAATCCATAATTTTTCCAAGCAATTTTATGTCTAACCGTATTCCGTTGCAGACAAGAGTGATTTCCACAGGAAAACAAATCAAAAATATTATTATCATGAAATTAAAGTATTATTATCAAAATTTGATTATCTGTTTTTATACATTCAACTAGCTGACCTGGCGAACTTCGTACCGCCTCAGAATCAATAGATGTTGTGTTAACTTATAAGCTGAATTAAATTCAGTTTTATATTACATCATCAGTCCAAATGTTTCATCAGAAAAAATGAATACTCAAAATAAATTATGTTCAATAAATTGTGCAAAAATCAAAATGAGATGTTTAAATACTTATTCTGCTATTTGGGACAGTGACAAAGCCAGAAAATCAAAGTTCATCAAAATCGGTCCAGCCGTTCTCGACTTAGAAGTGGTGTAACTAACACGACATTGACATAAAGATAACAAGTGTCTTTGCTATGTTCGATCGGTTTTTGTGATAATTAATTTTTCACTTGAATTGAACAAATGTACAAATAATTTGTCACGAGTGGACTTGAACTGACAGTTCTCAGTTATCAACTTTTTATCACAAAGTTTTTTTAGAACTAAACAAATGGCTATTTTTCCACCTTGTGATCAAAATTGAGAATTCCGAGAAACAAAAATGACAACGGAGCATCGTGTCACGTCACATTTTAATCTCTTTCATTGATATAAATTTACATCGAAATTTTATCTTGTCATTCACCTTATAAATTTGAGAGGGCGTATAAAACACGAGCTTATTATTAATTAAAACGAGAATATCAGCGGCAAACGAGAATGTTGGCATCGACGAATAATGACATCCGTGATTTAATTGAAGTATTATAACAACTAGAGAGGAAAATAATTTGGACATTAGAAGATGAAGATCCTAATAACAAATTTTCCTAGCCTACTTTGATTACTTTTTTTAATTTCAATCGGTCTAGAGGTGTTGACACCGCCTTATGTGGTAGGTCATCAGAACTCTCTCGAACGATCTATTTTTTACCTCAGTCTATGAGTTTAAGTCGATATCAGGAAATAAATTCATTCTTATAAATAATTAAATACTCTATATTGAAATCTATAGCGATTCCATATGGAGTAATTTTAATTTTGTAAAAGAGATATTTATGCGGACGTCTCGCTCTAAATTTCTCTTATCTCTTTCACGCATTGAGTGTACGAGAGTGCATGGTACTTCACAAAAAGTTCGATGCGCCATAAATAATGGCTTATCTTGCGTGACGTTTAACGGTCGTTTTGCAACGGTTTGGCTACCTACAGGAACCGCTTTTTTTTCATACGATCAGTGAGAGATTGAACAGCATTGAGGATGCACGCTCCTAATCCTCTCCCTAAGAATTAAATTCGAGTCAAATTCCTGATATCTACTTCGCTATCGTAATATTTGTGTTTTGTCTTGTATTTAAATTCAATGTACTAGTGTAATATAACGTCTGTGTAAATTCTTAACGATTAAATAATGTGTGCTAATCACACCCCATAACGCTTTGAGATTGTTTTGTTTATAAGAGCACCATGTTTCTCCTACTCCGTTCCCAAAATTCCTCTTCCTGAGTGTCGGATAAGAGGCTCCTTCTCGATTTACGAGGGAGCCGAATCAAGGTCTTCTCAGTGTATACTACGTTTATGCATTTTAAATATACTACAATCAAGCTATATTTATATATTAAACATTATTAAATTAAGAATGATCGTTTCTCAAGTAGCTCGTTGCAAATTAAGCGTTTTTCATTTGATTCTGTTTACAAAAAAATATATACTACTAATGTTCCGGTCTTGATACATTGAAACAGCAAAAGATAAGCATTGTAATGAACCAATTATCACAAAACAATCTTTTATCTAAGAGTAATATTTTATAATACAGTTTTTCCTTTTGTCATGGGGCTTTCTGAATGAAAAACGCATTTACTGGTTTCGATCATTAAAGCTTACAGGAAAACACCAACGAATGCAATTCCATTTCTGGCTGAGATCGCTATTATTGTATATGCACTTTCTTCTTCTGAATTTGTTCACTTTTAAAGGAATGAGGGCAAAACAAAAAAATCATGCCGAAATCACTTTTATATTAGCTCAACCATTTCTATTGGCGTGAAAAAAACTATTTTATGATATATAACATTTTTAATAAACAAATTTAATCGATAACTTTGTTATTTCACTGGCTGTGACTTGTGACTAGAGACTCCATACAGAATACTCGTCCATTTTTCAAGTTCTCGATACTCGAATAATAGTCGTAATTTATAAATGAAGATATATATCAAAATATTACTTACTTATAATAAATGCTTAACCTTTTCGTTTAATTTAGTCTTACGCGTGAATTTTAAAATCACATAATATATTTTTTTAAATGGGGTTTCCGTTACTATGACGTGACTATGCTATGCGAGAATTTCTTTTGTTACTTTTGCTTTGAGATCTTGCTGACTTATTTTATCAATGACAAGTGTATGATGAAAAGAGACAAAAGAAAATATTGCATAAGTATGCATAAGTGCATATAAGTATATATATTTATATACACAAATTTGAGGTTACAGTATATATTCTGGTACATCTGAAACTACTCGAGTATACTCGAGAAGTCAAGTATTTTAAAATTTAACTACTTGATACTCGAGTATTTGGAGTCACTACTTTTGACACATGTATTGCATGTTTTGTTTATTTATTTATTGGGAAAAAACTATATAAAATACCTGGCATTACAGCAAGCGCCGATGCGCCATGCATTTGACAAATTAATTAAAATTACATAACATATTACACAAAAATAAGAAACAGAACAGAAACATATTATTTACATAAGAAGACAAAAATTTTTAAAAAAGCATCAAGTCCACTGCCGAAGATGTCCACATCAACAGGCTGCGCATTTATCAGCCGATTAGCCCTTGCAACTGGAGATTCAAAAGACCTACGTGACAAAGAAAATTGATTTGTCTTTGTTACGACCACGTTAGTTAAAGCTGGGAGCATGCAAACTTAAATGTTCAAGGATGTCAGGGTTATCAACTTGGCCCCGAAGAAGAAGATAAAAATGTTTCAAAATTGAAATTAATCTTCGAGCTTCAAGAGAGTGAAATGAAAGCATTCCTAAAAGAAAAGGGTTTAGATCAGTGGTTCTCGCGTAAAATTTGGCTGTGGCCCCATTAGGAACATCAACTGTCCTACGAAAATGTCTGGTGGCCGCACCAAATTTCTTTTTTGTTCAAAATACCTAAACACGTATGTATTTGAGTTTTTGCCAACTGATAATTCTTGATGCACAATACAATGCATCCAAGATATTAATTTCTTCTTTGACAAATTAACTTGTAAAATCACATTTTTACTAAATATCAATATGATTTATCAAGCTGTTGGTGGCCGCAGCAAAATCCAGCCACCGTGGCCGCACATGAGAACCACTGTTTTAGATGCATCTTCTGTTGAATAAAAAAATTATCGAACTTAATTAAATATAAAAAATGAATTAATACAATACTACCATCGAATCCATTGAAGATAGCATTATATTCATAAAATACATTCTAGAGAATTTATCTCGATTACTTTTGCTCACTATAAATCTATTTACCTAAGTGTTTTTTTCCCTCCAATCCTAAGATCGTAAGTTGCTCCCCACAGAATGGGGGATTAGAAGTTCCTTGTCAACATTGGGGAAAACATAAATAAACATTTGCTGAGTGAATACTTCCTAATTGCCGTGAAATCGGCTCAAGCTTGGAACTACTTGACTCGGGTGTAGTATCTACTTAATATACAATTCGGATTTCGTGATACTCTTATAAAGAATGAAAACAAGATTCAACAAACGAATATTCTTTTCAACATATAATTATAACAAATGACAATTATCTAAGCCAAATAATTTAAAAAATATGTGACAAGATAGAATGGCATTCAAATTATAAACGATAAGCTTTAAATTTATGTTTCATTTCAACACACCATTCTATGTATGTTTGAAAATATTAATTATACAAGTCTCATTTAAAGGTTTCAATAATAATTCATAAATGCTAAGTAAAGAATTCATTTGGATAAGGTTAAATTCCAGTTTACTAAGACAGTGTTGAAAAATATCTCAAAGCATATTTTCCAGCATTTTTAAATGGTTTCTATATATTACCACTAAAAATACAAAAAGTACGTTCAAAAAAGTCTAATTCAATTAGTCCTTATAAAATACGAAAAACGTCCATAAAAGTGCCAATTTTTTTGTGAAGTTACATAATTCAAACTTATTAGTACAAAGTTTGAAGGAAAGAAATTGTATGCGAATTTATCAAAAATGTGAATCCAACTTATTTAATCAAAAAAAAAAAAATTAAGCTCGTATTCATTTTCTGTTTGAAAAGAAATTTTCTTTTATCAAAAAACTTACAGCATTTGGGAAATTTGTTATTTTTTGTTTCATTATTAATCAAAGCGCGTATTATTCTATTCATTCTAAAATTCGAAAACTATTTAATTTTTTCAAACAATGTTTGGTCACAATGTAAATTAAGCTTTCTCAGTGAATTGTTTGTTAATAAACAAAGTTGTTTAAAAAATCCTAACAATTGGCATTTGAAATATGCTTAAATAAAATTAAAAAAATAATGAAAAAAAATATGGTTGATTTTAAAATGAAATTGAGGAAACTATCTTCCATGTGAACTTATAATTACTGCCAGTTCCGTAGCCGAGTGGTCAACGTGGTTGAGCTATCATTCTCCTCAGTTATCCTGTCAAGCGTCCGAGCTCCAGAATGCGCAGTTTCTAGCATTGTTTTAAATACGATGTTGTAACCTTAGTCATGATCATCGATTCTTTCTTACCCAGACATAAAATATGACATAAAAATTCAATATTTTATAATTAACCATTTCTTAATATCACCTTTCTTTTCCTTATAATTTTCAGTATACGACGGTACTCAGCAAGCGTTGCAATGCCACTCAAAGAAAGAAAGTGTTTGTGTTTATTGAAATGTTTTCGGATGCACAGTATTTAAGATAAATAATTTCGATTTAATTTCACTAACATTGATCGGTATCGTTGACATTTGCCGTTTGACGTTTGCTTTTTGTCTTTTGCCGATTGTATACACGCGCCACCTACTGAAAGTTAATTGTACTGTCTATAACCTTTGCGCAAGTGCTACAATAAGTTGACAAAGTTTTATCGCATTCGGATAAACGGTATGGCAACGCATAAAAAACGAACAATTAAACATTGATTTTTATATATTAGATAATAGAATGAACATCCCACTGCTGAATAAACAAGTGAAAAATATAATTGCCAAAATCGTTCTTATAAATTTATGTTTTTACTGAGCTACGTATAATAAACCTCCATTTAAAATGTGTCTCTGAAGCCACGTATGAATAAATATATTCAAAAAAATCGGGCGTAGATTTTTCCTTTCAACAACCTTGTCACGCATGATGGGATGAAATCTGCGCCCCTCTAACGTTGCTAAATTTTAGCACGTGAATATACTCATAAGAAATTAATCCTTTTCACAATAACTTGTGTAGTAAAACTGATTTTAAAGGGCGAAATTAAAATTAGTTTGATAAATATATTGATTTTATTACTATGAGATATAAATGCATACAAATTCTCCATATATTATTAAAGTTTTATAATAATAGTAGGCTTTTAAGGCTGGGCTCACAAGAAAACGGTTAAAAATGAAGTATTTAAATTGTTTACAAATGTGTTTCATGCTCTTATTTTATAAGAATCCGATTCTATATGTCAGTGGTGGCCAGTCTTTTTTGTCCACGATCAGCCAACATGAATAGTAGTTATTTTAAGCCTATATTAATTTAATTGCCAACCTTTGTTTGACCCGGGTTTTAGAAAGAGATTTTCGTCGATAATCTGTCCCTCAGTCACACGAATAGTCTCGCACGCTTCTTGGGACGGGCACCAAAGATTTGTATAGATCAGATAGGCGATCGACCAGGAATAGCTACGCGATAGACGCTTTGGCCACCCCTGCTATATGTAAACATATTATAATCTAAATTTCCTCCTGTATTCTAATAAATAATATATGTGACTTTTCGGACAACATCGACTTATGCAGGGACGTCAAGGACTAGAAGAACGTCTAGTGATTTATAAACATTTCTGAATAAAAAATGACACAATAAAAAAGTAATTAATTTTAACCAAAATTTCAGTTTATTTTAAATCCTTTGTGATTTTATATTTGGATGTCAAAAAAAAAAATGAAAGCTCCATTGTACAATAATGCGCATAAATTCGAAACGTACGGAATGATTATTGTTATTTCGGTTTCATTAGTTGCAACGTCTAAATAAGAATAACAGTCAGACGTAGCAGAAAATACTTATTCGGGAAATTCGGTGGGAAATTATTTTGGTTTAAAACGAAACGTTGCCATTCATTATTGATTATGTCCTCAAATAAATTTAAATTTTTAGCAGCAGTAAGGTAAATGTACCAGTAGTTGACCGTTTGAGCATCAAATGTCCCAAAATAAGAAATGCAGATGCGCGATTGCTCAAAATTATAAAGTTCAGAAAAGTTAAGGTTGGAATGAGCCACTAACACATCTCCATATTTCCAATGGAGTGCCAGGGTGGCTATTTAAAAACCAGGCCTAGTGAGGAAAGTGTAGAATTTCAAATTTTTTAAGTGATCAATCTAAAAACGGTGTGAACTTTGTCCTGAACCACCCATTGCTACTTGTTTCAACCAAGAGTGGTGTGACAGAAAGCCCTGAGGCAACTCTGACAGAAAGTTCACTATAAATCCCCCTGATTAGACATGGTCAACTACTGGATTTTCCAATTTGTGAGACGGTCAACTACTGAAACAGAAACATGGCTTTAAATAATTTAACACAACTTTTTTTAAGCGAGCCCTTTTCGTTAATTTTTGTTACATAATATTAATTGAGACATATGATCCAATATGAATATACTTGCTTTGCCTTCATTCGGTACAATGCTAAACCTTAATCGTTATTTTTGTTGAAATTTTCTCTTAAACGGTCAGCTACTGGTACATTTACCTTATAGAAAACTTTCATAGAACAATTGAATACTTCTAACCATTTTATAATTTTTACATGGTTATACTGATGACTATCGTTACCTCGAGTAGTAATTATATTTGAATAGCTGTGCAAAATTGGATTTACATAGCGCCGCCTTTCCTATTTCAAGATAGGTCATTTAATTAATTCTCGCAAGCATTCACTTGTGTATTAATTCCATTCAATTAAATCGGTTCCAGTTAATTTCCTGAGACTTCTCGGAGAATCTTGGAATACCGCAGACCTGTAAAGGTACATTCCTGTCCCATCTACATATATTTATTCAGTGGAATACAACAATAGACGCCCTTCTGCGAAGTTGACTTTTGCGGTCAAGATTACGGTACAGAAATGTCCTATTTCAGAGAAAATTTGTAGCAAGTATGTTACTTGGCGTATAAGTATGAATTCTGTTGAAAGATATTACAGCTAATTCTCGACAAACGACAGGTTTCTGTTCCGCCACTTAGGTCATAACTCGAATTACATGCAAAATATCTTTTTATACATAGGTATATCCGTAAAAAGCTTTTTTTTAAGTGAATATAAGGAAATAATTTTATCAATTATTTATTCATTTGCATTATTCTGAATCATCTGTTCTTGCGAAAGACTTAAATTTTTTCATTAATAGTCTCGATAGTTTTGTAAGTAGATTCAAATATTTTATTTTTAAGTAAGCATTTTAAAGCCAAAGAAACAGCTCTAATATTGTTTTTGAATTGTTGAATAAGGACTTAAACTATTCTTATTATAGGTTTTGTTTTTTATAAAATAATGTGACTACTGATTTACATAGGCCAGTAAATGAAATTTTCAATCAAAACTACACAAATATTAACTTTCATTTATTTTAATAGAATTTTCACGTTTACTTAACGTAACAAGCTTTTAAAAATCTAAATTACGAAATTCTTAGGGTGGTAGTGTGGCATATTAATGCTGCAAAAACAAATTTCAAATACTTAACTCCCCATCTCATGTATATATCTTTCTTAGATGAGGCGACATTTAAATTTGAATTTTATTTGTATAAAGGTTTGTTGAATATTGTGACTGCCCATGCACGGAACAATTTTTGATCGATTGCGGCTTTTTTCGCAATTCTTGTGGTAAAATAAAAATGCGGCTAAATCTTATTAATGGTTTGAAAATAAATATATTTTCCAATACCAATCATTGTGTCCCTTTTAAGCCCCGTTGAACAATAGTTGATAAAATGTTACGGACAGTTTCTGAGATTTTCCGGAAAAAAATAATGTATTTTCATTTTTTTTTACATTGGGAAATTATCTAACTGTGCATTGAATATTATATACTCTTGATTAAACGTGTTTCAAACTTTAACTATTGACCGATAAATATCTAATTATTGATCCCCACTTGTTCCATAATTATTAAAGATTATTATTACACTACGAAGAATTTTAAACTAAACAATAATTCAATTTTCCATACCATTTCTTAAACATATTTTGATTTGTCATTATTGTTATTAAAATTATACAAGACATCAAATTATGCATTATATTATAATGATATTTCTGTTAGTGATAAGTGTTACGCTAGAACACCTGTGAAATCTGAAAATGAGAATAAATGTATAACAAATATAATCACATTTCCATGAATATTATTATAATTAATAGAACAAAGCTGATAATTACGCTGGCCACGTCTAAGGATTTCATATTAAAATAATTATACGTCCTGTAAGTGGCTTCCTAAAAATATTCCAATGAAAAGATGCGTCATACCTATTTCGGATATTTCATTACCATCTCAAATTGATAGATGCCCTCTATAATCGAATTACATTTAATATTTTCGATGGTTTCGGCGGTAACTTTGTGGAAGTTCATTTTAATATAAAATTTAAATAACTTTGATTATTCCACGTATTGTGTAACTAACTGTGACACGTGTTTCGCCTCTTTCAGAGGCATCTTCAGACTTACTATCGCAAAGTTTGCTTAAGTAATAAAAAATACTTAAGAAATACTTAAAAATGCTAATAATTACTTAAGCAAACTTTGCGATAGTAAGTCTGAAGATGCCTCTGAAAGAGGCGAAACACGTGTCACAGTTAGTTACACAATACGTGGAATAATCAAAGTTATTTTAAATTTTATATGAATTACATTTATTTATCTTTAAGTCAAATTTCAATAGACCGTGACATCGCTAACTTTTCTGTAAAATTTATAAATTTTACTTATTTTTTTACAGTTTCTTTAATACCATAGAAGTTTCAGTTCACTCTTTCCGTTAATGTATTAGGTATATATACATTTTGTTTTTTAGCTTTAGCGATAGTGTTTCGAGCTATTTTTATTCGACGTCAATTTTAATGGTACGCAGATGTTTTCACTTAATCGCACAAATATTTTTAGAATATTCGTATCTCACGATAAAGGCATTTAATAATATTCTGAATTGAGCTTACAAGCAATCGCAACGCAAAAATATACTTTTATCACATTGTTCGTAGGTTTTCAATATAAAATATTATTCCGTTGGTAAAAAGCGGCTGTTTTCTGTTTGGTTTTAACAGTTTTTTAGCTCCCAATATGGGACAGATGGAATCCTTAGGGAGATTCTCGACCGAAACTATCTTCAAAAAACTATTTGTTATTCAGTCACCCGACCTCACTTTTCCGAAGAAAGTATGTAGGTAAAGCAAGATGGGACTAAGAATAAACTAGAATTGAGGTAATCAATTTGTGACGGTTTTCGATTGAACCAGTGATCAACTCTTAGAAAATTAATTTTTAATATAAAATTCATTTCTTTTTATACCATTGATTTTATAACGGATATTTTACTATAAAAAAGATATTACTGCTCTTTCTTCACACATATTATTAATGAGAAATTAGGATTGGTATTTTTTTTCATTATTGTGTGCGGGATATGAGAAGATACCAACACCAATAACAGTATTAACTATTTGTATAAGCAGGGGAAATTCCAATTAACTGTGGGAAGCCAATCGTTATAGTTAAAATGCTATTTAATTATAATTGATATTTATTGTGGCTTTTATCTTATATATAAAAACCGAACGGCGAATGTATGTATGTATGTATGTCTGTGGGTCTGTAATTCTTTTGGGAATGATATAACATTAAATAATTATTGGTCGCTTAGTCCGAGCGAAACCGGGTAACAATACTAGTTAATTTATAAGAATTCAAAGCACTTTATGTTTCAATATTCAATTGATCGAGTATTTTTACAACAAACGAATCAACCAAATTTAAAAAAATAATGTAGCAATACTTTTCCTTACTCTTATAATTTCAATGTGTGCTCACAGATACCCTATTAACAGTACTGGATGAAAAAATAAATATTCTTTGACGAATTTTGTAGACAATTAATAATTGATTATAATTATGAATGGTTTCATTAACTCCAAAATAAAGCTACTAACTAATCATCTACCCACTGAGCTCTCTTTTATATATAAAAAAGGTATTTTTTTCACGGTACTCATACTGATTAATCTGGACTATAAATGAATAATTTTAAAATTGTTTTTTGGTCTAAATTAATGTAAGAAAATGTTTTTTAATATTTTTCACTGTTTTTGTGTTATACACGTTCTTCGTTTCCATAATTATAATATAATAATTAAGTATTGGTCATTAAAATTTTGCCTTTAATATTATATTCATCTCTGTTTTACGTGAGCAATCAAATCACTCACTTACTGAAATAAAAATTAATATGGAACATACAGAAGACGAATTGCCTTTTTCATCGCCTTAAGAAAATTGTCCACATTTAGGATTAAAGATATGCTCTTCTTGCGTATGAAGGCCGTGGAAATATAATGAGAATATCATGGGCAAGGAAAAGCGAAATAATTTTCAAAGACAACTCAAGAAAAACAGTAATTTGAAAAAAGATACTTAATTTTTACGCCCCTACAACCCATTTGTACTGACACCTTTCATTAGAAGTTTGACATGTTTGAAAATTGTAAATTGAAGTAATGGCAGAAATAATTTAAATTGAACGATTCTTAAATATTAGGCAAAAGCATAATAATCATCTATCGGTACTGGTGCATATATATATTAATACTTTTATAAACTTGTACTTAATATACTTTTTGTTTTCATTAGTGAGGTTGAGTTACATTTCATTTTGTTTTATAAAGATCATATTACATGTTGTGGCAAAAAATAGCATGATAAACACTTTATGATAAAAAGCGAATGAAAATCGGGTATGTGATTCAAATATCTTTTATTCGATTGATACTTCATTTATTTTGAGTTAACATATTTTTAGATTTGAAACTTTGGAATAATTTTACAGCAACCATTTTATTTGATATTTAGTTAAAGATACATATACCGAATGGTGCTACATTCCTAGTGATATTTGATACTACAAGGAGCAATACCGGAAAGCTATTATTAATCAAAATAACTTTAGTTTTCATTGTCATAAACTCAATTCGTTAAAAAATAGCTGTTTTCTTTAATACAACATATCGCCAGTCTAGACAAGAATGAAAAACATAATAAACCACATTACAGGAGGCCGTAAAAAAGTATTTACTACATCAAGACCACAATTGAAAGAACTTCCATCACTGTTTTAGTATTTGTGTAATAACTAGCTGTTTATTGATTTTTGTATTGACGTTATTACTAATAAGAAAATGTTGTTTAACATCTTCCACAATCGATATGATTGTAATCGTTCTGCAAGTCTCATGTGATATTTTGTGTTTTTTATGTAGTTAATTTTTTTAAAACATTACTCGTTTGGTTACATTTTATTTTACTGCTTCAACTTACAACACGGTGTACATTATACTCCTTATTTTATTCCTTTTTATACTAACTAAATAATCCTCTATTAAATGATTTGGAATACTCAATGGCTCACGCCATTTTCTACCGGGACGATTTAATAATAACAGAACAAAACTAGAAAAAAATACTTTATCATAATTGACGTTATTTATAAAAACATAAAATTAATGGTTATCTTTCAAAAAAACTACTTACATTTAAAATTGAATGGCGCAACACGGACCTACGTAATAGAATATATTATAGAATAAACATAATAATGCACCATTTCTGTTGATAGCCTCTTCTCTAGAACAGAACGGAATGATAAATTTACCAACGGCAGAATTTATGGCATGAGATAATTTTGAGAGCATTCAAAATCATATTCACAAGAGGTGACTTGTGTTAATAATATAAATATAATTAAATCTTATGTCAATTTATATTTATTTATGTGGCTAGGAAAAAAAATACTCGAATATTTATTATTAATACAGGACGAAATTGTGTTGAATATAATCACTTTCTCTGTGTTAATTTATGTAAAGTGCAAATGTAAAAAATATTATATATGTGCAATGGATTTAAAAAATATTTAAGACCCCAAGATTTCAAAATCAAACCGTATTTTAAAAGCAGTTTGTGTAATGGGTTTCTTGAAATGAGGTGCAATTTAAGTTCAGCGGATTTTAATGCAGAAGAACACCGATACACTGATGCCAAGAAACAAACTCTCGTGCTCGCTCACCCAAAATGTAAAAAATAGTGAATGCTTATGTGGGGCGTTTGCGTATATGCTATGAAATACAGCCATACAGAACCATTTTTAGAAATCTTTTTTTTAGTTTTTAATTATTGCTACTTTAATTATAAACAGGGCTTTTTGAAAAAAAAGGTGCCGGAACTCACTTCATATCAAGCTTTTTAATAAATAAAACTATATTCAAATATCATTTAAGTAAAATTTCGTCTTATTGATTTTTGAAATCTGTGAAAAAGGGTGCCGGAATGCCGTTCCACCGCGTTAAATGGAAAAAAGCCCTGCTTATAAATATAAATAAATTAACAACGTGTCATTCTATTGCAACGTTTATGCAGTCTTCACTCCACAATATAAGACTAGCGCAAGAAAATTCACGTCAAAACAATGAAAACACGTAAAGAAATTTCCTTACACTTCAGCTTTATTGATCAACAGGTTATTGTCTTTCTCACTTGTTGATCATCTGTTAATGTGCTATTTTAATTTAACGAACACTTTATCGCTTGACTGGATTGTCTTAATCTTAATTGATCATTATTCAATGATTGGCTATACTACAGAGGCAATTAATTTTTTTCACCATATTCGCTTCAAATGCGGAGGATGAAGACTCTTATTGAGCATCTAAACAAGAGTTTTTAAACGATAAATGTTTGCGAGTCAACCCGTCTCAACATTTGTTTTACATATACCAATGACTATATTATAATGAAAAGAGTGGTAGTTAACACCCATCTATGTTCACAATCATTTATTAAAATCCATACTTGCAAGAAACAAAACGTAACTCCAACATCATTGACTTCTTGGCATTGGGATCGGTAAAGATTATATGTTTTTTTATTAATATACTGTTCAAATTAGTGTGTGTGGTACTTTTCAGCGTAGACTTCAATGAAAATGCCTACAGCATGAGTTTTGTTCATGGAAATACCAATATTGAATATTTGTAACGTATTTAAAAGACAAGTGGGCATTAATATCTAAGTTTAAATTTGTATGGGACATTTTATTCAATCAAATAGATCTTCATTAAAACTGTTTGTCAGTTCTGAGTGTTTGCTATCATTTTACAAAAAACGCGTGTCAACAGTTTTTCTTCAACCGGTGTCTTGGAAACAAGACCTGGTGGCATGGAATTAAATGTGCAGAAAATCAACCCTTCATATTAAAAAAAAAGCTTCTATACTTTGTTGTTTACTCGCTCTCCGTTTCTCAACAATCTTTCCTTCAAGTTTTAAAATGCTGCCGCAACATTCTGGCAATTAAAGCCTTTACGTCTGGTAACCTACCAAGCCGGCGCGGCGCGTCCAATCGGTCTAATGTACGGTCGGATCGACTCACGCAGATCTCTCCTTTCCACGCGTACTAAACGACACTACTATTCAATGTTTTCAGCATCGCAAAATGTGACGCTATACGTCACATTTTCGTGGAGTTCTTTCAAATCCTTGAACAATCTTTTTGGTTCATATTGAATTCCTAAAACATTCAAAATTTTAAATCGACAGCGCAATTCGTGGAATCTATGTAAACGTCGGACGGTGTGTAGAAAGAGCCCAATGCCTGGACATTTTGCCAATAAAAAATAGCCATAGGGAAAAATAAAAAAAACTATTGTACAGGAAATAAGTTTTCCCATTATGGCAACACCTATAAACAGTATAAAGCGATAATAATGACATAATATTCGCCTCTGAAACTTTTTTCCGACGACTGCCTATATTCACCCCATTGACGATCTATAATTCTGGATATCGAAAGCCATTTGGGCATTAGGCTAGAATAATAAATTTATGGCTTATTTTATAGAGGGCGTAATAAAAGCATCGACACTAAATATCTTTCAGTAAATAAATATTATTTAACTAATCATAATACAATGGAATGAAATAATCGTTGATTGCTGATCACTTAATTTTTTTTTTGGAAATTATATATATTATGTTTAAAACTTTGTTAATAGTCTTCATCTTCCGTGAACCTTTCGATTACGATGAATACAGAATAAACAACTGCGCCAATGCTAGTGACAGACGATTTTAAACAGGTAATAATGAACTATTTTTGAATCTGCCATATACTTTATGATTGAATTAGTAACTTCTGTTTCTTTTATAGTCGACTGACAGTTTATATCAATTTGAATTTCATCTTAAGCGTTGAAGAGAAAATTATTATGGAAGTTATCAAACTAACAATCGTACAACGACTGCCGGTCGAATGATCATTTTGTATAGCTTCAGTTATCTTTAAATAGTATTCCCTTCTTCAAAAATTGCTATTTTAATTTACTGATCATTATATATTCTAGTCCTATTCTTATATGTCTTCTCCCTTCGAAAAAAAGAGAGGCGAAGAAGTAACAAGTAGTTCTTGTCAAAAAGCTTCGGATTATGTACTATCCACACTGGGAGCAGGCACGGTTAAAAACACGTTCATCATCGTTTTCGGTAAGATATCTTTTTTTGTATCATAGCTTTCAATACATATACATCTATGTAATCTATCTATATATATAAAAATGAATGTCTGTATGTATGTCCGCTATGGACTACTAAACCGCTCGACCGATCGATGTGAGACTTTACAAATTTATTGAGTACACTCCCGCAATGGTTTCTGGCCTACCCACCCCTCCCCCCAACCACAACCTACCACCCCCAATTTTTTTTTAAAAACTTTACGAATTTTTCGAGTTCACTCCTTCGAAGGTTTCTGGCATACCCCACCCCCATACGCCCCCCAAACCCCACCCCGCCAAACAACCCACCTCCCCCCCAAAAATTGATATCGAATTTTTACAAATTTCTCGAGTATTGAATACATGCAAATTGAATAGAATATTTGTGTAATGTCTTTCCTTCAAATTTATTTTAGTTGCTGGCGTAGCAACGCGCGCAGGGTACAGCTAGTACTGTATAAAAATATGTGGAATTTCGTATAATATTGTATAAGGCGCGCATATTTAAATAAATATATATTTTTTTAAGATCATTATATTTGGAATTGATAAATACAAAATAACCAAATTTATTTGCTGGTTTATAGTCTTCGTGTGATTATATTTATGTAGATAAACAACTCTTAGTATTTTAAATCCAGCAAAATATTGTTGGCTTTCTTTACTGTAATATTATGTTACATATATAAGTTTTTCTCATTGAAAAGTGAAATCTATAAGATAGCTTTTGAAATAAATACTTAAAAAATCATAAAAAATATCAAAAACAATTGAATATGGTTGATAATATAGCATAAATTTAGCATCGTCCCTAAAACACAAACGTAGTTTTTTGTAGTTTTTAAATTGTAATGCGAGAATCACGCTGAAAAAATATATTTTCCCGACATGCCGATGGCCAAAGATTGTATAAAAACATGTTTATTATTTGATAATAGACTCACGTCCAAGATGCTTTTTACATAATTCAATACATTGTTTACAACTTCTTATAAGCTGTCAAAACTTATTGTCTTTCACGAAATGAGAATTTTATCGATAGAGAATTCTGATTTTAGTAATAGCATAAAAATAAAGTAGACCTTTCAGGTTTGAGATACTAAGCAGAACCTTGAGTTAATCCTTTTTAAGCTTTGAGATTTTAACAACTGAAGCCACTTCTCAGCCATATCCATTGCAGAATTGGGTCAGAGACGGACTGCCATTGTAAAACCGTGACCCAAAAACGTCCATGCTTCTATGCACATATACATATATCAGAGATATTGCAACTCTAATTTTACACTGTGGAAACACCAAAGATTCTTTTTATATATAATTTAAAATAACTTTGATTATTCCACGTATTGTGTAACTAATTTAAGAGGCATCTTCAGACTTACTATCGCAAAGTTTGCTTAAGTAATGAAGCAAGATAAATTCTAACATTTTAACATTTTAAATTATGAAATTACAAAATGGATTACGGGTTACTTAATTAAACTTAAGTTTATTAGTTTGTAATGTTTAACGTCATTAGAAATATTTGTTTGCTTTGTTTCGATTCTATAACCCTCTTGCGTCCCTTTCGTAATCTAATTGATTGAGTGATTGCACCTTATTAGTATCATTATGTTATTGCATTGTTTTGATTCTATCACCCCTTCCTTGTTTCCTTTAGAAGGAAAAAAACCCGTAATCCATTTTGTAATTTCATAATTTAAAATGTTAAAATGTTAGAATTTATCTTGCTTCATTACTTAAGCAAACTTTGCGATAGTAAGTCTGAAGATGCCTCTGAAAGAGGCGAAACACGTGTCACAATTAGTTACACAATACGTGGAATAATCAAAGTTATTTTAAATTTTATATTAAAATGAACTTCCACAAAGTTACCGCCGAAACCATCGAAAATATAAAAAAGATTCTTTTTATATTTAAACAATACCCTACCCTATTCTCTTCTCATTCTTAAACAATTTTACGTTTTCATTGCAAAATAAGTTGTTCTTCTCATTGACATGATAAAAGTACCACCAATGCTTTTTCACTATCATAATTCTAATTAAATCCGCATTTGCTTTATATTATATTGAAAAATATCCATTCTCATTCATTGCAGATACTGATTCACGTTAGATCATTCTGGTGTGTAATTTTACATCTATATCAAGTTCTAAGGAGACGTGGCTTTTTTGTTAGAATTGAAAAAAGTCATCTATAACACTACAATTTTCGGAAGCAACTTTTTTTACAAATGGAATTTTTTGTCATAACATCGTCAAATACACTTTTTATCATAACATCGACAATTTTTTTCCTTAATGAGCCAAATGAAAATTTTCGCACATCTACATCCAAATCTACTATTTGTCATGGACCTACAGACAACACCATAATAATATGGTCTTTAGAAGGTCAAGTTGGCGTGTCAGACGCACTTTGATGAAATCAGTAACTATTCTTGACTCAGTAACTGAACAACTACTTTAGAAAGATTTGACTATCCACTAATATAGAAAACATGATTTTATTTCCTTAAACATCCAACTTAATACCACTACTATGTATATACATGAAAAGCTAGAGCATCACGTGAAAACACGTGACGGGACTCGGCGCATACTTTACTTGTCACGTGAAAACACGGGTCTCGGACTTAGCATGGTAACTGGAATTATTTTACAAGTCAATACAATACGTACTTCTATTTGTTGTCATGATACTGTGTATCTTGTACAGAAATATGTTAATTGAACAATCCGCCCGTGCGATAAATATTGTCAGCGTTTTAGATAGTAAATGTTGGAGCAGGAATGAGACACGACATTTTGCAATTTGAAAAAAGGCAACTGCTATCTATTCACGCTATCTGATAAATTTTATTTTCACGTCTGAAGAGAAATGATAGAATTCAATTAGTATGCAAGAACTTTCTTTCACATTTGGGTTTACAATAACGCAAACATTATTATTGTAAGAAAAAAAATTCAGTTCAACACTTATCATTTAAAAATTTAACAATTATGATATACTAGTATTGCTACCCGGCGTCGCTCGGATTAAGCGACTAATAATTATTTAATGTTATATCATTTGACATAATTATATCACAAAATCTAACATCCAAAATAGAGTTAAAATAAAATCACAAACTTTATTTAATTTGATGACAGCCCCATTCTCGCCCATTAAAATGTCCAAATTCAAGAAAAAAATCTAATTTGCTGTCAAAGAAATGTCAAATAATACCTTCACGTAAATAATAAACATTATTATTAATAATAAAAGCCGGGAAAAGTTCAGTAGAAGTCTAATTTATTACAATTTGACTAAATGTCTTCGCCGATAAAAATTCAAACATATTTTCTATCATATTCGTTTTTATGGCAACTTAATGACCAACAATGCAAAAGGGAAATACAGACCCACAGACATACATAAGCCGTTTCGGTTTTATATATAAGATTGTTCCAATTAAAGAACAATTCAATCAATTGAACGTTACAAGGTAATTTAACTAAGTTACAATTGTCGTTTTTGTAGCCGAGTTGTCATTACTATTGAAATCTCATCAATCCACCTTGATGTGACGGGTTCGAATCTCGGAATTAAAATGTGTATAAAATAAGCGAATCACGGATTTGTATCCAAAAGCATAGATATCTTTAATACCTTCATGTCTACCTGCCAACCCTCTTCTCAATTCTCAAGAGAGTGAGAGCGATTTGCAAACAAATCCTTTTCTAGATCAACGATTGTTTCCTTACGGTAAAGAACGAGCGAATAAATCTCTCAATAGAAATTGTATTGAGATGATATATCATACGTATATAAGCAACATGAGCTAAAGTATCTAAACGATGTAAGCTAAAATTATGTATTAAAATTACGGAATTATGTATATGTTCTTTATTTTATTATTGGTGATGTGAAAAATCTAAAAGAAAATATAAGTATTCAGGCCAAGTTAACCGAACAAGGTTGCTTATTTAACCTTAATTAATAATCGTTATTTACGTAAAATATTTGAATAAAAGTTTTGTCACGAGGGTAGAATAGAGACACAATGCAAGAAAATGTAACATACGATATCACTTTGAAATTAAGATTGCGTGCAAGAGTACATTTTGAAGTCATGTCTAGTTAAATATTTCATGGAAAGAATGTAGTCCGACATTTTTTTATTACTTATGTCGACATTATACATAGTAACTTACAGCTACTTAACTGACTCATGAAAAACTAAAAGTGTTCAGTAGATCGGACACGTCGGTCGGCTCTTACAGAGCAACGGTATTTTATTTGATATAGGTGTGTAAAATATTGATATTTTAAAGCAATAAAACATGATTTTTTTACTGCTTCCCCATATATGAGCGAAACTGGTCCTGATCTTTATAAAATATATGTTGATGTAGAACAAAACAAATTGTGTTTTATTGATTTAAAATAATGCATTTCCACCAAAAACTGAAGATAGATAGCACCTTCAAATAAAAAAAATATATTTTTCGAATCTATCCAAAATGTTAATACTGTGAGGAGCTCATATCTTTTTTTTTGTTGCTAATATGTTCGCTTCCAGAATGGGACATTTGAACTCATTTTAGATTTTTGAAACTGGCCGTGTCTGGTCAGTTTCAAAGTCATGCTTGTCAAGTTGCGCATTTATTATCAAGTTGCAACACTTAATGAATATGTTTATTTGTGCTTTAAATTTGGCTTCAATTTAAATTGAAAGTTATGCTAATTTATTACTTGTATAACATTTAAAAAGATTTCTTTGTAAACAAATTTGATTTTGAGTAATGAAATCTTTCTATCATTTTTGCATGGCCACCTTATCTTTTTACATGTTTTTTTGCACGGCAGTATTTGAAACGTATCATCCGTGCAAAAAGAGGATCGGATGTAATCTTAAAAATATCTCCATTAAAATGAAATCAATGAGCAAGCACATTTTTTTTTTGCGAAAAATTAAAATATATAATTTAAAATTACTTAAAGCAACCTTATAGATAATAAGTCTGATGATGCAAGTGACACAATACGCGGTATAATCTAAGATATATTAATTTTCAAATATTAAAATAAACTTCCACTAAATTAACGCAGAATCCATCGAATGTATTATATGCTAGCAGTTTACACAGATATTTTTTAGAAGAAATCTATTTATAAAGTTTAATCCCTTTTCACTTTATATTATGAACATATTCGTTATAGATGTAAAATAGTCTTTTGCATACCGCTATAAAATTCTTTGAAAATGCATATCCTATTCAATGGTACGGATTTCCAATATCAGCGAAAAATTTTCATACTCATTTTAAATTGGTTGGCGGGAAAGATATTCGGTTTCTACACAAACAGAATTTATATGACCACACTGGTTTCACTTCAAACATACTTTGAAATATTTTATACGTTTTGCAGAAAATTCGCGAAGCAAAACTATTCGACATTCAAATTTTTTTTTTCAGCGCGGTAGATATTTCTTCTTTTTATTCAGCATTATATTATAAAATCTAACTCGAAAAGTAGTAAATGCCAATATGAAAACTTGTTCATTAGAAAGTTATTTCTATTTGAGTAGGTACGGATGTGAATAGTCGAATTTAAAAGAAGGATAAGGATAATTCGAAATTCAAAATGAACAGCTGTTTTGCTGTCATTTCCAGTATTCTTGCAAACTGCCTCATGTGCAGTTGGAAACCAATAATTTCGACAAGTCAAACATTTCGCTGTATATGAATAGAATATCCATTGACAGTGAATGTATGTAATATTTTTTTCTACAAAAAGCCCGCATTTCTCACACAGTGAAAACTATTTATTTATAAATTAAATTTAGATAAAAAAAGTATCATGAATCAAAATATTTGATTTAGAACACACAGAGAGAGCTAAGTCTTCCATAAATTCAGTCGTTCGAATTCGTCGTATTTATTGTTCAAGTAAGATACAAAATAGTTCAATTGTTTTTATAGAAAATAATGTGACATGCGATATTCCAATTACCTATTTCCAAGCAGTATTTAGTATTTGAATTGAAATCTATTGTCGAATAAATACAATGTGTCTACGCGATCTCTTTCTTTTATTTCAAAAGCACTCATCTTTTGTTACAATTCATTCGAAAAGCACTCAAATTCTTATTTCTTCACATGAGCTCTTTTGTCTGCGTTCTAGGTGGGCTTTAAAACTAAATAAAATTAAAATATACCTTTCATTCATAAGACCTTGTCAAAGTGGGTTAATCTTAATAACTACGATTGCATGTACATTTGTATTATTAGGGCAATATTTGAGAAGCTATACAATAAGCACGGCTTACTAGTCTAAATAGCTGTTTTTATGGGGTAAAAAGAAAGAACCGTCTATATGTACATATTTGTAAACAATTTAAATTCTCTTATATTAAAAAAAAAAAAAAAAACGCCTATTGGGCTTGGCGCAGTAATGGCATCATTCGTTGCCAATAGAAGGCAAAAAGGCGTCCACCAACCAGATGGACGGCGGCCGTAATACGTATACAAAAAGATAAACTTCGGCAGCACAAGACCAGGCGAATGATAAATAGGAAGGAAGCTTATGTTCTGCAGTGGGCAGATGGGATAGAATTATGCCAGGAGCGTTGAAAAATGGTATATTCGTCACAATGTGTGCAAAAGTGTAATTTTGTGCTGAATCCTAATTAAATATGCCATCTTTATAAAAAAAAAAATCATCAATAAGTATAACGTTTGTTATAATATTGCTTTCTCCAGCCATGTCGTATAATATTATAACAAAAAACAAAATGCATGCGAAATAGTGGTACAACATTTTAAAATTTCGTTTGTAAACAATCAATCACATTATCAAATTTGAATTTTGTACTTTTCCATGAGTTTTGTAGCTAACGACCCGGGTTTCGCCTTTCGGCATCTTAAAAAAAGAAAGGCGAAAGGCGAAAAAGGGAACAGCGAAACCCGTGTCGTTAGCGACAAAACTCATGGAAAAGTAAAAAATTCAAAAAATTCAAATTTGATATTGAAATTCCATCAAGCACCCTCAGTCGAAATACTTAATCAATCACATTATATTAGACTGAAAAATTATATAACATTTTTTGTGCTTATTCCATAGTAATTTTATTTACATCAGGACCGTTTTCGCTCATTGCGAGCTTTTTAAACTGACTTATATATTTTATTGCTCGTATGTGATAATAATGTCTAGATATCTCCTGTATAGTGCGACGATGCAAGTAAAAAGCACAACACGTATATATGTAAACAAAAGAGAAGTCTTAAAACCAAATATTTCCGAACGTCTCTTGATATTCGATATTTTAAAAACACCTGACGCCATTTCTCGTTGCTTAGTTACAAAAAAAATATAGAAAAAAAAGAATTAACGATGAAAATTCTTGAGCCGTGTCTGAATATCACAAAATTAAATGCTACAGCTGGCTAACAGGGGGCTTAAGGAATAAGAATGTTTTTATTGTTTGCCAACTGAATCCTCGCGAAGAGTGAATCGATAAAAGCCTTGACATTGCGAATTCCTTTCCCGCCAAAAGTTTTCCCAGGGGCGTAGTCCCCTGCCGTGAAATCTGAGCATACCTAAGAGTTCAGCGGCGTGGTGTGCTAAATATTCATCGCTGCTCAGAAGATATACTTTGTTATTTAAATTCTCCTTAAATGGATCTCTTTGATGAATCGTAGTTAGAATACGAAATGTTTATGGTAAAATGGCCACTCGATACTATTCCGCATTAGAGTGGTTGATATTTTAAAAAATTGTAACTTATATAATAATATCTATTAAAATAATTAATGTTATTATATTTTCATATGCTGCTTTTTAATTAGATGCGCATTATCAAAGCGCCATATACTATTATTTAAAATCTTTTTAAGTAAGTTTTAACTTGAGGAGGAGAAAAGTTTATCAAATGCATCATAAATTGACTTATAACCGTCAGTAACTTTGATAAATAAACGTAGCTCCAGTATGAAAAACCATTATACTATAATGCTACTATTTCTTCAATAAGCAATTACTTATAATAATGATTTATATTTGTGAAAACCTTTTTTATATTGAACAGATTGGCTTATGATGGGAATTAAAAACTTATGATTATGCTTATCAAAATGATCAAAATCAGTTCATTATGCTCACAATGAGAGACACCAACACTGAAAATCATAGAAAGTGTGAAATTAGTAGCAAATTATTTATATATTTTCATAAATATTACCCCTTTCTACCAAGAAGAATTGACAGTTCCCTTTGCTAACAGTGACTTTTATAAAAGTTCAACTGGTTTCATTAAGAAATAAATTATGGCGTAACTCTGGGTTAATTCAAAGTCTATCAAGATTTTCTGAAAAAAAATACATATTTTATGATATATGTTGACACGGTAAAAAAGTTTGAGGGAAATCGCAACAGATGAACTTAGTAGATTTTTTAAAAAATAGAACCATACATTATGTATATATTCTTTCTCTAAAGCACCGCACTGCGCTTAGAACGAGAGATGGAGCGAAAGTGAAAATAATATTTTCCGAATGGTGTATTCACCCTGTCACGCTGCGATGTGCTGAGATGCGTTGCCTATCCGCGCCTTCCTCAATCAAGAATCCTTTATCCTAGACCACATTTCCTTTTTTCCAACTGGTAACACTCTGGTTACACGTATCCAGTTTATTGCGTTATGATCAGAACGGGTGCCAAAATAATTGCTTTGTTATTTTTATATAAATATCGTTTAATTTTATGAGTAAGTAATAATCTTTTGAAAAATAGAGATAAACACATAAATTTCTGATGATTCAATCAGCTATGTGTCTTTTTATAAGCCCCGACCAGAGTTTTTCGCATCATATAAAATCTTTAAAGATTTATAAATATGTCAGCGATAAAAAGTTCTGTATCTTTTCTATTAAGATCTAAAATTTGAGAAAAGTCACGTTTCTGTTAATAACAAGTTTTCAGAGGGACCTGGGATATTTGTGTATTTAGTATTGTATTAAACCTTACGATGGTCCCGACAAATAATGAACAATTAGTTAATATATGCATCGCAATCATTAATCTATATGTATTGCATGGATACGTAGTCTCTTTAGTATTATATGTAAATATAACAGACTTGATTTCTTTGTTTTCTGTTGTGAATATGCATACTTAATGAGTTTACCTGAAGTTGTTCTTGAGAGCTATTACTTGGTCTTCAACCCATCTTTATCGGAGAGAGTAAAGATAGAAGAATGAGACAAAGACTAGTTGTTAAATTATCTCTTAATCTATGCCTCGCTTTAGGATGAGATGAATGGGTGGTAAGTGAGTAATATGACCGCTATAAATTTCTTGGTGATCTATAACAAATATTTACCACAGTGATATTTTTATTTTATTAAAATTATGATTTATTTGTGAAGCCTTCCAACACGAGTCAATAATATTAAATAAGCTCACATCTTTTGGTATCGATAGTTATTAATTCAAAAACAAATACGTTGCATAAGATATTTCAAGTCATACCGTTAAAATCGTCCAAAAATACCTTCATAGAATAATTTGACGCCAAATTTAACTGTTTACTTGCTTTAGTTTTATATGCCCAATGTAAGCCGAGTCTTGTGCTGTTTTCGGTGAAACATTCCGCTCAAATTGCATGATTTCGAAGGTTTTATTTGAAAAGAAACCTTTTGTGTACATCTTTATTCCATTTTTATGCTAAATTTTATCTTGGAAGTTACTTTTTATACTACAGTCTGAGAATCATCCTCACAAAAATAAAAAAAAAGGATTATTTCCGTAATAAAAATGGCAACACTACAAAGTGTATACGACAGGTAAATTAAATTCAACTTTATATTTTCTTATACAGAAGTATTATTTTCAAATATGGTATGGATATAATGATAAGAAAGGACTATCAGTTAGGTAAGACACGTTAACAACTGTTTAAAGTGTAATGGGAGGGACGTAATGTAAATATCAAAGACGATTGAAATATCAATGTATAAAACCGTCTGAAAGAGGAATCGAAATCTTTAAAACCACAACAGTATAGAACAAACGTTGGCTACAAAACCATCTATTTTACAACCATTATATGAAAACAACATAAAAAAAATATCGCCATAAAGAAAATGAAAGTTGTGTTGATTGACTGTACGACGATAAAAAGGTGTCGTAGATTATACATATTTTTACAGACCAATTGCATGTTTATGATGTTATTTTTACGAAAAATAAATATTTAAATATCAAAATATTTTTACGGCTAATGATATAAAGCACATGATGTTTATATTGTTTCAATCAAAGTGTCGGCGGGTATTGCCATATTGGATCGTCATTCAAAACTGTCCTGATTTGAACTGAACACCTATATATGTATGTAATACCTTATCAATTATACTTGTGTTTTTATTGAAGTAAAAGCAGTTTAATGGAATTAAATGAAATAATATCACCGTCTTAATACTCTAAAGCGGGGATTCTTAACCGCGTGCCCGCGGAGTTATTTTCGTGCGCCCGGCAAGTATTAAAAAATATTTTTTTAAATTGCACAAATATAAGCTTATCGATGTTATTTTGAGAGGTGATGATATTTGTAATGTCTTAAATTACGCATGCCTTCATAAAAGGTGTCAGCAATAATTACTGATAATACTCCAGCAATGGTCGGCTGCAATAATGGATTACATTCCAATTGCAAGATAGATGAATCTTTCATGTGTCAAAATATCTTCCTCTAAACATGTCATGAATGTCGTTCTGAAAATAGTCAACAATATTTGAACAAATCCTTTATATCACAGAATATTAAAAGCCCTTGAAGAAAAACTGATATACCTAACGTGGTTTTGTCTATGTAAAATGCTCTTCGTGAAATGCAATGTCAAAGATTACACGAAATGTGCTTTTTTATTTCTAGGATTTTTTTAATTGTAAATAAATGCATCATCTTCCGATTTAAAATAAATAATTAAGTCACACAATATAATGAATGTAAAACGAGTAAACCTGTCAAGGGAACAATAATAAAATTCATACATACATAAATATGTACTATTTAAATCTTGTTTTTTAAAAATCAATCCCGTGACTCATCTCCAAAATCTCAAATGCGCCCATCACCGCAATAAAGTTAAGAACCCCTGCTCGAAAGTGTCATACAGTTTATAAAAGCTTATTTTATTTATTAATTATAATGAGGCTATTATCCAATAGATACACGATTGAGTTTATCCGACTTATTATGGCAGCAATTGCTCAGCCGACTATTATCAGCTATTGATAGTGAGCATATGTTTATAATGTATGAATAATACTAGTTTATTTATAACATATTGAATAAAAAAAATAATACCCTTTTTTGTCAGTACATATGTCTTATAGAGAATATTTAACAAAGGCACTTACATATTGTTTTATTTATTACGTACATATATATAGTACTGTATTACAACATGATTTGTTTGTTCTTCCAAGGAGAAGAACCTGCCTGCCAATGGTGAGGCCACTAGGAAGAGCTTTAGCGATTTTATACGGTATTGCTTCAGATTTAGGCGTGAGTGAGTTCAGACGAGTAATATTTTTCATGCATTATAGTTGATTTTGTCGGAAAACAATTTTTTAATCCTTTTTCACATTGCAAAAGCAAAATCTTATAATTAGTTATTTTTATAATCGTATAAATATGTTTATGGATTTACATATACAAATACTTTTTTACATACATAAATAAATAACTGAATGTTAAATTGCAATTCAACGAAACTGCTATGCAGTAAAAGAATTTAGTTTCACTGCAAGAAATATTATTTAAAATTCACAGAAACGGTGTCGCTTAACTAGCGAATATGTAGATATATAAGACATGAGAAAAAGTTGAATTAAATGAAAACAATTAAACATGCACTTAATATGTTTATTAATCTATCTTATTGTCACATACTCGACCTATATTAGTAACACACGTGTCTATAAATTGAATTATGTTTCAATTTATTAAGATCAAAGGTTGAATTACGACATGGGGAAGAACAATCAAGAACGATCCCGTGAAAGCCGCAAACAAAACAGCAGATCAAAGAATAGTTAAAGCCCCAAAAACCGTTGCTTAGTAAATTGTCGATGTTGCCGCCATCCTAAACAAGTTGAAGAAACTTTGCTTTTTGTTTTAAAGTAACTACAAGGATTTCGTAAAAAAAAAGTTATCTTTGGACTTCTTAAGACGACTTAATTTCAAATATTCATGTCTCTAAAAGAGTTTTATGATTATAAGAGTTTTTTTTTTATTTTTGCACTTTCCCTTTTGGTGTCATTCTAAGTTACGTAACTCGAAAGAGGCGAAGCGGCTTAATTAATTGGAGATTTTAGTAGTACTTAAAATATACTCTGGCATGACCTAGAGTGGTAAGAGCATAGATTTTTTTATTTTTTAATAACCAAAAAGTCTATATTACAATACCAGCCTCCCAGCCTGCAACTTCATTGTGTACGGATTAAGCATTTTTTTTTTCTTTCATGGCGGAATTCGGTTGCTTCTCCCCTACTAGGGATAAGAATTGATAATTTTTTAGTAGGATGACTTGTTTCCTTTATTTTTTTATACCTTCTTCCTGTGTGGACATATGACCAACATGCGGCTCCTCTACGATTCACTATCCCCAAGCTTATCGCTTTGTTTTCACTGATGATTTCAGCATCCTTTAATTGCAATGAGTAAATCTTGTGGATTGTACCCTGCGGCAGTTCATGCTACCAGAATAAGAATGGTCTGAAAAAATGCAAGCGGGATTGAACATCTCTTGAGCACGTATTCCAGCCAGATCCAGCATTTTTCAATTACTGCAGACAAACCACCGATACACCGGGACCATTACTCAATATTTTCCAGAGATGACTATCTTCAAATAAGATCATGAATGATTTATATCTGATAATGCAGAACCTTCTAAAGTCAATTCTAAATATGAACTTGAAAAAATGTCGTCACAGTTTTTCATTTTCAATCAGTTCTGATGATTGGGGAGAATACTAACATCGAAAAGATGTCTAATCCAATTTGATTAAATTGTATACAAAAAATAAACTTCATTATTCTCATTAATATAGCTTGTATATTTTTATTTCCACGGAGAAAAATTTGATTAAATAATTTTGAAAATTCTTAAAAATATTCGAAATTAAAACTTTCCGTATTTTTATTATCATAACCAATTTGGACCTGAAACGAATTCCTTACTGCCCTACCGGAAAGTTATTCTCTAATTATAAAACATTCTTTATACCAAATCAACATTTTATAGAATTTGAGGGTAGAGTAAATATTTAATATTACTTTCAATATTTCCCTCGCCTATAAATTGATATTGACTATCTTACAAAAAATAAAAACAGTTTCAATTGAAAATATTTTGATGATAAATATGTTTTGTTTCATTATTGGAATAGCTTCCTGAACAGCCTGCAGTTTGGTTCCAGTTCAAAACGAGGTACTTCTTCTTATTGACATATCCTTTGTTTCATGAAAAACTTTTCGGCCTTTGCCACCCACGTTTAGTAGCGACTACTCAGCCTGTTTATTTGAAAATAAAAACATTTTGAGACATCTGTTGCAGCGAATTGGAAGCGTAATAGAAAATATGGCGTCAAGCTTTTTCCCATATACATACATACATTTTTTTTTCTATTGTCACTAACTAATATAATGCCCATATTTTGGTGGCTATGAAATCAAGACGTCCGTTATTTCATTGTTATAATCAATAAAATGAAATAAGAATATATTTCTATGACGTTAATAGTCGATAGGTTGAAAAGATGAAACGAATATTCTAGAGCATTTTTTCAATATGCAACAAGTCACATATACAAATAAACAGTAGCTACATCTAAACATGCTGCCTTTTATCTCCGTGCTATGTACTCAATATATTATGTCCTATTTATTTTTAACTAGTAATTATTTGTACACTATTTGTTATTCGAATAGTATAAGTTTGTCAGATTATACAACTTTAGATAGGTTAGCAAGGCCGCGCTGTACTACGATATTTAAAATACATACTTTTGATACAAAAAAAAATACAACCAAATACCTAGTTTTTTTAACGAATATACAGATATTATAATATGTTCGACAAATTTTAGATGGATTCGCCGATAGCTTTGAGTAAATTAATTTTTTGCGTGATATAAGACATGTTTCTGAATTTATTCTTACGTGCGCCTTATCTGTGGCCAAAATGAGAATTCCATCATTCTTGAGAATGTTAAATTGAATGCGCCTGATATTTTTTTAAGGAATCGTGATGATGGATTGTTTGTTCTTCCAAGGGGTAGAACCAGTCTGCTAATAGATGAATGCCACTAGGAAAAGCTTTAACGATGTTAAGCAGTATTGCTTCGGATGTCGACATATTTCATATGGACGTGAGTGATTTCGGACTACCATTTACTATTTTATTATGAGTTCTATTTTTTACGTATAATTTTATTTATTTAGTGGATGGTTTTTTTATGTATACATATTTGTCGGTATTTACTCGTTTGAATGTTTTGCCTATTTCTCTTTCACATTGCAAATGCAATAAACTTTTAATTTGTGATTTTTTCTTAGTAAATAAATCATAGTTCGTTGATAAAATGACTGCCAAAAAAGATAACCAACATTCATAATTCCAATTTGACCCTTTAATTTTGTACTCAAAGTGAAAGTGGAATTGCTATCTCTCATGTATGATTTTTACTTATGTAAATATTAGAGAAAACTCTACTCTTTTTTCTTATTTATATTCTTTGAAAGTTAACTCGCAGTTATAGAACAGGTATATAACATAATAACTCAGTCATCTTTGAACATACTAAAAGGAATTTTCTTTTAACGATGCATATTAAGGCTTAAAAAAATATCTTATTTTGTTTCTGTTATCATTATTTAGCATACGGATACAATAAATAAGTTTATACGGCATTTGGGGACTTCCTGTGAGGCTAAGCTGACACCGAAAATAAATACTCGAAATAATATGTGAAAATATCATAAGTTCTGAGTTCCAACACCATTGGGAAATGTCTCGAAAACTCATTTCCCATTAGAATGTTGATTACAAAGCATCCGCACAACTTGGCTAATTTTAATGCACATACAACTTTTGTATTAATTCGTAGTTATAATGAGAGAAGTTTTTTATGGGATCATTAAAATTAATACCTTCGATGGATTCGGCGGTAACGTTGTGGAATTTAATTTTAAATATGAAATTAAAAATATCCTATCGAAAAAATTACAAAATTACTAACGAATTTATGCAACTCATCTATTGTTTCTATCCTCCTTTCCTTGTTTCCCGTTTTTATAATATATCATGTGAGAATTTTAAAATCAATCTTAATTTATGACTTAAGCAATATTTGCGATAATCTGAAGATGCCTCTGAAAGAGGCGGAACACGTGTCATGATTAGTAGCACAATAGTGGAATTAATTATTATAAGTTATTTTTAATTTTATATCATTAAAATTCTTTTGCATTAATTTTAATTTTTTTTTTAAATTTTGTAAATTTATTTGAGACACGTCCGAAGATATATCGCCAATGATCGTAACTGCTAGTGTGTGGTCTCGTCAGTCTCGTGGCAAGAACTTTGCCTTAGCGATCAGGTGTGTCTGGGTTCAAGCCACGGCATGGTCATATTTTTTCAATTTAAAAAGACATCTTGGAAGCGGGTGTTTGTCATTTTTCGTTGAGATCTCTCGACTCGTTCATAAAAAAATATTATTATCATAATATCAATTCAATTTCATTTAAAAAGCCAAAACACTATCGATCGAAGATATTATTCGTTTAATTTTAACCGCTTAAAAGTTTAAACGAAATAATTATATTTTTACATTGTTTACGAGCTGGGACGTGGATTCTTTTTCTCATTTGCCAAAAACTAGTCATATCATTTTACAAATAGCTAAAAAATATTATTTTTTTAACATAGTTCAATTTAAACTATTGTAATTTCGGAACAGTATGCCTTGTACAATCAAAAAGTTTTGTTCCAATCCCGTCACTAACGAGGAAGTTATTGTATGAGCCAATGAGCGAAGACATTTAATGAAAACCACCAAGCGAAGAAAAGCTACAATCTTCGATCTCATGTTCCACAATGAGAAATGAGAATTACTTAATATCAGTAGGTACGAAAGAAGAAAATAGATGGCAGTTGAGGCGACAAAAGAATGATATTCACTTGGTTGCGCAAACTTTGCAATTGGCTCAATTTCCAAGGGGTTGGTAAACTAATACGACATACCCCAGGAAGAAAAACCTATTACAACTATTTGGTCGTTAGCATTGACAAAACGCTGGAATTTCTAACTAGACAATCTGTAGTAAACGATTTATTACAAGTGTTTCTATTATAGTCGTGTACAATACTAGTGGTTACACCCGGCTAAACCCTGTATTTTGTAATATGTTTTAAGATAATATTAATTCAAAAATAATTGACAACAAATTCAAAATTATTCTCTCGCGATAAACGTAAACGTAAACAATATTTGTTTGTTTATTTATAAATTTATTTGAATCGTACGAAAAAAGAATATTGTACGACAGTCCATCTGAAACGAAATACACAACAACGGCCATTGTTTTAAAAATAAGATAAGTATTTCGAATGAATGTGTTTGATGGAAGTTCAATATCAAATTCTAATTGTATAATTTTTTTACTTTTCCATGGCGACACGGGATTCGTCTTTGGTATCTTCAGGCATTTAAAATTTAAACGATTCAAATTGTTAATTTTTTGAAAGAAAATAACTTTATTATTGTTATCACGTATTATCTTATTTCCCACTCTCTTTTATAAAAATTGAAGATTGGACTGAGAAAGTTTTTGTCCTTAATGATCTCTTTCCGCTTAGCCTTTTCAAGATCTTAAGCAGTGGGTGCGAATGATCGTGAATATCATAGACAGTTTGCCATTAGATATAAATTCATAATTTAATTGAAAGGTTTATTAAATCCTGCTACGTAATGTTGAAGAACAAATGTGAACCTTTCTTATGAATAACAATGGAACACACTAAGACAATAGTAAGATTTTTTTGATTAGAAAAAATATAGCTAACGAATTATAATACGGAAAGAAAAATAGCAATGTATTTTAATTCTACATAAATTATTTTATATATTTGTTGATAGCTATTTCGGCTTACGCCTTCGTCAGAACTAACGAAATATGTTTACACTTTTACTTACTTATTTATTTCGTTTTTTCGTAGACAAAATAACAAATGATAATCTATGAAGCTGTCATCAAGATAATTTAGTCAACTTTCCATCTATACGATTATTAAGGCTGACAAAAGTTAACAAATATCGAAGTTTTTTAATAATCAGTTCGTTTCGAAGATGTGTAATTCAATACGCTATTTCTTATACAGAAAATAGGCAAGGTCGCATCTTATGGTCGTCATTATAAAAAAGATTGGACGTTTCTTGTTTCATGAAAGATTCATACTGACTCTTTGCAGTAAACGCATTTTTACAACAGAATAAAAGTTTATTTATAAAAAATGTGTTACAATATTTAATGTTATCATTACATAAGTATTAGATAAGTAATATGATACTTTATAAATATTAAAAATATAAGATGCCGTGTAATTTTTGATCCTTTTAAAAATACGTTGAATTATTTGCTTAGTGTTTTTTCTATTTTTGGTCAGGGGATCAATTTCATAATTATCATTAAGATGGCTGAAAACAAAATAATCTTTAAGATCTTGTTTAAATGGAAAAAAATACTCTGAGGAGAGGACGATGTTTTACTCCTATTTAAAATTTACTACATAAAAATTGTTTATGTTTAATATGATAAACCAATACAGATGTATCTCATGATTGTTCTTTTTTTGAATATATAAAATAAGCAGTGCAAAACAACTGTTGTCAGAATATTTAAAAAACAAATGTTAGTATCTTGCTTATTACACGTTGCCAGCGTAGACATGTGGCGTAGCAGTATCATCGTAGTTACTTCGTCGTAGAGCGCGTATGTAAAACTTACGGCTCCCCGCGGATAGACGACAGATAAAAAATATTTTTCATGAATATAATCATCGTTTTATAGCGTACTACGAATATGATCGACCAACGGTCGATAGCTGTAGCTTAACGGTATCGGTATCACCCTACGATCGGATTTCGGATCGGATTTGATTTTACCATCGCTTAAGAAATTATACAAAAAAAAGAACTTATAAGAAGTTTTCATCACTCTCTTAAAATGTGAAACTGGCCAATGTTTGTTAAAAAAAAATATTTTGCTGATTGAATTGGAATTTACAGTAAATATATAAAATAGCGAATCGAGACATCGAAAATCTGCATTCACTTACATATATGTACATTAAACACGAAAAAAAAATATTTAAAATATAATCCTATTACTTACCTATTTTTTTATATTAAAAGAAATTTCCGTCACAAAGTTTCCGTCAAATCCATCAAAATTATTATAATATTATCCATTTCATGTGGTGACTTTGGTTATAGAAAAAAATGTTTTAAATTGATTGATTGTATTGAATGAGATTTAAGCAATGGCTAACGAAAGGGTAATTCCCATTGATATTGTATTATATGTGTTAGTAATGTAGCTTGTTCCCTGAATAAATTTCAAACTGCTCCTGGAAATTTACTTTTGAGCCGTGTACAAAAAAAGATCACAGTGATATATCACTTTGGATATTACGTTTGATTCAATTGTTAGGATAACCTTGTATAACCACTGTGTATGAAAGCTTTCCCAGCTTATCTTAAGATTTTTTTGCTATCTATCTGGCGTTTCCACATACTTTAGTTGTACTTTTGATTTCATCAACCCAGCGAGGTTTTGTGATCAAATGGCAGTGATTCATGAAGATAATTTTCATAATTAAAAGCAGAAAGGTAAATAGCTGACAGTTTAAGAGAAAATTTCAACAAAAAAAAAACGATTAAGGTTTAGCATTGTACCGAATGATGACAAAGCAAGTATACTCATATTGGATCATATGTCTTAATTAATATTATGTGACAAAAATTACGAAAGGGCCTGTTTAAAAAAAGTTGTGTTAAATTATTTAAAGCCATGTTCCTGTTTCAGTAGTTGACCATCTCACATATTGAAAAATCCAGTAGTTTACCATGTCTAATCAGGGGGCTTTATAGTGAAATTTCTGTCAGAGTTGCCTAAGGGCTTTCTGTCACACCACTCTTGGTTGTATCAAGTAGCAATGGGTGGTTCAGGAACAAGGTACACACCGTTTCTAGATTGATCACTTAAGAAATTTGAAATAATACACTTTCCTCACTAGGTGTTGTTTTCAAATGGCCACCCTGGCACTCCATTGGCTATATGGTGATGTATTAGTGGCTCATTCCGACCACAGATGCCTTAAATTGTCTTAACTTTACAGTTTAGAGCAATCCCGCATCCGCATTTCTTATTTTGACCCATTTTATTCTCAAAAGGTCAACTACTGGTACATGGTCAACTACTAGTACATTTACCTTAATTCCAATGCAAAATAAATTCTTACTATCATAGTTACTCAATTGTGCAATGACGTATAAGTGATATTTTTAACTATCAGGGTGCTGAGCAGTTTTTATTACTACATTGTGTATTTGTGTCATGGAGTGATAACTTTCGAAGAATCTTATCTTACTCGAATCAAGCTTTATCAGTCCTCACAATATGTTTAACGATGCGTATATTTTGGATTCGATAATTAAGTGCATATTAAACCATCTTCTGCATTGGCCATTGAGACAATCGTAATAAATTTACCACACGGTGAAAAAATAACAATGAATTTTAGTCAAACAGAAATTCAACTATTTATGGTTGATAGCTATAAGTCTAAAATACATGGCTATTTTTTTAAAGTGTTATTATGGAGTTCTACCAAGTAAAAACCAATTGAATCAATTGATAAACTTACCACACGGTGAAGAAATAGCAATTTATTTTAGTTCTACAAATATTATAAGATATTTAGTCGATAGCTTTTAAGGCTTACGCCCTCGTCAAAACTATTATATTTAAGTCTGAAGTCAACTTTTCAGAAATACTACGAGGGCGCAAGACGAAGCAATTATCAACCATATATTTAATAATTTTTGTAGAGCTAAAATACGTTGCTTTTTTCTCACAGTGTCATAATGGAGATCTACCAAGTAAATGCCAATTCAATCAATTAATAAATTGAAACCATTTATTGCTGGTGTGATATTGTTTATTATAAAACATGGAAACTGCAATTCATTCATGGCATTGCAGCAATAGATGCTTCAATATTGAAATAAATTACCTTCAAGCTTCAGGAATATGCAACAAAATCATGTCATAGGATATGCTTCTCATAACTATCGTTAAGTATGTCGCAGGTGGTGATTTTAACGTGAACCATAGAGAATGAAGATTTAGTTTGACACAGCAACATTGTAGGAGGAACTATTCGCTGAAGAGAATTTTTAAATAATATTATTTCAAATTAAGAAGCACAATTTAATGTCTGACAATGGTCGTTGTGTGCGACACCAATACTTTGATTCTTGCCATTGACAAATAATAAATGTTGAATTAATATTTAATTGGTACATAATTTTTGTAATCAAACTAATAGATTGATAATATGTACTAGTATTATTGCTCATTGTGTTCACTTGAAAGGACAATAAGTGTTCATCGATAAGGACATCACTCTAAATTTATCGCGTTGTGACGTCAGTAGTGACAACACAGGTAGACGTGTACGTGATTGGAGAGATAGGAAATGTGAATGCATATTCAAGCTGTCAACGAAGTGTTTTCAAGATATATTTCTGTCATATTTTAGCTGTAGGCAAAATGCATAAATCTTCTTAAAACAAATACATGGGGAATCATTTTCTGTCAACAGCAAACGCTTTGTAATATCGTAATTTTGAATACTATTTCATGGCTTATACATTCAGGTTGTGTGTTTAACGTTGGCTTTTTATATATATTTATTTAATGGCCAAAAAAAAATTGACAGACAATCTTGAGAAGTTGTATTCAGTTGAAAACGATAATACAAATTGGCATCGATAGTCAGGCGTGCTCTGGTGTTGAAACGTTGAAAAAATGTTCGTCCGATTTCAGGAAGTTTTGCGTTGCAATATTTACATGAGAAAATTCGTAAAAATCATCTGCTAAAAATAATAATTCATATAAGACAGGGGTGGCCAAAGCGTCGATCGCCTATCTTAACTGTACAAATCTCTGGTGCCCGTCCCAAGAAGTATGCGAGACAAGTCGTTTGACAGGGACAGCACGCTAAAATCTTGAAGTTAGCCGATTATCGACGAAAATCTCTTTCTAAAACCCGGGTCAAACAAGGGTTGGTAATTAGATTAATATTGGCTTTAAATTACTACTTTTAATGTTGGTCGATCTCCGCTAAAAATTTCAAACGAAAGTCGATCGCGGGCAAAAAAATCTGGCTACCCCTGATATAAGACAAATAAATATGGATAAGATAACGAATGAATATAGGTAATGCAACGAGTTAAGATAGATTATATATTTACAGTTGAACAGTCATGAAAATTACATTACAGCAAATAATTAGTATTGCGCCAAATTTTTAACGAGCAACATATTACAATCACTAAACACTCATGTCTAAGATCTCCAATTTTTAATTGAAAATACCTAAAAACATATACATTGACCTTGCTGGAAACTGGCCCCAGAACGAGCCAGGAAAATACCTTCACCACTAGACGCCAACATAATATTACACGATTAATTAATTTTACTGTTCGAGAAAATGTTTTGAATATTACGGAACCCGAGAATTCGAAACTCTATATACCTAAATAATATGTTATTTGATCGACTAGGCTCAGACTAACTTAGCAAACTGACATTGAAATTCTAGTTGTCATAATAAATCTCCGAATTTGTTTCAGCAATGAATAGTGCTCCCGCCTTAAACATCCTTCAAAGATTTTCCCGGATATCCTTCTCATCGCTTCGAGCAATACTCTCTTCCGGGGATCTTATCTGGATTCAATCAAAGACATACATTGCCAGAACTTAGCAGGCTTTCACTTAAATAAAACAATTTGACACCGTACATGGAGTTGCCAGACGTCCCGATTTAAGCAAGAAATTCACAACAAAAAATAAATTACTGATCAAAAAAAGTTTCAATTATAGTTATTTTAATTATCATTACTACAGAAAAACACTGATTGTATGCTATTAATAATTTTTAACTTTTTCCTCTGATTGAGTATCATATTTCGTGACTATTTTGTACATCTATTCTTGTTTTCCTAAATTCTTAATTTCCTTAATTTCTATTTTTTATCGTTCGTTATCGTAACTCAGCGATTGTAAATCTGGCAACCCTGCGTAGCTCTTATTCATTTATATACTGAGTAGCACAGACAGTGCTAAAGCAGGTTCATCAAACCGCTTCCCTTAATACAAGTACACAATATTTGACCACAAGTTGAATTCAGCAAATGGCGGGAAAACTTTTCAGAATTTCATTAACCAAGTGCAGAAGAAAAACTTTCACATTTTAACCAATCCACTCAGATCATAATAAGTATAATATTTTTTGGAAATTTTCTGTATTCAGTTTTATGAAATCGTTACGTAAAATAATGGACTCTCACACTCTTTTTTTCACGACCGACATTTTTCACCATTACGCTCGCTCCGGTGTCACAGTTATGGCCGAAAAGTGAGGTGGGCCGTTCATTATTGTTAATATTTTATGAATTTAATACTGAGATCTTCAGTATACGATATATTTTGTTTCTCATTGTATTCTTACATTATTTAAATAGTATCGCATACAAGTTATACTGCGTTATTTTGGACTCACCAACATGAAAAATATATTTCTTTAATTGTTAATTAATTACTTTTTCTCAACATATCATTTTGTACAGTTACTTTCTAAAACAATACAAGTTCTCAGTTTTCTAAGAAATATATTTCTAGAGTGATTAATGAGTATTTAAGCGCCAAATTACTAATGATTCTACAAATCAAATTGAAGCTGTATGGTTATCTTCTTCTTGACAACACAAAAAATGTATCACAATTCACTCTTTGCACTCCTCAATATATAATACATATGTACATAACATATGGATCAAACGCGACTACCTCCAAAAATAAAATTAAAATCCTAACCCCTTGCACTCCCCAATATATTTATTTTTTCCTTGAAGCAACTCCTCAATAGATTTGAGAAATTGATTGATATCACAGGGTTTGCGTATTTATTAGAATAATAAAAAAAATATTGAAAAATAAACCACATTATGACATATTATAAACTTAAACTAAGGCACACAATTCAATAAATACGGTTTTTGAAATAAGAATAATTTTCAATAAAAAAGTAATTTCCAACCAAGTTTTACAATGTCGAGCTAGACTCGACCTAAAAGATTTATGAGTTAAATTTGTTTTTAAAAATTCTTTCATTCGTAAAAATATTAAAATATGTCTATCGGAATCTGGAGAATCTATGAAATCGGATGAACAAATATGAATCACAAAAAAGCATATCAGCTTCATAAATTATATTTAAATGTAATTGATAATTTATCCTTGCTGTGACTAAATATGCATTATATATCCAAAGCTCTTAGATAGTATTTCAAAGTATGGCAAATTTACATAATGCAGATCTCATGTTTGGAGAGAGTAAGGATTTGGGACTCCCGAATCCGTTTACTAAGCGGGTAGACGGGATAATCATAGTACATACATATATAGTAGCACTACATAGCACTAGTACATTTTTGATAAGCGCCATATTTCATACAACGTGTCACATATGTGATTTTGACAGTCATGCTGTAAAAGTGGTTTCTTGAGAAATTTTGAGGAAAACAATATATTTTTTTGCGACGAAAGAATAATGGATTTTTGTAAAATCATTAAAACAAATAAACGAGTTTCTAGTGAATCGTCAATTTCGTCTCCCACATTTATAAAGATTACGGTTCTGCTGATATTGATATTAATAACATTTAAATCATTAAAGTAAAAACGTATTCAACACTCTTATAAGAGAATCCAATTTGCGTTTGGACGTATTATAAAAAAATGGTATTCAAAATAAATATATTTAATATTGCTTCGGCTAAGACTACTTTTTTAATAAAATTTCAAAATGATGCATGGATTTAATTTGTTTAAACTAATATGTTCTAATAAAAATTACAGATTATAATATCTTACACAGTTTGGCTTTTATAATATAAATTAATATTTAATTTATTGCAGCAAATTATGAATGCAAAGATATTAATTATGACATTGATTATCAATAAGGCACGTTCAAAGTTTTTTGTATGAATACACGTACAAAAAAGCTACAGATAATTTGTGGCGATAAACAAAGAAAAGTTCAAACATAAGTTACAATGAATACAAATCACCAAAAACAATTACTATTACTAAAAAATTACATACCAATCAAAATCAGTTGAATGTGAATTAAAAAACAGGAATCCTACTTAGCTGTTTCACTGTTTAATATCTGTTTTTTTTTAATTATGTTAATTTGTAATATTATGCGAAATTTGTCAAATTCAATTAGCAATACTAGATAGTTCGAGATATCTATATCTAGAGATTGTCATGATAAAAAAATATTAATTTAGTCCACACTTGTTGATGAAAAAGTCGAATTCTTCGATGTCCGTTGTCTAAAATTAATTTATTCAGAAAAAAATATACGCTGTGTTTCGTCATTAAAAAATGCTGCAAATCAAGATCATGATTTTTGTATTATTTAGTATCGGTAATAAAAAGGCATACTTTGAATAATGATTTTTTTGTTATTATAAACTTCTTGTCTGTTCTCTGCCGAATCCATACAAAGGAATACTATAAATGCAATTTTTGGATTGAGACTGTTATTTTTTTATCCACTTGTGAATTATATTTAATCTTATTTTAAGTGGTTTATCTGTAAAAAATCATTATTATTTAATATGTGTTTTGTAAAAAATGTACGTGTTCTAATAAGCAAATAGTTGAAAATATATATTCAGAACTTCAATACTTTCAAGTTTTTGATTGCCATCAACGATTTTTTCAGTAATATTGAATAAACTTTATTAATAAGCTAGTTATAATATCGTTTGAAGAGTCTCATCTCTGACGGCTACATGCTGCAGATAAGAGCTTTCAAAATTTGGGATCACTGATCACAGAGCCTTAATGGGCACCGCGAAGAACCTTGCTTAAGGCTGCCAACGCCGATATATACTAAATGATATTAATATATACATACACTTGACGAAATAAACTTCTTCTGTTCTGAACCTTACATGATATTTTATAAAACACGCTCATTATAAAATAAGTCTTCAAACGGCTAATATACGAACTTCATGCACGGCTTTATTCTGACAGATTTTACTTGTGTGAAGCAAATGAGCTCATATTAAATCATCACAAAAGATACTCTATAACAAAAGCTGCCTGTCAGTCAATCTCTCAAACTTTATATTCAAAGAGGGTAAGGTTCTAAGTATAGTTAACAAATTGGAAATTATACAAACTCACAAATTAATTGAAAAGTCAGTGTGTAAGATGATCATACAAATCGTCAGACTAAAGAAAAAACCTATGTATATCCAATGGAATGAATATTCAGTTATGAAAATTAAATCGTCGGGTCTGTGGTTGAGTGTCAACGTCGATGATTAGTGTTGTGGAGAATTCGGACTCGAATCCCAGCCCAAGCAATCAAATTATTGTTTTTTAAAATTATGAGTGTGTTGTTTTAAATTCTAAAATAGGACGTAGTGAGAGTGGTTACCTAACCACTAGACCAGTCTTATTCCCATTCTTTTTATCCCTATTCCTTTCTAAAAAGAGAGCTTGAGTAACAAGAAGTTCTGGTAAAGATAAACTCCATTAGGAATGAAAAGTGTGAAAAATTGTGCACGTCAATATAAGTACATAATATGTCATATCACTTAATCGGATTACCAGGTACCAAATTAATATAAACCAGGGCTGTAGAGTCGGAGTCGTACTCGGAGTCAGAAATTTTGAAAATTTTGAACTTTTTTTTTGCGTGCAATATATCAAATTTGGCTTTTGGCTGCATTGATAGGGTTGATATTTAATTGAATACACATAAATAGGAAAATTAGGGAAAAGAGTGACGATATTAAACTTTTTTTAGTCGGAGTCGTATTTTTGGTCAATGTTGGAGTCGGAATCGGAGTCGTGGTTTTGGTAAATGCTGGAGTCGGAGTCGGACTTTTTTTTACCGACTCCACAGCCCTGATATAAACCCACAAGACAAAAGTACTGAAAATGCACCATAATAGTATGTAAAATCACCACAGTATATAAGACTCACTAATGTCAACATAAAGACACCAAAGCAACTCTGTTACGTGCATTTATATGTTTTTGTACCCATTATGTGAAATATAACTTTTGTATTACAAATTGAATACTTGAATTGCCAAAAAAACCGTGATACTTGTGATAATTTGAGCAGTTACATGAGCCAAATAATTGAGCAAAAATTGTTTTGAAATAATCCAGTTGATTTTTTGCCCATCCATTGTGGATTTGGATTGGGTTGGTCGTTGAGTGTGTCGACGTACAAAGCAGACAAAAAAATCTCATATTTCTACATGAGTTATTTCTAGCCATATTTGCATTATTTGCATCTGTCAACAGCAATCGTTGATACGTCGTTATCCCTTTTTTTTGCCTGACAAAATGCGAAGTATTAAAGACATTTTACATTATTTATATTGCCACAAAAAAAATTGTCCATGTAGCAATTTCATTTTGTCTCTTATTGTAAAATGAAAACCTCTAATAATGTTATCTATTCAAATCTCGGAAATATAGCATTACATAACTCACTTTCTTCTACAACAGTGGTTCTCAAACTTTTAAGTGAGCCACACCCCTTTGAATCGGAAAATAGGTGCCCGCACCCTATTGAAAATTGTGTTTAGATTTTTTTAAGCCATATAAATAAAAATGTTGCAAAATATGCTATTTTATACTTTTTATGTTGTAATAACAGTAGTTCGCAATCTTTTTTCCATTGTTTAAAATATAATTCCCTCCCTCCAACGATAATTTATCTCAAAAGGTACATTCGAATAAATATGCTCATTAAAATACAAAGAAACCAGCAGTTCACCCATGAAACTCGGAATTGACTTCCCGATTGGTTGGGGACCTCTGTATTAAAGATTTATTTAGCACCCCTGGAAATACCTTCACGCGCCTCTGGGTAAAAACTAAGCTCTAATATCTTAGTTTGTATTCAAATAAAGTAAAATATATTTAGCGTAAAAAACGCGTTCGGCAATATTATACTCGTTGACTTAACTTACACTTTTATTGAGAATAAATGAAAAATCAAATCCTTACTTGATTCGATTCTATTCATTTTAACATCGTTAAGATTGAAGTACTTCATAATTCGAAGCATTATTTGGTAAAAAAAATAGTTATTAACATTTTGCGAACTCTAGTTAACTCAAGTCAGGCTAAGACGACCTTTCACTTATTATGCATATATTTTTTGAGCAATATTCTCTTTGCCTACATGAGATTATCGGCAGAGTAGCGATTTTATTGACAGACTAAACAAAGGCCAGTTAAATCTTTCTATGGGTAGACTTCTGAAAGGCAAATTCATACAACGATGCAAGGGTGTGCATGGGTATTAAGAGAGAAAATAGTATAGAGATAAAGTAGTGTTTAATTGGCGCTAATTACAAATCGATACTGCGAACAGCGGCAACTTTGTTTTTTATCTCAAAATATTCTGAAGTGTTATAACGTCATGAAAATAAACCTTTTGTCGAGATAAAGCAGCAGATAGTTAGATTACACGCATTTATTATATTTAGGAAAGCATTGATTACACAATGGTATATTATTTTTATTAATAAATTAGCTTCTAAGATAGTTTTAAATTACTCGATTAGTTATTTTACCCAAAGCAAGGAATGTGTTATAGTATAAAATAGTACCAGATTTTTCAAACTATTTCTTTGCAATTAAATCAACAATTTTTGACATCCATTTATAAAATATATGTCAACATTCAAAGACGCTCGTGTTTCTCTTTTTCATTAAGTCATACATAATATCGTTATTAAAATAGTACAATTATCAACTGAGACGTTTTCTGAAATACTGAAAAACCGGATTTAAAGAGTGTATCTCATTATAATAAATCAATGCGTCATCGTATTTTTTAACCCTTAAAGAATGGTAACGTTTTTTTCATATACAATTCTTTAATTGAGAAATACAGCAAAACATTGAAGTAAAATCTCAGCGATTCTGTCTTTATTTACGTATCTAGTCCCACATAACAGCGAGAGAAATTCTCAAAATGTTCTGTTGTTTTATACAACGAAAACCATATGAAGCATCATACTATTATTTTCTTTCAGAGTTTGTTTCGTCAAGCATCCTCATATCTTGACATTAGCTGCCTACAGTTGTATACGAAACTGAGTATATTAAAAATTACTGGAGAAATATGGAGTAACTCGTAATTTATATATAAAGATTTATTTACAAATTTTATTCATTTACTCAATAAAAATAATATTATGTATGATTCCGCGTCTTACGCGTGGACTTTACATTCTGGTAAAAAAAAATTTAAATGGTTTTGCCGTTGACTATGCTTTGCGAGAATTTCTTTCGTTACTTTTGCTTTGGGTCCTGCTGACATATCTTATCAATGACATGTATATGATGACAAGAGAGAAAATAAAATATTCCTTATAAGCTTTTTATTTATCATTTATTTATATATACAAATTTGAATTAATGTTAAATATTTTGGTACATCTGTAACTACTCGATTATACTGAAGTACTCGAGTAATTTAAAATTTTACTAATCGATACTCGAGTTGTTGAGATGTCGGGTAATTGGATTCTCTAGTCAACAGCAGGGAGACTGACCAATCAGTTAGATAAGTCGTGCCCAAAATGTCTCATTTCCTATATCAACAAATTCTGAAAATGGCACTTTTTTTCCCAATCGCTTTATTTCTCGTAGTGTCATGGTTCGACTATTTTATTAATTAATATTCTCTCTCATTCAATGGATATAGCTTGATATTGAAAATATTATCGATTTGGTTGTGCTATTTGCCAAATCATAGTGTTTCATTTCCGCCATCTGCCGAATCGAAAAACTAAACACAAAAAGATAGCCGGAGGCTTCTACATTGACTCTTTATTTTCTTTCACTGTTTAAAATATGTTGGTCACGTAGCACCGTCCTTGCCCTGAAATGAACGTATGTAAGGAAATAACATACACATGGCGGACGCAGGATCTATTGTAAGGAGCCGGATAAGAACACGGATAAAAACCCCAAGTTTGACGTCATCACTTCCACGGAAAATATCACGACGAGAACGAAAAACATATTTTTATAAAAATACATTTTATAAGCAAGCTAATCCATTTCCCCAACTCCACAAAGTCACCATTTTAACGTATAAATATGTGACGGTCGATAAATAAAGCACGTTTAACAAGACTTGTTCCAGATACTTTCGTTTAATTAATTAAATCTAGCTAGAAAGAGTTTTCAAAATTTCTTAGTTGATGTGTTCGTAAAATATCATTCAACTATCCGTTATCCGACTTATTTCCTGATCGCCGCTATACGAATAATCATTATAATCTTGATTGTAATAAGTCATTACAAACAACCCATCTTTCTCCACCCTTGGTTTGCTCAGTTTACTGTATATAGTAAATAAGGCACCAGTGGCGTACTTAAAAAAGTACCATTTATATTTTTATTGAATGTCGTCTAATAAACCATCTTGATTTTGGAAATATTATTAAAGACAATTGAAAAGAAGTAGCTTACATCTACCATGTCCAATCATTTTATTTTTCTCATTAAAAGATTTCGCACTTATAGCAGCTTAAAAGCTTTTCCTTTATCTTTCTCCTCTGTGACGTATGAACGAGTCAAATCACAAGGGATAGTACTGTCAATTGAGAAAAGCGCTTACAATTACTTCGTCGGAAACAGAGCTACGCAAAAAGACGTACTAGTATTAAATTAAGAATCGATTTTTAAAAAACGAGATGTATGTATATGGGAAACTTATTTCAGTATACACTAAAATCCAGGCTGTGCCCAGTAATTTTCTCGGGGGGTTTAATGACGTCTTTGAGCCGGCTTAAACTATATAACAGTTAATGACATTTAGTTAGTGCCAGGGTATACACCAAAATGAGAAATGAATACTTCATACACATTACAAAACAAATTTCAATACCTCCCAATCCTTTTTTAACGCGATACATTGGTTCCAGAAAGTGACGAGTGTAAACAAATACTTTCATATAATTTGATAAATTTGTTCCACATGATAAAATTCCACAATTAAATCACATGATATTGCGCAGTGTCATCACTTCTTTTAACGCAGGGTCACCACAAAAAATCGCGTATAATCGAAATCACGCAAAAAAATAAACGCGTAAAAAGATTACTGGGTGTATGTGTGTGAGAAAAAAATAGCATATTAGTGGGTATAGGAGACAAAATATTTGATATTTTTGCATACCAATCAATTCTCCGCAGCACACTTAGCTATACCTCACACTTAGCACACTCGAGCGTATAGGTATATAATAAATAAATAAACCGATTCATGCTAAAATATGTGGTTAAATGAAATTGGAAAATAGGAAGACTTGCAAAGGTTTTAATTTTATAATATTTCAAACCTACAAATAATTTGACGATCTGTTTCACTTTCATGTCACACAACGTTACGTCACTACTATCAAAATATTTTTATTTTCTCGTTATTCCGCACGAAGCACATCAAAGATATTTTTTAAAAAAATGTTTGAAATAGGTTTCCATTCGTATGCATATTCGTTTAGCGCTTATTGATATATTTAAGCATTATATTCAATGACAAAAAATGAAAATATTTTCAATCGTGTAATGAAAACCTTTTGATGTGTTTTGAGAATTTGATCGACATCCTTTTCAATTAATATTTTTGCATTTCTCTTTAAATCCTCGACTAAAAATACTTGGTGTCGTACTTTCCACATAAAGTTTTGATGTGATAAAATTTTTAAAGTAAATGAAATACATATGAGGATAACATAACCCTACTGATATGACTCCAATATTTTGAGAAGAATTTATAGAACGGTAATTGTTTTTTTTAAATGGTCTTTTTAAGTTATGTTTTCTGTTTATGTTTATAACGCTCTTTCATCAATTTTTGACCCATCTAAGTGAAATGCATGAGATTTTCATTGAGGATGCAAATCAAAATATGATGAAATATGTAGTTTGAAAGTTCTCGAAAGGCATTGTCACAGCCAGATCAAAGTGAAAACAAAAGACAGCGTCGTAACTACAGGTCGGCAAAATGAGAATAATGATGGAAAAATTATTGCTTGTTTTGTACTATGAATGTCCAGAAACGGAAGACGAAGAAGTCATTAATATCCATCATCAACGGCGTGAGATGAAATTGTGAAGTCGATTTTCATCTAAAAGGTAAATAAACTTCTTTGTATTTTTTTATTACTTTTCGTAACACCTAATCAACCTTTCGCTCAATTCAAATTTAACGGTGAAGTTACATGTATAGATAAATGAATACATTCGGGGAAGCATTATTTGCTGTCAATTTACTGCCGACATGCGTAAAAGACAGTGAATAGCAAAATGCATATTGTTTGAATATCTTTCCTTGTTCTATTTCCGTTCCCAAAGTGAAGCATATGGACTCCTTAAAAATACTTTAGTAACCTTACAATAGTAAGTCTGCTTAAATATTCTTATTTTGCGAAAATAATTGTTTTGAATCAGAAGTCAATTATATAAATATTACTATTTTATTCCAATGTTGATGGTCCGAAAACGTTTTTTGATCTTTTTATTGTCCGTGGATGAAAATAGTATAGACATCTGATAACTGCCAATGTAACTATTTTTTACCATGTTCGCTCCCAACTCGGAGCATATGGACCCCTCACAGAGCTTAACTCAACATGCTTTTTCTACGAGAGCTGCTTGTTACTCAGTTACTCAACCTCTCTTTTTCGAAGAGAATAAAGATTGAATGATACGAGGACTTCGACAGAACTAGTGATAAGCTAATCGCTCTCCTCGCTACGCTCGCCGCTTTGTGTGATATAAAGGGAATTTTAGCACAAACACCCATTGCTTTCTAACTGAATCGATTTATCGCTTAAAAACATCTGCTCGTACCGGGGCATTTCCGTATCGTAAGCCAACGACGTTGACCACTGCACCACGGTCGCGGAAATATTTCTTACAGCGTAGTTATTTAAAATGTCATCGGTCATGATCATTGGCCGAATAATAATAACGTCGCCATAAAACTCACTTCAACATATTGTATCAATATTGTGTACAGCTGTTGTTCTATGATGAATGATATTTTTTAGTACTGTGCAGATTTGCAAGCAAATAAGACAGGTTTCTACTTACAATGCGTCATTTTGACGACCCGACGACCTGACACATGTGCTCGTAAAAGTCACGCCAACGTCGACGACTCTCGCTTTACGTTCTCCCGAAATTCATTCCTTCAGCTACAAGGAGACGAAACAACCGGTGTCTCTGATTTGTAACCAGGGCTATTTTTACATATAATATGTCAAATTTGGCTATTGGCAGGATTGGTTGGTTGATATATAATTGAATACACATAAATATGATAAGTAGAAAAAAAACGTGACGAAATTAAACTTGTTGTTATTGGTCAATGTCGGAGTCGTGTTTTTTAGTCAATGCGTCGGAGTCCTAATTTTTTTCACCGACTCCACAGCCCTGTTTGTAACTCCTAAATTTAAAACCTATCTTTATGTTTTGTCCCTACAATTTGCTATATCCATAAACCTCTTTAATATATTTGACGCTCGTCAGAAATCCATTTTTTATTTGATTCTATTTTCTTAGAAGAGTGAAGGCACGTGGTCAAGTTGCATCGTCGTTGGTTTCAGTTGCGGAGCGCACGGGCTCAAATCCCAATTCAACCAGTGTAATATTTCATTCGAATCATTGATATCGGTACAGAGAAATGGATGACGGTGTTGTATGAAATTCCCTCCCACATCCATGCAATCCTTAAAATGAGAGCAGCGAGAGCGCTTAGCTAACCACTAGTCCTGCGCTAGTCCTATCCTTTCAATATCATACTCTCTTCGAACACTGAGTGGCAAGCAGTTTTCGTAAAAAAATCTGTCGAGATAAACTTCATTCGTACGCCATATGTTTCACATTAATCGACGACATGATTAAAAAGGCATGTATTGCATTAGATAGGCATGCAAAGATTCTAGCAATAATTAATATGTTTAGCTTAATTATAATATTTGATATGCAATATATTTTCTATACTTTAGGTGTTCATATCATTGCAAATTTTCTTCAAATGGAACATTTTAAATTCATTATTCCATTCATAAACAAACAAAGGTACGGATCTCGTTAAAAATTTATATCTTTTATCAGTTGATAATACTCGCGATTACCGAAACAGGTCCTGATCTTAAGCAGAATATATGTGGAAGCTGTACTATGCAATATGCTATATGTATTTAAACAATGCCTTGCCACCAAGAAGTTATAGTTAACACCGTACATATTTATATGTACGTATGTACGTATGTACGCATCTGTATATATTTAATAAATATTGGCTTTGCGAACACTATAACATATCGTTACTTTACTTTGAAAAGGTTCTGATTGCCGTTTTTGCAAAAACTGACCTTTTGATCGGAAAAGCTTGTATTTACCGCATTCTATCATATTTATGAATTTCAGAATTATCCATGGTTGAATAACGGAGTTAGCAGAATTCCAGAGTTGCACTGCATCTGCACATTTTTTTTACTAAATCTGTTTGACAAAGTTCTCAGATTGTCATCATTATTATAATCATTACATCTTTAAGATCATTATTTCTCAGCAGGAGTTGTAAAAAATATGGTTAAAATTTGTAATTTGAAGCATGTTTAGTTGCTAGCAGTTAGAACCTTTTCAAAGAAGGTGTCGATATGACGAAACTTGACAATAATGAGCTTCATTTTCTCTCAGAGGTCAGCAGAAGGTCGGCCTATCAATTTGTCCATGTGAGTCTTCGTCAAATTTATATCGAATTGAGGACATAGGTAGATGGGTATCCGGTCCTATAACCTTGCAATAAAAAGAATCCATCAGTAATATGAGCGAGCCCTCGACACTAACACGTAGATTCTATATTGAAAAATATTAAACGACAAGTATAGTAAAAACTTTGCGATCGGTTTTCTTAAACCACATACTATATAAAGTAACTTTATTTCTATAATAGATGCAGAAAACCGTAGGATATTTTATATCTTGCTTATTTTACGGAAAAGTATACGATTTTCTCTTATTAGAGATTTTAACCATGGCTGTTCCTGATTTCACTCGTATGCAGTCGCGGATTACCCCATAAGCGCAAGTTGCCCACTAGGGGCCTTCAAACCTTGGGGCCTCAAAAATAACTCACATTGAGAAAAAATTTTAACACATGTATTTGGCTTAGAATATATTTTGCTGTCACATTAAAAACGCAATTTCAATGGAAGTAATATTGAATGGCCGATGGGTCTTAAATCACAAAGTACGGTGTGCGGGTTTGCTAGGTACTCGTTCTGAAAAGTTTCTCGTGAACTGTGGGGAATACTGTACATTGTTCCAGTCATACTCTCGATCACATTAAAAATATTTCTGATTAGTCTAATCTTGAATTAATTTATTATTTGATAAATGAGGCTACCACAATTTTATTGTGCCTGTGGCCTTCTTAGTGCTTAATCCGCCACTGCTCGTATGGAGTACGGAATCTTTTCCCATAATACTACCGTTATGGATTTACAGCCTTCACTGGGCGTATCTCGTAACTCAACAGTATTAAGCGCTTTCAAATGATTATATGTAGCCTTCGGGCTCATCTAGGGAGTAACTCATGACTTGGCTGATGTGCACTTAATTGTACTGCATGCATATGGGATGCTAATTAATCTCAGGCGTATTGACTGTGTATAAAAACTAATGTTTTCTAGATTTGTTGAAAGCAAGAGAAGAAGGTTCGAAGGATTTCGCTTTCAAAAATTCCAACTGCGAGAGCATTCAACAAAAAATATTTGCGAAAATTTTCGTGAGTATAAATATCGTGTCAAAAAAAGGCAGCCTTTTTTATTCAAATTTTGACTAACTTAAATTAAAAAATAATTTGTAAAACAAAAGCAAATAAAATGTAGTCATTTTTGTCAAGAATCTGTTCTTAGTCGTAAAAAATTAACAGTGGACTTTCATAATTTAGTGAGCTAATACTATCACGTTAGAAGAGATCGATATATGAGCCCTATCGTGCCTGAATTTGAAACTGACATAAATTATCTGTTCGACCACCAGTTGCCATTCATTCTGAGAGGCTTTCGCGTTATGCGCGAAAAGAGTTCACACAAACAGTTAATGCAAATATTCATATTTGCGTATGATATAGTAAAACATAGACTGAAACCATATAACAGTTTTCATTAGTTTCTATCAGTTCATGTTTCACAAAGTACTTATCGTAGTCTAAACTTTCGACAGTGTTGTGGCCAATAATTGCGCTATGTATATATTTCGTAAAGACGTACATTACGAATAGTTTCTGGTATATTATCTATGGTTGCTTTGCCGCCATGTTGGTTATGACAAATCTTATATATAAAACCGAAACGGCGTATGTATGTATGTGGGTCTATAATTCCCTTTTGCATTGTTGGTCATTAAGTTGCCATAAAAACGAATGTGAAAGAAAATATGTTTGAATTTTTATCGGCGAAGACATTTAGTCAAAATGTAATAAATTAGCCTTCTACAGAACTTTTCCCGGCTTTTATTAATATAATAATGTTTATTATTTACGTGAAGGTATTATTTCACATTTCTTTGACAGAAATAAGATTTTTTTCTTGAATTTGGACATTTTAATGGGCGAGAATGGGGCTGTCATCAAATTAAATAAAGTTTGTGATTTTATTTTAACTCTATTTTGGATGTTAGATTTTGTGATATAATTATGTCGAATGATATAACATTAAATAATTATTGGTCGCTTAGTCGGAGCGACGCCGGGTAGCAATACTAGTATAATATAAAGCAAACATACTCGATTACTTTTAAGCTGTTCACTGTATACTTGGCGGAATGGCATTATAATAAAAATAATAAAACATTTTTAGTACTTTTTTCCACATAAATTTATTGGATTAGGACCGGTTTCGCTCATGGCGAGCATTGTCAACTGATGAACTCAGTAACAATGCTCGCCAATGAATTCAGTTGACAATGTTCGCCATGAGCGAAACCGGTCCTGATCCAATAAATTTTATGTGGAAAATGTACTAAAAATGTTTTATTATTTTTATTATACTCGATTACTTTACATTGTTTGGTACATAATACCTATTTTTCCCTGCATTCAATGCATAAATTATTTACCAAAATTAACCATTTTAAAGCCACTTTACTCGATGAAGAAGTTCGCCGGTGCTGAATCATTTTTTTAGCGGACGAATGTTATGTTTTAAGAATTGGATATGACAAATGGTCGGTGAGAAAAATTACTCATACGTTTTGAAAATATATATATTATATATATATATCAGTGATAATCAATGGGATAGCAATCTTAAATTTACTACGGCTGAATTTATCGAAAATAAATCAGATGTATGTTAATTGAAAAGTCATTATAGATATGAAAATTCTCTCTAGGATATTCTACTTCAAACCAAGCAACTAAGTAGGATGTAATTCCTTTATCGTTACCATTTAACTATAAAATGGATGCCCAACTTAAATCACTTGGTGGGCAAAATAAAATAATAATCTCTAAGTCTATTTTAAGCATTGAAAAGAAAATTATATTTTTTATGTAATAATAAACAAACAAGTAACAATTTATGTATTTTTTAATCTTTTAAACTTTAAAACAAATATTTTTACCGTCGACCGGTTATTTGGACGTTGCGCATCGCAGTAGATTCGTAATTTTTTTTACATTCGACTTGCTTCGACTCTTCAACTTTACGATTTTTAACTTTGAGAAAAATGACTCGCATTGATATGTGGTGTCAAATTGCTCATTGCCTTTATTCCGGAAATTTATCATCAAGGATATATGCTTGATAAAATTCATGTATAATATTATAATTCGTCACAAATTTAGTCATAGAGTTTTATGTAATCCACCAATAACAGACTGTAAAATGTATAGGAAGTTGAAAACCTCCAAAAGGCCACACAAAACCTTAAATGTGGTGTCACTGTCTGGCGGGCCAAGGTTTGGGCATTTCTGAACTACAGCAATCAACAAAATGTTGAAAAATAAAAAAAATATGCGATTTAAGAAATTCAATTAAGGATTACATTTTCAATTCGAAAAATTTCTTATTGCATTTAAAAGAATACACAGGCCTTAAATTGATTGCTTTTTTAATATCAATGTCGTGCATATTTATCATTTCTTATATAGAATAAGTCATAAAAAATCTTTCTTTTTCTTGTTATCTGATACCACGGAATTGACGGGACGTGTCTCTGAACACAATATGTTTTATAACGTTAGTAATGAAATGTAATGAAAATATTGAACCGTGTGTACATCACACTATCGCAGCCAGCGCCTTTGCCAGATAAGTATATAGATGTTATATATATTATTTATTATGTACATATGTGGAGGAGTTGGTAAACAAGTTCTGCTTATGTTTGGCATATTTTATCATATCACATAAATATTAATGAATATTCCACTAATTTATTCCGTATTGTTCTGCATGCTGAGGTATACCAGTCAATTTTCCCCATAAACTAAGTGAAACTCCCCATATTAGGGGTTTATATATTCTCGCTGAGTACTAATTAATGATATCATTTTTATAAGAGAAAATGAAAAAAAAATACCGACTATATTGTACTCACTTAATCACCAGTGTTTCCTTTCTATCCGGAGTTCACAACTAGAATAGAATATTTTCATTGTATTTTTTTTTTAAATTTAAACAATATGGGCTCTATGTTATTTCTAAAAAAAACATGTACATTCTTACACGGTGAAAAAAATAGCTGTATATTTCTTCGATAAAATAGGGAGTGAGTCGAAATAGTTATCAACTATGTATTTGTAGAACTTATATAAATTGATTTTTTTTACAATGGAGTTCGACAATTAAAATTTTACATAACCAAATATTTTTTACCAATAAAAATGAATCTCAAAACGGATATGTACCAAAAATGAAACGTGATTCTGCCATCATTGACAAATGGGAAATATTTTTTCGCCAACCCATCTCAAAAAGAATTCCTCTTTTACCCATGTAGCTACTAAAATATATTGTCTTATGTCTGTAAATCATTATAGAATATATGATGAAATAGAGTAAAAAGATAGAGGCTATCGGTGCACTGCTGTTTTCGGTGACCTGAAGATATTAAAAATGAATGTCGGGTTTCTTAACGCGATAGTGTATTATATTCTTTTTTTGTGCGGTAGATGCATTCAGCAGAAAATCGCATAAAAAAGTTATGACTTAATATGGGAACATAACATGTAGGCACGTGTCAAGGTCACATTGTAATAAACAGGTGAAACACTGGATTTTGCACGTATATTATGTGAACAACGCGCTATTTATTACGGTTTTACCAGTAATAGTATTTTAGTTCAAAAATTATAAATTATTGCATTAAATAAACCACATAACTTTAAAATCGCACAAAAAGAGGTATGAGTGTATAGCATTCTCAAATTATTTTTAATGGTTTTTCACTACTTCCCAGCCCTCTTATCCGACGGTAAGTAGAAAGAGAACTAGATTACCTCTAATGCTCAAGATAGTTTCTAAAAAATGTTACGAATAATTCGATTTATACAATGATAAATAGGTACGGCCCGAGTAGATAATGTCTTCCACTGATAACTGTGCGCCACTGATCCCGTACCGCATCCAATGTATCTATTTCTCCTCATACGATATATTAGTCGGTATGTGATATTAATTCGGTGCCGGAAGTTTGTAAACAGTTAACCGATATGTGAATTTAGAAAATGATCCTAAATAATTCGAGAACAATTGCCAGAGTATAACAAAAGTTTTCCGTTTATTTTATTATATTATAATGGTTCATCGCAAGTAAAACTTTTATGTTAGCTAAATTGTTCAGAAAATGAAACACAAAGAGAACAAAACTCCTTAACCTAAAAATAAAGCACGCCATTTCGCCTTAATTTATTATGAAAGGTGTGAAAACTTTCTTAAACGCTGGATGACTTAATAAGAATTCTTAATCGTTGATTTATTTTGAAGAAACTTTCATGGAAAACTTTTGCAATATTCATCGAATGTAATCAGATTAACGAGTGGCTAACGTTTAAAATACAAATAAAAAGTCCATTTTATCTCCATGATTACTAATGTCACTAGATCGTTTTTGATTGCTATCATTACAGTGTCGGTAACTCTGTGGCTCAAGAATCTATCGATATCGAATACTAGTATATTCAAGACTTTCAAGAGCATTGTTATATTCTGTGAAATTTTGTAAGTGGTCACTTTACATATTAAAATTATGCGAGAATTAGAATAGGTCCAACTTTTGATTTCAAACATTGGCCTTATGTATTGCGATCAAAGGAAGTATTGGGTAGGGTTTCGTCTAAATTCATATGCAGACATCAAATCTATATCTTATGTACAAAGATTATTCGTATAATTCGTCGTCAAAGAAAACCATTAAATTATCGCTCGCGATTTGAAGAATTAGGCCACTGCACAAGAAATCGCCCAGCTTAAGTATAAGTTAGTTGTTGCTCAGGGGGAAAACTTTTCGGATGGAGGGCAAATTCCAAGAATTTAAAATGAGCAGCGCAAGTAAAATGCCATTTTTATCTATACATCCGATCTTTTTTTACGTGATACATTGGTTTCAAAAAGTGGCGCACCTAATAAAATCGCGGAAAAAAGTATCCAAAATACAAGAAAAAAAAATTATTTCTCAAATTCGACCAAAAAATTTTTTTTTTGCATACAAATATACCTAAAACCATATTCATTCAAAAATAATATTTCTATATTCAGTTCGTATTAATTATTGTGTATTTAAAATATTTAGACGTCTGAAGTGCATTTATTTGACATAGTAGCTCTCTGTGATAAAATTTACGACAGGGAAACGGGCTATTCAACGATTTTTATAAATGCATTGTGCTTAAATAAGTTTCAGAGCAGAGTAACCAATGATATCGCATGAGTTTGCGCACTATTTTGTCTGTAAAAAGAAAAATCGCGTACCGAAGAATAAATCACGGTGCCGTCCAAAAAATCACGTAAAATCGAAATCACTGAAAAAATCGTTTAAAAATAGGACCGGAACCTATTTATTATCACGAAAAATATTTTTTTCAAAAAAAATAAGAATGAAGCTGTTTCAAAGATTGATTTTTTTTTAAAACAAAACACTTTTTTAAAATTCAGGTGCTCATTTTGTAGTTGATATTTTTAAAACTGCTTGTGGAATGGTCATAGAAGATGATGCTATCAGAATTAAGTGAGGTTCATGATCGAAAATGTCTGTTCACATTTTTCGTGCAAAATCTTTAAGTTGGTCGAATTTGTCTGAATTAAGATCATTGTAAAATTAGCAGATTTCGTCACGACGGTGTAATTCTCTTAAATCAATGTTACATTTCAGATCAATATACTCAAGTTGTAGCTCTTTCTATACAGTTTTAATATCTATTGAAAATGGATCGCTTACTAGCGCCAAACTTGTCTCAATTTTTCGGAAGTCACCTGTCGGAAGTTCTTGTGAAAAATCGTCATTCAGAGCGTTCATAACACGGAGTTAAAAGTATTTAAGTGTGGCACGATGTCCAGAGTAAATGCAAAATCACAAATCCCTAATCATCAGTATCGGGACAGTCCGTAACATTCTTCATTTCCAAAAATAAAATTATAGTATGTATTTTTATATCCCGAACTCTTCGAAGCACTTTTTCCAAGCAAAGCCATCGAATTTGACTGTAAAAAGGAATATCTGTATACTCACTCAATATCTTGAAGAATTTTTATTTGATTTTCAATATTTTTTTAAAAAAATATAAAAAAATATTCCTACTTAGAATTAGGATTTATGATGGCGGGCCGCAGTTTGCCCGTGCCTGTTGTAGCTGATCCTATCTTTATAGGAATAGTTGGGTCTTCCGATACACTTTGGTTTCTCTGGTTTGCTCAATGACACAAATCTTTCAGATCTACGTTGTCACACAACCTCAAGCTTCATAAGACATCGAATGATTAGATGATTGCCTTTATTCTCAATAAATTATTAAAATAATAGTTTATACCCTTTAGATACAATCTAGTGTTTGTGATATTTCTTCCGTGTTGGGATACATATTTGATATTGGGACATATATTTAATATTATTTCATTAGGTGATGGACTCCTTATATTATAAGTATTGAATTATGAAGGTAGTATTACTGGATATTATATGATATTACTCGAAGTTATATTCAGTTGAAAAAGCAATCTTCAACAGCTTTTTCGTGGCCGTGTAAGCTTTACGTGATTTTTTTTTCAATCTTTCCCCACGGTAATATAATAAGAGAAAATTCCACAAGAAAGTTTCACCAACAACTTTTTCATTGATATAATTTGCATTTTGTTGGTAAACCTGTTTTTTGTAAAAACAACTATGTATCGAGTTATGCGGGGATGGTCTAGCGTCTAGCCTAATCGATGTCCATTTCGACATGACGACATCGCTGCATTCATGAACGTCGCCAGAACGTCAAAGAGGGGAGGTGACTCGAGCGAAAAAATGTTTTAAATGTATTTTAACATTAATCTAGATACGAGCACTTGAATATTCACGCGATAAAACTGTGAAATTTGATAAATCACCTGTATTTTCTTATAGCCCGATGTCGTGCTTTTACGGTTTTAACCCTAAATGAATTGCCGTCGCCAAAAGGAGGCTCGGGTAGCTACTCTTAGCGCAAGCCATTGATAACGTTAGTGTTATTAAACAAACCTAACCCTTTGGCTATAGACCGACAACTATTTCCTTTTTTTAACCGCTCTTATTAACACCGTTATGAATAAAAGCGATGACAATCCTGTTGGATAGATATAACTGTTAATCTCCAATGCGGGGTGCATAGACGTCTATTGAACACCAGGACGCAATAACGCGCGAATTTTAAAATATGTTATACATATTGTTGATTCTAGAAATCGTGCAACAAAAAATATTTTTTAATAAATATACATATTCGTACGCTTCTTTTGGACAAAGTTATTTAAAAAAACGCATAAAAAAGAGTTGAATGTTTTGTTACAGTGAAATTGTGTCTTATGTTTAAGACTATAGAGCTTAAAATAATAAACATTTTGCCAGAATGGAATTGAAATAAAATTTTGTTTTTCGAATACATGTATACTACTACTAACAAAAAATATATATATATCGGTCCTGATGTTGATTGTGCAACATATGAATGAACTTGGCTTACTTAAGACAAAGATATCTAAAAAAAAATACCGTACCACGAAAATACACATTAAAACACGACAAGAATCTATGTTTATCCATTATAGCTGAACTAGTTTTCCTACTCCTAAATCTTATATATAAAACCGAAACGGTGTATGTATGTTCTGTGGGTCTGTAATTCCCTTTTGCATTGTTGGTCATTAAGTTGCCATAAAAACGAATATGAAAGAAAATATGTTTGAATTTTTATCGGCGAAGACATTTAGTCAAAATGTAATAAATTAGTCTTCTACTGAACTTTTCCCGGCTTTTCATTATTAATAATAATGTTTATTATTTACGTGAAGGTATTATTTGACATTTCTTTGACAGCAAATTAGATTTTTTCCTTGAATTTGGACATTTTAATGGGCGAGAATCTGGAAGAAGGTCAAATTAAATAAAGTTTGTGATTTTATTTTAACTCTATTTTGGATGTTAGATTCTGTGATATAATTATGTCGAATGATATAACATTAAATAATTATTGGTCGCTTAGTCCGAGCGTCGCCGGGTAGCAATACTAGTTGAATATAATATTATTAATCATCGATTATTTAATTATCCATCCACAGAGGAACTCTCGAGTTTTTTTTATAACAATAATTAATTTCGCAAATTTTTCAGATTGTTTTATTAACAGAAAATTTAATATCATTTTTATCTCTCTTTCAATCTACGGATTCAAAAAAACTGATGAATTTTCATTATCTTCAGTTTATTTTCAGCGTTCACAATGTGAAATTGGCAATGGTCAAAAATTTTAAAAAAAAGATTGGCAGATACTTACAATCCAGGGCCACCGTTACAATACAAACTATTTATTACAATTACGTATCGTTGGCCCAAAGTACACACATTTTAAATTAAGTTTTAAGTTTATGAAAAACATCAACAATGTGTACGAATCGACGCATACGTAAATCAGTGTACTCAAATTTTTCTTTTCTTTAAGCACTTTAGTGCATGGTTAAAAGATTAGTCCCATGCAGCTATGTATCGGGCTAAGTAAGAGAGGATCGTTTCGTTTTCTGATCGAACGGGGTTATGGAATGCGGCTCTGAACAACGGCTACATACGCATAACGGGGGATGGTGGGACAAACAACGCATGCTGATAAAATTATCCGTACCGGAAGAGAACATGTTTCAATAATTAAATTTTCCTTGATTGAAAAAAATAGGTTTACAAACCACATCACCTACTCACGAATTCTTTACTTGCAATAATTATTAATCCACATTTGAAGCAAACTTTTGACAAAGTACCCCTTTAGATGCAAGACTCGAATTCAAACGATACGTTGGTTCGTTAAATTGTATAAGACTAGCGCAGACAAAACTAATTTTAAACGTCAAAAAATAGATTTAATCATACTTTCGATGGGTTCAGCGGTATTTTTGTCGAAGATCATTTAAAGATAAAATTCAAAATAACTTAGATTAGTCCACTTATTGTGTGACGAATAGTGAATAAATAATGGTTTAGCTGATTTAGCAATTACTAACGCAGCCATGTGACAGTAGGTCTGATGATACTTCTGAAAGAGGCGAAACACGTGTCACGTAATCAATATCGAGTGTTTTGTCTTGTGAAAGTTTATATTCTAATCCTGATAAGATGTCCATAATCCCCATGTTGGGATTGGGGGAGGTACAATATTAAGTTACCATAACTCGTTTTAGATAACGTTAATTGAAATTAAGCGTTATATATATTTATACATTTTGTGGATATCCCTAGTGACTAGATAGAGAATTAAGTAAACGGACGATTGGGGAACTTGCGAAACTCCTAATCTTCTAAATCTCTTATCTTATTGTACCTTCCACTTCATCGTGCAAGTGATCAATCTCAGCTTACGCGGTTTCTTTAAGTATTTAGTAGATCACATATTTGTTTTCTTTATTATCTGCTTTCACTCTTCCATTATAAAAAAAAATACAGATTTCTGCGCCCACATTGAAAAAAGGCGGCCCTGTACATATTACCAGTATTTCTACGGAATTTTATGATTTTCGTGTAAATTTTAGTAAATATAATATAAAAAAAATACATTTGTTTTATTTTTCTACGCTTTCCGGGATCATTGAAAAAGTGCGTGGGCAGACGTAAAAAAACAATCACTAAGTATAAGGTCTTTTTGGTACCGCTTCGCAAATCTAGCAATTCTTTTCGAAAGGACTTTTTCTCCATAAAGATAATAGGTCCCTTTTCGAAATGTGTTACTTTATTCGCGAGATGTTTTAGTGATTTGAAAAATTTTACGTCATATTGTTTATATTATCATTACAATAGGGAACCGCGGTTGAATGTAATATGATTTTGAATGTTTCATTATCTGTGTACACACATTCATGAAATCTAATTAATTATTATGGCACCCTGTGACGAGCAAAACAATGGCTCTAAAACAGAATGGTTAAACGTTTATAAATTTAAGCCAACCATATAAACCTGGAATACACTCGCACAAATAACACGAAAATGGGTTATTGTAAGCCAATACAATGATAATGCTGTGAGGAAAGCATACAATAAAGGGTTGTAAGTTTTATCTATTTATTTTCACAGTAGTACAATCAGTTTTAGATTGTTGTAATCATCTGGCGTTTGAACACAATTTCATTTAGTGTGAAGTCAAAACCTTTCAGGAAATGATATCTACAGAAAACGATACCGGTCTTTTATCGAATAGTCTGAAACCTGCTATCGTTTTAAGACGTCAGATAATTACCAGTATTACTACCAATCATAGCGCACGTTCCCCTCGATAGCAATAGATTTTGACGTCTGTATTTCAATTGTTTTTTTTTTAAATCAACAATCATTTCAATGCATAAAGTTTATTAGAACTTCATTTGGCTTACATATACTATATCATTATAGATTTGAAATAAGAAAGCAAAGATTACCATTTAAAACATCAACATTTTATATTAAGATCCTTTGCAGGTATGTGGCACGAATTCTTATAATTGGTAAAACACTAGATAATTTGATTTGATTTAATTTATTTGAAAATGTGCCGAAAATTTGTTCTATATGCACGTATAAATTCATACGTTATTTACATACAAATATGCGCCAAATATAGTTTGTCGCATATCACTTCATTCGATGTCAACAAAATCATATTAAAAAAAAACCCAAATAGCCATAAAACAATTTTAAAAATATATTAATTTTAATAACACAATATTCTGCACTGACCTTTCCGGGAATGTAACCTAGAAACTTCGGGTCGCTAAGTGGCGCTCTTACCACTTACATAGCTACAAATAACATTATGTGTAAACAATGGATTTTCAGTGTCGGATGAGTTTAGCTTAGTCCGATATAGTCGGATAACTTAATAAATATTTTTTGTTTTTTTAAATGAAATTGTAAATGTATTAAATGCTTCAGTATTTTAACGAAATCGAATTTGAGTGGTGGTGGTAAGTGATCCCATAATAATTAACGCAACATAAATTGTATCCGAATAACTAAATGCTCAATCGTGCAAATATTCATAATTTTTATACTACATTTTTTATCCGGAGTTTATAGAGGTAAATATCAACAACAGAATTGAGATCAATCAATCTCATAAAACTTTATTTGTGTAGGTAAGTTAGACAAGAGCAGAAAAAAATCTATTTTCGTCTCATGCAAACTTGAAATAGATTTTTAAATTAAGTAACTTCTCTGCCAAACAAAACAATGTTCCTGTTTGATGCTGATAATCTCAAGTACGTTGTGCTAAAAAAGTAATAACATTTTTCAATGTCACGGACAGCATTTGACCACGCTCTTGTATTCAAAACTATGTGACGCAATCAATATTTCACTAACCGGATGTAAATATTACAAATAAGTATACATGTTCAGATCTCTTAGATGATATGCATAATTAAAAATGATTGGATATAAGAACGGCCCACCAATTTTAAATAATCATTTATTCTGCTTAAACGTACCTACTATGTAGCTTCTGGCTATTAATCAATTGTATTAAAGTCGATTGATTGATAAATATATATTTTTAAGCGCAATGTAAAAATATGGTAACTTTTTTTTTCTTTAATTAGCATCAACGACCAACGGATTATAAGTCGTCAGTCAACGTTTGGTTGGCAACGTTACGAGTTACGAGCTTCTTACGATTCTTTTGTTTTTTTTTGCAAAACTTGTATTGACTTGAGAAATACGTATCTCCGTTTGAGTTAATCTTTAAAGAAGAAAAATCAGGCCGATGGTATTTTACGTATCCAATAAATACAAAATGTATACGTTTGTTGCAAATTCATTCGATTGTACGGCCATTTAAATATGTTATTTCCAAGCAATATTCTCTATTATAAAACGAAAATATTAACTTGAGATATGATGCAGAGGCGAGTTAAATCTTTGTCAATAGACTTAACTACACTGATAATAACGTTAACGTTAAACATTATTACTCTCAGTGGCAATCCAGAACCACATCACGTATACGTGTATTGTAGTTTATGATATTAATCATCAACTCCTTTACATAGATAAATTAATTGCGCCAATTTTGGTAATGAACCACCACTTAATTAATGATTCTTTGCCGTCTGTGGCTTTGGTACTGAGAAATATCTTTAAATGCTCCTATAAACATACGCGCTTATGTTCCATGTTTAATTATCTTTAAAATTGCATTCATTAAACAATAATTCTAGAATGTGTACCTTAAAACGTAATTTGATTAAAAAATATAGAAAGTGTACTATTTTTGTTTCTCATTTAACTGACCATCCAATGGTAAGATCAGGTTTACTTTGACAATAATACTAAATACTTAAAAGTAAAAAATGGTTGACGAATTTCATATCAATTTTTACAAAGCCTGATCATAGCATTATAATATAATACGCTATAAACATCGTATTTCGCTTATTTCGATATACCCGATCGGGAAACCATATTAAGGCTGTATTTAGATAAACTTTTTGATTCAAAGTAAACAAAATAACTTTTCTTATTAAATACCTTTAGCTTACCCTTTTCACTTGTGTAGATAAATTCCAAAGTTTTCAGGTATGCAAAGCTCTTAAAACTGCGTATCTGCCGTCATTTTCCAATCCTCTTCTTTCACCATAAAACAAATATAATTAAATTTCACACTTGTAACACTGCTGAACTTGATTTTAGATTTTAATACAAAGGATCAAACAAACAATTCAAATTGTGTTATGATCACTAGTTTACCAAGCAACTTGTATTAATTACTGGTAATCATTTGATTCTTGATTCTATAATATTTTATAAATAAATATATTATATCAACACTTTTAACTATGTGAAAGAAATAAAAATCGGAAAAATATTTCAAATAACGGAGATTACAAAATAAGTTGTTTGTTTTTATTTGTTTTTGTATACTTTTTAAATCCAGAAACTTTTTTTTGAATAATTAAAATATCTTGCAGTCTCCCAAAAATAAATACATAGTTTCTAGTATGCCTTTTTTATTTGTCGTACCATAAATAAAAATCACTTGTCAACTGTTAAACGGATTACTTTTAAATAAAGAACAGTCGACTCAAATGCGTCCTTTTGCGAGACAAATCTTCTATTAAACGCCGTCACTTCCTGAAAGACTGAGAGCGACTGGCAAAGCAGAATATCCTGAAATTATTTCTCACCGCTTCAACATTTTGCCATCTCTCTCGCGCTTGGGAAAATCTCCGCGCGAGAAAAGTCCTACAAGTGATAAACATCGAGTGAGTGCTGTGGCATTAAATATATGCATATAATATATATTATATTCGATACCATTTAGAAATTTATGTAGAACAAAGAAATACACATTGTTATTGGTAAAAGAAATAACTACCAACATTAGGATATAAACATTATTATTAACTGAAAATTTCTTTAACATTAAATTAATAATACCGACTTAATGAAAGTTTAATCATACATTTTAATACTTAAAAAAATTTACACCTTAAAATGTGCTATCTTAATCAATATTTTTCTGTTTCTAATAATATTTTTTTCACTTGTACTTATTTATTATTTTGAAAAGGTTTCGGAATGGTTATTAATTTATATTTTCATTGGGATGCCTTCAACTTTGATAATACAATATGTGTGATTGATGAAATTACCATAAGTGACAACATATTTTGAAATCCAAAAATATCGAATAATTGTTGCAACTTTTTTTATCATACTTTAATAATTATATTGCGCATGGTGCCTCGAAATTGCTTATCCGCCTCTGAGTTTTGAGTTCATCATAACATGAGAAAGTTTCTGAAGAGTGCGTTTTTTTGTATGCTTAATGTTTAAAGAACTAAAACAATGTCATAACTTGCGCAAAGATGTCGGTACGACATAAGGTGTTTTGGCAAATGATGAAAGTGTTCACTAAGTAATATTAGCTCATCACGAATTCAAAACACAAAAATGACTAAGAGCTTTTCCATTGTAAGCAAGCTCACGGAATCTTGTGCACAAATAGCTCACCACTAGTGGCGCGGAATTTCACGTTAAAAACACAATGTTGGGAAATTTTAAATTGAAATATAATATGCCTGCCCATATTGAAGCTGCCAAAAAGGTTCATTCATTACCCAAGTAATTTGATAATGGTTGAGTATCTCTCGATGCAAGAGCTGCTAGAAGCTAGGGATCTGCAACAATTTAGGCCTTGGGAAAACAGAGATGAATTTATGAAATGTTCCGGTTTTTTTGACGCCGTTAAAAGCGTAGATTAAGCAAAGTGTATTTGAGTTTCAGTGCGTCATTGATGGACCATCTGTGGATTACATTTTAATGAAAGATTACCAGAGCATTAATCTAATATTTCGTAACGATTCCATGGTACGGCTTCGTACATAACAATGCACAACTTCTTGTTAAGGCGGTTGTTTGTATTATCGAACAACTTGTGGTTTAACGATATACATACATCGTCTTCAATATTAAAAAAAAACATTACTTCTCAAACTGTGAACCAAGGATGGGCAGTCATGCACTCACTATTATATTTAACAATGAAATAGTATTGAAAAAAAATACAAAGGTACGAGAAAAAAAAATAAGCCGCTTAAATATATCGGGCTACGATGATAATTAGATTACAGCTTTATTTTTTTAATAAAAGCAATATATATTTTTTAAATGAAAAATTCAGCAAAAATGTTGTTCGCATCTGACGTATATGAAGTTATCTTTATGTTTACTTAAAATGTAAATATTTTTATAAAAGGTAAGTAGTGCTATAAAGTTTGAATTTTATTCTCACTTTTAATCTTTAAAGATGTTTGAGAAGCACAAGAAACTAATGAATGCTTTACAAAATTTTTGAATTTAAAATTTATCAGTTACAATTAACAGTAACGGCAATGACACAAGACAGATATATCGAAAATAATAATGTGCATTATTTCTACGGTTGAATCACTGCCAAAAAAAAATCAAATTACTTTGAGCCCTGCCTGAATAATTCTTGAAAAACTATGTTGCCTATCATCCTATATTTTGTAACGTAATAAAATTTCTTAGACTTACTTATATATAACTAGTATTGCTACCCGGCGTCGCTCGGACTAAGCGACCAATAATTATTTAATGTTATATCATTCGACATAATTATATCACAAAATCTAACATCCAGCATAGATCACTTTTAAGGTGTTCAGTGTCAATACTTGGTGGAAAGGCATTATAATAAAAATAATAACACATTTTTTAGTACTTTTTTCACATCTGATTTATTTCATCGGGACCGGTTTCGCTCATGGCGAGCATTATTAATGCTCGCCATGAGCGAAACCGGTCCTGATGAAATAAATCAGATGTGGAAAAAGTACTAAAAAATGTGTTATTATTTTTATCCAGCATAGAGTTAAAATAAAATCACAAACTTTATTTAATTTGATGACAGCCCCATTCTCGCCCATTAAAATGTCCAAATTCAAAGAAAAAATCTAATTTGCTGTCAAAGAAATGTCAAATAATCCCTTCACGTAAATAATAAACATTATTATTAATAATAAAAGCCGGGAAAAGTTCTGTAGAAGACTAATTTATTACATTTTGACTAAATGTCTTCACCGATAAAAATTCAAACATATTTTCTTTTATATTCGTTTTTATGGCAACTTCCAACAATAATCCAAAAGGGAATTACAGACCCACATACATACATACGCCGTTTCGGTTTTACATATAAGATATGACGAATTTTAGAAAAATTCGTAACACAACGACGCAGACAATGTTTCATAAATTTACACAATGTGCTGTTTCTAGCTCGAACTTATGGGTATAATAATGCATTACGTTGACTTCAGCGCCCTAGCGGTCATAACTCTGCTTGGCAATCGGAAGGTTCCAGCCCTGACGCTGTCAATATCGTAAGATGACGTTTGTGAAGTCTTTACTCGTCGAGTAAATCTTGAGTGACTCAATTTAATACTCCTTGAACTTATATCAAGTGATTTGAAAATCTAAATATGTGGTACTTTGAAAATTCCCTGCAGTATCAAACATTGTTTTTTTTTATTCCGAAAAATTGATTATTTTACGCGTTTACGACTATCACACTTAATTTGATACTCGCCTACAATTTACAAGTATTTTACATATTAAATTCATTTATATCCCTAACTAGCTATTGCTTAATAAATTGTCTTGTTTCGATGTTTTCAATTTTTTATTTTACTAGTCGCATTAAGAAAATCTTAGAACTAGTTTAAATAAAAAAATAATATCGTTTTCATCGGGTCTTCCAACAAGAATTGACAGTAAACATCTTATAAGTGAATATACTCGCCAGGTTATATACGAAGATACTTAACAAACAAAAACAAAAAAGTTCCCAAGTTTTGAAACTTGGCGCTTTAAATATATTATATCGGTAAATAACAATCTCTTATAATATTAAATACCTACTGAAGCATTTAAATGTACACAAATTTATTTTATCCCCGTATATTATGTAGTAAAAATAATAAAAAAAAATAAGTATTTATTCCACATAAAATTTATTGGATCAGGGCTGGTTTCGCTCATGGCGAGCATTCGAAAACCGGCGAAACCGGTCCTGATCCAATACATTTTATGTGTAATAGGCATTAAAAATGTTTTTTTATTTTTATTATAATGCCATTCCACCAAGTGACAGTGAACACCTTAAAAGTGGTATATTATGTAGGTTAGATGTTACAAATACATACATATGTGTATTATACTAAAATCATAATGCGGTTACTGCGTATATGATATCTTATTTTCTACGTGAAATAAAGATTCTTAAGCAAATATTAGATTTAATAATATCGAAAATATTTGTTAAAAATTAATTTAATTCAAGGTAAAATTTAATTTAAAAAAAAACTTTTTATATCTGTTTATATTTGGAGAATATGTGTAACCATATAATATTGAGAGTAAAATTCATATCGGTTTGATTCCCTCAGATGAAAGCAATACAAATCTACGGCAGAATTGTTAGTCAAAGCTTCTGGGAAATTATTTGTGTGTCATAATTTTATAAAATAACTCTACACTCGAATAATCATGAAAAAATGAAGTAATGTACTCGAGGTAACCGTATTTCACACACCAGTGCATAATTTTTATTCAATTAAATTAACAATGCGCCAAATATTTATAATATACCAGGGATAGATAAGTCACTATCCATCACAAGCATTCACGATCAAAATTTAACTTTGACATTTACAATGTATGACTGGGAAAGTGTAAACGTTGGGTATAACATGCTTCAAAATAATAAATAAAGAAGCTATTTACTTAAAGTGCATCATCTCAGAATGTTTCAGTCGTTTATTTGCAGACGCTATTGAATGGCTAGGTATGTAAGAATCTGTATACAAAACAAACAGTAGAACTTAATCTAATAAATGTTAGCAGGGATGGAAGACTTTTTATTTTTGAGAAAAATAGTTTTATTCTCCGCACGGGAAATTTCAAGCTTATAAAACGATCCGAAGGCTTTCGCAGAATTATTTGTCTTTCTCATTTTCTATTTTATCTATTCCCACTCCACGGCTCCGACTCCAACTCCACAGCCCTGATCCTCTTCCGATCATAATGTAAACCGAACGTAGAGAAATCGACCAGCTTCAGCACAATCTTCTTAATCCTATCCATTATACCTTTTACTTCTCTAAAATGAAAGGTCTGAATTACGATCATTTTTTTAATTTCTGTAGAAATGTTCTACTCATAATATTTTTAATCTGCAATGGTAGCGGAAATGGTTAAAAAAACAGGAAAATAGTAGTTAACATATTATTCAGATTTCTTACATTTTCTTTCAAAGAATTTTCGGTGTTTATTTGTATATTTACGAGATAATACATATTTCTCGTTATTTATTATGATAATGTTTTTGGGTTGTATAATAAAATAAGTATATCCGTGAAGAAAGTTCATCGTAATCTTGTTTCCAGTTGATTCGTTTTCAAAACTTTTACGTGAACGAAAATATGTTCGTCATTTTGACATAAATAAAAGTACATGACTCGGGAAGTAATATTGATAACACTGTCAGTTTGAAGATTGTTTTTAAAAGTCTGTAAAACTATAGTCTTATCATGTGATATGATATTTATTAAGTCTTAATCATTATAACATAGTAAGTACTTTGAATCTTCAAAATCGCTGTCACTGTCGACTAAAGTTTCATATTTCGGTATCTTTACCAGGATGGGCTTAAAAACTAAATGTCAGATGCTATTAGAAATGATTTAGGTATTGATAATAATTGCTTCTACGGTCTGTCTTAAATTATGCATAGACAACACTGAAACATTCCCGTTCAACTTCAATATTATTTCGGTTTTAGTTTTTGGTCAATAATATATGAATTTGATCAATAATTAAGGTACCTAAAGTTCAATTTATAAAAAAACAATTGTAAAATAAATTTGTTACTTTGACCATTTCCACTTCGAGTGTGAAACATAATATATGAACTCTTAATTTCTCATTTCTACATAAGATGTGGAACGAGAATGTGTTGTAATTTGTAAGATAGTCTTTATTTTTTCATAGTGAGTGATGTTAGAAGAGCTGAGTATGGAATGCATTGATTATGAACGGACTAAAAAAGGTCACATTTTCCGGCATGATTAATATAAATTACTCCAACACCGCAGCAGAAGCGTCTCTCTAGTCTACGCAACCTTTATAAGTGGCTCAGCTTTCAAATCATTTAAAATGGCTGACCCACGGTAGAGAGTCGTATTGCAATCTGATTGAACTTCGACATAAGACGACACCAAGGCAAGTAGAAGATAATTAAAAACTTTAAGCACCTTTTAAGATTACGGAGATCAAAAACCACTCTTATTTTACTATGCCTCCGTAAACATTGCGAATATACACAATAGTTAAATTGATTCACTTTCAAAGATCTTTGTGATGTTAAATTATACTGCCACTTTTAGGAGTTTACGAGGTAAGTGGCCATATAGGGTGGCAATTTTCGCAGGCGACATGGCGTTATTATATTCTACAATAAACAAAAGACGTTTATGTTATAACGTAGAAAGCATGTTTATGCTTGTGTGCAATGTTGGAAATGAGGCAAAGAAAAATATTCATTCTTCTCGACATTGATAACTGAACCGGTATTATCGTTTTTATCAAACGAAAATAAATATTTTTCGCTGTAATATGATAATTTTAATGAGAAAATATAGATAAATAGTTCGTATATACAGCATATTCAATGCAAATTTTCTTTTCAAAGAAATAATATACATAAAATCATGTATTAATCGATCTTGGTAGTATTTTGTTTCACCCGATATATCACTATATATAACGTTCATAAAATATAAAATCTATTATGTATTAATGTCACCATAAATTTAATTATTATTAGAATGCAGAGCTGTTAGCTACTCCATTACTGTTAATTTCCGATTTAGCTAAGATTGCATCGTGACTAAGTTTGTAATAAGCTTTATTGAAAAGACTTTTTAATAGGAAAAGTTTCCGCGGAAATGGACCTCAACTTAAGTACTTTAAATTATTTATGAAGAATGAAAGAAACAGAGCGAGGAGATGATATTATGAGGCAGAAAATAAATGAATAATTTATTTGTAAGAAATATGATGACATCAATATTACAAAGAGTTCATTTTATTTTTCAATCGTTTTATACCTACTTTTTCTGACTGATAAATGTATATGTATAGTGTATCGTTAATAAAGCAAAACCGTTCCCATTAAGGATCGCAAAACCACACACATACAATGCAGAGAATACCGAGATTTTATTTTTTAATCTCGAATAAATTTATATCTCTTAGATAATAGGTTCCCACTCTTTTCGGTTGGTAACCATTTTTTATGAAAGCCATGTGTCCCGGGACTTCGATGCAATTGAAAAATACATTTTTAATAAGGTAATGAAAAAATCAACGAAAATGCATTGTAGTGAATATTTTTTTTTGTTACCCCTCTTAGATCTTCAATAGGGGTGAAAAAAGAATTCGAGATTTTTTTTATTTTCAATTTCTGATTTAAACTGTTTATTTACCGCCCAAATTCAGCAAATTTTTGGTTAGTCATTTTGGAAAATTATTCAAGAGAAGATTTATTTATCTGAGAGATCAAATTCACCATTAAAATAAAGTCGTCCAATGCAGTCGGTATTGATTTTAATTAAAAATCCTCCTTAGCAATAAAATAAGACTTAATCCTTGGATGGGTCCAGTTCTGCCAATTTTGTGTTTTAGTTTGTACTTTCAAGTTGATGACTCCACAAATAAGCTATTATAAATGCTAGTAAATACATTAGGATTTAAAAATTCAATGAACTATGGTGTAAGCCTGACTGATCTTTTAGAAAACTGTGTGTAACATAGAAATCACAAAAAATATCAGTAAGTGTGTGGATATTCTATCAAATTTTAATCAACTTTTATTGTGAGTAAGTTTTGTTTCCTAGCAAACGTTGAATGATTGTGAGAAATATCGAATACCATAACACTAAACGTATGTCTACTAATTGATGTCGAGAAAACCCAAAAATATGACAGAATCGCTGTCACGCGATGTGCGAAAAAATGACTTGGCTGCTCCAAATTAAAACAACTCGTTGTCATCAGGGCTGTGGAGTCGGAGTCGGCGCGGCGTTTTGGCCGGAGTCGTACTCGGAGTCGGAAATTTTGAAAACTTTTTATTTTTGTATTTAATATGTCAAATTTGGCTTTTGGCCGCATTGATAGTTGATATTTAATTGAATACACATAAATAGGAAAATCAGTGGAAAAAAGTGACGATATTAACTTTTTTTAGTCAGAGTCGGGGTCGTGTTTTTGGTCAATGTCGGAGTCGGAGTCGTGGTTTGGGTAAATGCTGGAGTCGGAGTCGGACTTTTTTTCACCGACTCCACAGCCCTGGTTGTCATACTTGATGTTGTTAAGTATTAATATAACATTTAAAATAACTTTGATTATTCCACGTATTGTGCTACCAACTGTGACACGTGTTTCGCCTCTTTCAGAGGCATATTCGAACATACTATCGCAAAGTTTGCTTAAGTAATGAAGCAAGATTGATAAAATTCCAAAATAGAGTTTGGGATTTTTCCTTTTTACGGGAAGCAAGGAGGGGATTATAGAATCGAAACAAAGCAAACAAATAATTATACTGCTAATGATGTTAACATTACAAACTATTAAACTCGTGAGCTGCAATCAATCAGATAGGTTAACGATTACTCTATTAATTGGGAATAATGTAAGCAGTGGCGAGCAACCTGTCCTATTAAGAACTTTATTTAATAATATGTACTTCTTTTTAGTTAAGAGTTTTATTTATTTCGAAAAATTCTAAACTATTCATCTTTAAACCCTTTTTATTTACTCGGTGGAGTATTTCTCAATTACTACTCTGATTAAAATTATGATCATTTTCTTTTAAATGAATGGCAAATTCAGAAAAATTGATACTTTTTAGACATCTTATATGATCTTCAATTCTAATATTAAAGTTTCTACCTGTCTGTCCAACATAATAAGCTTGACAGTCTCCACAAAAGAGTCGATAGATACCACAATACGTGGAATAATCAAAGTTATTTTAAATGTTATATTCAAATGAACTTCCACAAAGCTACCGCCGAAACCATCGAAAGTATTGTTAAGTATTCTTTGTGATCTTCAATTATGATAATTCTAACAATTAAAGACGAAACATTTTTAAAAATCGTAAACCTTACACTTATTAAAATAATATTATCTGCTTTAAATACCTAAACTTAAGAAATCATTTCATTTCATGTGTTTATTTTTCATAAACCTGGTCATAAATTTGCCTCTTACGATCATATTTGATAAAATTCACAAGCAGTCAAACTAAAACTCACCATTTATTTAAAATGACTAACCATTTAATTTGAATACCAACCGTTTTTCATAAATAACTAACCATTATAAATACATTACTGGCCGTTTCAATTAATAATTGATCACATTAACTGATACAGATACAGTGACTACTGACCATTTATAATATTATATTAACTAACCATTTTGATTTTTCTCAGACCATTTATTTAATTCACTGACCAAAACTTGAATTAGATTCTAGCCCACACGCCAAAACAAATCATTTTAAAAAAGGTACAAAACAACCTTGGCAGAAATAGACGAAACACATGCCACGAATATGTATACAATACGTGGAATGATCTAAATTACTTTTAATTATATATTAAATAGAAAATCCACAAGTTACCTGAATCTATCGAAAGCACCTCGTTATATCTTTCCATGGTGGGAATTGTGAATAAGATTACGTACCGTACCATTGCAAACATTAGACAAAATTGTACCTACTTCTTAAATTTCAATATTTTTTCTCTTGGAATAGCTTTATTTTAAATGAATTATTCTGTATGATCAATTATGCAAAATAGCTTATGTCCGCGTTTCATATTTTGTATTTTATATTATAATATAATTATCGATTGTAAATTAATACCAAAATCATTTTTTTTGCTGGCAATGTAAATTGATAAAAAGTAATGCCAACATGAGTATCTCTAGCCTATCGGCATTTGCAGCATTATAATATTTACTTTATGAAGTTGGTCGAACTGATATCGTGTCACACGCGCTTTTCGGTTATTCTCTTGTTGAATTTTAACACGTGTGGAAATATTCTAAACCAAGTATAAACTTTGATGGATTCCTGAAAGCATTATTGAAAATGGTAACTAAATAAATTATATAATTATTATATCTGTTGATTTCCAAGAGGGATAAGCCTAGTTTCCTCCCCCAACACGTAAATTAAGCAATTTACCGCGTACGTCCATGTTTGAGGTTAATATTTTCATGGAATCTACTAATGCAATGCATAAATCCTATTCTACTTAATTGTTTGATCGAACTAAATCTCTAGAGGTGAATATGAATTAAGCATCCAATTGCCCTTCACTTATAGACAAACAAAATCATTTAAACTATTAACATCTTATATTTTCAATTGAAAACACATGTCTCAGAAATTCTTAATTTTCGTCAATATCAACTGATAACTTGTAGAACGTCTTGTGAGATTGATTATAACATTCTAAAATGTTAATAGGCTTTTTTTGACATAAGTCATCACAGTTGATACATTGTTGATGCTTACATCAAAATTTCATTTGATGCCTTAAAATATAAAAATAGTATGTCAAGGCTAGATATGAAACCGAATAATTTTAAATATAATGTCAGAATTTTGGGCAGTGTTGATTCCCTGTGTTGTGCTATACATTATTTGTTTATATGATGTCTGCCCACTTTTACAAGTATGTTGAATAAACAAGTGGGGAATTGAGTTCATTTCTTGCAGACTTACCACTTTCTTTGCGGCATGCTATCTCCCTTGAATAAAACCCCCATAATATATCATAAATAAACATCAACATTTCTCTTTTTTAATTAACTAGCATGTGGTGTTTTGAACATATTGTTTGTTTCCTTCCAAAATATGCTCGTGTTTAGAATCGGACCAAGAGGCTCTAATTTAATGATAGGTATCTCACAATATCATTTTGTATTTAAAATATTCATCACACAACCGATTTACCAATGGGTCGCGGCGGGTTTTCTGTGGGATCACCAACTTAATACAGTCAACTTAAAAATATTCACTATAATGCATTTTTTAATTGAATGGGGGTCACGGGTCACATGGCTTTTATAAAAAAGGGTCTAACTTTACATAATTATATTTAAAAAATACTTACCACCACTTATCATCCTCTGAAAACTTTGATTGTTATTCACGTTATAAATATTAGCTAAAGGAAAGCAGTGTGTATTAACACTGTTGTCGGGCACCTCGAACACTAGACTCAAGCCTGTAGCGGGCGTTTTTTTAGCGATAAGCGCAAAAATATGTTACTTTCTTAAAATCAACACAACTTCTAATCGAAATGATATTTTCGATTGAAATTGTCATAGAAATCATAAATGATATTTATTCATTGAAAATAAAACAAAAAACACGCTTATTACATCATAATTGCAATATATTTCTAAGCCGATTCCAGATCCGAACTCTTCCAAATCATTATTCCATGAAGTCTGATAAATTATCGGCATACACTTCATTGTCACTATTATTATTTTTTGAAAGGATAACTTCTTATGCAATGTTTATATAAATTCAAATAACAAAATACTAAACGGTGAACAAAGCAACGCGAGCGGAATGAAAAATATTCCAACATGTGTCAGGGCTCAAACTGAACAGGCAACGGGGATCGCAAAATAAATCTATAAGACTGTTTATTTTTTTGTTTATTCGCTCAAACTTCGACCCTTATAATCTGGCAAAGTAGAACTAATTGTAATTAGTTGCGGCGTGAAATGAAACGCCGGCAAACAATTCTGTGCTGACCTGTTCATATACGGCATTTGCCGTGTCCCGCATTCAACCGACAGTCCGAAAAATACGGCAAATGCCGTGTCCCGACAATAATGTGATAATTTGTATTTATTTTTTTCAGTCGAAAGTGTTTGTGCTGTATGAGCACGCAGCAGGGTATGCCCTCTTCAAAGTGCAGGAATTTGAAGAGGTGGCAACACTGCTGCCTCAACTCGAGGCTTCTGTTCAAAGTCTCGACAGATTCAACTCATTGGTAAAGCTGTCTGCCTTCCAACCATTCAAAACTGCCGTCTCTGCATTAGAAAACATCAACAGTGTTTCAGAAGGTTATAAGCGTGATTATTATTCTGAAATATTCTGGTCCTTTCAAGATCATTTTCAATTAAGGCAATCAATGCTGAACCTGTTTTTTAGTATGAGAATGGACACGCCAGGCATGTTCTCAGCATCCAATGTGTTAGTATAATTTCAAATTAATTTACATTACATTTTATATTCACTTGACAGGTGTTGTGCCCGAAGATCTACAACTATTCTTAGATGGAGCACTGCCCAAACAGGGCAAACGGTCAAAGGCTTCTTTGGGAGTCTTGGATCCAAAATTGGGGGCAGCTATCAGTGAAGCAATCGGAATCAGCTGCTCTCACGTTGGTGCAGTCCCAGAGATAGTCAGAGGTGAATTCTAATCCCACATTTAATCATGCAATTTATATATTAATTCTCCAATAGAGAATAAACTACACCAATAATTGCAGACAATTAATGTATTCTTATATTTAGGCATTCGTCACCACTTCCCCCAGCTTGTGAAAGGATTCACTTCCAAGACAGCGGCTGTTGCTCAATTGGGTTTGGGCCATTCCTACTCCCGCTGCAAAGTCAAGTTTAACGTTCACCGAGCTGATAACATGATCATCCAATCTATTGCTCTGCTAGATCAACTTGACAAAGATATAAATACGTTTTCTATGCGGATAAGGTAAGCCAAATCCAAATATTAAATAATTTGAAATTTGTCAAAATCAAAACACATTTCACGTTTTTTCAATAACTGTTATAATATTTATAGCCTTTTTGGTGATATAATAGATCAGGCATTATACTAGACTACTGGTACAAATAGGTTAACTCTCTATTTTATCTATTTTACCTAGTATGTATACTCATATATATTAGTGGGATTCAACGTTTGATCCCATATACATAAGGGATGGAAAGTAGTAAACCGTTTTAAAAATAAGGAAATATTTGATTCTAAATTATTTCTGTGAGTCTCATATTATTTTATTTTTTCTAGAGAATGGTACTCATACCACTTCCCAGAGTTGGTGAAAATTGTGCCCGATAACTACCTGTACGCAAAAGTGGCTGAACATATCAAGAACCGCAAAGATCTTTCTGATGACTCTTTGGAATCCCTCACTGATATTTTAATGGATGGCGATAAAGCGCAAGCAATCATCGATGCCTCCAAAATGTCGATGGGAATGGATATTTCACCTGTTGACTTAATCAACATTGAAATGTTTGCGGGTCGTCTTGTCAAACTCAGCGAATATAGGTAAACAAAAACAAACAGTAATTTTAATGTGATTTCATACTGTAATTAAAAGGATAAAAGTATCCTTTTAAAACTGATGAAAATTTATCTAGTAAAAAATAATTTGGCTAACAGCACTTGAATATTATTAAATACCATCTCTTAATTATTTATTTGCAGAAAACAAATAGCAGAATACCTCCATAAAAAAATGACTGGTGTGGCTCCAAACCTTGCCTGTTTGATTGGCGATCAAGTCGGAGCCCGTCTCATATCAAGAGCTGGTAGTCTCACTAACCTAGCTAAGTTCCCAGCTTCCACTGTGCAGATACTTGGTAAATAAAATAATTCATCAATTTCTTTGTAAAATTTTACATTGAATAATATATCGTGTTCTCCCTTTCTGGAAGTAACTCATCATCTTTTTTTCATTTACCAGGTGCTGAAAAGGCTCTCTTCAGAGCTTTGAAGACTCGAGGCAACACTCCCAAATATGGCTTGTTATATCATTCCACATTTATTGGAAGAGCTGGTCTCAAGAACAAAGGGCGCATTTCCAGATATTTAGCTAACAAGTGTTCTATAGCTTCAAGAATAGATTGTTTTGCGGGTTAGTGTTTATTTTCATAAAATACGTCTAACCAATATAATCACAATATACATCATCTAATCATGGAATTTAAGATTTTTTTTTTATATCAAAGCTGGTGAATTATTGCTCCTGAATATTGTTTCTTTAAAGTCTGGAATGTTATACATGCTTTTATATAAAATGTTTGAAACATCCTTTTTAGAAATTCAAACATCTGTTTTTGGAGAGAAGCTGAAGCAACAAGTTGAAGACCGTTTGAAGTTTTATGAATGTGGGGATGTTCCTAAAAAGAATGTTGAAGTCATGAAGGAAGCCATGGAAGAAGCGGCGATCATTGCTGCCAATCAATCAGAAGTGGATGATGAAGGTGGCAAGAAGAAAAAGAAGAAGGTGAACATTGATGTATATTATTTTTCATCATGTCTCCCCAATATGGTTGTTCAGGAAGTCTTTTACTGAAACTTCTATTTACTCAAATTTTATGAAACCTTGTTTATTTAAAATAATATCAATATTTGGTAATGATATGCCAAGTAACACAGCGTCTTGAATCATTTTCTTCGTAAATATTAACCATTACTTCTTTCCAGAATAAGAAAAGAAAACTGTCCGAAAATGGAGATGAATCAATCACTAACGGTGTTACGGGAAATGGCGTCAATTTGAATGACACAAGTGGTGAACCTAAGAAGAAGAAGAAAAAGAATAAAGAGTGAAAGTTGTCATCTCACATTTAAAAATATGTCGCTGCATATTATTTTGACATTCAGATGATTCATTATTAATTTTAATCACTTAAAGAAGATTTATTATTTTCTAGAAGATATAATTTGATACATAAATACAAGTTTAGTATAAGTTGACAAACATTAAATTTATTTTATTAAATACATATATTAGTATGTATGGTTTATTACAACTGAAGATGGCATTATAGGCCTGAAAAGTGTGTTAATATTTTGAATGAGTGTTATCCAATGAATAACTATTAAAAATACTATTAAGATCATTCTTAATTTTAATACTGAAACCGACCTGTCTATAATAATCACACCTTTTACATTAGGTATGAAGCAATGATCCTTAGTACCTCAGAATATAGCACATTTTTTTTTAATTAAAATAATTATTTGACAAAAAACTTTTCCATAATTTTAAAACGTTGCAAATATTTTCAGAACAATAAAATGATTCCTACCAAATTATTAAATATTAACTGTTTTCATTCCACCTGATCATACATAAAATATCCCTGTCCCAGAACAAATGAAAAAACCCCAAGCCAACATCTATTCACCGCGTTGAAAAAATCATCTTATAATGCAACCAATAAAAAAACTTGTTTATATTGTAATAGAATAAGTCTCCGTACAATGCATTATCTAAGAAGCTAATTACCCTAGTTCCCTTCTTGGAAGAGGAAGCATTCTTTGTGTTGAATGCAGTTGACTCTTTCTCAAGAGTATGTTAGAATGTAAGGTTTTTTTAAATATTTTGTGTGCAGGAAGCTTTCTTTTAAATAAATATACTTATTAATTGGAACCTTTCTTTTATTTAAAACTTTATTGAAATACCATTTATATAACTACATGTTATTCTGCTTATATATATTAGTGTTGTACATGTTTCACTTCATCAATATCAATGTGTTGATGGTAATTTTTCTTTGTGCTCACGGCTCGTTCTGTGGTTGAGTCTTTGGCTTCGGTTGTGGAACTCTCAATTTCAAATCATAGTCCAGGCAGTGCCATTTTTCAATTTTTTTTTTAGATGTATAATGTATGTGTTGTGTAAAACTCCCTCCCACCCATCCGCGTAGCGAGTGTTAAACTAACCACTAGTCCTATCCTTTCCCTACTCCAAAAAAAGAGATAGAGGAACAAGCAGTTATCACAAGAGAATTTCAATAGAGATAAATGCCATACAGAGTCCATATGCTCTGCATTGGAAGCGGACATGGTGAATAAGAGTACCAGAAATCAATTAAGATAGTAAGTAACAGGGGAGCTGATTTTTCTGCTCATATTCACTACAGCTTAAAAGATTGAACTAAACATATTTTCTAGTCAGCAAAAGCAAGTTAACATTTCCACAGGGCAGATGGACATTTCGAGGCACTTCCAACAATTCTGTAAAAGAACTTAAATAGACACATGGTGTTCCTAATGTCCATTTTAGCCACCTTAACCATCATAAAAGGTCATACTGAACAAATGAAATGCTTTGTTTCTATAGTAATAACAAACAGAATAATTTTTATCTTGGTAACCATACTACTATTTATAAGAACATCTATTTTGGACTATTTAAGAAGAACATTCTCATTAAATTAAATAAGTGCTTCAATCAGTTTTATATCACCATACATAATGACAAACGCTTATGTTTTGGCAAAGGATTTAATCGGATCTCAATTGGTGAAAAAAAATGATGAGTTGGCAATACAAAATGGAAAGATTAACATGCTGGAGACGACTCTCGCAAGAGGTATGAAAAAATGAATGTGGAAAATGTAAGAGTATGTTTAGATTGAAATAAGATAATTGTGTCGTATTTAACATTCAGGTGAGAAGCAGTATGATCAGCGACTTGATGAAATCAGATTGCTGAAATTAGAAATAAACCGACTGAGGAGAGAAAAAAATCTTTTTGCCAAAGCTTTGGAAAATATGACTGATTTACGTTTGGAGGTTTGGTAGCTCTTTTCACGAGCTTAAATTACTTCATTATGTACATTTTTCAATACATATTATCACCCGTAAAAGCACATATTGTTTCCTAATCCTATTCTTTATGGTTTGGGTATTAAAGAACTATTAAATGGTTAGGGAGATTTCTTTACTCTTAGAACCGAATCTCTATCTTCCCAGAGTAATCAATATTAACAAAGTAGCCTGTTGTAGTAAATGGGAAAATCCAATTGCAGTAGCATTGAGCAATTTTAATTGATAGTATCCCAGGAAAACATGGTTGCTGAGCACTGTTCGCATGGATAAAATATTCGTGTGTAATCCTTTCCATGAGTTGAGACATACTTGCTCTCTGTATGATGCTGCAACGTTATTCACACTTGTAACATGTCACCAAGTTCAAATAGTCTGAAAAACTAATTCTTCCATTTTATTTGAATATTCATTATTGTACAACCAGGTATTGAACCTAGAGAGAGAGTTGAACCGAGAAAGATTGAGAGTCCGCGCACTTGAAGAGGCTCTGGAGACTCCAATGAATGTCCATCGTTGGCGAAAGTTAGAAGGCACTGATCCCACAACTTTGGAATTACTGGATAAAATACGTATTCTTCAAAAGTGAGTAGTTTACTATATGAATGATATCAGAGGATTAAAAAAAAAATCTAAAATGCTGCTCACTCTGAAGAACTCCAGGGAGCCCTTCTAAACTGCACCTTAAGTTCTTCGTTTCCGCTTAATCCAATCAGTTCTTCTTGTCCACTTTTGAGGTGTTCACTGTCAATGCTTGATGGAATGGCATTATAGTAAAAATGTTTTATTATTCTTAATATTTTCGATGGTTTCGGCGGTAACTTTGTGGAAGTTCATTTTAATATAAAATTTAAAATAGCTTTGATTATTTCACGTATTGAATCCGTGGAATAATCAAAGTTATTTTAAATTTTATATTTTTATTATTCTTCTTGTAATACGACATTGTCAAAGCATCTTCTACCATGGTTTTAAAGTCTGAGTGAATAACATTTAAATTTTGAACATAGACCATAGATCTGGACCACGTCAACAAGTTGGGGATCTGGGAAAATTCATGCTGTTCAACATTTAGCTTCTTTAGATTCATTCTGGCACGAAGAGCTGCTATGATGGACTGTTTTTATTAAATTGAGAGTGTTGCCTTGTAACTGGAGGTTAACCTTGTTAAATTTAGTAAACAAATTTGTTAAATAAGCAATATCTGGTCACTAAGTGTGCAGTCTAACTGGACTCTAATTCGTTCAAATTCCGTTTTGTTTTCTCCCTGACATTGCCTGTCAACCATATGGACCACTTTGGGAACCTATCATCTAAAATTTAGATACTAAATACTTCTAGTGAATGCATCTTAAATCATATTTATTTCATGTGTCCAGGGAGTTACTAAATAAATCTCACAAATTGAAGGAATCCGAAAAACTTCACAGTACGTCCAAAGAGAAACATGTTTATCAACCGAATTTAAATGCAGAGGTAAAATTTTTTTTTTGAAAAAGCGGTTTTTTATTTTAAATTTTGAAGGTATTCTGTGTGAAGCAAATATTCCAGCAATCTATTTTCGGTGAGGTTTTAAAATAATTTCGCTGTTTATAAGAAATGATGTCTGAGACCTGGATCTATGTGGTCAAAATTTTCAGATGTTGATAAATTTGTACTTTGGATAGAATTTATTCAGGAATATTTATTGTATTACCGAATTGATAATGATTTAATAATTCAGGCAGTTATTTTATTGATAACTATTATATTTTATTAACATACATACTTAGGACTTTTAAATTAAGCTCATGTGAAATAAAAAATAAGGTTTTTTTACCATTCCAATATTAATTTATACCAAAGTAAATGCAAACTTAAATAAAACTCAATCCGCAGCTGAATAATTTCTATATTTGTTATTTCAGGAAGAATTGAAGAAAATAAAAAATGATCTTAGCCAAAAAAATGTAAAGATAAAATGTTTAAGTACTGGTGAGTATTTTTGAGCCTAGATAGTAGTGATAAATATCAATGCGAAAAACTGGTAAATAATTTTTTTAATAATAATTTAACCCACCAAATATTATATTGTTTTGACACCGAGACACTAAGATGCAGAAAAATTGAATTCATGTAAAAAACCATTTCATTTTAATATCTAATTCGAATTGCCATTTCAAGATCTTAATTTATAATTTCGGTCCCTGTGGTCTCACTGGACTGCAAGAGCTTTGTCCTAGCGATCAGTTGGGCCCAGGTTCAATTCCCAGCAAGGTCAGATTTTTTCAATTGAAAGAGATCTTGGGCTTGGGACGTAATTTATCGTAGAGTTGTTCAAAAAAGTTAAAAAAAAATTCACATTTAAATCATGATACATATCTAAGATTACTTCATTACCCATTGCTATTACGGAAAATACATTTTTGCATCACAGATAGAACTGACTATAGTGAATAATTCCGTGTGCTAAAAAAACACATTTTGTGTATTTACATTTTTGTGTTGTTAAACACACCAGTTCAAGGAATCTGTCCACTGTCAACTGACATTTCATTGATGATATCTAATTATGCCTCTCCTGCATTAATGGAGTGAATTACTATTATACATGAATTTTTAATTATGTTCCAGAGGTGAGCATGAAAGATACACAAATTAACGACTACAAATTGGACCTGGAGAAAGTGACAATGGAATTGAACAGGTATAAGGGAAAATTCTTCTCTTGGAAAAAGATAAGAGAAATCAGCAGCGCAGAGTCTCCCACTGTGACAAAACTAAGCCCAGGAATGCAAGCGATGTTCCAGACTGATGTTGACCAGACTAACAAAAAAATGCGAGGTGGAGGATTCAAATTTACCACATACAGAGAGGATTAACACATTGATGACAGTGATAATGGTATTTACAATGTTGAAAATGTATTTAACCTCCGGTCAGATGCTCGGCATACTTACTATATTTGGATTGGTGGGAATAAAATAATAATATAAAAAAAAAACACATTGATAATATTTTTTGTTCAATCTTTTATTTCAAATGTATCGTGTGGAAGATCAAATACTAGACTATACAATCATCTGTCGATTTAATCTTTTATTTTTTCACTATTTGTTGTTCTCTTCAATTTTTACTTACACACTACGTAGTCAATATTAATCGCTAATGCCAACAAAAAAAAAAAAAACTTGCTCTCGCTTCAGTTTTTCATTTAGATTTTTTTTCATAATTATCAATTAATAATAAAACACTAATTCAACTTTACCGCCTATCTTGCCAGGATACACTTTCAAACATTGCCTCATTTGGAAAACTTCATTCGTGAACAATACAAAAAAAAAACGATTCGGCAAAATCAACAGTTTATAAAATGCATCCACTTATAACTAATTATTCACAATATGAAATGTATAAAAAAGTTGTCAGGTTGCAAATGAAAATTTTGAGTTTATTTGTAAAAACCTCATTTAAATAATTAATACCGATGGATGACATGATGTACAGCTAAAAGTGGACATAGGTAGAGATAGGGCAAGTTCCTCCTTGTTAAACATATTGATGTTTCATAGTGTACTGAATGACCTGTTCTGTTCAGCGCACAAAAACAAAATGAAAACAAAAACACGCATACCACGCAGATATGATTTGTAATCAGCGTAACCAACCGCTCAATGTACTCGGGAGCTTGAAATTATGATTTAAGAAAATGAGGTACATTATGCATTACGCAGAATCAATTTAGTTCCACAGTTACTCATATTGTCAAATAAAGATAAGTTAACACAATAAGGGGTAAATAAATTTGTGGTACATACACATCATATTCACACTGATTCTGTTTTGACAAATCTTAAAAATGGGTTTTCATTGTCATATTACTATACTCATAATATATGCAGGCAAAAGCTGAGAATGCCGTATGCAACGACTTGTGCCATTTGAGAAATCAATAACTTTACGAGAGTATATGTTTAAAAACAAATTCATGTAATACTCCACGGTAAGAATCAGCGAGTGGCGTTAAATTTTAATTGATAGAAAGAAATATGTACATATTATTTTCTATATTTTATAAATATAATTTCTTGACTGCCGCACATAAGGCATTGTTAAAAAAAATATATCGAACGGGGAGCACTCACATCTCGCAATCGCATGGAACAATTATTGATAAAATTCCATTGCAATGTAATTTTTAAACAAATAATTTTTATTACTTGGTTTATTTAGCAGCAAAATATTATTTTCCAGCATTGAATTGGTTAGTAAGAAAAATAAAAATGATTAAATAAGAAGAGAAGGAATATACCCGATTAATAAAAAATAATAATACAAATTGAAATCTGAATGCGAGTGCTCAAAGTGGAAAATTTTAATCACATTTTTTCAACAAATACAACCTAGTTAAAAAATTAAATCACCATTGGCTTTTCCACACTCTATCGACTTAATCAATTATTAAAAAATGCCCTATTACTAAATACCAAGACTACAAAAAATTATGCTAACACTCTTCCAAATCAATGCATTTTTGTGAAATTGTATACACATACTATAAAACAGAAACCATAATAGATTCATTGAAGCTTGCCCTGCCATTCAAGGAATTCAGAATTGAACTTTGTTTGAAAAATTGGTATTTTCCATTTACTGAATATTGTGTAATTATTATCAAGATTGGTGAAACTTCAAACAATTCAAGAAAGGTGAAGACATGCATCATTGAATTTGAACAGTTTTCAAATACAAAGTTAAAAAATTTGAAGCTTTACAAGGCATAAAAAATACATTCAGAAATAGCTCGGCGAAATCTTTTTCTTCAGTTATGGACAATTCCATAAAGACTCGGCAATATCGATAATTACAGATTCTCACCGAGGACCAGATCACGGAAGCCTGCACTTTATTATGTTGAATCTCCTGTTTAACTGACGGAAGAAAAAGATCTCCCGAGGTAACTTCAATTACAATATATAAAGACCCTTTCGGGACATTAGCGGATGGCTTTCCGTGTGCTAAAATAAAAAATAAATGCTTACCTTAATTAATATTAAACATTATCAAAAGTACAAAACAAATTGAATGAAACACGTTGTTATCTGTCTAATATACATAATACAGCTGATATGAATCTAGTTGTGTTCATTTTGCATCAAGAGATCCCTTCCCCTAAATCATAAAATGAAATATAATCTACCTATTGCATATACACTCGGTATATTATTTTCAAGGCTCGCCGAAATCTTGTAAAGCACATCTCGCACAGTTAATCATACTCAATGTCGCCAGCAGTAATGATTAGTTTTGGAGAGAATCAAATAACAGTGCACCAGCGAGCTTCTTAAAACTTCATTTTAATTTTAACTAAAATATTCGAATATCCAGAGATACTTAATATATAAGATTTTGAGAGTTGAATGTGCTTTATAAGATTTGAACATATTGTAAAAACGATTTGGAAGATAAATCCTCAAAAGTTCAGTAAGCGCTGTGAAGAGTCGCATGTATGCGATGCGAATAAAATCTAATATATTGTAATCCAGAATAATATTGTATACAACCACATGTGATCGGAGCGCACACAATAAACAAACAAAACCACATTCATACAATTCAATTAGCACATTAATTTATAAATAATCATTCTTATAATGTAAGAGGAAAAACATCAAAAAATCTATTCACATTATATGAAAATACAAGCTTGAAATGCTGTCAGAACTGAAAATGGAGTCCGTCTCGAGTCACAATAAAAAATATTACCGTCAATTCATGTCCGTAACTGTCAATGTTTCACTGTTTATTGAGTTCACTTTTTATCACTGACAACATTTAAATCACTATTATATCATCGTAAATCATGGAACATATCCACTAAATCAATCCAGTCTGCCGCACTGAAATAAAACATGCGAGTCGTTGACTCGAAATGTTATTTTTGCTCGTTAGGGAATGAAAAATTAATTATTCTAACATCTTCATTACAATTTTGCTAATGTGATCTTTGAAGCTTGTCAGAACAACCGTAGATAATATACACAATTTCATCACTATCTAAAAATGTATTTTTGAAGTTAAAGAGGCGTGGTGAATAATTTGTCCATTACGGCATCCAAAAAACCGGTGCCTATGCCGAATACAAAAAAGACATTCAATTGTGTACCTCTCGACAAGTTGTCAGCAAAAAATCTTACATCAAAGGAAACGACATTCTCACAGTGCATAGCAATAATAACATATTGTTTTCATATATTTTTTTTTATTCTCTTTCTTAGATCTAAATTATAATTACTATTAATTATGCCTATTATTTAAATCAATTGTTTTGCTTTAAGTCTAAATGTACTCCAAGTTTATTTTCAAATATCTTATATCTAACTTTTTCAATTATCGTAATATGCCATTTCTTCTTCACAGATGGATGTATACGAAAAGAAAACAGAATGTTCAATAGCCACAGTTTTTCAAATTGTCCACAAATGAAACCTTCACAAAGAAGAAACAATTGTTTTAGTTCTTTTTAGACTTCATCAAAATTTAAAAAGATATATTCCACTTTACTTTAGAACGAGATTTGGGACCAAATCATTAAATAAAAAGGGTAAATGATAATCATAATGGGATAACCGATTAGAAACAATTTGATTTAATTCAAAGTACCGTACATTTGGAAATCAGAACAGCTTAAAGTTTTAACTGTGATTTAATGTTTGTATTTTTATAGAAATTGATAATATTCTTTAATTGTAAATCCTGTTGTTCAGAACGGTAATAATTATTGACAGTTGTATGGAGAAATAAAAAATTTTCGATTCCGAATCTCAAAAATCTTAGCCCGCTGATGAAACCTCCAGTATAATGGGTAAAAAATTAAAACCTCCATATAACAAGTGCCAGACTTGCAGTTATGACCTTTCCTGCAAATTGAGCCTCATGTCTCATAAACGTTACATCGTTGGGTTCAATCTTTAAACCAAACCCTTCGTAAGGTAATGGATCGAATCGAACAGTAAAATACTTATTCAGGCATCTACCCCGTTGCTTTGACCAAGTTATCAAAAATGAGATATAATTTTAATAAAGATAATAAAGATTTCACAAATTTCCCATGTCACTCGGTGATTTTTACATATTAAAGAGAAATTAATGCAACTATTATTATTTTGGAAATATTTTAAATATACGCCCTATTTTATGCGAACATATACAAAGAAAGGATTAGCATTTTTTATAATTCCAATGGTATTTCTGTCTTTTACGTGTTTGGTATTCTGTTAAAAATGAATTCAGAATCCTGGGATAAGTTTACTTAATTTTCGATGAAAAATGACAATCTTCAAGTCAACGGTTAACTGCAAATAGAGCACAGCTCACGAGGCGAACCAAAACAGTGGCCTGCTGATTCACAATGTTTTAATAATACATGAGCGAGTTGTATGGAGAGTACGGTGGCTTAGTGGCAAAATGTGTGGAATCGGGCGGCCAGGCGGGCAAAGCGTCTCAGTGCACGTCGGAACTCTCCGGTTTTGGGGGATGGTGATTTGATGGGTCCGACACATTCAGCGGCTATAACAGATTGAGCAATAACAAATTACAATTCATTGACAAAAACAGATTTCCACATTAATTGAAAAACTTTTTTATGCGCCTTTTTTATTTAAATAAAATTATAGAAAGAATAATAAAAAAATGTTTTTTGATATCACAAAAATATTACCATATCTATCTTATTTTTAGATAGTCAATATGATATAATCTTTAAATCGAACAGACTGATTGAAAACATTTGGAATTTAGCTGACCATAAAACGTACCCTGTTTTGAAAAGGGAGCTACTAAGGGGGTCCTGTTTTGGTTCCACATATTTGTGAAAATCTTTGTTTTCCACCATGAAAGATTCCAACAAGATCTTGACTTGCAATGCCATCCTTGACAACTGTTTACAATTAGGTTTATCATTTTGAAAAGTTATTCAGTGAAATGTAAAATCAAATATTTTTATAAGTTTGGTAATGATTTCGTTTGTAAATAAATCCATAATATTCCGATTTTTAATAAATAGTTTAGTAATAATATAATGAATGTTAAACATGTAAAGCTAAAAATACTTAAATAAGGACATACGTATGCTCTCCTTAAATCTGTTATTTTTAAATCCGGCATGCGCTCATCACTCATTTCCTAAATCCCAAATGCGCCCGTCACCGCAATAAGGTTAAGAACCCCTGGTATATTTATTCCTATTTCCATCTTTTTTCTACCTGAACATCGCATATATCACTCAGTTTCGGTTAAAGAGGATCTTCCATCAAAATTTTAATTATTACACACGTTGCATGACTATTTCATTTCACATTATCTGTATGATATAGATACATTTATAAAATAAATTAGTTTCTCCCTGTTGAGAGTCTAATTCACTTCCATGTACAATATACTATATTTAAATTGAATTAGAATAGGCCTTTAAAATAGAGTCAAACTTACGATGGAGTGTTGCTGTGGCGGCTGCTGAACCTGTGGGGGTTGCGGGGGAGGGGGTGCATGTGGAGGGACTCCTCCGCCTCCACCACCTGCCACTCCACCTCCCCCTCCAGCGCCTGCACCACCACCCCCACCTCCTCCACCACCGCCGCCGCCTCCTCCTCCTCCGCCGCCACCTCCTCCAACAACGGGAGGTCCGCTGGCACCACTTCCGCCGCCGCCGCCGCCTCCTGCAGCGCTACCTGCTTCATGGGGAGTTGTGCTATGTGCCTGCTGAACAGGTAGACCTCCACCGCCGCCGCCGCCTCCCCCGTAGTAGCCGCCGTTTATTCCTGACAAATCAAACACTTCAGTTGTTTTATACTCACATTCTCATTGAGTTTTCACATCATATGAACACTAGATCCAAACTTTGACTAGATTGAAAGATACTTGCAAAGTTAATTTCAAAAATAGTAGAATAAAAATATTGATGCTACCACAAGTAGAATAAAGAAATATTCTCCATCAAGCGAAGTGACTATGTGTAATGTTGATAAACATTACTTGAAAATAGAGGGACAAGACTGACAATTTAAGTGGACATTTTGATAAGGTTAATGATGTTTACCTTCTGGATAACCAAGAACGGGACCGCCGGCGCCCCCGCCTCCACCTAAGAAATAGTCTTTGTTGACACAGTTACGTAAACAATCAGGAATACGACCCACGATGGCACGTCGAATTTCACTGGCAGCCATCTCTCTCAACTCGGTGGCAGAAGCGTCGGAGTAAAATGCAGCGTGTGGCGTGCATAGGACGTTCGGCGCTTCTTTTAAGGGTCCCTGAAAGTTAAGTGTTGTGTTAAATTCGGCAAAACTTATGGTAGCTGCTAGCGAAAAAAATTGTATTCTTTAGTTATTTTACCAAGTAAGAACCAGTGTCCCTCTAAGCTGTGCGCCCGCACACATCTCGCCGAGTGCGCGTACATACAAAACAACAGAGCGCACAAAAGTTACACCAGCGTTAGTATGGAAAGGCGTTAGAAAGAGTTCCTAGCACTGAGTAACATAGTGTTGTTGATTATTGTCACAATTAACACTTTGTTTACGGGTTTTAATTACCATACTAATTACGCACAAATTTGTGCACACCGTAAACAGTGGGTAAAAAATTATTTGCTTCGTGTAGATCTAAATATGATTATCTTGCACAACCAATTCTTTTTGTGCACATATCGTTGGAAAATTAGAGTGAACATTGTCTGCGACCTTTCATAAATTTGTTTAAAATAATAAATAATGTTTTGCAAGGAGACGGAACTATTTTAATTTATGATTGATAACATAACCTCTTATTCTCTACACTACACAGTGTAACTGCAGTTTCAGTAGTATAACTCACTTGAAAAACATTGAAGGGTTCATTTTCATGAACATCAAGGGCGGCAGCACGAATGCGACCCTGTTTCAAAGCTACTGCTAATGCGTCATCGTCTACTAATCCTCCGCGGGCTGTGTTCACCAAAAATGCACCTGTAAAATAAAAAATTGTAAATCAACCCAAGAACAATTGAGGGGTATAAATGCATATCCGCCTCTCTCCATATGTTATCATTTTTGAGATAATGATTGATTAATGATCCGGTTCGTACGTTCTATCCCCTGCAATTTTCAAACCAGCGAAATATTACCTCTAAACTATTTAAAATCAACATCGATAATGACGATCAAATGCATAACCGCCTCTCTCCACCATGTGAAGTTCGAAACCGTCACAATCTAAATGCACCAATCACGAGCCAGGGAACACTGACCTACCACCCCGTCACCATACAACACTTAAAATGCCGTTGACTATTTTTAATGAAATATTTTTTTTATAGATATGCACCAAAGTGCTCACCATACGTCGTCAAATTGAGTCCTCTAAAATTGAAGGATGTAGAAAGACTTATTGAAAAGCATTATGGCATAAACTGGAAACAGGATTTCGACGTGGGAAATCTCAAATTTTATAAAGATTTTATTGAAAAAAACAACCTTTAAGAACTTGCAAAGAGACTGCCGACAGTGAAAATGTTTTATGTCACAATTGAAATTGTAATTGGACAATCGGTGAAGTTCAAGTATGTTCTCTTGTTGACAAGAACTGTTTATTTGTCATGAACAAATACACCCAGTCCTCTTTTGACGCGTTTTCGATTCAACGCAATTTTTTTACTTGATATTACGCGATTTTTTTTCGAACAATTATTTTCACTTTCACTTTCTGGAACCAATGTATCGCGTAAAAAAGGTTTGGATGTATATTATCCCATTTGTACGTTTCATTATCTATGAATAAATAAAGTTTTGTTGATCGAATTGTATCCTCTGATAACTTTATTAAAATATTTTTTTTTCAAAAAAACCCAATAAACTTTTATTTAATTATATTTTTTTCTTGAGAAATGCATTGCGTTTTATGACTTTGAAATAACAATTTTTTGGTTAAAATTTGAGGTATTTTTTGCATTTTTTTTTCAATTTGTAAATTAATATATGTTTATCTTTTATATTTATGTACCATGTGAAAAATATGAAATAATAACAAATTAAATCATGTTTGTTAACTTTATTTTGTAGTTTTGGTCTCTAAATGGTTAAGAGACATGTTAACCCATTAACGCTTTCTGTACCTGTTTTGGTACACCTGTTCAAAGTGTGATTTGGTGTATTCTTTTTCAGATTTTATGAAAGTTTGTACTTATTATTAAACTACATAGAAGTAGTTAACAGTAAAAAAATAAAACTTGGCAAAAATGCGTCGATAAATGTCATTAGTTTATCACTGAAATATGGATTTGGATCATATTTTCATTTTTTTTTGCAATAAGTAATAAAATATTTAAACTATTTTATAATTGTTATGTTTATTTAGACCCCACTATAACGTGTTACACTATTAGTTTGACAATATTTTTCAACTACCGGTTGCTAGGCGATGTTGAATTGCTCTGTACCCAATTGTGTACAGCGTCAACAATTGCTTAGTCTGGCATAATTTTGAAATGAACCATGAAGTTTTAAGTCTTTTGGGAATATTGGCATTAACTGGATATCATGAACTGCCAACCGAATATGCTTTCTGGAGTTTGAATGAAGATCTTGGAGTTCCATTGGTCGCAAATTGGATGTCAGGTCATAGGTTTTTAGAAATAATAAGAAATCGGCACTAAATTGACCATTCTCTAGCTACAGGTTTGACTAACAAAATGTTCAAAGTGAGACCTTGGTGGAATCTCATTCAGAGAAACTCATACCAGTGGGGAGTTTTTCATGAGAATTTGTCTGTGGATGAGCCTTTTATTAAATATTATGGCCGTCATTCAGCCAAGCAATTGATAATTGGAAAACCAGTGCGGTTGGGCTATCGAAATTGGGCTGAAACAAGCTCTCATAGTTATTGCTATACTTTCGATATCAACTACAAAAGTTCCTATTGCTCCTCTTGGCACGAGAGATGTATAATCTCTGCTGGCAAAGAAGCCGACTGTACCAGTTGAGCATATAGAGTATTTCAATAAATTTTTAACGAACATCAGTTACTTCATAATGTTTGACTCTTGGGCTACAGGGCCACCGACGCAATGCGATAAAAAAGAACGAAGAAATTTTCACATAGCAGCAAAATGACTCCGATTTTACACTAAAAACGAAATATAAGTCGTCCGTCGTCATCAGCAATATTACAGCAGACTAGAATGGAAAAATAGCGATTCCACCCCCGAGCTCATTGAAAAACCATTGTGTTGTGTTATTTGCCACAACCAAGGTCACTAAAGTTGCGAACTGAGCAAGAAAACTTTATGTTTGGAACAAAATGTCTTTGGACAATACCACTCTTCATCGCCCATTGTACCAAATCGTGTACACCCCTTTATTTTCTACATTTTGTTTTTTAATTTTTTTTTTTAAATAACTTTCTTTGTTCAATATGACACAATAAATAGCATTAAAACATATTTTTCGCTGTCAGTTTTCTCTTGGGCGTTAATGGGTTAAAGTGCGAATCCCCCACGATGACGTCACTTGGAAAGGTTGAGCTGCAAAACCGCCACTATCGAAAGTTTGGTGGCTGTTTTTGCAGTAACAAAAGTAAAATTGCTTGATTTGGAATAGCCAATCTAACAAAAACGCTAATAAGATTTGAAAACAATTCAAAAAAAAACTCGAAAAAGTGTAAAGGAAACATTTAAATTGTTTTTTTCGGTTGCTGAACAATTTGACTTTGTGGAGAGAGGCGGTTATGCATTTATACCCCTCAATTACAAAGTTACATATTAATACGAGATATTTATATGCACTCTTTTGGTCGCAGCCATTTTTGGGTAGTATGTGGTAAAAGCCCCGAAGCTTTATAATGCAACAATTACATGGTTTTATTTTTTTAAATATATATATCAAATAATAATTGCAGTCAAAAAAATCCAGTTATGATCGTTCATCAGATGCATAAACAATATTGTACAGAAGTTTGGTAAAAAATAAAAAAAAACTCTAATTATCGGGTTGACAAAAGGTTACATTGGTGTTTTCTGTCTTTCGCAATGTTTCAATGTAATTTGTCTTTTATGTGGAAAATTTAAGTATCCGCAGCCAAATTGTCATTGTGGGCTGCTGGCACAGTTAAGGTACATCGATAGATCGGCACTCTGGAACCAAGCTGGTTAAATAAACCAATAAAACTGACCTGGTCGCATTTGTTTAATCGTGAATTCATTTATAAGGTGATGATTGTGCTCATTCAAACTGCAGTGCAAAGAAACACAATCACTTTGGAAAAGAAGGTCCTGAAAGGAAACAATTGCAATAATTAATGTTATGCTTCTACCTGTAACTATATAAATATATGTCCATGACGAAAGAGCCAGCTATTCATATTAATATACAGAATATATGAGATCTGTTGATTTTGGAACTATCCTTTTGGCAAGAAATATTATTTGTAGTGATAGTTTTTTTTATTATTTTATGATTTATTTATTATTCAAATAGGATAAGAGACAATTCTTTTACAGCATAAATGTGAAATTATTGTTATGACAACACTGATAAACTCACCTGCAACGTATAGACCCTGGTGAGACCTAGGGACTTTTCAATACCGTCAGGCAGGTAAGGGTCATAAAAGATCACATTGAAACCGAACGCCTTTGCTCTGAGAGCGACGGCTGATCCAATTCTACCGAGACCCACAACGCCTAGCGTATCTCCTCTAATACGTGCGCAGCCTTGAGCCGCTTCACGTACTTGCTCGGGACCTAATCAAACAAAAGAACAGTTTTATTGGAAGCCATTATTATACACTTGTTATTAAAAGCATGATTTGCTACATTTCCCATTGGCAACATGGTTATAATAAACTAGTAGAGTACAGAAATATTGTATTAATAGTTATACAGTTTTTGAAGTAGCAAACAATATTTATTTTTTTATTCATTCATTCATTACAAATTCTTTGTTGAAAGACAGTCAAAGAAATGAATAATAGATAATAAATTTTCTATGACTTCATTATATCACAATTGTTATTATCTGTGAATTCTTGTCATATTTCTTACACCAACTGTTTAAGCCGTGTCTTAAGCATTACTAAATTCAATATAAATAGCTGTGTGATTTTACTTTTTATCAATTCATAATACTAGCGATGAGTGAAACGTGTCCTGATAATAATAATATATATGTGGATACATTGAGCATTCTTATGAGAGTCAATGTGATATGCCAATCTCAGTTCAGTGTTTATGAGTTGTGAGGAGATCATAAGCGGAGGAAGGGTTAAGTGCAACATCAAAACACTTCTCAAGCAATTACAATACAATAAGCAGTGATCATTTTCACAACGTCAATAAATGGATGATTGGCAAACAACCAAAATGGATATCTATAGAGATAAGCTGGAAAAGGTTTAAGAAATCTGCTTTTGGATCTTCAGATTAAAAAGGGTTGCATTCAAATTATTTGCTAATGATAAAACCTATTTAATATTATTCTCTTAGTACAGGGGCGAGAGTAAATACCTGTGAACTTTTTCCCATCCCGGACCATGTTTGCCAACCAGTATGTCCTCCTGTACAAATTGAGAATGAGGCATAGTGTTGTGTCAGCTACTTCTTCTACTCCATATCCTGGGACATTACAAACGGCTATTCCTGAAATTATTGATAGTGTAATTTTAATAACGTTCAATAGATAATAACACATACAACATGACGCTTCGATAAGCAGCCGCTACTTTACTCAAACATGTATACCCGCAAAGGCTTTGTAAAGCATCTGATGCAATTTTATTGAATCATTTTTCAACTAAGCTATGAACTATTAAATAAAATTAAATAATTTAAATGAATTCCGAGGTTACTTAATGACTATGAACCATCATCTAAAAATTAATGTTTGTAACTGTTATTGTACCTTTAACCATTTGCCGGTTCAGACATTGAAAGTCTCCAAAAATGGTATATCTAAATTATAATTTGAAATATTTTATTTGTCTAATCCATTAACTTTTGTCGATTTCTTCAGAAACAAAGTAAAAAAAAAAAAGATGTGATCCTTTTTGGAACTATGTTTAAATCAATTGGACCGGGAATTGGTTAAAAGGTTAAATTTTGACAATGATTTCTTCTGATAACTTTTCTGTTCAAGACGTATTATTATTCTATGGATATATATATGTGATAAATCAAATATTAACTTATTTATAATATTACATATAAATAATTTGCTGCAGTTCTATTATAACAAGACTATATTTGATTCGTATACAAATATAAGAAATCAAGCCAGATCTTTAAGCACGTATTGTAATAGATTTGTATAAAGAAGGCAGCAGTAACAATGTCTTAATCGGGAATTTATATCCTTAGAATAAATTAAAGTAAGAGAAAAGGAGGTGGAAGACGTCCTCATCTGATTCGTGCTTTAGCCCCAAATCATTGCTACAATGTGAAAACACACAAAATATTTTGATAGTATTACTGTACGACAGCTGAAAAGATATGGAAATTTCCAACGTTGATATGGTCAAACAGCGAAATATTTTTGCATATATGGTAAATATCAAAAGCTGAATGTATAGGTCATCCAAAAATTACATAATTTTATACAATATAAAACCAACCCAATTCTCCTGCTGCTTTCACATCAACATTGTCGACGCCGGATCCAATACGAACGATGATCCGTAACGTTTTGAACTTCTCCAGGTCTTCCTTTGTGAGTATAATTGTGTGCCACATAAGGGCACCCACCGCTTCATTGAGCACCTTTTCGTGGATTTCTGATGTAGACTGGGCATCGCAAAAAGCGACTGTTGCTACATCCTTCAAAATTGGCATCTCAATTGAGCAGTCTCGTCCATCTAATAGGGCCACCAAAGGTCTGGAAAATATAATATGCCATTAAGAACATTAACCAGATGCCATATATTCTGAAATACTTAATGTGGCCAAAATATAAGGACTATTAAAACTTTACAAAACATTTTCATTTAAATAAAAGCTCCATTCATTCATGTGTGCTGAAACAATCCTTGAACCGATACATTATTATTTGTATAAGTATTTATTTGTATGAATATACCTTCAACATAACTGTTCACAGTCACCTGTATTTAATTATGAATCAAAAATAAAAGTTAGAAAATTAATAGAACTTTGTAAAAAAGGTTTCATAAGTCTGTACAATGAAAATTAATTTTCTGTAACAATAATCATGGTAGAATTAAAACCATCTGTAAAATAATCATAATACATTGTATTTCAATAAAAGTTTATCAATTTATTTATATTGTTTACTGTCAATTCTTGATGGAAGATATCATAGGAAATATAAGGCAAAAAATTAGGTATTTTTGTTTTATAATTGTAAGCCTCACGTGTTATAATGAGAATTTACAACTAATATGAAACTGATGATTTCAAATGAAATTTGCTAAAGTATGATACCATAGCTTTGTTATCATGTCCAATAGTTTCAATACATAAAAGCAAAAAACACATAAACAGCATCTTGAGGAGTATGGCCATACATGTACTTCCAGGTATGTTGTCATCTATTATCTATTGCCATTTTCATATTATTCACGTTATTATTTTTTCATAGATTGAAACTAGAGATATCAATCAGTGATTTATGGTAGTCACATTATTTTTTTATTATATGTTTGAAATAAGCAAAAAAAGAAATGTCAATTCCTTCAATAAGTAATAATATTATTTTCAAATATACGGATAACAAAAAAAAAATGTTTTTACATTTTTTTGACTGCTATAATATTTAAATAAATTTATGAAAAAAACCTAATTTAATACAAAATAACTAACCACTCAAAGGGTTAAACGAGATATAAGATTATAGCAAAAAAACAGTAATACAAATGGGAAAATTGACAAAGGTTTTGAAATATCAATTTATCACTCAACTCAAAACAATGACATAACAGTAGCAGTTGTATACAAGAGAATATGGACCAAGAACAGTGTAAGCAAAGAAATATTTAAACATTTTATTCCTTCATTCATAATATTACAGGATCAATCACATGCAAGGATTATAAAATAAATCAATAACCACAAAATAGTTACAGTAGTCAATCAAGCAGGACACACCAATCAGGGTTGAATATTTAAATCTCCCCCACTCAAAAAAACAAACCATACTGTTTCAAACCAGATGACACAAGATATTTTAAATAAAAGTATTGATTACGAATGATATTCGTCAATTATGTTTACTTATTATCTAGTAAATCAAGAGTTTTCATCGTGTTTGACTGAAATAAATCAAAATGATACATTCTAGATCAGTGGTTCTCATGTGCGGCCACCAGAGGACTTGGCTGCGGCCACCAACAGCTTCATATAAAGTATTGATATTTAAAATTATGTGGTTTCACAAGTCAACAAAGACTCTTATTGAATATTTCGGACGCAATTAGTACTTATAGTAAATTGAAAAGCATGAATAGGTCCATTTGACATGCCTTACACACAACAAACTCAAAACAAATATTTGGTGCGGCCACCAGACATTTCCTTAGGACCATTTATGTTGACGATGCGGCCACAGTGCAGTTTTCCGTGAGAACCACTGTTCTAGATTGTGTAAAAAATCTATGATATGATCAAACAGCGATTCATTTTTCAATAAAACATGTAACATTTTATAGAATTTTACATATCTTTATATCATATTTTCGCTGACAATACTTCAGTTAGCACAAAAAAGTAAGGTTTAGTTTACTGATTTCGAAAACCAAACAATAGGTTTGTTTTTTATACAAAACTTTTGCAGTCAGTTTAAAAGGAAGGTTCATCAGACAATCATTCAGACATACTATAAGAACTAATTCATTGCATTATAATACTTTCATTTCATAGAGTTCTGTCAATTCTTCATTATATTTAAATAAATAAAATATTTCCTTTACAGCTGGCACACATTTTTATAATGACCAGGACCAGTTTCACTCGTAAAATATATGTTGAAATAATAAAGAAAAATGCATTTGATTCATCTAAATTCTCATTTAAAACGAAAGCTTTAGAAATAAATAAGAATAAGCCAAGAGTTTTTTTTTATATTTGGCAAATGTAGGTGTAACGATGTTAAATTAATTTATATACAATCAATTCGTCAAAGTCTATCTACTGTAGAAAACTAAGCATTATATGAAAAATAATACAAGATATAAACGTTTGCCATTTAATTGTATTCTGTAGCATTTATAAAAATTTCTGCAAATATATAGGCTCTGTGAGCCGTTAAACAGTAAACTGCACCTGTAGATTGGTTCACTGGAGTTAAAACGGTCTAATTCAAGTGAAAGCTTCTGAATTAAAAAATCAAAACTATTATGACAAAACAAAAATTAAACCATCAATGACATTTTTATAGGCAACAACATTTAACAATAGGGGTAAATGGTTCATCAAGCAAATGCACTACTGATGAAGTTTACTTCATTTATTTTAACAAGTGCTCCTAAAACCACCGGCGACAACTAAATGCAATCAAGTATCAATTAAGATTAGTCTTAATAATGATATTAATGATTTACCTAGCCTGCATGGGTCCATTGGCAATGGGCCCACGCAGATTGTCCATACGCGGTCTTTTTGGCAACATCTTGCGTTTGTCCATCTAGTGGCGGAGGAGGGGGGCCACCTCACGCACTCTTATTTCTTGCCACCGCTGCCACAATTGCCACTTTTCACTAACACACAAGAACCTGGTCAGGCCAGCCCTCATTAAAAAAAAAACAAACGGAAAATTGCACCAGCACACCCGACACTGTCAACACCTTCACTTGTCGATGGTAGATTGGTTTGAATTAACACAGTTCACAATGAATTTCTTCAAGACACATGAAAAAAAATTTGGTATTATGAATCAATTGAACTACACAGTTGTTTAAGCACTTGGTATTTATAATAATCCAAATAAGCGGTGTGTGCCTACAGACGCGAACAGAATCATTCGTCTCTTTGGACACTCACAGAACACTAGCACACCAGGTTCTGAAGATGTTTATCGAGTGACTAGTGTATCAGGGAAGAAGGCTGCGTAGCGTCTTCATTTCAGCGGAGCGAGTGGAGGCGCACAAGCCTCTCGGTTTCCGGCGATGGCATGGAGTGAGATCTGTAAAAAAAGAAATTTTCGATTAGTAAAATGCCTATTCAATACTTAAAACTGAAATTTACAGCTTTTCTCAATTTAATAGCATGAAAGTTGTTCACTGCCATGACAGCAGGTGTTCCTAATTTATTATATTCCAGTATTTGCCGTTGTGAAAAAGTACAGATGCAATTAAAGTTTCTCATAAAACTTTCCTATGAAGGATACCGCTGGAAAAACGAACTTGGAAAACGGAGAAAGAAAAGGCGATAATACAAAATTACACATAAGAATAGACATACATTATATGGAGAAATTTTGTATACAAAGTTATGAAGGCAATTTTATGTGGTATACCACCAATGATTTTTGGTGGTATACCACATAAAATTACTGCACTAGTTGTGGAAATGTATTTAGTCTTTCTATATTCCAAGAGCTATATTTATTTTTCTTTTTATACACGTTGCATCCAGAGTGTGTACAATACATAATTTAACTTGAGTATTTTAAAAATGAAATAAATTTGAACAGTATGAGTTTTACATTAAAATAATTAATGGCAAATCAAATAGTTTATTAAAAATAAATTGTTTTTTTTTTCAGTTAAAAATTCTTGGGACTGTTCCTCACTATTCTCTAAAAAATTGTGGAATTAATACAAAAAAAAATATTTAATTTTTATAAAAAATTGGTTAATGATTTAAAAATTATAAAGATATGCTTATCCACCATTTGAAGTATGCAAATAATAGAAAAGAAGAAAAGAAGGCGATCTCATAATTACAGTTATTTTCATGTTGTGGCAACCCTATTTACATTTAGTAAATTACTTATAAACTCCACGCAATCATCTGAAAATGATATATATACATTTTTTTTTGTGCCAGCCCTACGAATAAATTTTTAAAATGCCGCACGCGAACTACAATAGCTATGTAGTAAACATTTATTGTAATTTCGGCGATCTCAAAAATGCTAATATTTTCTTGTCGTGGCAACCCTATTCATAATTGGTAAATTGTTTATAAACAAATATGTATGTGAAAACCCAATATTATAGAGCGCGCGCGCTCGGACGGTGTCAAGGCGCCAGATTCAGGCGTCCGTAGGCCGATTGTTCTGAAAAGTCATGTTCTGATTTGTCATGGAATATCTATAAGATGGCGTTAAAAAAAAATAACTTGGAGGGAATTCTTACACTGCTAAAAAAAAATTGGAATTTTACCGAAGTATCCATTCTACAAAAAAAAAAAAAACAAAAAAAGAATAACCTTATTACAAAAAACTTTTGTTCATTTCAAAATAATCAAAATTATGTGACAAATCATGTGTGCCAAAAATCATTGATAGATAATAGAAGGTGCAAGAATGAAAAGTTGATTAAATACTTGGATGTACTATATTACAGAAAGAGTTATTCATTATCATGAAATTAATACAGACCCTCTTTCAGGTACGCCGCTGTGGCCCATCATCCGTCGTTTCACAATTAAAACTTTTAAAAGCCGGCCAGAGGAGAAAGTTATCGAAAGTTTCATAAATTCGCTAAACTTCCCTTCAATTCTCTTCTCATAGAAACAAGTTTAGTACAGAACACAGTGGTGTGCTTAGGGTGAATTGGACCGATAATAATCATAAATATATCAAGCAACCCGAGACATACAAAAATAAGGAAATTTCATGATTTGAATCGTAATTATCCATCAGATGGTGCCAGAGCCCAACATTTCAGCATAAATCTAATCTAGTTGAAATATACGCCAAACGGGAGCGTCTACAAATAAGTTACGAATTTAATTGGCATTAAATCCAGTTCAAGAAAATATTTTATTTTCGACCAGTGTATTCTTCTGAAAAAATAAATTCGATTAATTTTATGACAAAAGTAATCGAAGGCAATAGTGTAAAATTTATTTCATCTGAAATAGAAACAGACGTAAAGAAAAATATGAATATAATTCTATTCTGAATAATGAGTAAAAGTTACAACAAATAGCAAAGAATAACAACAATGAAACATATATTCATAAGACTGATGTAAAATCGATTCTTAATTTAATTAGATAGTGTGTAAGGTAAATAAATCATTTAAAATAAAACCTTAGTTTTCGCGATATACACAGTGCGATACAGCCAGCCTTCGGGAAAAACATAAACACAAAGTTGGAAAAGTTGCGTTCGTAAAAAAAGGCCACCCCCATTTTTCATGAGATTTTTTTACGTCGGAAGTTTCGGCAAACTTTTCGCACCCCTGCGGCCGAAACTTTTTTCGGAAGACGAATTTTTCATCGTTATGTTGTATCTGAGGTATAAACGTGCTGTCGTCGGTGTCTCGATAAATAGATCGCAGATGAACGATTTTAAAAACAAAAGGCAACACTGTTTGAAATTTTTTCTTTAATCGTTGTGTGGTCAGTTAACGTAAATTTGCGATTTGACTGACTTGAAATATTAGGTAATCGATTTTCTTACCGATTACAAACCCATAAGAATCCTTTACATAATGACTATTTTTTTCTGATCTATATTGCATTACATGAACATTATTTGTATTTTACATTGTACGTGAATCTCGAGCAGTGTAAAAATACCCGTAACTTTGTTATTCAGCAAGTTGATAATGACAACAACACAAAGCTGATTAGTCAAAAGTTTAAAATAAATATTTACAGTAGTAAAGATATATAAACGGCATAAAAGATAACAGTAAGAGCATCTTCGCGCATGCGGGGGAAAATAGTATAATACATTATACCTTATTATCAGGTTAAAAATCTAATTCATGGATTTAATAATTATGAATATATTTTAATATATGACGATATCTTTTCGTGTTATTCAACGTATTGTATTAATGCATTGTGCTTAAATAAGTTTCAGAGCAGAGTCACCAATAATATCGCATGAGTTTGCGCACCATTTTGTCTGCTGTAAAAAGAAAAATCGCGTACCTACGAATAAATCACGGTGCCGTCCAAAAAATCACGTAAAATCGAAATCACTGAAAAAATCGTTTAAAAATAGGACCGGAACCTATTTATTATCACGAAAAATATTTTTTCCAAAAAAAATAAGAATGAAGCTGGTTCAAAGATTGAAATTTTTCAACACTTTTTTAAAATTCAGGTGCTCATTTTGTAGTTGATATTTTTAAAACGGCTTGTGGAATGGTCATAGAAGATGATGCTATCAGAATTAAGGTGAGGTTCATGATCGAAAATGTCTGTTCACATTTTTCGTGCAAAATCTTTAAGTTGGTCGAATTTGTCTGAATTAAGATCATTGTAAAATTAGCAGATTTCGTCACGACGGTGTAATTCTCTTAAATCAGTGTAACGTTGCAGATCAATAATCTCAAGTTGTAGCTATTTCAATACAGTTTTAATATCTATTGAAAATGGATCGCTTACTAGCGCCAAACTTGTCTCAATTTTTCGGAAGTCACCAAATCTTTCTGAAAAATCATATAGAGCGTTCATAACACGGAGTTAGTATTAGTATTAAAGTGAGGCACGATGTCCAGAGTAAATGCAAAATCACAAATCCCTAATCATCAGTATCGGGAAAGTCCGTAACATTAATTTCAAAAAATAAAATTATAATATTTTTTTTATCCCGAACTCTTCGAAGCACTTTTTCCAAGCAAAGCCAGCCATCGAATTTGATATCTCTCAATAGAATAGAATTTTTATTTGATTTTCAATATTTTTTCAATATTTTTAGGATTTATGATGGCGGGCCGCAGAAAACACTCGGCGGGCCGCAGTTTTCCCGTGCCTGTTATAGATAGAAGAGTGAGGTAAATTCACGCTATGTAATATCGTACTCATGTGTACCGCATAATAATCAAACGGGTACCGAAGTGTGTAAAAACCAAACGCATCACCGATGAAAGAAGTCCCAACAAGCTCGCGTAGATAACACCTTGCAGGCATAAACTATCGTTATAGGTTCAACATTTCACGAGACTAAGTATGTAATACAGTTGATCTGTTAGTCGTAAGGTATAAGATAAGGGACGAGTTAGCTTCATCGCAGTCCTGTGGTAAAGGACACCCAAATAACTATAACGGGGGCGGATGAATCGGGCTAAATCTTTAAAGGGCGGCGGGTGGAAATTAAACTGGTCAGAAAGGGAAGGGGTGTCACGGCAGATAGCGAAGTACCCCTCTTATATTATCATTCCAAAACTCCGCGACAAACTTTGGTATGGTGAGCCGCACCGCACCGAATGTCAGTGGATCTCAATAATTAGATTATGAATAGAAACTCCTTACTGAGAAACAAATTTTATAATAATCGTAAACTATGGAGAAAAAACGTGGTATTAACAAATAAGGATGGTAAGACGAGAAAAATAGAGCTGATTGGCATTCAAAAGTTAGCTAGCCATTAAATTTCATCACAAAACGTCAGGTAGCTGAGCGTGACTCGATCATCAAACTGAGCGCATTATATTGATGTATAGTTCAACTTAACCAGTGACTGAATTAACTGCTCGCATAAATAATAAAATGCGAAGAACATGAAAACCAAATTTAGAAAGGGAGCTACTTGTTCTGTTTAAAACATTTACTAATAAGCTCTGCGATCTAAATTAGTTGCATATGTAACAAAGACAAAAAATGTGCGTTATTTTAAAATAATGCCTTCCCACCAAGAAGTGACAAGTGATATTTACTATTTTGAACTACATTACAATGAGGAAAAAATATGATCGTATTAAGTCCAGTAAGGATTATACAATACAGTTGAGTGCTATTTCGACATCGAGACATCAATAAAACTAGACAGCGTGATGCCAAAATAGTTCTGTAATCAATAATTCTTCTTAATTCTTATAAGGAAGTAGACGACCAGACCCGAATTACGAGCTCCGAAATCAGGCGAGAGTAGGTGATAAAAAGCAAATCAAATTCGAAAATTATAATGCATATGGGATGATTAGTAAAATGAAATGTATTTTTCATTTGGGATAATACTGTTAAAAGGGGCAAATGAACGCGTTCCTTTGAATATCTAGTCTTCTAATAGTTAAGTATCACTGGAGGCAGTCGAAATCTCAAAGCGATATAATTCAAATACGCTGCGAACGTCCAACTTTTTAACAGTTTTTCTTCTTTCACGGCGCGTTGTGGCGGGGGCGATAGGGGATGCTTTCAGTAAAAGAAGTTTGAAAAGTATCGTCCCGACCACAGCCACCGCGCGCCCTTAACTTTTTAAGCATTCTTAATTAAAAGCAGACAGAATTAGTTCGACGCTGAAAGAATCTAAATCATCGAACTTTGCATTTCATAAGAAAAAATATTTAACATTACATACCAAATAGACGTGAGAAAAGACTCGATAGTCAATTGGCCACAGCGATTTGTTCATTCGGTTAGATTAAATATACTTATAATATACACACTAAAAATATCTGTGCATATGTTAGCATTCATCTTCCCAGATGATTCTGGTAATAAGGTTACATATGGCGTGATAAACGTAAAACTGGTCTTCGAATGAATGATATGGAACGAAAGATAAGAATAAATAAATGTATACATCAACTTCACTTCACAATCCGTATCGATTTTGTTCAAGTATAGCTATAATTCAAAAGTATATAATCATGTATATTAAAATTCTACTTTCAATATAGACAAAAATTGTGAATAAATCATAACTGGTGATTATACTATATTTATATAAAATCGAACAGACAAGATAATGTCAATAACATCGCGATGAATATGTTGAAACGAAGGTCGCCGATTGTGAAGGTCTCTCCGTTGAAAATCTTTACTCCCGTATGAGAAAGAAAAACTTTTCCCACCCGACAACTTACTTTACTCGGCGAACTACTACTCCCTCACTCACTTTAGTTCACTTTACTTGAATTTAGTTTATTTAGTTCGGGGCTGCAGAGCCGCCGCGCGCTTTTGCTAAACTTTCGACTCTTGGAGGCTTTGTAAGTATACACGCTTTTTGTTTGAGCGTCTGAACAAACTTTTTTCAGTCTAGTCGTTTACCTGCTCTAGATTCGAGCTGCGTATTCCATGCGATCCAACAGTTACTTCGCGGTATCAAGATACCACTTTATATGTCGCCCACCCATTGTAAAAAAAATCTAATTGGTAGTTTATGTTCAGTAGGTAATCGTATTTCAATGTATGCATCTGTTCCAGGTTACTTATTTAAATGGAGATATTTTTAAAATTCAAAAGCCAATCACTGTGGAAGAACGAAGAATAATGAGAAAGTGCGAAGTTAAAATTCAAAAAAAAAAAACCATTTTGAAACGTTCGGTCCGTTGGCATTGCATTGGTTGGACGACGTTAATCATTTCAGGAAGCAACGCTTAGCACAACATGGCTATTGAAAAACAATTCACAAAGGCTCATTATAATATAAATGAATCTATAAATTTTATGAATGAAAATTTTAAAACCGTCGGTATTAGTTTCCTTCAAAACGGAAGTTACATGGTAATGATAATCTGCTAAGCACTAAGGAACGTATCTGATACTTAGTTGCTGTGCATATAGTTACCACAAATACGCAACCCAAAGTTCCGTATCGCGCAGTAATAGCGTATTCGACTCAACTCGCACCCCGTTCATAATATTATCTATCTCACTTCCGTCCACCCGCCACTTACCCCGGAGCGCCCCATCGCCTCCCCTAACCCCCCGGGAAAGTTCGAACGGCGCGCCGCAAACTTTTGAAGCTGTGTGACACTGTGCTAAACTTAGTGGAGGGGTCGCTCCGCTTTGCCGGCCAAACTTGCGCCGATTTCATATTAATGTAACAAACTTGAAACGAAAACGGTAGACTATGGGTAAAGAAGAGATGGGGTGGATTTGTTCAAGATTCCATCCATCAAGTAATAATAATTAATGGGTAATTTAAACTTTTCAAACATTTTTTCGTCAAAAAATGTTTTTGTCCGAATTTTGCGAAGCCAGAAAAAACTCAATTATATATTAAAACGTTATTCGAATATTCGACGGAACGTCTATAATCAAAAGTAGAACTTTACAATTGAGGGTATTCAAAAACTTTTTTTGTAAAATGATCAGCAGTTCTCTAACTTTTAATTGGTAAGGCATACTTTACATGCATGAGCATTCTCGTATATGGTAATTCTTCCAATCGGCATAATATAGCAACAATGATTGATACCAGCTGTTTGTATTATGATAGAAAACTGAGGAAGTGCTACGGGGAAATGTGCTTAGGGAAATTTGGTCATTAGCTACTGTCGGCATAACTTTTGCCACAATCTAACTCGCATTGTATCAACTCAGTATAAGTCAGATGCGCATGTGTTAAATTACCAATCAATTACAAATTATATGTTAACATTTAATATTTACATTCAATAATTATTTTTATTTCAATCAGCTCAACCGGATATATATCAAAGTACCGTTCATAAATAAATGCTTTCATTTGAGCAAAGTTTTAATGTTTATAACCATCAAGTAAAAATATGCTTTATTCCTGATGCATAACTCAATAAAACCATCCAAATTACATAATGTTAACAAAAATAACGTTAAATATACTATCGTAAATAATTATGTACTTAACAAAACATAAAACACTGAAGTTTAGTCATGGATCCATGATTCAAGAATAATTTCCAGCGAAGAGTAAGTATATTGTGAAAATGATAATTAAATTGTTATAATTAAGACGCTGTATGTGTTTTAATTCTATTTTAATTCGCGCAGCACTCCTAGTTTTGGATACAGTGACGTGCATGCATTATTATGTCGATTCACGGTAACGCCGGCAATCGATACAATTTTTCATAAACTAAGATTAGGATCTTTTTTTATGTTTCAACGTCCAGAATACGACTATTTATTTATACAAGAGATGAGGTAAAATTGAATCTTAAGAAGCTTATATTGAGATATTCGATTTATCCGTGGGCGTTCCATGCAAACGTTTGATGATTATACATACAATTTTCAGACACTTTAGATAATTGAGCTTAGTGTTTTAAAATGGATAATCGGATAATAGTAATACACTAATACATATGACCAAGCAAGACCCAACGTTCTATTCCGTTTACTGTGTGCTCTAATTGCATTCAACACGTGAAATTACTCAGCTGAAAGGCCTAAGAATTATAACATATAGTTGAACATGGTGTTTTCAATCAGTTGATAAGAAACCATTTGTTGAAATATATAAATAGTGTGACGTATATAATGAACTTGATGCACACGATACATGACATTAAACAATAATTCAATGTCTAAGTTCACACTATACAGTAGTACTAATGAACAAAATCTGCAATAATACGCCACTGGTGTACAAAGTTTAAAGTTAATAATAGTGAACAGTGTGAACACGTTAGCAAACGGAAGTAAATGAAGTAGGCACTTCTAGTAGATGGAGATGGCATGGTACTTCAGAGATTAACAATGTAAACGACAGTATGTATTTGGGAATGGTATAAATAAGGATTAGTTACCGATTTCATCAGTGGGAAACCAAATCGACAAAAAGAACATTTTTTTTAATACACATGTGCAACAATTTGTTAGGTACGATACAAGCTTCAATATTTTAATGATATCCATCATTTCTGCTAATAATTTATATTTAAATTAACCCATGTATTGTGATATATCGTTCTTGTATGTATACATCGGCGAAAAATTTGGTATCCGCAGTTTTAACGATGGTTGGATGTCAAAATAGCTATTGACAACAAAATTAAATACATAGTAATGTGTTGCTTTATTGTAATGCACTGAAATGTATCTTACAGTTGAAATTAGTTGAAACTGAAATACAACGGACGAAAACTAGGGTTTAATGGATCAAGTATTACCAAAAACGTTAAATCTTTAAGAACAGCATGTAAACAACATTCAACTATAAAAACATGCTGATAAGCCAGAAACAATATAAGAATTTACAGAATCACGAAACCCTTGAAATTCGCAAAATGATTTCTCTCGCCTATTTAGTTGAATACATTAAATTTTACGCTCGCTTTAATACGGAGCCCGCCCGTGAAAATGTGAACAAGAAATTTTGGTTACGTATCACATCGTGTACATTATCTAAGTGTACGTTGTGCTAGAACTACGCACACAATACACTCCTAATAAACCATATTTTAAATGAAACAGTCACATAAAAGTCGTTTATATATCTCAATAAAACGCAGTTTATAGAATTCATAACAAAAACCGTGGAAACAGCAATAAGTAAAGCAATTCCATGTGCTTTTCGCAACGCCGCAATAGAAAATAAAAGGCAATATCCTATATTCATACAACAAACGCTAAGGTGTTTCGATAAAATGGTTTAAAAACCACCCTTCCCTAATAAGGGAATGAATTAGAGGTCATCGGTCTTTATGTTGAAAGGGTTATACAGTCGAAGAGAAAGAGACAACACGACACCAAAGCACCATCGGGTGACTTATCCCGGGGGTGGGTCAATCGATATCACAACGCTGTTTTCGCTCTAAAATACTGGTGGTGGTCACTATTCAAAGCAAACCTCGTAATGGTTGTATTATTACAAAGCGACTGCACTATCCGACATACGTTAGTAAATGCGTTGGCATTGAGGAATCCATCAGAGGAATCTCCAAGCAACTCGAAGCAAAACTCATTCGGAAATCTTAACAATACAAAAAATAAAGGATTTTGACTTGAGGTTTGACGTTTGAATTTTAGTTCACTGTAATAATTATACGATTGATTAGCCGAGTCGTATTTTATGGTAAAAATACTGACCACGTAATTTTCATGTATACACATCCGTAATCGATCCGATGACATATTATCATTTGCATATTATGTCAGTATGCTTTTGTCAAGAGGCATGTATTTGAATAAATTGATTTCATACTATCGATGAAGACTTCATGCATCCGAACGTCGTGAAAAGACCATAAATATGCATCCACTTTCCCTCCGTCTGGTAACATTTTTGATACGCCATCGTCTTAGCATGCCGGTCTAATGAAAACTAAGTCTCCCCGCCTCGCGACTTCCACCCTCGCAGCGTAATAAATATTCATAATTCTGAAACTTACTTTGAAACTTGCCCCCCACCTCCCACTTATATCTCCCTGTTGGTTGACAGTTAAACGAACCAAGTCGTTGTTTCCATTCGCGATTTTCTTCGCCACCCTCAATTCTTTACCATTGTTTTACAGTGCATTTTCTCGCAACGCATTACGCGAATCAACACCGTCCGATGAACCGTAACGACTCGATTTCAATGATTATTTTTGCTAAAAATTAAAACTCTAATTATCCTTACTGTTTTGATCACTAATCAGTTATTCAGTAAAATTGTGTTCACAATAAAAAAAAAATGCATTTTAGACCATTAATAAATCACACAAACACGCACCTGGTGAAAAAAAGAATCTTAAAAGATATATGACAAACAAATGAGCCAATGATACGTACAACAAATATCCGTATGAGTCAGGGATTTATCAACTATTATGTATGTATAATCGAAAATATAGTTGCATACAGTGCAATGCCCTTATATGATAAAAATATTAGTCGACTAGATCCGCCGCTTCAAACTTGTTATCATTTGACGAAACCTATCATTTGCGACTCAGTCTCGCACCAAACAACAAGAAGTCTCGAAGAGAAAAGTTAAAGGCGCCTCGCGAGTCACCACCCTCCCAGTCCTCCGGTGTATGCGCGTATTTCCCAGCGCACCCGCCTTCCCTGCGAGCCCCGTCATCGTCGGTTAAGTCGAAGCAAACTAAACTTTGCCGCGCCGAACAACTTTTCGGATTACTTTTCTTGCCCGAAATTGTTATAATTTCTTTTGAATAACTTTGCGGCGTTTGTTATTAGGGCGGCCGATTCTTCTTCTGTGTCGGTTTTCTTGGTTGTTTTGTGTAACATTTTCCGAAAAAAGAGTATTCTTGAAAACACAATTCAATTATTCCATTGCTCCTTATTCAATTGTCTCTTTATTCATTGTAATCGGTGCATTGTAAGCGTAGTATCAAGTTTTAAGAGTTATATTAGAGTTGTTAACAATCGATTGAGAGTTTGTTTCGGGACAAGAAAATCATTAATAATGCAGGACATTTTGCACAACCGATAAAGGAACTTAAGTTCAGAAGTATTTTGGAAATGTTTGGTTATACCAAACACGTTGTCTATGTGGTCTATTGATTTAATAAAACGATCGCTGAGTAAGATCCGTTACGAAATCCAAAACAAATAGCGTTCGGTCGATTTTTATCAGTATCATTCAATGGATAATAAAGCTGATAAAATTAGTCATGTATGTAATATAGCATGTTACATTTGTCATCCGAAAAATTCCAAAGGCTTGTGCAAAGTAGATTAAAAACGCAAACATACATACAGATACTGAAGGGACAAGTATTTAAAACGTATAATGATGGTGAAATATTCAACCAAAAAAAACTTAAATTCGTCGATTAAAGACTTAACCATATTACAAAAAAAAATACAACTTTGCGTTATGTAGGAAAGAGAATTAGACAGATTTATTACAAATTCCATCGTCAAAAGATGTTTAATTTATGTGTAAATTTTTTAATTTATTTTATGTTGATTCGTTAAAATTGAGCGAAAAAATATCAAATGCCCTATTTAAATAGGTACCCTTTATTTTTTGACGCATCGATAATATTAAGTCATTTCTCAGATACCGTTACACACAGAGGTAGCATGTGCAAGTATAATATGTACGAACAGTGAAAATTTTGCAGCCACGGATGCTATTCGGAACCGCAGTTTCGTTCCACCTACTTCAAGTAAGCAAAATGACCCAAAAACTTAATCTATAAAAAAGATTTATCGTACATCTTCGGTCACAGATCGTTACATATCGTATTAAATTTCCTTTTGTTCTATCGACGCCGAGACGGATGCAGAAAGCGATGAGGCGGGAAACGTCTGCGGTCACGCTGTACCTACTGCGCGGCCGGAGACACGGCCACTTTCTCATTTGTACGAAGAGCCTACATTATATTATTTTGGTCATACTAAGTCATATAACTGTTGACTGACTGGCTGGCATCCGAAATTGTATGGAAATTCTATTGCGCCATTCAAGATGTGTTATTTTTTGAATACTGATAAGAAATTTGACCGAGAACAGTTGTTATCGAAATTATAAACGTGCGGTATTTATAGAAGTGATAACATTAGTGTGATTCACCCGCCGTACACTTTTAACAATTACTTAGCAAGTCATGCAAATTTCTGTACTACCTAAAAAGCATAAACGAACGGTTTCATGCTCGATAAACGTATTGTATATATCGCACTCCCCATATTTTTTTAGCTTGTAGAATGAAAGCATTTCCTCATAGAGAAAAAAAACACGAGTGTGGAAGTGAGCAAATACCACTTTTGTTAAATTATACAATGATTTTGATCAGTCGTGGTAAATAAATAATATTAATCCAACAGCGAAGCGCACATACATTAGATGCAGTCTGTTTTATATTTAAAAAAAACGGTTGAAATTATCTGTGCGTGTAGAATGGTAAATAATATTTTTAGCCTTGTCATAAATTTTGATGCAACTATAATCAAATTGTGCTGTGCTTGAAGGACAGCAACTTCTCTTAAATTCTTAATGGCTCTATATTGTGTACTAGTGATAATTACAAATAGGAGAAAACAATAGTCCTACCCAAGGTCAAATGATTATAATTATATATTCAATTAAAGTAAAAACTTGAAATAAATACAGTGAAACGATTATAATTATTCATGTTCGATAGTTTCACTTTGAATATAGATGAAGTAGCACAATCTTACTTCAGCTTCATTTAAAACATTCCTCCATATTTGCTTCATATAACTATATGAAGCAAGTTGTTCAACATAGGTAATTTTTGATCCGACTAAAAATAGTGTAACGAAACACTGTATAGCAGTTCGATTGTATGTTACTCCATCTATGATTCGTTTAAAATGCAGCTTTCTGAATTATTGTTATGAGATAATATGTAACAAAATCATCTAAATTAATAGCACTTAAGTATCTCACTTGCAGGAATAGAGACATTGAATAGTGCAAATGGTACGATACGAATGTATAATTAAACTAAAAAACGACTCGTTGCATCCTTGAAAATACCGTTTAGAATCCGTATCGAGTGCGAGTGATCCATAAAAAACCGAAGTTTATTTTAGAAGCGAGTTGCCGTAGGCAGCAAATCAATCTTAATACCGGCCGCGGACAAAGAGGTGCGCATAAATTATTATTGAACACTCCGATTTACGTAATAATTTTGTTCTTCTGCGAAATTATAAATGCCAACAACGTGGACATAATAAAAACCGCGATTGTAAACCAACAGCGCGTGAACGTTCGCGAAGTTTTAACGGCGCATATAAAATTGAATGTATGATGATGCCAAGCCAACAACCGGGATCAGAAGTATCGATTTACTTATTTTATAATTGTAGATACGTGATTAAAATTATATAAAGTAAAATATTTTTAAGTAATAATAGTTAGTTATGTTGTTCATAATATATTTATATTATATTCATGTATTTCACTAAGCAAGTGCATATCATTCTAGCAGTACGTGGTAACAATATGCTCATTCGATCGATTCCGTACATACTTTTCTTGGACCATACATGTTTACGTTTATCGAATCTGAGGAGTATATTCAGGTTATACGAATTAAATCGACTCATAAAAATTGAGCCATTCTTTTTATTATCCTTTAGAAATATTTTTACAACCGGACAGTTGTATGCAAAAAAAAACTATCTTCACGAACATAAATATTATATCTACGATCGCCAAAAATAATGTCACATATAATGAGTTAATAGCTTTCAATATATCATAATTGGATATAAAAAGGCTGACTACTTCTGCAGCAACGCCAAGTAAGAGGAAAGTCGAGACACGTTCCACACATATTATAGATACAATATGATGTATGCCTATGTATAAAAATATATAAATATAGACAGCTTACGCTTATCGTATTTCAGGCGGCAATAGCATTAGTATTTACAATACCGGTTAGAAGCAGTATAGCGTAGCCACACACGGCTTTGGTAATCAAATCGCACTACATTTCCATCTCTGATATTATAATAATGTTATTTACGAAAAATGATTCGTTAATGTTAAGAAAAATTAAAAAGAATAATATGTTAATTTCACAACGAAAAAGACTATATTTTACAACAAATGACAGCTTATCTTCACTTATAAATCAGCGTGCTGCTATTAATTGAATTTGTGGGAAATGTTCAAGCTAGGGCTGATATAGTATATGACTAGTGCATATATTAAAACATTGTGAAAACATTGTGATATGCTCAGCAGATTATTAAAATAAAAAATAATATCACAAGTCGCAAATGAATATAGAATTATTATGTATTGGAGTAACCGGTTTTTCATCACTTAGATACAGTGGTGGTAGTTATTGGTATTAATAAAATGATAATTTACATAACGCTGGTCATCTCGTCAGTTTACGCGGCATCAAGACACAGAAAATATTCTCATAGTTTTCAATTCGACGGATCACGAGATAAGCTCGCGTCAAGATACATTTCTCTTCCCAACATTTTTTTTATAACAATACAGTAACCTCCCGGTTAAGTACGCAAAAAATGTGGTACGCATCCCGGTTAAGTACGCATGGAAAATGGCAAAAAACTTGAAAAAATTAAAGAAAACTGAACACAATTATTTTATAAAATGGAAAACAGTTAAGATAACAATTAACTATTATACAAAGAGAAAAAAACAAATTTACATTTTTATATAAGTGTCAACTGCACATTGTTTTTGTTGTTTGATTTTTTTGAAATTGATGCTATTTTTATTATTATTTTTTGAAAAATTTCAAAAGAGCATAGAAGTTCGTTGTAATCAGCTCCTGCTGCATTTTTAACAACTGGGCATAAAAGCTGATTTTCTATATTTATTGCCATTTCACACAAGTTGTCAAAGCCTTCAAACTTGACTAGACATTCGTTGTTTTCCAGATCGGAATCGTCAGATAAGTGGCTTTCATCCGGTACTTCTTTCACATCTTCCAAAACATCGTCCACATCTTTGAGAATTTCCTGAACATATTCTTCAGTGTTTTCCTCGTCAATTCTTTCGAAGTTTATAGCATCGTTGACGTCAATTTCAGTACTTTTTGCAAACATTGTAATGATTTCATTGATCCATTCGTTCTCAGAATTCTCAACAGGAACGGGTGTAAGGGTCATTATCTCGGTTTTGGCAAAAGAGTTTGCGATTGTCTCTGCTGAGATTGTGTCCCATGCCTCCTGAACAAAATTGGCAGCATCTAATAAATGTGCTGCATTTCCATATGCAACACCAGCTGCACCCCTTGAAAGCTGTTTTCCTTGAACTGCTTTGATGCTTTTTAAACCATCATCCATTTCATAATAGTTAAGGACTTCTTTGAGATACAAATATTTATATCGCTTTTTCAGGGCTGCAATAATTCCCATATCACATGGCTGTTTCCAGCTTGTGCAATTAGGTGGGAAAAATGCAACCTCCACATTATCTCGTTTAAATGCCTCAAAATGTCCTGGTGCATTGTCCATAAGCACTTTCATAGAAACTTTCTGATAGCACTGACATTATTGCGCAATATTTATACCTTATTGCATCATATTTACCATATTGCACCATATTTTTTAATGTAAGTAGGAGAGGTGCAGAAAAGAAAGGGGGCAGGCCTTAAAATACGTAAGTACGCACCTCCCGGTTAAGTACGCACAATACCCTTTGATTCAATATGCGTACTTAACCGGGAGGCTACTGTAATTTGCGTTCTTTATGCTCTTCGATGACGATTTTTTTAAGTTAATATTTTTTTGCAGATTTACACGTTTTCGTTACACAAATTTTACCTTGGCCTTATTTTATTAAATACATTTGTGTTATGTATGTACTTCGATGACAATTTCTAAAAGCCACATGCTTCACACGGAATGGTACAAACAGACAACTTTTGTCTGTTGATTACATGACACGCCTGGTAATTATTAATTGCATGATTCGAGTGTTATATTGTTGCTAGGCAAACACAGAAATCCACGTGCGTACATGATTTTAAGATTCGCACAGGGATATATATAAGCTTGCATTTTATTTCAAAATAAAATACTATAAATAGATTACCGAATAAAATTAGCATGGCGATCGCAGATGATTTGCCGACACACACTTACGTCAGAGTCGAGTATGCATACCCGCATACATTTAAAAAAATATATGCTAAAAGTAGATCTGTATACATTCGCCAGCGCAAAGGAATGCAATGCGAAATAGGACAAAATGTACAACTTACTAGTATGCGTACCAAAACAAAGATAAGACTGGCGCTAGACGTTCGTGGTATTTATAAGCGAGCATTAGAAAGTTGGTAGCCATAGAGTTTAACGTAAAACTTTTGGGTTCTGTTCCATAAGATAGAAACTGATCATTTCAAAGACTAAAAGCGTCCCAACGCCCATTGTTAATGTTTTTAAGATTTACCCTTCATTATCAATCAACCATTGCCAGGAAGGCCAATTATGTGAATGCTTTAATTGGAAATGATATTATTTAACCTTAACACTTTGATTACTGGGCCTTTTAATTACTCTGGTAATTAGCATGATATTTCGTATCTAATGTCCAATTAGCAAATGCACAAAATTGTGCACTCCTTAAACATTGTGTTAACAGTAAAAAAAAAAATGAAAGCGTTGATTTTTTCGATGAATAATGCTCAGTGAAAATTTATTTGTAATATAAAATTCAAACTTATTACTTTGTTTATTCCACCATCATTTTTCGAATCAATGTCAGCGTTATGAAGACGGAACACAAGAACAAGTTTTTTTTAAATTTTGTACTGACCATGATGTAAGAATATAATTACAGGTTGTCCTCGACTTACAGCCGAGACACGTTCCTGGACTTTGGTCGTAAGTCGAATTGCATACAAAATATGTATGTATTTACATATTAAAATAAAACATGTGTATTTGTTTATATATTTTTATTTTAAAATTTATACTTATTTATTAAAACAGAATATAATATTTACTACATTAATATTTTAAATCTTTCGTCATTTGTACTTATATAAGTACAATCCACAGGCTCGTCATCAGTGGTGGAGGAAGAAGCAGTAGTAGTCTTTTTAATAAACATATCCAATTTTAGTTGAGTTGTTTGTTGTTTTTTCCCCCCTGTATATTTCTTTGTAGCAAGCAAGATCTTCCTGAATACGGAAATCTTTCGTTATCCGAATCCATTTTTGCATTACTTGGTCAATTTGAAGGAACGCTGCTTCCATTTCTTTGAATACATTTTTTTGGAGATTCCAAGACCATTTCTTTTTTTAGTCTCCTTCAACCATTTGATTTTCTATCCATAATAATTCTTCATTTGTAAGATCTTCCAAATCATTTTCTATAAATTGGGCTATGTTTTCACGATCAATATTAATATCAAGTTTCTCGCAAAGCTCTTCAATGAGATTTGTAGTGTGTTCAATTTCATTTTATTTTTCAAATTGCGACTGATTTCAAAACGTTTAGTAAGCTTTTTCCATATTCCATACATGCACGATGATATGACCTCATGCCATCCGTTTCCAATATTTTTAATTGTTTTTCCCTCGTCAAGCGCTACTATTGCTTGGGAAAATGAAAATGGTGTGGTTTAAATAATAGGCTTTAAATGTGGCAATAGCTCCCTAGTCCATGGTTGCAAAATACTGGTGGTATTAGGGGGTAAATACACGATTTTAACGTTAGGATGTAAATTTCCGATATGTGGTGGATGTCCTGGTGCATAGTCTAGTATTAAAAGTATATTGAATGGAATTATCTTCTGATAACAATATTGTTTTTCTTCTGGAATAAATAAATTCAAAAACCAGTCTTAAAAAATAAATTGTGTCATCCACCCTTTTTTGTTTGAGCGGTAATATAGTGGTAACATATCAATATTGATTCCTTTGAGGGCTCACGGCTTTTTAGAGTGATAAATCATTAATGGTTTCAATTTATATCCAGCAATATTGCCACCAATAAAAGTGTAAAACGATCCTTAGATACCTTTAAGCCTGGCATACTTTTTTCTTCCTTATTAATGTAGGTACGCTGAGGCATTTTCTTCGAATAGAAGGCGGTTTCGTCAACATTAACAATTTGTTCCTTGACGTATTCTTCTTTCCTAATCATGTGTTAAATATTTCGATAAAATCTTCAGCAGCTTTGTAATCATAGAAAAAAAATGTACAAATCGATGCATATAATAAATAGTTAAGATTTTTTTATTCCACAATCAAATGTTTTGATTGCATGAAAAAAATGCTTATTCAATATTTTTGTCTCGGTGCTTCAAAAAACCACTAGGTGCGTGCGAATGGTCGTAAGTCGAGGACTACCTGTATTGCATTAACGAAATATCATTGAGAAGAGATAGAATAAAAGACCTCCATTCGATAAGTGAGAAGGACAATATCGCTCTCAGAAATCGATGCATTTGTACTATTACTATTAAACAAGGACAGAATGCACATGCACCTAGGACATCTAGGTGATGTAAGAAAATCTAACCCCGTGTCTTATGTGAGCGACGCGAACCGGCAAGCGAATTTAGGCGAATCCAGTCAATTTAAAACTTAGTTGATTAAAGGTCTTATGTGCCACTTCTGGCTAGTATGCCATTCGCAGGTTACGGCGCAGCGATTTATCGCTTCTTGTTTTAGCTCCAATTCAATGTACCGTACCCTTTACGTACGGGGAGATATCGATCTAACTATTGTTTTAATATGCACTAATACACGTTTATCTATGAAATTATAACATATATATTTTTATAAGTTGTTTATTTATATAGTTATATTTGTTTGAAAGTACCATATCTAATACCAATGCCTTTCGTGCTGTGCATTTTCACGTTTTTTTGTTGCAAATAAACAAAACGTGATTTTTTTTAAATTTCCACACGTATGTATATATCTAGATTATATTTGCATAGTTTATATTTAAAAAAAAAAATAATAACACATTTTAGTACTTTTCCACATCTGATTTATTTCATCAGGACCGGTTTCGCTCATGGCGAACATTATCAACTGAATCATCAACTGAATTATCAACTGAACATCAGTTGATAATGCTCGCCATGAGCGAAACCGGTCCAGATGAAATAAATCAGATGTGGAAAAGACTAAATGTGTTATTATTATTATAATGCCTTTCCACCAAGTATTGACAGTGAACACCTTAATAGTTTATATTTAAAAAAATATTCATATTGTTATTTTATATTGGAAAAGATTGCATTTTCTTGTCAAAATTAAAATTTATGCAAAAAAAATATGTATTTATTTTATCTTTACAATTTTTATTTTTTATATTGTTTTCTTTGATTCCTTTAAATATAAACTGTTTTTGATGTGTATTATTTTATTTCAATGACTTAATTTGAGTAATGTAGAAAATATAATTGTTTTTGGCAACCCATAAACCATTCCCTTTTTTTTCGAAAATTCGGTCCGTAACCAAAGGGTTAACATTCATCATGTCAGGACGCAAACGCTTTTTATTTGAAAACTGATATCGTGAAAGAAGGTGTCGCGATTTCACGGCAAGCTACCTACCTATCGTTCATTAGAATAATATATCACACTAATCTTATATGTAACTACCTATCGTTCATTAGAATAATATATCACACTAATCTTATATGTATATAAAACCGAAACGGCTATGTATGTATGTATGTTTGTGGGTCGGGTGCATTGTTGGGTATTGCTATAAAGTTGCCATAAAAACGAATATGAAAGAAAATATGTTTGAATTTTTATCGGCGAACATATTTAGTCAAAATGTAATAAATTAGTCATCTACTGAACTTTTTCCGGCTTTTATTAATATGATACTGTTTATTATTTACGTGAAGGTATTATTTGACATTTCTTTGACAGCAAATTAGATTTTTTCAATCAAATTAAATAAAGTTTGTGATTTTATTTTAACTCTATTTTGGATGTTAGATTTTGTGATGATGTGAAATAAAAAATATGGTTGACACGGCACAAACACACAGTGGATAAACACAAAAGTTGGAATATGTAAATGTGACGAGGACAAGTTTTCTCACAGTGTCAATAAATTGTGAGCTTCTTTGCGTGGTCAATTGAAACAATTCAAATTTGAATATTTTCGTTATTACTATTTTTCATAGTCAAACTAAAACAAGCACCACTTTGGTTTTGATATTTGCGGGGTGTTTAATTTTAAAATCCCCGTATACAACACTTTTTGCAAACGTGTTCTAAATTTAATCAATTTAGTGGTCGGTCTGACAAGGGCTTGAGTCGAAATAGCGATCAACTAATTATTATATATTTTTGTAGAACTAAAACACATTGATATTTTTCACCGTATTTTAATGGAGTTCTACCCAAGTCAATGCCAATTTAATTAATATGCTCTTGAGAGTTGGAACTGTTTCACGTATCGTAATACAGGTTGAAGCCATTGCTTAAAATTAACTTATAATTTGTTATTTTTGTAATGCACATATATATTAAATATACATTTTTCAATAAATAAACGATTATGATATCTTTTGTTTTTATTGTCCGACATTATTTGGCGTCCATTTGTATGTTAACTGAGTAAAATTTCTACATCTGTCATAATATGACGAGGCCCGCCGCGTCAAGATCGTTTCAAAATATCAAATCAACCGATCGCGCGAAGTAAACATATGCGGAAACGCGCGGCAACGCGCGGTAAATCGTCAACATAAGACGCTCTGGTGAACTTGGACCGTTTGATATTTGCAAGCGATTTGCGCGCGCAACGAGTCAGGCACTTCGATGCGACTTACGACAATTTGTTGAAGTTATTACCTATGCCGTCCTGACCGCATCGCTTCGTCTACATATGACACTTGCATGGGCCAGGACCGTTTGATATTTTAAAACTCTGCCGCTTTCAAAGCTGCGCCGGATCGCCTCGCGGAGATTCGCCCAGCTAAGACGACCCGTAAGAGTAACAAGCCAGATTTAAGCATAAAAAAAATTACATCTGATTATCACTCGGTATACATAAGGTATGGATGTTCCATACTTTAAAACTACGAACGGTATTTACAAGATTCTATTTTAGGTGAGATCTGTTTAGCGTATTTAAGAAAAACGACGGACGAGAATGCAATAAAACGAGCGGGGAAAATAAAAGCGTATGAGAATGAATGCACGACAATAACCGAATCACCTGTCTGAAGGTTGTCAATTGCACTCGAAGCCGCTTACAATATTTTACAACAGCAAGCCGTAGTCTAGTCAATTGCAATGTTTCTTACGCGAATTTATTCCATAATAAGAATCACTTGCTGCGAAGTATTAGATGACTTCAGTCAGAGAGAGTATAAATATTATACATTCATTAATTATTTTGCATTGAAGAGCATTTATGAATGGATATGTTCGTCACACCATTTATTTATATTATAATACTTCAAATTGTTGTTTCTCGTTTTAAATTGCATTCTAATGTACATCTATTTCAGGAAATATAAATAGAAAAAAATGCCTAACTAAACACCGACACATCTCCGAAAATCATAAAACTGACCGATTGTTTCAGGTGTATTCACGGATATAGGGCACCAATTTACATTCGTATCGACGACGTAAGTATCTCGTTGTATGCCGATGACAGAAGACAAAATAAATTTTTGTAAGCATAGCGGAAAATTTTCCAACGCTGCAGGTTATCGCAACAAGCAATACACATTTTCGCTGACTAGAAGTAAATTATCACGAATATGCATACCTATGACAAATATTATAATTTTATGATACGAATATTTTGTTTGTTTTGTGCTGATATGACGTTACGTTTGCAAAATGATTCATAGCACTTACTTAGCAACATAGTAGTATTTCAGAGCAACTCAATATAAGGTCCGCAGCTATTCATATAAATAAATATTTATTTCAATTTAAAATAGTGTGCCTACTGATGTACTTACTGATTATTTAATTTTCAGGATAATGCCTTCAAATATTATACATTTATTATTTCAAAACCATTGTGTGAAAGCGTCATCTGAATAAAAACACTACACTAGATTCTTTGGTATTTTTGAATTTTATTTTTTCTGTGGGAAGGGTGGGGGGGACACCGACATAGACTCAAACTTGCGAGGGCGAAACAAGCCATACGAAATCATGACAGTTCTACGACGCGTCACTTCATATTGTTCTTAGAGGGTTTTGCAATAGGATTATCCTCCATGTGTCATTTATTTATTGAAAGATAAAACAGATAATAAATGATAGTGGTATGCAAGAGTTAACTATGAGATTTCATTAGAAAGTAACAATCAATTGCGAATGGTAGGTACTTGAATTCAGTTTAACTTTTAGCTTTATTTTGAGTATTTAAACAGGTTTACAAATTACACAATCAGAAAAATATGCATGCCTTCTCTAAATATATTAACACACAAGGATTTAAACCAAAAATGGCAAGGAAGGCCTGGTAGGCACAGAATGTGTCAAAAAGGCAACGTGGAAATTCATAAGTAAAATTTTTACATTCAATTTGAAATATTACATTTTTTTCCAATTAATTCAATATTTTTTTAAACCTCAGTTAGTAAATAGTTAAATAGATATCCCGATGTGTCCATAATAAATCACTGGCAACAGTTAATTGCGGCAAACGACAATGTCGAAATGTTTGTTCTGGGGATGAAACATTGTTGCATACCGTGTGGACAAAAGAAGAATAAGATCAGTGAGGCGAAGAGGGTCGCACAGAGAACGTAGTGACAGAGGGTGGCGGGTGGACGTAACAAAGCGAAAAGAAGAAAGACGGAGAGAAAACGAAAAAGTCGGCCGCCTATTGATTCAGCGCGCCCACGCCACGCCGCGGTCCGACTGCAAGGACAAGGGTGAGACGGGCCTAGTCCTGCGCTGCTATTCCATTCATTGAGGCGCCGAACTTCAACTTCGTCTTTGGAAAAACGGTGGAAACCGTTAATGAGCTATTAACCTGAAACTTATTTAAGCACAATGCACTTTTCCCGGTCGTAAATTTAATACAGAGAGTTTAATAAAAATGCACATCAATTAAAATATTTCAAATGCACAATATTTAATACGAAATGAATATAGAAATATTATTTTGAATGAAAATGGAAATGTTTGAGGTATATTTTTTCCGCGATTTATTTAGTTGCGCCACTTTTTGAAATTTAATGTATCACATAAAAAACTTTCCCGCATTTTGAATTCTTGAATTGGCCCTCCATCCGAAAAGTTTGCCCCCCCCTGTTTTATACGGTCCCTTGAAAAACTTAGAATCGGGGTTTCACTGTACACTAAAACAATGAATCATTGAAAGTCGTAACTGAATTCTTTACCTAGCTTGAGACATACATAGACAACAAAAACGTGTGATCTTAATAATGATATAATCTCATCAACAAAAATATGTGATACAATACCTAACAAGAAAATTTCCATACTGACCATGCATACGGCAATAGCTGCTTTTTCCTCTCATTCATTTTCGACATATGTTATTTATTGCAATATTTTCAGCGCATTATTTACACTACTGTATAAAACGCTCCTAATCTATGTATTTATATATATATAAATGAGAAAATTGACACAACATTGGTCTCCTCTAAAAAAAGTTTCTTGGATGCGCAGCACGACAACCTTGGAGCGAACTAAAAAAGAAAAGTTAGATTGGAATGGCGAAAAACTTTCGATGAAATGAAAAGTTGCCGCGGAGGCTGTTATTTTGTTGTACGATTTGTTCACATTCGTCGAACATGAACAGTCCACTTAGAGACAGTTGGCTGATAATGTTACACATAATACACAATTATGGATTATTCTTATAATTATATTAATATTGAACAGCCCATAACTGTTAAATCTATAGCCATACAAACAGGCGGTCAAAAGTTGAACAGTTAAGATAACAAAATGTTTGTATAAAATATCCTTAGCCATTTTTAATATGTATATTTTTTCATATTTGATATTTTAACTGTCACCTTTTGGTGGAAAGACGTTATTTAAAATAATTAAACACATTTTATTGTATTACTTCCGCATTTATTACGGTAAAAATCAGGGCCAGTTTCGCTGCTTGCGAGCATCATCTACTGATGATCAATTGATGAAACCAGTCCTGATCATTATCATAATACATGTGGAAGTAGTAACATAGAATGCGTTTTATTTATTTCAAAACACCGCGGAGTTTCAATATCTAAAAAAAATAATCGACAAATGGTTTTTAAATGTATAAATGGATAAAATGAATACACAATTGAATGTGCAGCATTAAATACACCGAATAATACTCATTAACAGATAGATAGCTTAAGCGCAAAAAATAGTTGTTATTTGAGTTTCACGTGTGGCTCGACTTTTCCAGAGTGCTTAACTTTTCGGTTCACACATAACTAACTTTCTGGATACAGCCATTCAGATGGCATTGGGAGACAAACAAAATATTTGGAAGACTAAAATCCGAAATCAAACTGATGGTACGGATGCTATAAATTAATTACGTATAGTGCTACAAATTCTATTCTCGACTTTAAATCAATGATGGAAATTATAGGCGCATTTATATATTCTTAAAATAAACACTGGATTTGATACGGGGCCCCCAGGGCTCCCGTTCTATCCGTTTGAGTTGGCATTATTGTTCGAATAAATGTGCTATAGTTCCAAAATGGAACATTTTATTCGACGTCTTGTGAACCGCTGTTTGAGAGCTACCGGAAGCTCGCAGCTCATTTTCGGTAGTTACAGAGAGGAATGGCCGTTTTCACCATACAATTTCACCATACAAATTTATTCCATCTTACTTTCTCAGAAGTATTTCAAATGTCCCAGTATGTCAAAAAAAATCTTGTGCGCTACACATTAAGGAAAAACAGCTTTAATGATAATGAATATTGAATAAAATGGCTTTCCTTTATTTACAATTTTGTACGTTAAAATACTTTCACAAACATTAAGATGTTGATGATTCCAGATATTCAATTGTCACATCATCTGTACGTAATATAGATGGTCATTGTTTCCCAAATTAAAAAATGTTTTTATGTTTAGGTTAGAATAAGATCGTAATCGGGGTAGGTTTGAAACAGTACATTTTTTTTTATTCAGAGGAAAGTAAACGACACAATCTATTAATTCGAGTAAGATTATTAAGCCTGAAATTGATATCTTTATTTTTAGTGACGCTTGTTTTGCCCGCTTATTTATATACTACTGGACATTTATTTTCATATGGTGTATATATGTATGTAATGTTTATGTAGATCATAGACAATGCGTGAAACAACAAAAAGGCTAAAATATCGACATATATACTTTGTCTTGTCACCACACAATTAAAAAAATCATCATTAGCGATATACATATTAGGTAAAACGGAAAGAAATGACATTTTTTCTGGCGCGTCACTTTAAACTCAGTTTGTAAACGGTTGCCGTTGAGCTAGCATTTTGTTCTTGGTATCATTTTGAAGCTCTGTGTGTATTCTTTCCATTTCGACATATATATTTATATTTTTTTTGCCGTTGTAGAAAAATGGAGAAGCCTGAGATTGAAGAAACACATTTGCGCTATTGTATGCTGTTTTTATTTGATAAAGGATTAAAGCCAAAAGAAGCTACGCAGACCATTTGTGACATTTACGGTGACGTCTTGAAACTTTGAGCGTGCTTTAGATGGTTTCAAAAGTTCAAAAGTGGTGATAGGGAGTTAAAGGACAAACCAAAAACAGGAAGACCCCTCAAAATCGATGATGACGTCCTAAAATCATTGGTGGAAGCTGATCCTCGTAAAACAGTGAAGGAATTGTCACACGACCTCGGCTATCCAATAACAACTTTGCAAGATCATCTGAAAAGGTTAGGAAAACAACACAGGCAAGGAATTTGGGTACCACATGATCTCTCTCAAACGACTTTGGAGCAACGCGTGACCATCTGACCATCTGTGCTTCCCTATTGTCCAGGCACGAAACGGATCCATTTCTCAGAAGGATAATTACCGGGGACGAGAAATGGTTCCTTTACAGTAATACCAGGAGAAAAAACAAAGGCTATCACCAAATCGGTGAAACCTTTTACTTACTCCTTGGCCAACATTGACGTTAAATAAAGTTTTGTTGTGTTTCGTGGATAATACATTTTGAATTGTTGAAATCTGGTCAAACAGTTACGGTAGAGCTATACTGTGCCCAACTAGAACGATTAAAAGCAGAGTTATTAAAAAAACGATCTGTTTTGGTCAATAACAATAGGCGGATTTTACAACATGACAATGCGAGACCCCACTCGGCTAAAATTACTCAGCAAAAAATAAGAGAACTTGATTTCGAACTTCTGCCACAACCTCCATATTCACCGGACATAGCACCTTCGAATTATTATCTCTTCAAGTCGGTGGAGCATTCACTTCGTGACAAAAAATTTACAAACGTTGACCAGGTGAAAAATAACCTGGATTCGTATTTTGCCAGTAAGCCACCAGAGTTTTACGAAAAGGGTATCAAAAAGTTGCCTCTTTTATGGAGGAAGATAAAAGACAACGAGGGAAATTATTTAACAGAATAATATTGTATAGTTTTTTTTTTAAATATTTTTTTTATCTCATTAACAAAAAATGTCATTTCTTTCCGTTTTACCTAAAATATGTAATTGTGTATCATATAAAAAAAAAAAATTCAAATTCTCGTGCCAGCGAAGTAAATCGTAAATTGTATTTGATAGATATGATTTTTGTTCATTGTTTCGACATACTTTCACGTAATTTACGCTAGGCGTCTTGGACCGACAAAACCCCAACTTAATAATTGTGGGCTGTGTTGCAAACCTATGCGATTCAGTCACGCAGCATAAATAATAGTAATACAAAAAGAAATGTGCAATATGAAAAAATCGGAAGAACTTGAGGCGGTTTATAAACGAAATAAGTTGCCGAAATCACAAGAATATTTTTTTGGTAGCCTCGATATATTGAAAATCAGAACGAAAATAGCAAGTCAATTGCAAATAATGATGCACGGCATAACGTCTCGTTATAAAACAATGATGGGTGGAAAAAAACAAATGCTCAGCTGGCAAGCGAATCATTATTTAAAATGTACAATTCCCACTCAACATTCTGTCAGATTGGCGACCTTCCAGCTGTTATTAATTGTGTAAAAATAAATGAATGGTACAATCAATTTAGCGCCGCGTTCAACTAAAAATAAACCGTACCGTAAGCATAAAAAGCAGCCGGCTTATTATTTACGTCTTTTGTAAGCGAAAGTGGGGGTTAACTTGCAAAAATATAACAAATGAATTAATATCTAAGATGGAAACGGATGCATAATCTAGCTTTAAAAAAAACGCCACACTTCCTAATGTAATTATCACCTTGTGTTCTGTAGTATAGCCGTATGATAAAGTAGACGTCACGCGGCACTGGCCAATTAGCTCGCCGAATGTGTTCTTGACCCAGCCAAGCTGTTTTATATAAAAAAAAATGCCCATATTTGCATACGTATGTAGATATCTACCCAGTTTCGTTAATTTTGGCAGTCGACTGCAAACGAGAAGTCTCCGCGGGCAAAAGGTCAAAGGCGACGCAGAGTTAACTTACATGCCGACATCGACACACGCTCTATATTCTATATAGCGACTAAAGCAAGTAAATAATGGTGCGTATTCATCAGCGTAAAATGTAGCAGTACTTCGAAACCTTTTTCGAAACATTGCAAATACGTATGATTCTAAGATGTGTAATTAATTACGATACTCTGTCTTGGTACCGAAAAATCAAAAGAAAAATGCATGAGAAGAAAATACAAGAGAAAGAATACTAATATTTAGATTATTTCGGTTGTCAGTTTGCCCAATTCATTTCATGTAGTTTAAGGGGAAGCCGAATCACTAAGCAAAGGCGCAACTTAATTAAGAGTTCACATCTACATTTTCGATAGTGGCGCACCCCTCTTAGAAACAAACACACTGGCATTAAAAGTTAACATGACACACACATACAATTTTAAAGATAATTAATCCAAATTGGGAGATTTTGGGCGAGGTGTTTGGGGTGGATGGTTATAAAACATCGGTAGACAGAGGCGTTCGTTGCTCAACAACGAATTAAAAAAATATATAATATGTACATACCAGACATGCGTCGTTCGCGAACGAACGAATTCAAACGAACTAATTTTTTAGGTGAACCAGAGTTACTAGTTGGCGACTCTGGAAATCTTAGTCACTCGAATCGCGAATCGTTGAAAATCTGTTCAAAACTGGGCTGCACAGAAGTGCTGTTAAAATTAACATTGCCAAAGGCCAAAACTCTTACCAAATGGTAAAAGAATTAAAGTTGAAGTATTCGTAAGATTTGCAAAAAAGAACGATATTAAATCTTGTTTTTTTGATGGCACAACAGATTGTCATTTCTACACATGTTTCAAATACGTGCGAAACATGCCGAAGGGTGAAATTTTATACTATGAATCAATTAACATATTTTCCTAAAAAATCTTATCGAATGACAGCATCTTTCCCAAAGAATCGTCGTGGCAAATTAACTCGCGGCTGAGAGTCACCTGCCACTAATCGACCATTCCCACTCTAATATGTACATTTATATGTGTGAGTGAACATAAAATGTTTTCCAACGAAATAAACTGTGGAATTTTGAACGGTTGCTCGCTATTATTTATCCAGGGATAATTTATATAGAAACAAAAAAATATGCTACTCAAAGGGCAGCCATAACTGATAAGTATTGGTGATTTATACTAGATGCAAAGATAATAATTCCGTCACCACGGTTCCAATCGTCATTCAGTTAGTATTCGGCGGCCAACAAAATTATATTAGCAGACGGCTGCTTGATGCATTACTATGTCCAGTACCCAAGATGAAATTAATCTCGATGGTACAGTATACACACAAACGGAATTATACGCCGCAAGCACTACCGATCTCCTACATCTTATAAATATATAAAACCGAAACGGCGTATGTATGTCTGTGGGTCTGGAATTCCCTTTTGCATTGTTGGTCATTAAGTTGTCATAAAAACGAATATGAAAGAAAATATGTTTGAATTTTTATCAGCGAAGACATTTAGTCAAAATGTAATAAATTAGTCTTCTACTGAACTTTTTCCGGCTTTTATTATTAATAATAATGTTTATTATTTACGTGAAGGTATAATTTGACATTTCTTTGACAGCAAATTCGATTTTTTCCTTGAATTTGGACATTTTAATGGGCGAGAATGGGGCTGTCATCAAATTAAATAAAGTTTGTGATTTTATTTTAACTCTATTTTGGATGTTAGATTTTGTGATATAATTATGTCGAATGATATAACATTAAATAATTATTGGTCGCTTAGTCCGAGCGACGCCGGGTAGCAATACTAGCATTGTATAAAACCACAGTCCAGCCATCACCGAGCAAGACATGTGTTTACATTGGGCACATCTTTATATCAGAATACCTGAATATTTAACATTTAATCATTACTTAATTTATAATAATTTGGAAGCGGCGGGTTTTAGATCAGAATAACTGAATATTTGTATTTTAATTATTTGCTAATTTATATTAATTTGGAAGCGGCAGGTACGTTCGTATATTCCAAACAAAAACCAGCGTGGTCTCGACGAAACTTTCTTGCGAGGCTTAGGCTTGCACGTGTGTGGCATGCTAATAATGGTAGAACAGGTGAAACCGGTCGACGCAGCGGCGAGACGCTACCACAACGCGAAAAACATACGAATCGCCGCTGACTCTCGTCTCTGACCATTCCTCTGTATGTATGTATCGCATCAACACGAACGCGACTGCACAGCGGTGCTTTTGATATTAGAGAGCTTCTGATGTTTTCATCTTTCGGTACGAATCAATGTGCGTTCTACATCCAAAATAAAAGTGGCGACATAAAATGGCAAATCTAACAAAATATATTCAGTTCAAAACACAATTTACTTAAATGTTTTAAAAGTGCTCGTGAATGATAAAAGAGATTGAATAATAATACAAAAGCTATGTGGATGCTTAGATAATGTAATATCATAATAGAAAAATCGATTATACATCTCAAGAATGGATGTACATCGCGAACAATAAAACAGAAGCGCGTTATCTCCGACAAGGTCGTCCGTTCTTTAATTTTCGTTGAAACGCGGTCCGGTCTTCCTGCGCATAGCGAAAAAAATATTCACATGTAGATGCTTTAGTCATGTACTATCAGTGATGTTATGTGAAAAACACCTTTTGATGAATAGTTCGTAGATGGAAAGCTTAATTGCTGTTGAATAAAAAAAGTTTTTAATACATCGATTTGTCGAGTAGTAGAATTTTGAAATCTTGGGGATATATCAAATAAGAGAACAACCAAACTGAATAATATGTGATAAGTAATAAACTTTTAAATATATTTTTTTCATATATTAAAAATAAATACATCCCGTGATGTAAGTGAACATTCTCTAGCAGCAGTGTGTTAGTGGCCTCATAAAATATTATAAGCAACGGAAACAAAAACATCAGAAATTTTATATCCACAGACAATAAACAAAAATTACGGCCAATTATTTATTCACATTTTTTTTTATAAGCGACACATCGTTTTATTTTTACTAAACTGATCTACCTAATCTACCGTGGTGTTTGTTAATCTTATTATGGAAAAATTTAATCCATCAACTATCCCCGCGTTGCTAACTTTGTTTTTAGAGCGCAAGTCAAATATCCCAGTCCACTGATAGATCGCAAATCGGCACCAAGGAGCGACATACTAAAAGGAAACCTCACGATTCTGACAACCATTACTTTCTAGGGGTTTTTTTCCTACAACATAAACAGTTCAAATGTAAGGACGAAACGAAACGAAGACTTAAGCAATGTTGGAACATTGAACCATTCTCGATGTGCAAATACTGCATGTTCTTACGGGTGTACGGCGGGTGAGACGTTAATGGCATTTTTACAACTGGAGAGCGAAGACGGAGTCTCGCGGAGAACGTTAACGATCGCTTGGCGCAATTCTGGCGAGTCAGCGGTTTACTTTTGACAACATGTGAAGTCTGCTGTAACGCTAAATTTTCTTTTATTTTCTCGAAAAAATATGTACGTTCCTCCATAATCTTGCGCCATGGGAAAAATAAACACACTTTTCTTTGTGGAATAAAACTAGTGGTATTTTTAATCGAAGCATTCAACTTCTTTCGAATTAAGATTTACAAATATTTAAATTAGTCAAGAGGGAAATATGTTAAAATAAGAGTTTACCAGCTGTCACGTCTAGTTTAATGCTCAAGTTTCAGGCGCTTTTCGCTTTCCACTTAATAAGTTTCTTTAATATCCATAATGAAACCTCAGACATGGGAAGAAATTATCACGTCAACGAGCCATTTGTTATAAGCTGAGCACATAATACAGCTTACTTGGGCAAATAAAAATTACGCATTACGTAGTCCTTTAAAGGTATGGCAAAAACACCCCCAGCGGTTGGTAGCAATGTTCATATCGAATGTTAACATTTTGGAACTAAGTAACTTAATTCAAAATTTGACAAGCGCTTGGCCCCAACTTCGACGCTGGCGAACTAACTTTCCTATTGGAGTAGAACTGGATAAACTGAACGAGCACATTAGATGTTATGTATTATCATAGATACACATTCAATACACAAAAATTAATAGTAAGACATAGCAAACCTGATAATTGCAAAACATGATGGGAAAAAATAGTCTTACTTTCTCGTGGGAATATGCTATGATAATCGGTTTCAAACAATGATATAATATCACGAAGAAATGCTATATTCAAATATAGAAAAGTGCATACATTATTTTCAATAAAACATTGACAAATTGAAAGTGGACACTCGTTAATATAAAAAGACATAAAATCAAGAGAAAGGGTATAAAAAAATAGATCTAGAAAGTTTTATATCGCGTGCTCCGCCCGGACAGCAAATTAATAAATGGTTTAGATAGTTTAAAAGGCTTTAAAATGCCTGCCGACAAAAGATAAAAACTACTTTCGAACAGTTTGCTCATTTAGATGGTATTCCTTTGTATGGTCTGACACAATCCAATATCTTATTTTTTCCGTTGTGGTTTTAAGAAAAATCATTCATTTTATGATCAAATAAATAATAAGCAGACATAGTACAAAATGAAACCAAATCGTTTCAATTACAATGCAAGATTCAATTCAAAATATTTGGTGTTCCAAACTATTTAAAAAAAAATCTATTTGTACATGGCATACACAGATATGTCCAAGTTATACAAATCGGCAAAAAACTCGACCCGAAATCCAACGGAATAATTGAACGTTTTGTAATAAATATTTAATTTTCAGTGAACACCTGTATTTTTGGATGCGACCATTTGTCTGTTGACGAATCATTCGTACTGCATGCCGCAGTAGTAAAAGAAAGTGAGGCCGGACAGCCACGCGGTTCTGATTGGTCGCTCAAAAAATCGAATCAATCACTACGGACTGACTGACTACCATCTTAATAAATACGTAGAAAAGAGACAGAACCAAAGAATTCTTATGATAAAAAAATCTCCCTTCCTCCCCAAATGCTATTTTGTTGATAATACTTAAACTGTGTGATATCCGCGGGCTGGTTGATTTGAGTTTTATATTTATACTATATGTTGAGTATAATCTAAGTATGTCAAATCGTTTTTTATAACTATTACAAGTAGCGGTATAGTACGGAAGTTCGCAATAATTGGTAATTCAAAATATTTGGATAAGAATAAACACCCCATGAATCGAATGAAAAACCTTTTCCTGCCTTTATGTCCAACTTTATTACTGTTACGAAGTATTACATACGTATATTTTACGTAAATAAAAGGTCGTTATTTCAAATAATTGTTCGGTAAAAAAGCGTGGCGTGTATAAAATTTAATCACCTCAACGGTCAGACATAACCGAATCATTTAAAAAACTATCTTGGGTTATTTCAAATTCATAACCGATAAGAGAACAAGAAAAAACACTTTACTGCGTATATTATAATAGTCAAATGCTTCGCAAAAACAATTAAAATATTAATACTGAACTAAAATAATTTATCATTCTTCAACCGACAAACAGCTGTTGATAATACCAGTAAGCAGTAGTTAATAATTATTTTGTTGCGGTGACAAACACCCAATTTTCTAATGCTCGTCTGGGCGATTATAACGTGACAGTATATTTTATAGATATCGTCAGTGGAAGAGCACGCAATACAATCATTAGACAAACACGATTATGTTTTTTACAATAATGATGGAAGCATAATCGGTTGCTTCCTCGCACACAATCACAGTTGAATAAGATGCGTTCAATATTTATTAAATATTTATTTTTACCTATGTAAGTTGAATAGGTTCAGAAGAGATTATGAAAAATCAATTCCGACCAGTTAAATATTTTTCAAATGTAGTAAAATGATATATTTGTCAACGCATTAATATTTAATGAACTCATTTTACAAGTAAATAGTTACAATATTAATAGTTTGATCCGATTAGCCTAAAACAGCTGACACAACTTTCACCAAGTGCAGCTGCTGTAAAAATGATGGACGATGATAAAGCGAAAAGTGATCTACAAAATATCGATTTAACGATAGTCTGAAAATCAAACGAGCTAAACGTGAGACTAACTTTATGTTAACGATAGCCGTAGGGCAAAATACTTACAAAATATACATGAGTATGCTTATTCATATCCGTTGGTTAAAAATGAATGCCCTTAAAAATAGCATTTTAGTAGAAACGTAAGAATGTATTTCATTTGTTCTGAATAACTAGCGCGAAATAACACGGTTTACGTCTTGTCATCATTTACTTCTTCCGGTTTGCAATAGGCAATCAAATAAAATATGTAACTTCTCATACAATTTTAAAACAGAAGATTTTTTCTGAATTAACATTCACGGCTTCCGACAAAACGGTGAAATCTAGAGATATTAAATTACATGATTCTCAGTGACTATTATTTCCAATATAAATAAACACATGTGTAGCTCATCTTTGACGAATTTACACGCGATAAAATCGATCTCAGCAGTTCTCACAAATTTGAATGAATAAAATAATTTGGAGCCAACCGTGACCCACAATATAAAACATTAAAATACAATTATTGTTCGCGAACGCCCAAAAGTAAGATCAAATGTGTATATTTACTGAATGCCATATTTTATATTAAATAACGTGGCTGGCTACCTTAGTATGTACATATATATAATATGTTGTTTTAAGAAGCACTCTATCGTAACAAATTATACAGACGGAGTGAAAATCATATTTGATTCGGATCAGCTGCATACTTGTAAAATAAACAAACTATTATTCAATATACTACAAAAAAAAAACATGTATTTCACATTTCAAAAATAAACGCTATCAACTATTTCGACAATTCAAATCATAAGATTAGGAAAGTATATTTCAAGACAATTCAAATCTTCACTTAGAAATTATCTAAATAGTTCAATTAAGTCTTAACAGGATGTCATTTGATAATCGCAAAAAAATATGCAGGGTGTCAATGCAATACATAAACTAAATATTAAAAAAAAAAAACCTACGGTGAAGTTGATTTCCACTAGAAGCAATACTGGTCGTTTTAGTAGTGGGTATTTGGGCTGGTATTAATAATTCGCACAAATATTAATATTTCACTTGTATGCGTTTATACTTTTATACACATATATATCTTAAGTGTGAAAATTTTTCATTCAATATGTGCTGTTTCCCTGAAGTAAATTCCGAAAATAAATTAACTGGACTGATGCTTTCAGACAAATCAATCATAAAAAAGTTTGCATGCTTTGAAAAGTGAGAAATTGTGCGAGATAACAGCGGTATCATTAACTAATTAGATTTACATCTGGGGTATTTATTGAATACGAAGATATCATATGCAGACAATACTTAAATCAGAATCAGGTTAAAAATTAATATTAATGCAAATAAATGCACATTATAAATATATATTGATATCAAACATAGAGATGTAAAACACCATCAATTATTGGCGTCACTTCAGGAAAAATGTAATTAAAACGAGTATACACACGTACAATATTAATAAACCCGTGGCATTGGCCAAGTATTAACTATTTGTATGTTCAAATGATATGTTAAATACGCATCATTCTGATAGATAAGTGGGTCAGACAAGAAAATAAAAGTGAGATGAAATTTAACTTCTATGTAATCCGAAATATTTTTAGTGTTTTCAAACATTGACGATAAAACAAGCCCGTACAACTTCAAGATTATTAGTGTCAGCTTTATTAATAAGTCCGTTTTCCGTGTACAATCCATTACATTTCAGATGATATATTTCCATGGCTTTTGGAGATAAACACAGGATAAAAATAACACAAAAACGTCACAAAAATAATTACTGTAAAAAGTTTTCAATATTAAGTACATGCGTCAGTACGTCCGTCACACACCCGCTTGGCCATTGCATGTAATGATCACACCGTACAATAATTAGAAGCGGAATGCCGCCAACTGATTTAATATAGTTTATTTAGACAAATAATACAGTTATTTTAAAACACAAGTAAATAAAAACAACGTTCAACATTCTTAGAGACGGCGTAAAAACTTTTGAGTCATAATGCTGCGATCGAAAGTTGAATGATGCAGAAGCATTTCTCTGTGTACGAATACCGTACACAAAAATTATGGAAGTTTGAGACGCAATGTATTATCGGTGACCCGAGGCGATGATTGTAAGAATAAACTTATCGATCAGTAACGAGTTACGTACAATAAAGGCACTTCAGAACTATATTTTATTGTTTTGAAACTTACCAAAAGTACTAATGTGACAAAACAAAGAACAGAGCCTAGCCACGCGCTCTTTTCGGGTTCTAGAATCACTCTCTCACAAACCACGATTACTCACGTGAAATACACAATTTAACCACTCAAATTACATCACAACTCGGTAAATGAAATAGTTTAAATGCGTAAAGATTATAAACACCGCTTTTCCGACAGATTTTACTACTGAATTCCCGCTTTAACGAAAGACGACAACGCTCATTTACGACTAGCGGCATTCAAAATGGTGGACGTTGAAGAAATGACGCGAAAGAGAATAGAGTAAATTAACTTTATGGTTTTTGTATATTCCTATAAGCGAATGTTGTCTATTGCTACTTGATGGATTTTGGTTTTGTACCATTAGCCTTCCCGGCATAAGATGAATTCACAGTAATAATAAAATAATGTAGATGGTAACGTTGTGGTGATTATGTATGTACATATGTTTAATTGTCTTGAACATCTATAGTCCAAGTAATTTTTTTATCTATCTTTGCATTTATCTTAACGCTTGAACAGTTTCATCAATTTGTCTCTGTTTATTATTTTTATTAAATAAATGGTACACTTTATTTAGCACGTAACGTTGCAGCAAAGTCGTTTATAATATGTGTATTTTTTGCGCATTTGCATGTTGGATTTAACATAAAATTAACAACTTTAGAAGATACCAATCAAAAAATGTATCGAATTCATATTTTCATTGTTACGACTATTATTGTGAGAGTAGTACACATTAATGTTGTATTAATTGGTACTCGTGGCATGTTGAGCAAATATGAGATCTAATATGTTCGTGAATGAAAGCATATTACATCTTATGTAAAAAAAAGTCTTTCATACATATGCCAACCAGGCAAAACTCTGATGATCCCGAGCAATTTAGTACTGATTCGAAGAAGTGAAATTTATGTTCATTATCTCCTCGAATTATTAAGAAAAAATCTGATCTTTAAAAAGCTTCTTCAATTTTTTTTCTTTAGGGTGTATTTTTTTATTTAACGTATATTCAAATAAATGGCTGATCTTTACATATTGTGATCTTGCGTTGGAGTAATTAAACATAATTATTGAATAATGTAAATTTAATGAAATAGAGAAAAAAGTTTTATGTGATACTTATTGTTAAGAAATACAAATGGACTCTTGCAGATTATCGGATACATTGTATTTTTCCAAGCTAGTTAATACTTGCAATTAGCAAAGCCGGTCCTGATTATTAAAAGATTTGTGAAAGAAATACTATGTATAAATATAATTACATATGACAAATAAAAAAATGAACCAATCCAACAATACCCATTCGTAATTTCAAAATAAATCAAATAATATTCTCAAGAATAATCCTAGGCTGATGAATTTGCTGAATAATCATGTTCAGGAGAATCATTAATACATCAACTGCTTTTCCACGTTTGAATGATGTCAGTTTTATTCTGATTTTTAATATGTTCTTTTAAGGTTTATGCTTATGGTTTTACGTTTTAAATGTTCATGCGCTTGAAAATATGCACAGATAAAATTTTTGCATCCACGCTTGTTAAAAAAAATCAATAAATAATTTTAGTTCTGTATTTATATAAATATAATATAATTATAATGCTTAACGTTATCATTTTTGAAATATATTTTGGAGTGACGCAGGTTTTTTATAACACTGGCGATTTGCTTAATGGCCAACATCTAATCGACGAATAGAAGAGAAGTAAATAACCATCAGCTGTATAATTTTGTGGAGTATTGTATTGTGACACTTCGCATAGTCAGCCTTTACTCTCAAAGGATAGCTTTAAAAATTATCTGGCATAGAGAAGCTTTCAGATTTAAATCTTAAATTTCATTTTTATCACATATGCAACAATGAACGACATAAAGTCGCTGGAACATCCTACATTAAAGGTATCCGACATGAAATATGACGTACATTACTATTCATAGGACATCTGCTGTGATTTATGAATTACATTTTAATTGACTCTATTAAAATTAATTTAATCTTTACACACTTGATTGTTGTAATACTCATATAAATCGTAAAAGCATCGATAATTCATTATTTTGTCCGTACGTCGCCATTCCTACCAGGTATATAGATAATCATAAAAGAATTTATTGAATATTTATTTGATTAGTAGTATTGTTGCAATCAAGGCTGTCGCAAACCCTCAATATTATAGGTCATGGGAATAATATCCGTTAGTTGATAAAACATTTCATTTAGTAAATAATGTTTGGTTATTACTTGATTTGATAGCTGCAGGGATCACAGCAACTATGAATTCTAACAGATTAAAAAAATATTTATTATCAAATGTATATTTGATTCAATCCTGAGGGTGACTATTTCGGGACTTCTCTTTAATAAAATCACTAATTCAAATAATTAATAATATGTAGATTTTTATTTTAACAAATGCATAAGTAAATCTGGGCTATGTGTGAGACTGTCAAGTTACACAATAACAATCGAGTAAAACTCATATTTTGAATGTCATTGTACCTATATATAAATGTACTATTCATGTATGCATTGAAACTTTATGATTGATAATACACTCAGTTCCATCGATATTATCTAATTTTTCAATTAAAATATATTATTTAGTAGATGAAGTTTAGATGAAGTTAAGTGAAGTTATTTAGATAGTTTATACTGATTTTAATTCATATTCATTAATAAATCCATAAATTTTTTATTTTCTAAATAATCTTTTTAACTTCTAAGCCTTACCATATTTTATATAACCTATGTAAAAATAGAGGTTGAGTGACTGAGCTTAAAAAAATATTATTGAGACATAATGGCGTCAAAATGAGAGGTCTGTTATGAGAAATTGTCATTATTCATTTGTATTACTTTAGAAATAATCCAAGAATAAGTGTTGATAGTTTGGGCTTAGAAAATTATTATTTTATGCAGAGACAGTAGAAACCTCGATCTACCGATCTATTGTGGTCCTGTCACAAATATTATCCTGATTGACTGTTTTTATGATATATATCAGGGGTGGCCATGGGGTGGCCAAAGTTTAACCACTACAGGCGCTTTTTTTTTAAATTTTCGGTGGCTATCGACTAAAAAATAAATTAAATTTACTATCATTGAAATAACAGGGGATTTAAAGATGTGTACATCGGTATGCCAGACAGGCGGGCGACTTGGAATAGCTACGCGATCTATCGAAAATAAAGAACCATTGGTTCACTGTTCTGATTATTATTGGTTGCAATATGCCATCACATGTTATTAGAAAAATCAAAATATGTTGTCTTCCCAAAATAATAAGTTTCTAAAATTGAAATATGATTAATTGTAATGTTTATGATTGAACATTGATGCATGAAAATTTCTAGCTGCAACATTGTCTCTAAAGTAAACTAAACCTGACTTTCTTTCAGAAGCTTTTTTTACTATAGATACATGTGTTTTTAGGTGCCATATGAAATATTTAACAAAAAGTACAGACAGGCTCAAAAGACGCTGGACAGTGAGGTACGACAAGTTCAAATTGTGGTGAATGAAATCGAAAACGGTCTCAGCAAAGAAAATGTACCAGCCGAAGAAATTAAAAGACTACTTGGAGGAATGGTTTGTAAAAATTTTGATGCTGGGCTTAAATGTTATATCTAAATTGCGAACATAAAACCTTAACTCATTCACTGCGGTATTTTCGCTTGGTGCTTACACCACTAAACAAATGACAGCTTGGATATATTGAGCTAGGCGTGTTATCTCATCCATTGTAATCACTGTTTCATTTACTAGTTGAGCATTGATTCCTCGTGGGTTTTTTTCATTCTTTTATGAAGGATGAATCACTTATTTATAACACACATATTGAATGTAACTGTAATGGCTAATGATAAAAATAAATGTATATATTTATGTTATGTCTATATTGCTCGAAGGTGGAAAGACTCCAGAGCATGAAGCGTAAAGCGTCAGAAGCAATCACAGAAGAAGTTAAAGCCGGATGTGTTTGTAAACGGAGGCTCGAGCATCTGAAGGAACATGCTGATGCTGTTGTGGATCCTGAAACACCTCCAGTTAGTACAATAGTCTTTGTTACGTCATAAACTAAAATATTTATTTTTCTTTGCTTTATATATGGTCAACGATTCACAATGCACAGGCAGAGAGACTGTGTATTTGAGTTAATATTAGCAGGTGGCACTACCTTTAGGTGTATAATATTACTACTATAAGATATTTCTATGATATAGAATGCTAGTTATGACTGGTTTCTTTCAGGTATTTTGGTGAACGGTATAAACTAAGTCAGTTTTTGGATATTTTTTTTTTTATAAAACAACAACCGATGTGTGTAATTTGTTTCTGATAGGCAGTCGTCGAAATTCTCTCTCGGCATCTTCATAAATGCCTCAAGATGCTGAAAGTTGAAACCCGAGTCGTTAGCAAAAAAACTCTTGGAAAAGTACAAAATTCAAACGGTTCAAATTTGATATTGAAATTCCATCCAGTACTTTTAGTCACAATCCTCAAATATATCAATAACATAGTCATTCTTTCATTTCGGCAGGCAACACTAAACTCCTGGCGCAAGACTCGCTTGGACCGAATGCTGATTGAGTACTTCCTACGCCAAGGATATTATCAGGCTGCAAATGATTTGGCTGACAAGACTGACCTGAGAGATCTCACTAATGTCGGTAAGTTAGAAAAACTCACTAACTAGAGTTGAAAAGGCTACTACATTGAGGATATAGATGTGAGTTACCATAGAAATGTTCTGTATACGATGTTAAATGATAACACCCATGGATTTTTACAAATGCATGATTATTTTTAATTTATACCAAATACTTAATTTCCTTAAACCTACACTTCTAACAGGCTCTTTTGAACTCTAAAAAAGTGTTATTCTTTTGGTATTATAATTCTTTCAGATATATTCATGGTTGCCCGTGAAGTTGAGGAAGACTTGGCTCGACGTGATACGTCTCGTTGTCTACAGTGGTGCGCTGACAATAAATCCAAGCTGAGGAAACTGAAGTCAAACATGGAGTTTAAACTTCGAATTCAGGTGACCTAAAGTTTGTGATAGCTTAAAATGCAGTATATACTCACTAGTGTCTATATAAACATGATAATGATATCGAAAATGAAAAACTTTGCCTGTTCAAATCTTTATTTCTAAACATGCTGTGGTAATTTCAGCTCTCATTTGCCACGCCTGTGGTAAAATTATAAAATAGTAAGCCAACCAGTGGACTAATGCAGAGTTAGTCTGCGAAAACTTTCATGTTTTGAATAAATTTATTTTTGACAAAAAAGCAGCAGTATATATTGCACTAATAAACTATTTTTATTTTATTACCTTTTATAAACAAAATTCCATGTAACATTTAATTGTTACTTTTTGAATTTATAATTCTATTAATATGCACAGTTCTCGACTTGCAACAGGTTCTGTTCCGCCACCTTGGACGATAGTTAAAATGGTTGTAAATCAAATTTCATACAAAAAAAGAATATACAACAAATAACTACATATTTTGACGAACAATTTTGACATATGAGTCACTCGTATAAAATATTTGGCAGAACTGTAGGAAAAAAATATTTTTACTTATTTATACTCTGTCATCAGATTGTATAGTCGAAATTGCAGAACTGACTGTATGTAAACACTTGTCTAATGCACATATATATTATACATACAATTTCAGGAGTACATAGAGTTGGTACGCCAGGACAGACGTCTAGATGCTGTTAAGCATTCCAAGAAATATTTTTCCAGTTATGAGGAAGGGCAACTTCCAGAAATTCAACAGTGCATGGGAATGTTGGCTTTTCCCCCTGACACAGGTAATTATGTAGATATGCATTTATTGGCATATTCAATATGTGATTACACTGTTGATGCAGTGCAATACTAGAGAAATTTTTCTCTTTTAAAATTATGAATAACAATCCCTACTGCAAATTTAATTACAGCAACAATTAGTAGATACGGATATTTATTTCACCTGATACACCTTGCACTTGCAATACAATCCATGTACCGCCTTGCGAAAATCTCGTAAAAATAACTATAGTTTATGTAAATATTATACATCTATATATAAATGGGCTTCTTGTAACTATAACTTTTGTTAAAATAAACTTTATACATCAATGACAAAAATATATTCAGTTTTAACTTTCTGACGATTAGGAGGCTGTCATACATTTTAAAATCAATACAGTTAAATTCCGTTAATTCGAAATTCAAGGGGATTTCCCAAAAAAATTCGAATTACCAATTACGGGATCAGTATGAAAAATTGAATTTTCGCGGCAATTGTCGACGGCTTGGAACATCGCGGCTATTTTTTCGATTTTTTATGGACCAAAAAAATTCAAATTACGCAATCTCTAAAAAAAGAAATTTTCGCAGCAATTCTCGACGGCTTTGAACATCGCGGCCATTTTTTTGGAACAAAAAAATAGAATTACGATTTACACGTTCACTAAAAAAAATGAATTTTCGCAGCAATTGTCGACGGTTTTGAACATCGCGGTCATTTTTTCGATTTTTTATGTACAGGCATTTCATATGAATAAAAAACACCTAACATAATTGATTTTCAGTCACTTATATTTAAGGTATTCGCGCGTAAAATAGAATGACGTTTAGGTACATATTTATAAAAATGTACCATTGTAGTGAAGTTAGGTACATACTAATATATAGATGTCTAGCTTGCACTAATGTTATAAATGCTCGAATTCGATTTTGACATACGATACTTCACTTTATATAGATGTCTCACTTACACTAATGGTTTACATAAGCTTTACTCTTCAAAACAAAGTGTCGACTAACTTTTAACCTAACAAACTTACGAAATTGTCGAAACTGTCAAAATTTTGAATTACAAGAAATCATATGTACATTTTGACGAAAAACATTACGAATTAAGCGATATTTCGAATTAACTGTACATTTTACTATGAAAAGTCAATATTGGGACGAGCAAATTATGAAAATTTCGAATTACGATTTATCGTTGTTCGAATTAACGGACTTTTACTGTATATGAAAAAAAAAAATATTCATTTTTCTAGGCTGTGCTATTTCTACACCACGTAAAACGATATGAAAAATACAATCATTTCTTTGATTATTTACAGAGGTGCAGCCTTACCGTGATTTATTCGAAGAGAAGCGATGGAATCAGTTAGTTCAACAATTCCGCCAGGAAAATTATCGTCTTCTTCAGTTGCCATCGCAGACTGTGTTCAGTGTTGCTCTGCAGGCTGGACTTTCTGCTCTCAAGACTCCATATCCTTTACAAATTATGCAGCCTATTTATTGACATGATTCTATTTTCATTCTCATAACCACAGTGTGGCCCTACAATTGCAGTTATTGTTTTCAAATATTCATTGAGGTATATCCATGAAAAAATATACATAAAATATCATTTTACCTCATTATAGCTTGAATTGAGTGATGGTTAATCATTTGTAAGACATAACCTGCTGTTGTTTATGGTTTTGATCTTCATAATAAAGTGGTAAGATGGGATCCCATCCCATTTCACCTTTCTGATTATTAATGATAGAAATGATTCATGCTATTGATGTGTACAATGTCACTCTCTGCTTTTAATATTTATCTTTGCCCTGAAATGATGGTTCTGGTTGTCAAGGCTTGACATGAGTACATTACGTGTTCAAGATCATTGCGCTGAGTTTTAATCAATTTTTGCTAACACAATGCATGCACAAATTTGTGCGTTTGCTAATTGGCCGTTAAATACGAAATAACAAGCTAATTACCAATGTAATTAAAAGGTCCTGTAAACTTAGTGTTAATATTTATCAATATAATATGGTGGTGGGCTTTGTTTCAAAATGTAATAGTTTAAATCAATAATTAATTACACAATCATCAACCTTGGAATCCTTAACTTATAGTGAAAACACTCAGTGTTACTCAGCACTGAGCCGCGTGCCTTCCTGTCCAGTATGCTGCGAGCCATTGAATTCTTTAGCTTCGTGTCTACCTCATGCTCACTGTAGCCAGTCCAGACTTGTTTGCCGTATCTCTGGTGAACCTCTCAATGAGAATAATCACCCGATGATGCTGCCCAATGGACAGGTTTATGGAGAAAAGGTAAAATTTTTCATCAAGTCATCTTTGCTTATAGAAATAATTTAGCTACTGTGATTCGGCATTTTAGTTTGACGCATTTTGATTTGATTGTTTTTTGTTTTGGTCTTTAACATGGTGGTCAGTATCATTTGTATCGGTTGTGGTGCGTATGGGTTTGAATCCCAGTACCAATGTACTGGGATTCAATATGTTGGAAAATAAAAATCAAGGAGTTCATATTTTTCACATTGGGAGGAAATGGTTAAAAACAAAAGATTTACTAGTCTCATTGTTGAAGTTAGTGAATATTTCAGACAGACAGCTGGGAGGTTTACTAGTTTCAAGTTACACGAGTGAGATAGATAAGATATCAACATTTGATTTTTCAGGTATTCTATGTTGTAGAAATTTTAAATCAAACGTTCAATTGTATAATTAAGACTTATCTTGAAGCAAATTCTTTATATTAACACATTGTCTACGGGAGAATTCAAAACACATAGAAAACTAAGTGTATTCCGCGTTCCCCTTAGCTATCGGCTAAGAAGGGAAGACACAGTCCTGTCCTCTGTAAAGTATTTTTCATAATAGCAAGTTTTTACCTTATCAAACAATTTTTGTTTCAGGCGTTGAAGGAAATGATGCGAGAACAAGGTGCCATTATTTGCCCGAAGACTAAGGAAGTCTTCTGTATGAAACGAGTTGAGAAAGTGTATGTTATGTAGTAAAGAATGCTTTACCACATGCTTTACACCATCATAATACAGACAGATGATGTATGTAGCAATGAAGTAACTCAAAGTAAAACACAAACAATTCTAGGCTTCTCTCTCAGTCTGTTCTGAATAATTATGGTTTTCTTGTATATCAAATACATCATTGTCTGAGTCTATACCAAGAGTAAGAGATTCTATATTTTGTTGAATGTCAAAATTAAAATCTATGGATAAGTTGAGTTAAATTTATTGTTGCATGAACATCATCTAAATATTGGAAAATGCATGTATACTCAATATATCTTATGCAAGATAAAATCCTTATTATTTCTATTTTATAAATAAATATAACCAGTAATATATCAACTTATATTAAGGACGATAATTGCTGATATATTCTATATTATTATAACCTTAATCTTTCAATGAAATGAACAATGAAAAGTTTACTATCTTTCTGTAGTCGGTTTCTATGCAAATTGACATTTGCATACATTCATTGTAAAAGAGTTTGTTCGTCTTGTGACAGACACAATTATAATTCCAGTAATTTTTAGATTTTTTGTGAAGCCGCGTTGAAAACAACTTATTTTTATATCAAGAAGTAAAAACATTTAGAGTGAAAACTAAATGTATCTTAAACTCTGCAGTCTTTTTTTAAAATCTTAAATAAATTGATATTGAATTTATAATGAAATAATTAAGTGCTTGAAAAATATCTACAGCCAATATTTCAGCCATATAGAAATAATAAGGTTTATAGTTGACTGGAGTCAATTTTATGTATTAAATTTTATCACCAAAGAAAGTTTGGTATTACAAAATTGCTTGTTCAGGCATTGTGTCTGGTTTTTAATTTTTCAACCGGTACGCTTGCTGCATTTGAACTATTTTTAATCTTGCAATAATTGCGATATAAATATATTAGGTAAACAACACATTTATCCCAAATGATGGTGAAAGTCACATATCTCAAAAAACTTCTACATTACATGCAGTGTGTTTTTATATCTCTTTATTTTAGACTATGAATATGAAAAATTACTCCACTGAAATTATTGTGTAATATGTAAACTTAAATTTAATACAACAACTTGGTTTGAAATAACACTTCAGTGTTTCATTTACTGAATCCTTGATAATGAGTAATGACTACTGCTGAACATCGTTTTAAGAAAGCTTGATAATAGGGGCAAGTACATAAGTAATTACTGTAATATTTATTGATTCAAGAAATGTAGATATTTGCCCTATGATAATTCCTTAAAGGAGTATTATCCAACAAAGTTTCTTAGTTAGTTTAGGAATGCTTTCTTTCCATTCTCTTGAAGCTCGAAGGTCACTTTCAATATTGATATATCTTTCTCCCCTTGGCCCCAAAGGGGGGTGGTTGATGACCCTAAGATACTTAGATTATTATAAACTTGCATGTTCCCAGTTTTTATCTACGTGGTCATAACCAAAGCCAATTTTTTTTTTTATCAGAACTTGTCAGTCGCATCGGTCATTTGAGTCACCAGTCACAAGGCTGATTAATGCACTGCCTATTGAGATGTGCATTTTCAGCAAAAATATTCATGGAGAATGCGTGGCTAAGAGTTGACATGGACATAACAAATAAAATTTCTATACGATTGTAATAGAAGAGAAACTAACACGTAGGTTTAAATGAAAAAAATATTTATTAATTCATATAACAATAGGATTTTTTTATAATAACTACAATTTTAAATCCAGTTATGATATCAATTTAACAATTTCTCACGTGATAGCACAAATAATTTAAAAGAAAAACGTTCAATACAGATTCATAGATAAATTTAATACGGCATGATTAACGAAGAGGGCTTACTATCGCAAACTTTGCGATAGTAAGTCTGAAGATGCCTCTGAAAGAGGCGAAACACGTGTCACAGTTAGTTACACAATACGTGGAATAATCAAAGTTATTTTAAATTTTATATAAAATGAACTTCCACAAAGTTACTGCCGAAACCATCGAAAATACATATTATTAAATTGAAAAAAAACATCCAAATATTTTAGTGGTTGACGCAAGTTTCGATTTGTGGAATGGAGGCAGGTAACTTTGAAGAAAGAGTGATAAATCATATTGAATTACAAAAATAATTATGATCATAAAAATTTAATAATAATTGCAATCATAATCTTGAAATAAAAGTAAATTTTCAAGATTCTAGGATGGCTTTTTTATTACTATGTAGGAGCGAAGAGATTGTAATAAAGAGACATTTATGCTCATTCAAAGAGTGAATATCTTATATTGACAAATATATTTTATTCATTATATACTGAACAATATTTTTAGTACAATCTATATTTATATTATAAGGCGTAATATATTACTTATACTATTTCCAATTTAAATGTGTTGCAAATGTTCTTTCGTTACTACATATTATAATAACGCAACCATTGTGTATGTCACTATCGTTCAATAATAAGGAAATCCAATTCAGAAGATTCTGTGATAATTAATATTTTTTATGAATTCAGCTGATTTAAATGTAAATAATATTTCAGATGAATAAGGCTATTGATATGATTTCTGCAACTGTGGACTGAAAAAAGTGTATTTATAACTACAGTGAAACCCCGATTCTACATTTTTCAAGGGACCGTATAAAACAAACGTAAAATGCGGGAAAGTTTTATTTATGAACTAAATGCCGGGACTATAGAAAATGAACGCTCCACGCGGGAAAACGTATAATGCGAGAACGTAAGATCGGGGTTCCACTGTATTCTATACTCTACTATTTGTCAGTTCCAATGAGAGCAATTCAAATAGAAGTAATATAATTATGAAGATTTTTTCCCCTTGCTAGTATAGTTAGTAATATCTCAGTCAATTGAGATATTACCAACATTTCAGTGAATTGAATTAATATTCATGTATAATTAAGTATTTCGACTGAGGGTGCTTGATGAAATTTCAATATCAAATTTGAATTTTGTACTTTTCCATAAGGGACCACATATAAATATTGTCACACAATGTCAGGTATTTTTTGACATCCCGACACAAATTTTTCGAAACTTTTTTTTGAGGGTCATCATGGAAAGATTTATTTTTCAATTGTTAAAACCATTGAATCAATGGCGAAAGTAGCAGTGATCTTAAAAAAGATGTATAACAGGGCCGGCTCGCAGGTTTTAACGCCTCCCAATACTGAAAAATATCACGCTGAAGCGCCTCATCTGGAAAAAGGCGCTTTAGTGCCAGCGCCTGTGTGTGCTGTACACATCATGAGCTGGCTCTTTGTTTATATACATATAACATTAGTTTTATGTTCCATTTCTTTTCCCTTTATCACATTTTGTTTGATCCCCCTCTAGAGCATTGATTCATCTATGGACTATCCTTAATCTACCATTAATAGTTCCGACGGCAGAAATTTTCTGATATGCAAATACATACATAAAATAATGCTGTACCTTATTGGTTCTTTCACATAATTGATAATCTGTTATAAAAATTCATAAAGATTCTTTTGAAGTTCTATCACGTAATTTCCGAATATTTTTCTGGGATTAATTCCTAAATCCATGCAGTACATAATCAGAGTATTATTTTTTCATGAAAATATTTACAATAATACGGTAAGAAAAATAACAATGTATTTTAGTTCTACATAAATTATTTTATATATTTGTTGATATTTATTTTTCTTACCGTATTACAATTCATCATATTTTAATTTTAGAAACTTATTATTTTGGGAAGACAACATATTTTGATTTGTGCTAGTAACATGTGATGGCATATTGCAACCAATAATAATCAGAACAGTGAACCGATGGTTCTTTATTTTCGATAGATCGCGTAGCTATTCCAAGTCACCCGCCTGTCTGGCATACCGATGTACACATCTTTAAATCCCCTGTTATTTCAATGAAATAGCTATCAACAAATATATAAAATAATTTATGTAGAACTAAAATACATTGTTATTTTTCTTAGCGTATTATAATGGAGTTCTACCAAGTAAATGCCTACTCAATCAATATATTTACAATAATTAAGCATTTAAACAGTCTACCTTCTTCTGCGCAGTTATGTTATATTAGTATTAAAAAGTTTTATAGCCAAATTCATATAATATGCAACTTATAGAGAAGAGTTAAGATCTGTGAACATAAACAGAAATATTCTACGTTCTCGACCAATCGAACTGGAAAAAATTGAATTACAGTAAAAGTCCGTTAATTCGAACTTCGATACTTCGTAATTTTCATAATTTGCTCGTCCCAATATTCACTTTTCATAGTAAAATGTACCGTTAATTCGAAATATCGCTTAATTCGTGATTTTTTTCGTCAAAATGTACATACGATTTCTTGTAATTCGAAATTTTGGCAGTTTCGACAATTTCGAAATTTTTACAATTTTGTGAGTTTGTTAGGTTAAAAGTTAGTCAACACATTGTTTTGAAGAGTAAAGCTTATGTAAAGCCATTAGTGTAAGTGAGACATCTATATAAATTGAAGTATCTTATGTCAAAATCGATTTCGAGCATTTATAACATTAGTGCAAGCGAGACATCTATATATTAGTATGTACCTAACTTCACTACAATGGTACATTTATATAAATATGTACCTAAACGTCATTCTATTTTACGCGTGAATACCTTAAATATAAGTGACTGAAAATCAATTATGTTAAGTGTTTTTTATTCATATGAAATGCCTGTCCATAAAAAATCGAAAAAATGGCCGCGATGTTCCAAACCGTCGACAATTGCCACGAAAAATTCAATTTTTCATACTGATCCCGTAATTCGAATTTTTTTGGGAAATCCGGTCCCTTGAATTTCGAATTAACGGACTTTTACTGTATTCATATCTGATTTTGAAGTGGAAAGCATATTATGTGGACCAATTAAATGCAAAGTAGTTGATAAAGTATGTAATGCAAACCAATTAGTTTTTGGCTCATTTCTCATAGTTATAATAAGGTACCGGGGCTGTACTCAACAAACCAGTATTTGATTCTGACGATGATAGCTTTGACTATCACATCAGATTAATTGCAGTGCTTCCGTTGATACTACCTTAAACTTGTTCAAATACTTTATTCACATAATTTAATTCCCTAACGAAGATTACTTTTTTTACTTTTGATAAAACAAACCTGTAGCCTCTCTTTCGTTCATTTCAATTGTGATTCAATATGATATAGTATGAAAAATAACCTCTCCATTTTCACCAATAAAACAAACAATGTAATTGGTTTATTAATCCTTAAAAACATCTCATATGTTTAACCCTCTTACTCACAGACCACTGATCTATTAGTGCTATGGAATAAATGCACTGTTTGATAATATATCCATCGATACATTGGTGCCGGCTAAAATAGAGTATATTATTATGCCTCGTACACATTTGTACTCTTCATTTACACATATAAGTTCAAGTGTTATGATTTATATTTTTAACCCTTCATTTGCAATCTGAAAAACAAAAGACAGATGTGGCAAATGAAGCTGAAAGATAATATATGGCTAGAGCTGAAATATTTAACCGACAAAGTTACAACATAAGTTAGAAAATATGTATTAATACGCATAATATATTATGGTCATTTATTTTTTAAATTTTTTATGAAAATCACATCATTGTATAACATAAATATTATATAACTTGTGATAAATTTATTAAATGGAATAGTTTGTAAACAGAATTAGCATATCACACAATTTAGTAGAATTTGATTTTCAAAAAATTACTGCATTACACAACATTTTAAATCATAGTGATAACTTGTTATGACCAAATAAATATTTACATGCTTAATTTTATAGTACAAAAAATGAAAATTCATATATCATCGTCAGTCAAAATTTCCACTAATTTTATACAACTATCCAGGGGCAAATGGAGTACATTGTAATAATAACTATGAACACAATAAATATTTAAACAAAAAACAGTGATAAGGTTTAAAAAGATTTCATGCGTAAATTTGCACTGTCAATCATCATTTAGTAAATATCTATATAAGTTAACTTTGATTCAAAGATGAATTACTGTTTATTTACATCATTTTGCGATAGTGCATATATGTATCTATTCAAAAATAATTTTCAAAATATTATGTATTTTTATCTAGTGATCGAATACAGGCATATCCTAATGTGCAACACATTATGCCAGTAGACAACTTCACAATTTAGACACCTTGATAGCATTTAGCTATTGTGTCAAATCTGCTATATATGGATCAGTATGTACCGAAATTTTCAAAATTTTTTAGGAGACTTGTGTTTGAGCATTTGTTATGAATCTAAAAATCCTTCATATAAATTTGAACTATTAACGCATAGATGTTGAAAATATCTTATTCAAAGTCCACATTACGCATCTATACAGGTTAAAGTTGTAATATTTACAATATTATTTTTTTCCATATTCAAAAACAAATGTGTAATGAATACAACTTTGACAAATAAGATACATGACAAAAAAAGTTTGATGATTGACTATTGAATGATGTATAAACTCACTTAATAATAGACTTACATTAATAACATTTAGAAGGGTTTTGATGACTAAATAGGTCCTTTCTAAGCCTATAATTTTTTTCAGACCCATTTTGGTAAATAGTTACCAAAAAACATAAATTTAGTGAAGAATCAATATAGAGTGATGTTGAAATGCAACCTTTTCAATTGTTTAAAATCAGCAAAACATAACGAAAGAATATATTTTAAAATAATTATATTAATAGTATTCTACTAGCATACGTGCATTTAATGTAGTATTTCATTTTACTAAGATCAAACATTACATTGATAGCTTTAGATCTAGGGTTACCACCTGATTGTGATCCTGGGCACATTCAAGATTGAAAAAAAATTGCGGGCAAAAGCTGAATAAAAAATTGTTAATCCTAATATTTTACTTTTATTATGATTATACAAAATATTTTTTTTTAAATTAAATTGTGTTTTATTTTTCACACAGGGTTCCGAGCGCACAAATTTGAAAAAAGTAAGAATAATTACACACTCGTTCACTTTAAATATCTTTTCTTTACATATAGTTTAAATGCTATTAGATTTCCTATAACAACAAATTTTTATATCATGGACATCATTTCCGTTTTTATTTCCTGAGAAATATTAAAACTGCTAGTTATGTGTGATTTATGGCATTGCTGAGCAAGGAATTTAAGCCTCAACGCTAGAACCAGAATGCTTCGTAGACCATTCTAATATAAACAGACTGACTGCAAGCAAGCAGTTAACACAATAAACAATTAATTTTTAATGACAATAGTGGCATCTGTAATTTTTCAAATTAGATTGCCAAGCATGTAACTGAACGCTGTCCCAAAAAACAATACACATGTCACTCGATCATCATTATGGTTTCAGTAAAAAAGAACACATTGCAACACTTTCTCTTATGTTTTTGTTTGTTTAAGTTAAAGCAAACTAAGATATCAAAAATGATGCTGAAACATTTCAAGCCGAGCGTGTCGTCAATAATATCGGGCACCTTGCAAAAATGTAGCACACATCGAAACCTTTGAACATTTTTAGCTGACCTGCTGGGGAACGCCGGTTTGCGGGGTGACCGATTCCAAAGGTCGGTATTTTTTTATTCTCATCCACTGGCCGTTGTTGTAATTCATCTGGAAATGAGTCTCGCACATCATAGTCACCTGCGAGTTGTCTTTCTGTAGGACGTTCTCTTGATTTTCTGACAATTTTATCGTGACTATGTTGCCAAGATTGGGACATGGGTTTTCTGGAAAAAAAATGATGAGTTAGTAAATGCTTTAAAATGAATTCAATTTAGAACACTTGTTTGTACTAAAGATGATGAGTCGGTTTCGATCAGTGTTGATTTTTTATGAATCATTTTGAACAAATACTAACTGTAAACATTACTAAAATGTATAAACACACATAGTAAATGCATATAATTATTTAGTCCATATGCACTAGAAATAAAATAGTTAGGAATCTTTTTTTAAAATTTTAGAATAATTGTTGGATACCTCTGGAGCCGGCCATAAATCCCAAGATGAGAGCTTTCTCGGGTCTCGTGACTCTGTTGGCGTTCCTGAACATGTCTTGCGCTTCCAACATTTGATCCCTCTGAAAAAATAAAATTGATGATTCATAAATTTCACACAGTATTCTGCAATGAAGCAAATATCTTTCTTACAAGGAACAGTTGTTGTATAAGCATATTATGTCATAAAAATTTGATAAAAGATGTTGTAATTATTTGACGAAGATCTCACAGCAATATACACTAAAACTACAGTTTTGTAGTTGTTTGAGACAAAAGAAGAAAAAAATATAGGTAACGTTTTGACAAATCATAAATCATTATGAAGTATGTAAATAAGAAAGTCATATGAACAGGAAAGAGGAAGATGAAGATTGATTTGAATGTGTAATAATAAAAATAATAATACATTTATAGTACATTTTCCACATAAAATTTATTTGATCAGGACCGGTTTCGCTAATGGCAAGCTTGTCAACTGATTACTGATCAGCATTGTTCAGTTGACAATGCTCGCCATGAGCGAAACCGGTCCTGATCAAATAAATTTTATGTGGAAAATGTACTAAAAATGTATTATTATTTTTATTATAATGCCTTTCCACCAAGTATTGACAGTGAACACCTTAAAAGTGATGAATGTGTAATGTATTACATTTTTTATGATAGACACCGAAGAGCATACCAGAGTAGTGAGAGCTATCAGATGGCTGGCTGTTTTCTTCATCAAGAAGGTAATAAAACATCAATATACATATGAGATATTCAAAACAGCAAATGAGAACATCCTTCATATTACATTCTCATTTTGAAAAGAATATATCTGATTGATAGACTTTATGGTAACAATTCTTATTATTGACAAACCGTAAGCGATAGTCCTCTGCGGGGAAGTAAATTTGGAGGTTGTGCGGCAGTGACTGTTCTTTCGACAGTCGACGGCCGAGTTGCGGCAGTAGAAGGTGCCGGAAGAACTTGCTGAGCCTGAATGATGACATTGCCAGAGGGGTGATGCTGGACGCTGCCGGCTTGTTTGACGCTTGTCAAAACGACTGTCTTACCGGCTTGTCCCTGGGCGTGATGAAGTACGGAATTTGTGAGAATGACGGGTAGGCCTGCAGCGTTTTTGAGGATGTTCGATCCCGAGAGAAGAGTGCCTCCCGGCCCGGCCGTCACCAAGAGCGGCTTTTGTCCCGGTTGTCCGGTGATAAGCAGCTTTTGCTGTTGTCCTATAATGATGGGCTTGGATCCCTGACTCTGCATCACTAGAGGAATCTTTGGAGAAGGAGCCAACGGAGGCGGATCGGCATTGTGAATTTTGATGATCTGCGGATGAGAGACGACGGCTCCAGTCTGAACTGAGGCGGGTGTGATCGGGGTGATGGCGGGAGGAGCAGAAGTCATTAGAACCGGTAAACCTAAAAAAAAATAATTATCGAATATATTAAATTACCTATAAATTGATAATTTTTTGTCGAAGTACAACTGTATAATCTAATAATTAAGTACTGACCAGGATCCCTGTTAGCATTAGGGGTGAGAGATCCAGGGGGAGGAGCCGCCGGAGTGGATGGCATAACATAGTTGTTCAGACCGCGTGCATACTCTGGTAATGCAGATGAAGAGCCGGCCGGAACAGCATTGCGAGCGGTGGCCGCAGACAAAGGCGCGAGGGGAGCAGGTGGGGCGAGCGCTGGGTCAGGTGAGGGTAGAGTGGCAGGAGTGAGGGAAGGAGAGAGTCCAGCCGGTGTAGCTGCCGTTGACGGAAGCGCTTCTGCCTCTGCAGCAGCCCGCTTTTGATTTTCTTCCATTTCTAAGGGCAAAAAAAGTTCAAAATTATTGGTTCATTTTGTTTCACTAGTTAAAATGAGGCTCAAGAGAGAATTTATTGTTAAAGCTTCAAAATGTACCCTTATGGTAGTTTTGTCTTGTATGGTTTACAGTGCTCAATGAAAACCAACCAACCCATGTTAAAGGATTGAAATCAATAGACGCTCATTCTAATTCACAGTAAAATACAAAAAAAAAAAATTGCCATTCATTGAGTGAATTGGAATTCTCACCGAGCATTCTTCTTCGCTTCTTTTGGTGTTGTGTAGCAGGCTGGTCGGCGATATCTAACAATTTAATTCCTCCATCTTTTCTGGACAGCTGAGGAGGTGTAGGTCTTCCGGCTACCCGTACTCCACCGCGGCCGATGGTCCATCTAGATGGCAGACCTTTCAACGGAGCTGTAAATTTTCCAAAATCATTATCATGCACTAAAGTTTCTGTGCAAAAAGTTTTTTTTTATGTTTTACTATACTATATATTTAAAATACTTGATAATTATAATTAACCCACACAAGTCATTGAAACTCATCAACATCAAAACTTTCACTAATTAATCCAGATTATGATAAAAAAAAAAATTTGAGACCTACTTTTATTCTTATATATAAGCGATACCTATGCATCAGTTTAAGTTCACTCGTGCACTTGAAAAAAGATGCCAAAAGGTGAAATCCGGATCAGGACAAAACTCATGGAGAAGTACATTCAAATTCAACATTGAAAATCTATCAAGCGCTTTGAGCCGAAATCCTCAATTAGTTAATTTTTTTTTAAATCAACAAAATGTTGAACATGCTCACAATGAGCAAAATAAGTTTTGATGTTTTTTGAAGCAACACATGACAGGTAACAATATAAAAGTGATGTTTTTTTTTACTAAGCTCCTTCTTTAATTTAAAATATTTACTGGTGTCAGTCATTTTCCTTGGCATTCCTCTACTTCGGATTGGTACAGTGGGAGCGACACATTTTTTGAGATTTGAAGCGGCATCTGAAGATTTCTGAAGAAGTTCAGCTCGTAGTGCAGCACTTTTAGGTTTTCTTTTCAGAGTGAAATGTTTTATAGGATTAGGTTGCTGACCCACCTGAAAAATACGAAGTAAAGTTTTATGCTTGACAGTCGACTAATAGTTTCATTATCAGCAATTTTTTACATTGTATTATAGATGTAGATAACCCAGAAAGTGCAGAAATAGATACAAGAATTAATAAATAAATTACAAACCACAGAAACTAAAGCAGCCTTGTTGAGATAGTGGCATTCAAGTGGCAACATCGCAAGTTCTGAATGCCTATTCACGAGCCTTCTCAATTCGGAAACCATGTCTGAGAAGACTGGTCTGGCTTCATCTAGTTCAGGAGTGTTAAGAGATCCGCTTGAGGGTAGAGTCTTCATCACTTCAGCCAGCATGCTCACCCACAACTCAGAATCCATTCCAGCCACTTCCATGATTTCTTCCAGTTCTGCACGCCACTGCAAAAAAATATGTAAATATTTATAATTGTAAAAATGCATACTTTTTTGAAATCATCAATTTATTTGAGGTTTTTGAGGTTGTCAAAAATTGATCCAAGTTGGGAATTACCAGTAAATCACTGCTGATGCAACAAAAGTAAGGAGACGTGGAATAATCAAAGATATTACATTAAGTTCTACAAAGTTACCGCTGAATCCATCGAAAAAATTATGTTTAAATACATTACTTTGATTGGTATCATAGTCTATTGAAGGTTCCTGAGTCAGTTGTATTAGATCATCAATGTCTTGAACCTTGATGACTTTAATATGGCTTTGTAGCCAGAAGAATCTTTTCTACCTACACCTCAACAGCCCTCTAATTTTCTTTGCATAATGAGTTAAGGTAATTGCAGAAATTGTGACCAAAGTATGCAGCGTTTCTATGTTAGATTGTCATTTGAAGAATTCTAGGCATGTTGGAATGTCTTGAATCCTTGTCATTGATGACATGATTCGGCTATTAAATTTAAACTCTGCTTAAGCTACATCTCAAAACCCAAGTCTTCTAATGGAAAGTATTTACAAAAATGTAGGTTTTTCAATATTGATTGCTTCTGTGCTTCAATCATGCAAATTAGTAAAATGCCCAAGAAATATAAATAAATATTTGTATATAATATATAAGCATTCAAATTGACATATGGGGGTTATCAAAACACAGAGAAACAACGCGTATTCCATGTTCCCCATAGCTAATCTGTTAATACATGTTTAAAGTTGCATCAAATATCCTTCTAAATTAAGATGATCTTGATAATGTCAATATAGAAAAAATAATAGAAGTTCACATAATTATAAATAATACACATATTGCCTACATTATGTTTTCATGACTATTATTACTAAGCACGTATATTGGAATATCTGTTAATTTATACATCTAATGTAAATTTATACATTGGATTTATAGGCTTTGTGATTCAGTGACTAAATTTAAATCCGTTTTTTTAAATGTAGCCTTTTGAGACATTATTAGGATGGAAATATAATGGGACGGAGAATTAGTACCTAGTCGATATTAAATATTCCTAAGGGAGTAGTAAACATGGTATTTTAATAACAATAATACAATGTGTTGGGCCACTCCAAAGCTATTATCATCAAATATGTTACAAGAAATGTCAATTTCATATGTTATTTACATCTAATGTTTTGTTTTAATTAATTGTCTCGATTAAGAGGGAAAATGAAAAAAATATTATTAAAATGTAAATAAAATACAAATCATAGAAATACCGATGTCAAATTACTGCAATTCACAACAAAATATTGGAACTTATTTGGACAAATAAATTAGAGGTTATTGTGATTATAGTGCCATCTCGCTCCGACATACGCATCGGTGATTTAAATGGGAGTAGTATACACATCTACCCATCTATGTCAAAATGACAACAAATTGAAAAGTTACCTCTTCAACGTTTCTGCGCGGGATATGAAAGAAACTCAGTAATAATTTCAATTTAACTTGGGGCTGTAGATCAGGAAAACAGTCCTTGATATTTCTTAACACTTCCGCATTTAGCTGGGTGCAAATTGAACCACCGGTCCACGAATCGTTTGATGTTCCGAGCTTATTATGAAGCCACAAGGATGTGTCACTATCCCGTACGTTCGCCATCTTGGAGTAAAAATATTATACTGAGGCAAAAAGAAGAAGAAGATAAATTTTCACGAGCGTTGTCAGGGTGTACACTATTAAAAAATATTTTATTGTCCAGTATTATAGAATGGTAGGTAGGCCTAATACATAAATTATAAAACTTTGTATCAAACATATGTAGGTATGTAATTGATATAAATAAATATTATAAATAATTATAAAAAAAAAATTAAAGATTTAAATGTCCCTCCTTTATGGCCGATATGGTCACAATGAATGGCGTGTTGTATGCATGGGAAAAATTGTTACATTCTTTTGCACATAGATAAATATCAAAATAATTAATAATTACAGCTTTAGGGTTGATGACGATTTGTAGATTCACATGGCTAAAAATTTTATTCAAGAGACGTAACATGTATAAAAGCAATTGATTTTATTTTATCGCTACTATCAGTGCTTTTTTCCCATTTAACGCGGTGGAACGGCGTTCCGGCACCTTTTTGCACAGATTTAAAAATCAATAAGACGAAATTTTACTAAAATGATATTTGAAAATAATTTTATTTAGTAAAAAGCTTGCCATGAAGTGAGTTCCGGCACCTTTTTTTTCAAAAAAAAGCCCTGGCTACTATAACTAAACTTTTCGGTACTTTTTTTAAAGTATTAAAAAAATATTTGGCATTACAGCTTACGCCAATGCGCCAAATATTCTTAATTGTTAAAGTCATACGAGATTAACTCGATGATAAGTAATGAATCAGTTGCGCAAAAAATCAACGATAAATAACATACACCCAGCCCAAGATCTCTTTTTTTCAATTGAAAAAATCTGGCCTTGCCGGGAATTGAACCCGGGTCTCCAGATCGCTAGGACAAAGCTCTTGCCACTAGACCACAGGGACCGACTTTTAATTTTGCATTGTGACTTTTTTATATATGGCAGCACAAATAATTTTATATTCGAACCAAAATTCTTAAATTAATAATGTAGGTACATATTTATGTACATTGCGAATATTATCGACCAAATAATAAAAAAAAAACATGCTGACATAAACTACTAGATGTTGTGACTTAATTAAAAGCGATTTAGTTCTTCAACTGTAGCTTGACAATATTCCCATCCAAAACTTCGGTATCGATTGAATAAAAAAGCTATCTAGCATGGGTGACTGTAAAAATAATTTGGATCATTCACTCGATTTAAGTTCAAGAAATTTGTACAAATGGCCGACAATCGAAGTAAAACTTTTAAGGGTAAATATTTTTAAAATTTCTCTATTTAGATGCTTCTTTTTTGTGTGATCATTTTATTTTTTATTTTACCACTTTTCTCCAATTTTTGGTATATATATCGCTTGAAACTTGTCGGTTCCGATAAACTTACTACTAGTCAACCAAATCTGTCTTGAAATCTTTATATCGTAAATATCTTCGAAAAAGGGAGGCTGAATGGTTAACTTACAACCAGTCTCTTTAATATTTTTCACTTGTAGTATTGTTGCTTTTGATAGAAAGCCGCCGAGTGCAGATTGGCTTTAAAATACTTCCCCCTAATTTACATATTTATTAATTTTATGAAAATATAATAATTCTTATTAAATTAATATTAAATATCTATCATTTCAGCATCTTTATTTGGACGATAATCAGTTATTTGAGCTACCTGAGAGTCTTTTTACTGATGCACCCAATCTCCAATGGCTTGATGTAAGAAATAACAACATTACCAAATTTCCATCATCTATCGAAAATCACGAATCAATAGAAATAATTCTATTTCAGAATAATAAACTATCTTTTCTACCACTGGTATTAGGCACAGTGAAGAATTTAAAATTAATTCAATTGACAGGAAATCCTTTAACATGGCCATCAACATCAATCATTAAATCTGGGACATGTAATGTCATAAAATATTTGTTGTTTCAATATAAAAAGGAACTGGAAGACAAAGAGAAAAAGTCTGACAATTGCATTGACCTGTCTCTTAAATGTGAGGATTTATTTGAAAATACCAGCACTTTCAATGAAAAACAAAGAAAAATATACTCCAAAGTAAGTTTTATTGAAGATAAAACAAATTTATCCTCAAAATCATTGAGTGATGTATCATTAGATTCAGAGTGCAACACGAAAAAAGAAAACACTAAATCAAGGCCAATTGTAAGTACAAGCTCATGCATTTCTTTAAATGCTAAATTACCCGATACTAAAAAAAGCAGATATAGGTCTGCTTTATATTCAAAATATTCAAACAGCAGTAAGTACGTAAAGAGGCCTAAAACAAGAAACAAAGATGAACAGACAGTGAAAATTCAAGAAACATTAATGGAAGAAGTCTGGTTAGAAAAAAGAAGGGAATTGTTAAGTAAAAGAGAAAGAGTTTTACAGGATAGAAGGTAGGCTTAAATTTTTGATAACAATCGACTTTATCAATTAGTTATTGGAACTTTTCATTGGAATTTTCAGTATAACTTAAATATAACTGACAATATTTGCAATCAAATATTAAACTAATACAAACATCACATTTATGTATAATAATAAATGTTTACTTTCACGAGTTACTACTCGAAAACAATCTTCTTCAGATGAGCAAACGGGTGGTGTCGACTTTCATCTGTTAAGCCACATATCAATACACAATAAAATCTTGCTGCAAGCTGAAACTCAACTAGCATTGTGTACAAATGAGTATTGAGTCGTTTATTTTCTCAATACGAAAAGTATTCCATAAATCTATTATATCATACATTGGACATTCAGCTTCTCTTGCCTACATCAGTAGGTTATACCGGAATGCATGGTTTAAGTTAGTGATGCACAAACTTTTTGGGAGAAGAGACATAAAATCAATTTTCAGATAGTTTGAGAGCTGCATGGTTAAAACTGATTATATTATCGATATTTTTAGTGTATATAAAATTGTAAATTTTACTGTTGTATATTGTTCTTCCATCACCCAGAAAACGTTCTGAAGAAATAAGATGATTGATATTTGTCATTGCGGGTCACATGAAGTGTCATTGAGGGCTGCAAGTTGTGCATCACTGATTTAAGTGTATAATTCATAAAATGAATAAAGCTATTTACAGCATTATTTATATTCATGTTATAAATTATCTTGGTCAGTGATATTCTTTCATTATTTCTAAAAATTTTCTGCCTTTGAGATAATATTTTCAAGAACATCAAGAATAAATTGCTTACATCCCATATTGTTGGTATTTTTCATCGTTCTATTAGCTTACCCAAAACTTTTATCAAGATGAATATGATATGTATATGATAAAGTTATTTGATATTTTATAGATCGTTGGAAGCTCTCAAGCACTGGAGAAATGATTACAAAGAAACAAGTGGTTCCAACACTCACATTTATTATGCTTTAAATCTTTCAAATCTTCCATATGATACAGACATAGAATTTGTTAAAATACTAACAAGAGCTGACATTGAAAAAGATCTTCCTGATAAATATAAAAGAAATATACGAAATAAATGTAAAACTGGTGTACGAAAACCAATGGTTAAACCAAATATTGAAATGAAAATCGCAGAAGTTGTAGATTCACTGGAATCTACAGGATCTGATTGTCTGGAGTGGTCACCGAGAACTCAAAAGAGCAAAATCAGTGATGAGATGAAAAAGGTACCTCAAATGCCATACTAATTATTTTTTAAAGTTTTATTCCGATAAATTGAAAAGGCTATTGCTATAATTGGCTATTGGGACTATTGGATAAGGTTTGGTATCGTTGAAGGCGGGGTTTTCTAATATTTAAATTTTTTTTTCAGTTGAAAGAGATAAAGAAGAAGATTGTCAGCCTGAAGATAGACAATAATAATTACTTCTGAGAAAGTATTTTGGCCACAACACAGCCAAAAATTTGAACAAAATTGTTGAACTAAAAACTATATTTAACAAATAAATTATTTTTGAATAAGCTGAGTTTTTTTTCACCTATGATGCCTAATCACAGTAATTCTCGATCTATCGATTTTAAAGAGGGCAGATAAACCTTACGTTGAATGCAAGGTTGGGGAAAATTCATGGTAAAAAATAAACTTCTTAAAAACAAGTCTCTCTCAATATTGATAAAAAAAATGTTTATACCTACTCCAGTTAGAAGTTGTAAAAATCATAGTTTCAGTTTGGCGACTCTGTTCTTATGCTATATATATATGTTACAGTGAAACTGTATTCTCAGTGAAAATGTATCAAGTATGTAATAGATTTGTATGACAACATCATTTCACTGGTCACAATCATTGAAATTATTGGCCCAAGTCGAAGATTTGTCGGCCTAGAATTTTGGTTTGCTTCAATGAAACAAAAGAAAAACACAGACAAACACAGGGATGAAGATAGGGTGGTCAAATTTAATTTCAATGACAGCTAGGGGAATAATACATTTTCACTGAGAATACAGTTTCACTGTAACATATACATTGCCTTACCTTGTGCAAATGGGACTGGTGATCACTAAATGCTTTAGTTTTAAATTCTTGTTGTAAGGCGATCCTCATCTTTATAAAAAATGTGGAATTAGTAAAAAATAAATGTGTTTAACCGCTTGAGAGCCGCGCAAGAAAATCATTATTGTGCCACCAGGACCACATGTTTTTGAGGGCCAATAAAAAATAAGTAAAAGTATTTATAATTTTTAAATATTTTTTACACAAATATTAATGAATTGTTTTATAATTTTTCCATTTTTCAATTGAAAATTGTAACATTTCGAAAAAAAATACAGGGTTGACACCGCATAAAAATATTGATTTTTTTTTATTTAATTACTCAATTATATCAAACACTACAAAACACAAAATTTCCAGTTCAGGGCTGGCACAAAGCAAACGAGAAGTTTTTATAAAAAAAATTTAAACCATAAATCAAAATAATTTTTATAAACTTTTTGCTATAAATTTTCAATCCAATACATAAAAAATAATGAATTTCTTTAGTAGTGATATGCTGGCAGAAATGTTATTCATTTATGTATTGAAAACATAAATAAAAAATAAAATAATACACTGAACTTTTAGAAACACTGATTTTTTGTAGAGACATTGAATTCGAACACCCAATAAACAAAACAATGAATTTGAGACTGCGAGAGGTGGTCATAAATCATGGTGTTAATGTGTGCCATGTGGTTGCCTATGTACTGCGCATGTGGCAGCCCTTGCCCCGCGCGTGTGACATCTTTCGGGGATTTTTTTTTTTTACCTAATACGATAAAATTTGATATTTTTAAAAATTGTATCGATTCTAGATAGATGGGACTACACATATTCATTAATATATTTTGTACTTTCCATTGTAACACCAATTATTTATCTCAAAGTATTTTGGACACCCGTGTCCGGTTGGTATTGGAGGTCGGCACATGATCCGGACACCCGTGTCTGCTTGGGTCTCAAGCGGTTAATTTGAAAAATGTCATTATGGTAGGTATAAGGTAAGAAAACATGTGTTTAAAAAAATGACATTATATTTAATTTATGAACAGTTTCATAAGACATCGGTTTATATGGTGAAAAATAATAAAATATAGTCAATGTCAACACACACAATGTAAAATATGAGTAATAAAATAGAATCATTACTGTAGTATGATTAAACAGTTAGAAAACAAATTAAAACGTGTTAAAAAAACATTCAAAATTCAATAATTCATTCATTTCACTTATCACAAGCATATCTTATCAGGGCTATTATAAAGATTTATCTTTTATATCGTTTTGACACATTCATTTAGGACGATTATTCAAATTACTTGCCATTAAATTTTAATGGGTGAATTGCAACAATTCTGGGACAAACATATTAGAAAGAATATTTCCAAAGAAAAGAATGAAGACTCAAGCCAATTATTACCAATGTGATGTAGTCTGGAATAATTCTAGTGGTCGCTCTCTTTAGTATCAATTGGATCTAATCATCAAACTACAATAAGATGCTTCTGCAGAGCATGGCAAGATGCTCAGAATAGGTTTGAAAAATATTTCAATTGCAGATCTACAAATATTATCATTATTACGACTGTAATGTTTTATAATACTTAAATCAATGATTGATTTATAAAATTAATGTAGAAAGTACATCCACATGGAAGTAGTTTGCTCTTTTTACATTTTTCGATGCCATGAAGTTTAAGCACATGAAACAATCTTAATGATATATTTTATACATACATTATAGAGACGAAATTGTTCCAAAAATTTAAGATAATAAAGCCTTTTCAATCACCAGGTGACATAGGAATAAAATTAACCGTGGTAATCTATTCTCAATACTTATAATGTATTCACAATGTATAGGCATTTCAAGAATTATAAAAATCACAGTTACAGATTTTTAATCAATGCATATTACAACACCATGGAATGGAACGCAATAGCGATAAAGAAATGTGTAACCGTAAAATACTATATGGTTTATTATATCAGTCTTTGCGGACTGTATTTTAATGTTTTTGAATATGATTAGTTTTTGTGACAAGTAGGTCAAGATTAATGGGGCTAAAAACAATAGTGAACCGTTAATGTATAGAAAAAAATTCTTCCAAATGCTTTATTATTCAATAATACTTTGAACGAATTATAAGTTTTCTTTATTAAACACTAAAATATTTCTCCTACTAAACAAGTTTTTCGTTTACTAAATATATAGTTCAGAATAGAAAAATCTTATGGAGATAACTATTGATTAGGGATTCCCACTCGGATATTCGAATATTCGATATCAGGATATATTCGGCCATTTTTAAACTATTCAATACATATTTTCGATGGTTTCGGCGGTAACTTTGTGGAAGTTCATTTTAATATAAAATTTAAAAATAACTTTGATTATTCCACGTATTGAAAGAGGCGAAACACGTGTCACAGTTAGTTACACAATACGTGGAATAATCAAAGTTATTTTAAATTTTATATTATTCAATACATATTTGGGAAAATATCCAGATAGTATTCGTAATAATAATTTTTGATGAAATATTTTACAAAATCGAGGAAAGATCACATAACAATTTCTCCACATTTGAAGAATGATTATGAATATTCCAGGTAGTGGTTTTTTTGCCTTTGCGTGACACGGGTGCTATCAATATCTTATCATAATACTCAATTTTAACGAACCGGCTAGGACTCAAGTCAAAAAAAAAATTTGTTACCCTAATTTAATTCATTAAAGAAATACCGTTGGAGTAGTCAGATGCAGCTGTAAATTTTTGATATTGTAATTCAATGGAATGGTATTGAAATGTGTATTTATATGCATTGTCTCTATCTAAGATTTTACAGAAGTGGGAAAAGATTTTATCTTAAATAATTATAAAATGTATATAAGTGAACAAGAAACCGTTGATCGTGCAACATCTCTATATGCGTGCGAGCTCAACGATTATTTATTAAAAAACGTAGAAATAAAGACCACTGTTGGCTTGCAAAAGAAACTGACAATTTCTTGTTTATTAAAATATGTTTCTTTATAATTCTAATACTATTGTACAACATTTTAGCCATGTCAAAACTATTCTGATATCCAAATATATCCGGACAGCTTAAGTTGAACTATTCAATATCCAAATAGTGTATAATGACGAATAGTTGGAATCCCAACGATTGATGTTTACAATTTTGAATATTCATTTAATATCCATAGCTGCTGAGTATCGCTATTGATACTAATAATAGATTCAATTTATCAATGTTATGGAGTAAAAGAAATCATATTTGAAATGGATGGTAAAATTATTTGAATAGCATTGACCGTAAACCTAAAACTAATTAATCATTTTGATTAATTGAAATTATAGTAAGAGACAGTATCCTAATTTTCAATATGGTAGCTACGCTTAACTAGTCAAGTCAACATAAAAAATTTAAAGTCAAACCATAGACTATTAAAGGATATACTTCTAACAATATGATATTCTGACATAGAATCATGACGTTAATAATTTAATCAAAATTTTAATAATTACAATATACTGACTTATTTTTATACTAATAGCGTTTCTATTATAATCAATAGAGTAACATTTAAAGTTTAAAATATTTCAAAGGAATTTCAATGCCATTATAATAAGACTAAAAATATTACAATAATTATGTGCGCATGCAAGGGTTATAGTCTTATGTTAAAATTATCTCGAATTTGATATGCATTAAAAAATTAGTAACTAGACAAGTTAGTGTAGTGTAATATATTACACTAAGAGACAAATTGTATTTATACACGTATTTTATGACCTATTTCTGTAAAGGTCTGGATTATATAATACATGAAAATTAATATTGCTAGCCATACATTGGCGCTATTTAAGAAAAATAATCAATAAAAACATGACAATATAAGTTGAATTAAAACATATACAAGAATAATTACGACACATAAATACAAAATAGTGATCTTGGCTCGATTACATATATTATAATTATTGTGATATAATTGAGCCAAGAGCATTATTTTCTATAAGTCATAACTACAAATATTTATTATCACTTCAGGGATGCACACACTGTATCAAATTGTCACTCCTATCGATATAGGAGAGATTGATTTTTTAATATGAATGAGACAGTGACACTGATGAATGATTTTTATTTGCCAACATTCAATGCAATGTCAGAACAAAATTGATATTATTTTTTATATTCTATTAAAAACGAATTTACGCAGTACAGAACAAAATTGATTTTTTGCACACCGTAAACAATGGGTTAAAGTACATTTGGACTTAAAGTTTTGTGTGTTATTTAAGCCTGAGGAATTAATATTTAAAAAAATCGAATCATCTAAGCTTTGATATATATACTACGTTAAATCAATCAAGCATGTATTGTGATTAAATATAAGCGAGTGTTTTAAAAAAAAAACTTTCTTTATTAGATTGCATAAAACTTGAACAATCAGAAAATGAATGCTCTATGGCAGTGGTTCTCATGTGTGGCCACCAGAGGATTTTGCTGCGGCCACCAACAGCTTGGTAGTTAATATTGACATTTTAAAAAAATGTGTTTTTATAAGTTTATTTGTGAACAATGACACTGAAAATTAAATATTTTGTACGCATTGTATTGTGCATCAAGAATTATTAGTTAGCAAAAACTCAACACGTACATGTTAAGTTCTTTTTGACAAAAAAGAATCAACACAAAAATTTGGTGCGGCCACCAGACATTTCCGTAGAAACGCTTATGTTTACGATGCGGCCACAGGACAATTTTCCGTGAGAACCACTGCTCTATGGTTTGACTGGTAAAAGCATGTTATTACTTTTCACATATTTTACTAAAGTAAAAATAAATGCACAAAAGTTCCTGTAAAATAGAAAATATACCGTTTCTGCAAAAATGCTTCTTAAAAAAATTAAATCTCCCATTGGATTGTTTAAGATAATTAAAATGTCTGTTAAGAGTGATTTTTAACAAAAGATGACTAGAAAATACAAATTATAATGTTTTGATGATTTTCATTCATTTATATTGATAGACTTATACTATTTTATATATGAACATTGTACAATGAACAAATATATGCTATGGGTATCATTTTGATTCACCATGACATGATGTAAAAGTGTTTGGAATATATATTTTATTTTAAATTACAGTAAAAGTCCGTTAATTCGAAATTCAAGGGATCGGATTTCCCAATAAAAAATCGAATTACGAATCAGTATGAAAAATTGAATCACTAAAAAAAAAAAAAATTCGCGGCAATCGTCGACGGCATTGAACATCGCGTCCATTTTTTCGATTTTTTATGTATCAAAAAAATCGAATTACGATTTACGCGGACACTAAAAAAAATGAGTTTTCACGGCAATTGTCGATGGGTTGGACATCGTGGGCATTTTTTCGATTTTTTACGGACAGGCATTTCATATGAATAAAAAACACTTTAAATAATCCCGTAATCCCGGAATTAATGTCGTTTTTTACAGTTTTGAAGAATAACATTCCTTCTATTCATAAAAGCGGGCTTAATTTCTTGTAACTTTGTGTTTAACTTGTCCATCTGATCACAATAGAGAGCTGCAGTAACAGTTTGTCCTTGTTTTGAAGTGTTCATAATAAATCACGCCTTTCGAATCCCACCACACACACAATAGGGCTTTCTGAGGATGTAGTCCTGGTTTTGGGGTTGGAATTGGTGTTTGACCACGATTTAACCATTGTTTTTTTCTTTTAATGTCGTGATACAACACCCATTTTTCTTCTCCGGGGATAAGGTCATGGAGAAACGGGGATAAGGTCATGGAGAAACGGGGAAGAACGTTGCTTTTCTTGCAGTATTTTGCATATGTTGAGGCGCTGCGCTTTGTTGAGATCAGTTAGCGCGTGAGGAACCCAAAAGCCTTCTTTTTAGACTTTCCCCAGTTACTCTAGATAGCGATGAGTATTCGATCGTGATGTTGCAACCTTCTTGGATAATTGATCGATGGTCATCATCAGATCTGCTTCAATTTCCGCTTTCAGGGCTGCTTCATCTACTTGACTGCGCCGTCCACTTCGAGGCTCATCTTTCAAATCGAGATTGCCCGAGGGTAATTTTCTGAACCATCGTTGGCACTTTCTTACGTCCTGTATATCACCGTAAATCTCACAAATGGATTCCGTTGCTTCTGTTGTAGTTTTTTTTTGAATAGAACAAAACCAGCATACAGCTTCTTAAATGTGTTTCCGAAAGACACGTCTCTGCCATTTTTTGTAGATGGGGTAGAATTGTTTTTTTTTGTTTAAAAGACAGGTAAAGAATCACAGAGAAGAGAAAAACAATAACACACGTCTTTACTGGGCAATAGACCCAAACAAACTGAGTCGAAGTTGCATATTAAAAAAACGACATTAATTCCGGGATTACCTAATAGAATGACGTTAGGTACATACTTGTATATAGATGTCTCACTTGCACTAATGTTATAAATGCTCGAATTCGATTTTGACATACGATACTTCACTTTATATAGATGTCTCACTTACACTAATGGTTTACATAAGCTTGACTCTTCAAAAAAGTGTGTCGACTGACTTCTAACCTAATAAACTCACGAAATTGTAAAAATTTCGAATTAACGGTACATTTTACTATGAAAAAACAATATTGGGACGAGCAAATTATGAAAAATTCGAATTACGAATAATCGCTGTTTGAATTAACTGACTTTTACTGTATCACATCAATTCAATGTTATGATATAAATGTTTCAATTTGGTTTTATAAATCAATAAATGCATACAAATATTACTTAAAATTAGAACATATCATCGCTGTTCTAAGTTTATCGATTGGTTAGGATGTTCAAGTGATGCTATTGAGAAAGTGGAAAAAAATGATATAAGACACAACAGTGAAAATATGTCCTAATATTATATGTACAATAGTGAAATATATAAAATATTGCTTTAAGATTTTTGTCTACGGCGACATTTGCCAGGCTTATTTTTCGACTCCACAACTTTATCGTGTCGGGCCGAGGGTCTAAAATTAAAGCACGAATCTTTAAATGTTCGGTGGCATTTTTGTAGAAAATTTCTTCGCAAGCCGTCACTTTTATCGACGATAGCCAAATCAGTCACGTAAGTGTTCATCTTACTAATACTGTTATATTGTGGAACAAAATTTTCTGCCGTCTCTTTTTTTGTTTTTCGATTTCCATTTGAGTCTTTCTTTTTAAGATTCCATTCATTCGAAGGGATCTTAGATGATAGTATAATTTGGATCGCCACGTTTCTTTGCATTGCAACATTGCATAGTATATTATTAGATGTGCTCAATCGCAGAGATGGTACTGTGCAGACAACGCAGACTGTTCTGGGATTGGATCTATGCTAAAAGGTCCGACCCAGATAAATTTTTTCAAGCAAGGTGTCTTGGCATATTTCTATGAATCCCAATTTAGTGTAGAATTGATTAAGATAATGGTCAGTTTTATTAATGCAGGTATGGACTGCAAAGACACCTGTAAATAAAGTAAATTCAATTAAATCACATGGAGAATAAAAAACATTGAATTATAAATATCAAAACATTGACCCGGTCTTTTTTTTAATAACAGTTGCTGGAGGAAATTGTAATTTTTGTGAATATATGAACAAGCGTGATACGAAATGTAGTCAACTCATTTAGAATTCTACTTTCACGCCACTAGTAATTTTACTTGTAAATTTTTGCATTTTCAAAAGTGGACCAAGTGGTTGAACTTATGAAATACATACCGTTAGCTCTCAAAGCTGCTAGCAAACAGGTGATCAGTCTTTTTGGTGCCGAGTGATCAGAACAATGTGGTAAGACACTGCAAATCATTGACGCTGGATGACTTCGAAGAACTGAATCCGGAGTAGACAATTTAAATTGGTGGAAATTTTGAATTGCGTCCTGAAATTGAAACATTATTTAGTGTCATTAATTAGCATGTGAATATAATAAAGTTATAAATGAATTATGTTTTAAAAAAATTGGTACCTTAGCAGCATCAGTCATATCATCAACTGCCAAATTAGCGAGTGGATATTTAGTTCGCATTAAAGGCACCCATTCTCGTTCTTGTCGTATTTGAAAGGCTCTAGTATCAGGCACAGCACTGGCAAAACCGAGAAGCGGTGGACTATTCATATCTTTTCTATTTTCAATTTCCTCTTCCGCAACTAGTAAGAGTTCCGGAACCAATCCAAGGAAAGGGCCCAGGATTCTGTAATATAATTTAAATGATCAAGGATTAAGATTATAACATACACCTCAAATTACAAAAATCACCATTGTTGAAAAAGAAAACCTTTTGAATTATTACCAAGTTGTTTTTAATTATCCAATGCATGTATGGGGGATAAATAATTTGCTGGAAGATGCTTCTCAAAGAGGCGAAACACATATCTCACCTAGTAATGCAACCATTAGAATAGCAGTTATAAATTTTATATTAAAAATTAATTTCTTCAAACTTAACGCATCGAAAAACAATGTACCTGTCAGATGGTAATTCCTGAAGGTGAGAAGGATAAAGATCAGAGCTATCCATCCCATCTTTTGAAGTTTTCCTACAGATGTCGCAGACCTATCGATGTTAATGGGAACATGATAAATCAGTTACACTTTAGTAAATTGCTTTATATGGTGTCAATAGTAAGTGTTGAATATTAAATATTTGAATAAGCTTCATAATAAATCTTAATACTAGTATAAATAATACAGTTACAACTTACTTGTGTTTTGTCTGATTCGATAAATGGCCTAATGGTGTACAGTTCGGAGGTTGGAGAAGTAGGTGGTCGGTAAGCCAACAGATCATTACCGTTATCAATAGGTATTAGTCTCTGTAGATCGGCTGTCAGGCCACCCCGAAAGACCCAAGGCTCTTGGTCTCCTGACATAAATGCTTCTTTCCAGCCCTTTGAAAACCCTGAATGTTCGGTAATAAATATAAGTCATCATTCATATATTTTACGTGTCTACAATATTTGATTGATCACAGATTTAAGTAATGCATTATGTAGTTGTACCCTGATTTATTGTTTTTGAAGGCCCCCCTCCAAAAAAAACAATAAATGCAAGATTATTTAACATTGATCTCTGCAGAGACTAAAATTTTTTATTGATAAATGAGAGAAATATAGATTGAAGTTCCACTGTATTGTTCGTATTTATAGTGAAAATAATATATGTCACCTCTAACTTAATGCATTGGTTCTTGAAGTTGCGTTAATGTGTATTGTAGAACACACTTGGTCAAATAATGAAATACTAGGATATGGGTCAACATTTCCTAGCAATTAATAATAGCTATTGCAAACGTAAGAATTTGTTTTTTAATTAGGTCTTCTTTTTGGCCATACCCGCTCCCTATATGGAGTATATGGCCACCTCACGGCATGTCCACGATTCTCCGTTCCTCGTCAGTCTTCTTTCTTTCCCCGAGTGATGCCAGCGGCCAGTAGTTCCGCCGAATACATTATATGGATTGTATCAGCGGCCTTTCAGGGCGCCGGGATCCAAGTCAGTTGAAAGAAGAGACAGGCGAGGTCCACGCTCAAATTAAATTTACTAAGTTCTAATTTAAGTTGCACGAATGAATGATATTTTAGTCTCTATTACACTATTCAAAGTAAAAATAACTTACATGTATAGCTGCCCTGAGTGAACTCACAAATGTTGGGTGGGAATTTACCAATTGCTGCAACAAAAATAAACAGATTATAAAAACACACAGTTAAAAAAATTACTGCGGCAAGATAAGAAGAGAAAATATTTCACAATAATGCAGAAAGTCGGGGACTCGCATCAAAACACACTAAAAACCAAATATAAAACGATATACAATTACCTAGCCATTTAACATAAGACTGAAGTAAGCCAACAACGGCTCGTAGATCCCAGACATAGCCACAAATATCATGCAACAATTCTCGATTGCTACATTTTGCAAGACGCCTAGATAGCCTCGAGACTCTTCCACACAGACCTCCAAACTTTCGTGCCCGTGAATGCCACTCTTGACACTGAAATACAGCATAATATGTTATTAATATAAAATTTAAAATAACTTTGATTATTCCACGTACTGAATACATAACGTATGATTAAAATGAACTTCCACAAAGTTACCGCCGAAACCATCGAAAATAATATGTTATTAGTCATTATTATTATTTTTAAATATCAAAGAAATGTCTATACATAGTATAAGGGATTATGCAGAACACTCACTTCAGACTTGTTCACACCACCATTTTTGGCACCTCCACACAATGTTGAATTATTCTTTTCCGATGAAAGTAAAACGGGGGCGTTGCATTTCAACCAGTTAAATTCCTGAAGTAATTTCAAAGCCTGTCCGCCATGTTCAAATGGAAGGTAGAATAGATCACATAGAAGCATGAGATCATCTACAGTCAACACGTCAGGACTGCTTGAACAGCTGTAAAGCAGTGATGGAATGATCAGATTGAATAATGTATGACAAGTTGTGGGATGTACACAAAGTACCAATCAAATTGTGTTAAGAGAAGAAGATTTAAACATGTATACCTATCATTTGAATCATTAGATTCCACCATCATGTCTCCACCAGGACTGTTGACTTGTAAGAAATCTCCATTCTGAAAGCATACAAACTTTATGACTCCCCGATTTATGATTTAACGCAGTGTAAAGTAAATATAATTAACAAACATACAATATTATAATTTAATAAAAATAAAATCAGATACCTCATTGCAACCGTCAGTCATAACAACATCAATGTCGTGACTTGGACATTCAGCATTTGTTATTCCACTGGACTGTACTGTCAATTGGTGTTTCGTTTCCATGATGCTTGTAACTGTCTCATGCTCTGGAGTGCATTCCATTGGATGATCTGCAGGATGAAGTGGACTGAGGGTGCAAGGAGATTCTGTAATGAAAAACATACAAAATGCAAAGCTTGCTAGAAGCACTTACAGGCCTAGCTCTCAGCTCATTTTACCAGGGGTAGTAATAGAATCAATTGCTGAACTGAATTGTCATTATTCCTAGAAATATTTAAATCTATTGCATTTTACCTCCGATACTCATGGCACCATTCTGAACATCTTTGCTGTCGAAATCATCTACGACTATATCAGCAGAGCTGTCTTCTTCATGGTTTGGTATTGCACAAGTTCCATTTTCCTCACTGACCTGTACTGTATTTTCTTTTCCCACTTCAATACTTTTATTTTCCAAAGCGTCACCGGAAATTTGCTTATTCTCTGGAGTTGGCAAGTCATGCATTGTTTCATCGTTTTCGGCATCCAGAACTCCATCAATTTTCTTTAGATCTTTTAAAGGATCCGTACCGCGTATTTCACCATCACCGAATGATTTTAGGCCCATTATGGCCACAGGAACTGTTGATACGGGAATCACTGATGGTAGGGCAACATTGGAGGTGGCTATTGGGGGAATTGGATTGTGTAAAAGTTCATTTGTCACAACTTTTGTGGCTGATATTAGAGAATTCATGATAGGATTTGCCGTAGGATTGAACATTTCCGTGGAGGAAACCTGAAAAGAATAAACGTTAATTCAATATAATTTTTTCTGTTTTTCAGCTATGTTAAAACAATAGATATATCCCTTATGAATCCTAAAGGCATTATTACATACTACCTTAAAAAATATCTAGCAGGATGATAAGGGGTTAATAAAAGAACAGCAAAATTGGAATTGCAGTTAGTAAAATAAATTATCAATGCGCTGAATATTTTAAATAACATGAGGAAAACACGATGAGATTTTTGACTCCTTGAGAAATGACATCACAAACACCCCATGTCCATCTCGCAACAGTGAAACTTTCACCACTTTATCACATTTAAAAGGACCAAAAACATTTAGACTGTGTGACTTTAAAATTTTATTTGTGTAAGTTATTAAGCTGGCAATAAATAAATGTCAAAGATGAAGGATTCATTCAATAGTTTTTGGTTTTGGCTATAATAAGTATTGCCTATTTCAATGGAAGACCCTTACCGTCGTGCAGACATCAGCCAATGCTTGTAATTGACTAGTATTGACAGTTGGTATTCCAGCAGAAGTGATCGAAGTCGGCCCTTTGGATGTTGCCATCGTGGTTGTAGTTGGGGTGATGAGACTCATGCAGGTGTTGACAGAAGGCAGAATGGGGATTATGGGTACTGTTGCAACTGAAAAACAGATGGTAATGGGTGAAAATATTCTTCTGTTTACTGATTTAACTAAAGTAAAATGAATAAATTAAATCTGTTGTATTTTAGTGTTTCTTAACTCATTAGCGCCGGGGAACGCGGAATCCATGTGATCGATGAACTTTGTGTTGGAGCGGGGGACGTGGATTCCGCGTGATACGGCATTGCTCGCGTTCATTATTTATAACATTTCTTTTTCTGTAGCTACCTATTGATATATAGAACCATTTTTTTTTGTGAGGGATAACTGTCGACTCTAAATATATCACTTTATTTGTCTTTATAATTTATGGTTCGTTATTAAAAATCTCTTTTCGAGCAACTCTATTGGTCAAAGTATGGAATGATGACCACCCTCCCTCTCCCTATTGGTGGTCTCCCTGTTCATAAAATTTTCATATTTTGTGATTTGTGACATTAGTGAAAAAAAATATTTTATGAATTTTATTTCTATCAAAATTTTCAACCTTTTTAGATTTTTGTGCATAAAAATATTGACAAACCCTGTCTAAAAATATTATTACGGTAATTGAAAAAGTTTGAAATATTGTTGAGAACCTATATTTAAATTTTTATCAAAATAGATAGATAAGTTTAAAAGTTATGTTCAATTTACGAAATCTATTGTTTTTATCCACTTTTTTTGCTAATCAGGCCCGTCCTAGGGGTATTTTGCAGCGATTTGCTTGCGGCTTTAATGTGTTAAGTATGCTGTTTACCACAAACTGTTGGTTGAGGCTTCACTATTGGACCAGAAGCATTTTTCACTATCGCAAACTCAGGGAGCCATTCACGTACAGCATTTCTGAAATAAAAATACAACCAATTTTAATTTCTCCAAACAAAACCGCAATTACATCTATATCAGAGTTCCTTAGCCATAAAAAAATACATGTTGAAAATTTCAATGACATATTCATGCTTTGTTTTATAAATAGAGCATTGTTATACTTTTTGTCAAGCATAGCAAGTGTTCACATGGTGTTTTTGTTCCAAAACTACATGATATACTGGCAGAGTGCAATATTAATTTAGTCAAATCAATTAATAATAGAATTTTCACTTTAATTAGTTAGTTATATTACTATGTACTTAAACAATAGTTACTATTACGTAAGTGGTCCACGAAATATTTCTCCTATTTTCAACAATCAGTAGGTGTAAAAAGGTTGGGTAGCACAAATGAGAAATTTATTCATAAAGGAATCGACATTTATGAAAATTTACCTTAAAGCTTGTCTATGATGATAAACGTGCTTGTCAACAGAAACAGGCCCGTCATCTTCGTTGAGTCCACCTTCCTTCTCAAGTTTAATATCGGCAGCAACACTGTCAACTAAAAAAAAAATATTGAATGTTGAATAACCTCACAACACAGATATACGGCTAGCAATGCCATCATCATCATATTTGCCGATGCATAATTATATTAAAATTAAATAAAAACTGGGAACTCACTATTGGTAGATGCATCGACACTGCAATTAGCCCAATGCGCCAGAGTTCTGATCGGCACCATATTGGCATTGTATTCACAATTTGGATTGGATAACACACCTCTCAGTAAAGGTATTAGCTCTGGAGAACGACCAGAGTATGGACCTAAGAGCAAAAAAACAATCAATATTATCACATTCACTGTGGAAAACGCACCTGGGGGATTTAATACTATAATATTCACAGTGTATATATTACTATAGCCGTCCTTCTCATTCATTCCAATTTCTGCTTCATTTAGTAGTTGATCATTGATTCCTTGTGTTTTAGCCCTCATCATAGCTTTAATCACCATCTTGGCCAGTAAGAGAACATACGTAATGGATAGGGAGCGTATGTAATTTTATATATAACGAAGGTTAGCATTATATCTTCGTGAGGAACTATTATTGGAAAATTCTTTTTTACATTAATATAATATTTTGTATAGTGGCACCACATCATCGGACAGCATTTCCTCAATTCTATCTTTTTTATCTATTGTCTATGTAGAGTCATAGAGGCGACAGAGCCACAGAGGTCCGGGAGCAGATATGTGCGTTTCATATTGAATGCTCAGGGGTCTCGATGAGCGTATATCTGTATTGGCTATGGAGGTAAATATTAAAAGTATATAAATTCATTGCCAATAAAATAATTGAAAATCTAACCAAGAAACATTCTCTTTTGATCGTAGTCATTGGCATGCAAGTTATCCCAAATGACAGGAGGCCGGCGTAGTACCCGACTTATTTCTTCTATGCATGCCGCAGTCAGTACCTTCGATATAACCTTTTGACCTGAGGATTAAAAGAAACATTTTGAAATCATAAATGCTCAAGAAAAAGTAGCATTTTAACAGAAATTGCTAGATGATTGAAATTATGCCGCGAATTTGTTGGATTGGCCTGCACAGCCTTTGAATTTTACATGCAGCTAACCTCTCGGCTTAGAGGGTACATTGATTGTAACACAATTTTTTCTTAGAATTTTAAAATAACAAACTTTTAATTGCAGTCTTGTTGATAGCCAAAAAGACTTTTTATATTTATGTGTGAAAAAGTCACCTTTTCAAGAGACAATTTCTTCTTGTGTCCGAAAATGTGTATTGAAGTAACAAAAACTTGTCAAAATAATAGTATGACAAATAATGCAGCTTTTCAAGTAAAATATTTGTAACAGTTATCTGGATAAAGAAGCATAAATTCTTTCTTTACCCGTCCACATAATGTCAATATCTTTAGAAAGCTTGGCTCCAAGCGTAGTGAGATATTCAGAGCTGGTCACAGTGGGAAGAGCTCTTGTGCCGCAGTATTGAGTTGGACAAAGCAAAAAACGAACAACTGCTCCGCCTAGATGTTGCTGGATTTCATTGGTCACCGATACCTGCGTAAGAAAATTTCATTTTATTGTGTACATTGATATTTATAGTAAGTAATTGTTTCATCAATTGTTGAATTTATAGAAATTACCTGTGCGTGAGCGAAACTCTGAAAGATTTCCTTGTCGGCTTCACTCATTTCAGGTTCAATGTCATCAAACAAAAGGGCAAATGCAGTGCATCCAAATTGAGAAACCTGTAAAAAATATTTTTTACAATAGATTTGAGATTCAGATCAAGGAGAAATAAATGTGCAAAAAATTATTATAGCTTCTAGTTGATTACACAGATGGGAGTATTCATTATTTTAGTGTTTATTTTGGAGTGTATGACTATTTTTGGGATACATATAATATTAATGGAGCGGTTAGTATATATAACATTGAAAAACTGTGTTGATGAACCCATTTTTTACTATTTAATTTTCATAAAACAATATACATATGATTCCAACTATTTTGAGAGTATGTGGCATTTTTGGTCATACCTGCTCCAGTTTTCTTTTTAGTGCTGCTACCTCTTTCTGACTACTATAAGTAATATCCAATCCTGGTGACAGAGCATAATAAAATGCAACACCTTGTGCACGGGCCGCAGTGATGAGTCCTGTTAAGTGTTCGGCTTCTTCGACAGTATATAATTCTCTCCAGTACGCACGATGTTTGTAGTCATCTTTGGGAGCGTACACATAGGAGTCCATGCCCCATTTCTTCATTCTAAAAAACACGTAAAATATTTCAAATCGTTGACGAAATAATTAATTTTTATCAATAAAACTATATCTCATTGTTTTCATAATTTTCTAGCAAAGTCGGTCAAGTGTGTTTACTGAAATAGATAAGAGTAAAATGTTAGTAAAATATTTAATATCAGGTTATGACTATTCTAGAAATATCAATATTGTGAATTATTTGGCTGGGGATGATAAAAGGAAATTTAGAATCTTTTTTGCAACTTTCTGACCTAAGTTATTAAGAAAAAGTCTACGATTAATGCAAACCTGATTAATGCGAAGCTGATATGAGGTTATAGTTTCAATTTAACTTACTTATGAAATAGGTCTTTCCTCTGGTCGGTAGTCCATGGTCGTCCGTAGAAACCTAAAAATAAAACTTTTTCGTCAGCTTATGTAAATTAGCTTGATTGGGATCGTGGTCAAATATAAACACTGTTGCTTTGACTCATAGGTTGAAGTCCCTGCATGGTCAGTTTCATAAATTGATTCCTAGATCTCTGGGTAATGTCCTAATCGGACGTCTGAAACTATCTAACACATGATTCAAAATGGCCGCCGAGTCAAGTGTGGCCGGCACACTATTGAACCGCAGAAGTAAGTCTCAAATTTAGTCCCACCCATTCGATCCTAAAAACGGGGCATAACAAGAGCAATTAGCTAACCAGTAGTCTTGTCAAGTTCAGTTTATCTACCCATACTGCCATTGAAAAATAGTGGTTGAGCAATTGATTTAAAAGCAGTTCTTGTAGAAAAACTTCTCCTGAGATAAGCTCCATTAGAAGTCCATAAGCCCTACATAGGAAGTAGACATGGCTTATATATATATATTATATGGTGGATACACCAAACCTCATCAATATCAATGGGTGAACTATTTGAAATGTAGATATATATGAGCTAAATGAAATTGCACACAAATTATGTTGGGTCACTTTTTAATATCATGAAGTGAAGGTTTAAAAACAATTCTTTGAATAAAATAACACTTTTTAACTGTTTCTTTTCATGATGAATGAATGGGTAAACTAAGTCGTGAAAAAAAAAAACATAATTTAGCACAGCATTGACTTTAGGGTATCTTCGAGTATCAAAAATAAACATTGAAGTACAGTCATTAATCATAAGTAAACAGATTTATATTTGCAACAAATATAGTGGAAAAATAAGCATAGACTATTGGAACGATAAGTTATTCACTTTTGACGTTGAACTGTTACCTTCTACAACGCCGCAGATGAAATTGGCACTTTTCACGTCGGTTTCACTTGAAGCATCTCCACAACCGTCTGCCATTGCTGTCACACGGTGTTTTTATAATGCCGATAGATTCTACCAGTGATATAGAAAATGCATACACCCAGTTGATTAATGAACCATTCAGGAGTGTTGAGTGAAACAGAGCTTGGTTTATAGCGACGAAATGTAAAAGAGAAATCAAAATTATTTTGACTTAGCGCAATTGAACTCTCTTGCGAAATGTCCAAAATGTCAACGGAAGACTACTATGGCAACTTTGAAAATGAATGTTTATGTTTTTTTATGGCTAAATAGTGTACCGACTCAATATTATATAAAAAATCAACTGATCGATTATTTGAAAATAGTATTTAATGTCTAAAGTTTTGCGTTTTTGAAATGGTGTGAACTTATGTTTTGATATCGTCGTAATTTATTGACACACTGCATACAACGGAAAATAACATTTCTTTATATTATTTCGGCAAAATGTCTTATACAATATCAGTCTTGACATTCGCAAGTTATTTTTTTGTCATAATGAATATTATTTCAGTTCGTTTACTATGGAATATGGGGAAATCTCACTTCACAGTAAACTGGCAATTCTTGGTGAAAAAATATTATTTTTAAATTATCAAAACACATTTATTTATACTACTTACATATATGTATAGTAAAAATAAGGAACATTTTTCCGTAACACAAGCATTTTCAAATGATGGGCGAAACCGGTCCTGATCTTCAGAAAAATGTGGATGCAGTACAAAAACTGTGTTGTATTTAGCGGAATGTGGAGAATTATTGAAAATGTATTTCAAAAATGATTCCCGCCCTGAATTCGACCTTGCTAAAATAATATTTTATTTTATCACCCTGTTTTCTGGATTACAGCAAAAGGTCACTTTTTAGGTGTTCACTTAGTTAATACTTGGTGGAATGGCATTATATTACTAATGTGTTATTATTTTTTTACAGAAAAAAGTGAAAGTAAAAAAGCTGTCGTTCAAAGAAGTCACTTGGTCTAAAAAAATCAATTAATCCAAAAAGGAATTAAAGGAATCACAGTTATCCTGTAACAGATAATTAAAAGTGTTCACTACAATCCTCCCACCAAAATTTCAAGATCTTTTTATAAAATATATACCTACATAGTTACGATTTTGTGTGGAATGTATGACTATAGGATCAAATGGGTATAATAAAGAATATATCATGTCAAAAATAATACAATTTTTAATATCGACACATTAATGACTAGATTTTTAGGTATGACTATTTATATTTATATTTACACAATAAAACAACAACAATGAGCAAAATTGATTACAACACTTGGTTAAACAAATTATTTTATGCCACTACATAAAATTCGATTACTTATTCGCAAAAATATTAGTTATATGCCTTGAGTGAGTTGCATGATATAATATATGGATTTAAATTAATAAGAAATCGATGTGTTTGGATACCCTGCCAAATTGGAAATGTGTATGTTTATACCCTGCGAAATAAAAAAAGGTGTAGGTACTAAGAAATCAGAAAAACACGTAAGTAATATTAATGTACCACTATTTTTATTTTTGAATATCTGAAGTTCGATTTGTTTAAATGCAGAAAATAAATTCAAATTGTGTTGGAAAACTCTCGAATGGTCATTTATTTACTTTGTATTTTAGCTGATAGTGTGACCTACTGCAATTACGTCGTCAATGTTCAATGAAAAATTGCTACAAGCGATGAGTAAGAAGAGCTAAAGAATCGTGATCATTTTTGCAAGATTTTTTAATCGCAAAGAAAATTCTGAGCTTCTGTGGCATTCATTACAAAGTTGCCAGATTAGCGATAAGTATATTACGACAGCTCGGCCTAATGGCCGGCGTCAGATTTCCCTCAAACCCAGTAAAGATTAATATGTTTTTCGCCCGTTTTCAAAAACTGATTTGCAGAATGTTTGTATTTGTATTTGCGGTGATTTTGGAACTTTCTTTTTAATTTGCCACACCGTGCGGTTGCCTTTTCTGCCTATACGTAGCGCAGGCACTACTTCAAGTTTTTATTGCTGAAATATTCAATGACTATGAATAGTTTGTAATTGTGATTTGAGATGAGTACTGTAATTATGTAAAAATAATTGTAATATGCAGTTATGTACAGAACTTAATTAATTATTACTTTACAATACATCAGTGAAGAATTTGATTATACAAAAAAACATAGATATTTATAATTAACAAATAGCCTAATTACATTTAATATAATGATTTTGTGCAATACCGCCGGTTTCTTATCGCAAATAAGAATAGGGGCTGGACATGACATAATATTATATTCTTTTTTTGTATATACATTCTCAATTACTAAGAGCCAAAAAAGGTCATGTAATCTTGATAAAAATAGGTTTTTAGTGTTAATAAATAGTACTCACATATTTATTCTGGATTGGAATGGAGCGATAAATTAATGTTTTTGTTGTTTCACCCTTTTCATCAAAACGTTTCAATTCGATATTATAAAAAGTCATCTACATATCCACGTCTTTGAAAAATTGGGCATACAAGAATGCTTGTTACAGAGATGTATAATATACTAAATACATAATTTTATTTATATAATTTTAAAATTTCTAATTTCATTCAATACATAGATCTGATAAGCATATAAAGTGCTGTAGTGGAGGGAATACTAGGGTAATCGCCGTATACTCTGTCTATCTACAAAGTTAGTATACAAAGCGTATAGCCTGTGAAAAAAGTTTTATCAGTAAATACTGTTATGTAATAGGTCTCTTTTGGCATAGCAAGCATTCGAGTATCGTTTTTCATCTTGAGCGTTGCCGAGTGCTTATTATTAAAATAATTTTATTTATTTTGCGTAATTTTCATTTTATTTAATTTTCCTTACTCTAAGCTGCAGTACGGAGATATTTTAAAGCTTATATTAATATGAGTGTGAATATAAGGTGTAAGATATCGTACACTCGTGTGTGTATACGTTCCGCAAAGATTGCGACGATAGAATTGTATGTAAAGTACACATGTCCATCCACCGTTCAAACTTTTTTGACTTTTTTAATTAGTATGGTAATTACGCACAAATTTGTGCACACCGTAAATAATGGGTAAATACGGGGATTCTTAACCGCGTGCCCGCGAAGTCATTTTCGTTCGCCCGGCAAAAAATTATAAAATTCTTTTTGAAATTGCAAAAATATAAGCTTTTCTATGTTATTTTGAGAGGTGATGATATTTTTAATGTCTGCGAAAGAAATAAGCATGCCTTCATTAAAAGTATTTGCAATAATTACTGATAACGCTCCAGCAATGGTTGGATGCAATAATGGATTAAATTCCTATTGCAAGAGAGATGAATCCTTCACGTACTTTATGAATTATCATTGTATTATTCATCAAGAAGCATGATGTGCCAAAATATTTTCCTTTGAACATGCCATGAATGTCGTTCTGAAAATAGATTACATGAAATGTGCTTTTACATTTCTAGAATTTTTGTAATTGTAAATAAATGCATAATCTTAGCCATAAAATAAATAATTTAGTCACACAATAAAATGAATGTAAAAAATTAAAGCTGTCAAAGGAATAATAATAAAATTAATACATACATTAATATGTACTACTTCATTCTTGTTTTTTAAAAATCCGGCCTGCGCCCGTGACTCATCTCCAAAATCTCAAATGCGCCCGTCACCGCAATAAGGTTAAGAACCCCTGGGTTAATAGGTAATGTAAACAAATATGTACATACTGAGAAAATCATTCGCAGATTATGATATAATTAAAATTATTGCCGTAGCGTTTTTTACAAGCAGATAAAAGATTGTGAGTATATTTAATTAAATTATGTTTTGTTGTAATATATAAGGTATCATTTCTAATTTTGATTAAGTGACATACGGTGCTTATTAAAGTTTGAACAACACAAAATTAACCCCGTTTCATTGAAATGTTTGTATTTTTTTGGTTGATGTAAAATGTTCCATTTTTGTAATTGACACGCCTTGCTATTGCCTTTTATCATTTTATCCATGCCTTGGATGTAATTATTTAAGTGGATGAATGAAAAAATTGTAATTATGTTTATGAATGGATTTTAGCAAAGAGCAAATAAAATTTTAGGATATCAGTGATAGAGTTCATAAAATTATTATTTATGGAATATTTATGGACACTTTCATGGTTAAAACCTTGTGTTATTTCCAAAAGAATATTTTTAATAGCTACCATTTTTACTAATATGTATAGTATAATTTAAAGCCGGAGAAAACCACGAAATCTATTTTCTTACGACGGCAAATTTAAATCAGTAAACATTAGAAGCTATAAATAATTTTTGTTGTGTGAAGTGTAGGCTACATACATTAACAGCACCAAATAATATTAAAAAATTATATACTTCAAGGAATCTATTAAAATGTTGATGTGATATAAATTAAACATGAAATTATTTTATCCACATAGTCTTTAGATAAATATTCAGAATAGTCTTGCAGTAGAGGGAATTTCTTCAAAAGTAGACGGCCGCCAAATGTCCGTAAGGGTGGCTATACTGTCATCCAAGCATTGCCGCATTATTCCCATGGACACGCATGTGACGATTTAAATTCCCTGACTGCGAAAATCTGCAAAGAAAAGTTCATTAAATGCCACAGAAAAAAAAAATATTCCATTTTTTTCACAAAAATGATATTCCACACCAAAAAAAAGTAAAATATTCTACGCCATACCTGTTGGTCTACGACGTAGATGCACTACGGCGTAGACCCACAGCGGCGGAAAATTAAAACAAAACATAATCTTTCAGTGCTATTCTACTCATATATTTCACACTTATATGAGTAGAAAAATGAATTGAAAATATTATACACTAAAAGTGATTTATTTTGCCATCAAATAAAAACTAGTTTACATAAATTATCTTTATGGGAAATATTATTGGTATATTTATGGCAGATTTTTGAATCAGCCACTGGTATGCAGTATGTATACAATAAATGGTGTCATTACCTGAGCAAACACAATTTGCATTGGTATGGTTTCTCTCCAGAATGTATTCTCAAATGTTTTGTCAAAGTTGAGCTGTCTGAGAACGCCTTCTTGCAAGCTCGACACCTGCAAAAAATCACGACATGGTTTAATTTTCGTAATTTCACTAAAAAATGACATAAAAGTATTTTACATTATTTTTCTAAAAAAATAGATTTAAGATATTATATAAGTTATAACTACGTATTGATGTACCATCATAACTTGACCGCCGTTCAAATTCGGAACGAACATTGTCCCCGCATAGTAGATACATTTAAAAGCCTTCGAAGTTATATTGTTTTAGTAAAAATATATGTACAAGAAGATGTTATTTCATTTATAGCTTGCATATAAAAATGAGTTAGTGAATAAATAAATTTGATTGAGTATCGCACATCACTCACGCGATTGTGGCGACCTCACAAACGGTCAATTTTTAATAGTACATCTATAGCTGCACGACTTCCAAATATAAAATAATCACACTGTTCACAGATGCTTATTAATTAAATTTAATCACAGATAGTCATTAATTTGTTTTTCATATTTTCAAAAATACTATGTTTATTTACAATGTATAGTTGACAGCATTTTTATCTTCCATGGCATCTAATTTATAAAGTAAAATTTCACTTTATTTTTCATACGAAGAACTGAGAATTGACAGATTCAAAGAGTTAAAACACTACATCAGTGATAAACAACCTATTTAACGATAATATAAACTGATTATTTACATTGTTCGCGGACTGCAGAGGTTGATTTTTTTGTGGATCATGATATAACCTCTTATATAACGACTGCATCATTCATCGTAGTACTTTTAGTTCAATAACTAAATACATAGCAGACACTAAAAATATTATCTACTCTGCAATACGTTCATATAATATGTAATTGCTTCCAAAAAGTCTTTATAAAAAAAGAACTTATTTTGTGGATAACTAACACTAAAATCCGTACTATAAAATCAATTATCTAAGAAAAGAATACACCTGCATTGCAGGTAGTGTGACAAATATATTTCGATCTGGTGATCTTTGTGTTTAAATCGAACATACGTATAATACATTGAAAAAATCAGTGGACTACAATCAATTTAATTTTGAGTTTTCCATGGGCCTCAGTTAACTTTGCACAAGGCTCCTTTTATCCAGTAACTCTATGATTGTAGAATAATCTTTTAAGAATTATTTGCATTGCGTACATGAGATAGATGTACATATATATTTTTTACCTATAAGGCCTTTCTCCAGAATGCGTCCTCATATGTGTAGTCACACTGGAGCTTTGACTAAACCTTCGATCACAAATAGGGCACCTTTAAAAATATTAAAAATTATTTAGCATGTTTCTAGAATATCATTAAGTAACACTTTTTCATTCAGTCAGTGCAAGGAGAAAACCGAGATAGGACAATATTACCACATCGTCGATATTTTCAACAACACGAACTCTTATTAACGGACTACAATGAATCTCGACAAAAAGTACTTTTTCATAGTAAATTTGCAATAGATTATTGAAAAATTTGGTGATTTGAAGCACCAAAATAAATGTAGTGAATCTTGTTCCAAAAAGGAATGTTTTCGAAAAGTAAATAATACGGATAAAATATAAAAATATTTTTATGTTTGTTTTTAGAATTCTTCAAGTGTCATCTTAGATTTAAGCCTTTGCATTAATTGAAAATTCTGTACAGTAAATTTTTGTAGAAACAGAGAATTTTATGGAATTGTATGTTTCCATGCCTGATATTTGCAATAAATATTTGATTTTAATTAATTCTTCCACCTCGTACACTGCACAGTATTTATTCAAATTAGATAAATTTTGTATAATACATGAAATAATTTTATGGAAGATTGTTTTGATATTTATAAATAAGTGATCGAAAGTTTTTTAGTACAATCAAGTGGAAGAACATCGCTTGTTTAAAATTGTATCTTATGTACTTTTCTCGAATCTCAAAATTAACTTTACACATTTAAACAATTTTTACAGTTACAGTTGTTAAAAGAGTGAGGCTTATGTTTTCTTTTTTCACAAAATAAATTTATTTAATTTATCAAAAAGTAAGTTTTAGCAATATATATATTTACCGGAAAGGCTTTTGCCCAGTGTGAGTCCTGACATGTGCAGTTAAATTTGCTGCCTGGGAAAAGCTTTTGTTACAATCAGAACATCTGTAAATTTGAAACATGGTCCATAATCAATAATGAATTTTGAATTAAATGTCATTGTTTATTGTAAAATATGAGTAGTAAAATACATGATAAGCTTTTTTTGTTGTTTGCTATTAATATATTATTTTTGATGTAAATTCAAAAGTATGTACATATATAACAAACACATTTAAAAAAATATTCTTTCAGTGTTAATAAGAAGGTATTGTATATCATGCAATATTCAAATCGAATTTGATATTATTTTTACCTGTAAGGCCTTTCCCCCGAATGAGTTCGCAAATGAGTTTTGAGCGTGCTTGGTCTTGCGTACGTTTTACCGCATATTCTACATAAATTTGGTTTCTGTTCATCATCTGATCCTGAACCGCCACTGAGAGAGCCAACTTGGACCTTCCCGCCGCTCATGGAAACGCCGTTTTGCAGATTTCCAATTCCATTCCCCAAACTGGGATATCCTAAGCTGTGCGCATTTAAATGATTTTGTCCTTGTCCGCCAAGAATCTGATATGTCGGACCTATGCCATTTCCTCCTAAGTGGTGATGATCGCCGCTCAGTTGTAACTTGGCTGCTGACCTGGTTTTCATTTGATTCGAACTACAATTCCCGAAGTTTAACGATGGTGGTTTTTGTACCAATGTTGGATTTAACGGTCCATAATTTGATTGCACAGCCTTCTGTGAGAATATGTTGTAGTTTTGTAAATTTTGCTGTGGTTTTTGGTTTGAAGTTATTTGAATCGGCTTAAAGGAGGAAGTGGCAGTGATAAGTGGATCTGATTGATTTGGCGCTCGGAAATCTGCCGTGAATGAGTATGTTGCAGACCCTGGATAAGGTGTAGGGCTCATCACTCCTTGGTTTTGGGAGTACATCACGTTCATGGGAGACGTTGAAGGATTTTGACCCCATTGCATCTACAATAAAATAAATCTATTTTTACAATATCGTTGATATAGTTTTTTTCTCTTAATAACACATGCAGTGAAGATTTTATAAAAAGATAATTGAAAACATATTCGGTGTTTATAATTAAGAGGGTTAAGTATCACCTGCGGACACATCTGATCAGGTGGATATCCATGCATTGTCATATTCATGGATACGTTGACACTCATAGTTGGAAAAACGCTTGGCCCGCAAGGGTCGTAGCACCCTGCTCCTCCCATCACCATCTATCAAGAAATTATATTTTAATAAAGAATTTACTCAATCGGCAAAACCTTCAATTATAAATTTTTCATTTTTGATCGAGTTGTAAAAATACTGCCACTGAATAATGATATTTGAATACCGCTTAAGAGCAATTAGAATGATCTTAATATTTAACATATTTAGATCCTTGTAAGGTTTTAGGTTTAAAAAAAGCCGTGGACATTTATTACTTTAATGAATAAATCGATATATAAAAGCTTAAGTTTTCGTATTGATATGAGTTTTGTTTTACTTGTGGATGCAACGATAAATCTTGTTGACTGTAAGATGATCCCAATTCAGCTCCTGGGTGAACAACTGCGTGTTTCAAGGACAATAAGACGTCTGCCACCTCGTGAGGCTGCTTTTCTTTTAGTTCACCCCTGTAAAAAAGTATTTTGTTCATAAAAATGCATTTTCGCTATTATAAATAGCAGTCGGTGGCATGACACTTAATATATTTGTCATAAAGTAGCTTGAGTAACTGCACACATTATTTATTGTGTAGACTAGGATTTAAATTGGACACTTAAACTGATATTTAAAACTCAATTGGGATATGTATAATACGTATGATTTCAATATAATATTTTCAAAGAAATGAAATTATAGGCTGTGAAACGATTAATATAAGTAAAGAATAGGTCAATAATTAAAAGTGTTAAATGTAATTGGTAAATAACCTTATATAAAAAACCTCTTTGAGACGTATACCTTTATAGACACTGTATACAAACGTATGTTGATACACTTTTCGCAAGTAGTCAACCCATTGCTTACGGTGTGCATACATTTGAGCGTAATTATCATAGTAATTAAAAAGCCCCGTAAACAATGTGTCCATTTTTTTATTGAAAAATTAATAACATCAACAAATCGATGAAATAATATTTCGGGAAAGTTTGAATTAATTTTAATTTTAACCAATATACGACTAATGACATAAGTTTCTCTGACGGGGTTAGCGGTACTTCTTCTAACAAATTTGATTAACTTATAACCAAATGCAAAGACACAATCAAATAATTGTTTTTTCCTTTCATCGGCTATTTATTGATATCTGAAGGAGGGAGATGATTATGTAAATAAAATAATGTATTATTATCAAACAAAATGAGTTAGATAAATCAGCGGTAACTTTTTGTTATTTTTAATTTTTTGAATCTGGAAGCATTTTAATTCTACAGTGAACACCAAGATCTCGGTATTGGTATTTAGAGTATTTAGACAGTCCCAAGATTGCGGGATCACAAGCCCTTTCCAAAGCAAATCCAAGATATCTTTCGAATAGATATGATACTTGCCATCATCTGTTTCTTGCATCTATTAATATAAAATCTGAAAACATGCTAGTTTCGCGGCTGTGTTCAATCGGATAAAATTATGTGCACTAACATCAATTGCAATATAGTTTGTGCATAGATCTGTTCAACGTTTGTATCTTGGTACAATTTGTGAAATTTTTATAAATATTATTATGTAATTAATTAAATATTACATAACTGTGTCTATCTCGGTAATAAGTCGTTATATCAACATTTTAAAGTCATGTTTTTTCAACGCAAGTTTTTTGGATGACGATGAGCAACTACCTAAAATATTTAGGCATATTGGTGCAGTGAAAATGAGATATAATCAGTGTTGGATAATTAATAATTTTTACTGAAAAGTTTTAAGTTATTACATTATTAACTTATTCACGCTTAGTTATAAGTTACTTTATTTTTAATAATGCACCTACTTCTATTGTTTACAATCAGAAGGTATTAAAGATTTTCCGAATTTTCGACGGTTACACCGTAAATTATATTGATTATTTTAACATACATTGCGAATAATTCTTACAAATTGGTGAATTTTAAATGTATATGTTGTCATATAAAATGTGCTTTCTGTGAAACTTTTGAAGTTATTGTTATTGAAGAGCATCGTTAGACTTACTTGTAATTTCCCGAGCATGGTGAAAATGGAAACAGACTCGGTAGCGGGTCAAGGTCGAGAGGTGGCAAAGAAAATGATCCCATGTCGTCAGGGGCCCAGCAACCGTTCGCGGGCCCCACTCCTCCTGTGCCGCCTCCCAGCGCTACTGAGCACTCCAAACTTCCGTCGCAGTCCGTCAATCTGCCGCCGCAGTCTTCCAGCCGCTCGTCACAATTCGCTAATCTATCTTCGCAGTCCACTAAACGTTCGTCACGATGAGAAAGTCTCTCATCACAGTCAACTAATCGGTTATCACAGTTCGTCAATCTATCATCGCACTCGATGATGTGATTTTCAGGATGAGCTATTCTACCATCACACTCCACCAAACGATCTTCACAACCAGCTAATCTACCATTGCAATCAATCAGACGTTCGTTACGTAGCCGTAATCTTATGTCACAATTTGTTAACCTATCGTCACACTCTATCAATCTTTCGTCACTATTCGTAAGTTGACCGTCAGTTGGTCTTTCGTCACAATCTGGAAGTTGATTATCGTACGTTCCCAGTCGGCTATCGCATCCAGTTATACGATCATCGCAATTATTTACACTGCAGTCCACTAGTTGATCGCCACAATTCTTTAATCTTCTTTCAAGGTTTACTAAACGGTTATCACTATTGCGAAAGTCGTCATCGCAGTCTACTAAATTGTCTTCAGTTCCACAGTCCTCTAACCTTACGTTACATTCGTTAGATGGATCCTCACAATTTGCTAAGTTACCGTGGCAGTCGACATAGCGACCTTCACAGTTTTCTAATTGTTTGCCACAATCCACTAATCGATCGGGAAATCTTCCGTCCCGATTGCCATAGCGAATATCACAATCCTGCAACGTTTCATCACAATTTCCTAAGCGATCATCACATCTCGACAATCTGCCATCATAATTCACTAAACGTTCATCACAATTAGTTAATCTTACGTCGCAATCGGCTAAGCGGTTGTCGCAGACACCGAGTTGGTTATCACAGTTGGTTAATCTGCCGTCGCAGTCTACTAGTCGTTCATCGCATTCAGCGAATCCTCTAGAACAGTTAACCAGTTGATCGTCGCATTCTTCCAGTCCAGTGTTGCAATTATCTAAATCTCCATTGATAGTGTTTATTCCAGTTCCACAGCCGAGATGACAATCTCTTAAAGATCCCAGCCCAGCATTACACGAGCCGCAGTCTTGTAGAGAGCCGCTGCAGCATAAAGCACCGTCAGCGACTGGATCGCAGTCCGACGGGAAACCGTTTATAGTCCCGTTGAAACCTGCCGTACTATTAAAGGCCGAATACTCCAGAGACAGTCCGTACTGCGGGTTATTCGGTATGTAACAGGACTCCATCTTGGATCGGGGAGTATTTATATTGAAATAATAAAACAAACCCACCCCCCCGTTATTGGTTATGAAAATGAAATCGTGCAGTGATTCGCGAAGGGGAAAATATTATGATTTCAGGGAAAATTGCACCAGACGGAGGCTGCAAATCGTCAATAGTCTCTTTCCGTCTCGCGCTTTGGCGTGTTTTCCATCTCACTCTTCGACGCCTTTTCGAACTCGTTGACGCCATTTTGAGGGATGGATTTTCCCGCCAACATCCCACGCAATCTGAAAAGCTATTCTGGCGTGTTCTTTCTTCTTCGCAATATCTGTAACAAGAACGAGAGAGATGGATGAATTAAATTTGACCCTCTTGGCGAGACAACATTGTAAATAACAATATTGCAGTGCTATTAAAAATATGTTGCTGAAGCAACCTGTTTTTACAGGGGATCTAAATTTACATTTCCATTCTGTACCTCGTCCGGGCCAAAAGTTATTATTTTTAAATGACATTGTAATCAGATGTGCTAGATTAAAATTATTATTAAGATTGTTCCATAACAGATTTTTTCTCACAGAAAGTTTAAATCGTATTGACTGGGTTGTAGCTGGAAGTGTGCGATGAAATTACCACTTTTTTATACAAAAAAAAGTGCTGAAATTACACCACGCTAAATTTGAACTTGTAAACAATCAATACTCAGTGAAACTTTTTGAAAAAATAATTATGTATGGATTGAGGCTTAATATTGTACTTTGGGATAAAAATAAAACGCCATTAGGATTATTTATGTATTTATTTATGGACGGAAAAAAAACATTTTATTATGAAAATTATACTTTCATCGATGTTTACATATTGTCGCATTTTATGACTGACTTGTATTGTAGCGTAAACTAATAAAAATACATAGCTTAAAGTTCAATCTTTTATGTCACGTAATGAAATAGCGCTTAAATAAGAGATGGACTGATATTGGTTTAAATTTTTTATATTTTTTTAAAATTCTTATTTATGCAACATTTTTTTTTACCTTTTTTAAATACAATTATATTTAAATAACTCATGTACAAACCTTTTTACATTTTTTGATTCTTATATACATATATGCTTTCTTGTTAAGAAAATCTTTTCAGATAATACAATACATACCAATACCTATGTGCCTACTGATTTTTTTTTTTTATTTAAAAGCCTATAATTCATTTAATACATTTTTTGTACTATTTCCACAAAAAAAGGTTTCACAGTTTTATTTCTTTAAATATAGCACTTTTCCACTAAGAATTGATAGTTGACACCTTAAATGTGATTAAAAGCATATACAGTTATTTTCAATTAAATTATTTTTATCCATATTTTTAATGAAAATATCCAGATATTAAAACGAAAATTTTGAGATATGGATGTCGTTGAATTTTCAAGTGTGTTATCATGAAGAAAAATACAATAAGCGAGAATGAATGATGAATGAATGAGAACATAGGGTAGGCTTTTTCCTAGCTAAATGAGATAAAAAATGTATATTTTTAAAATGATTTTCGCGTATTGCAAACAAGCTATTGAGCTGGCATAATGCAGTGACGTAACAACGGTATTTGGTATCTATTGATTTGTTTTGAATATATAAATTTAGTATATGCAGGTTTCAATCAATTAATAGTGATAATGTTTCATTTCACTACCAAAGCATAATTTATTTATATTTATCAACCCAATGAATGAGCTGTTCAACAATTGGATTAAAACGGTATATTTGGAGGCATTTCAGTCTTTCTAGAGTTCCCCTTGAATTCTGCTTTGCGTAACTGATTTACAGTCAGCAATTATTGTTTTAAAAATAAATTAAATACACAATCAACCTTTGATTCACCTTGTTGGATTTCGATCACAAAAAAGCCTCGAGAAAAAAGACACATCATGAATGATATGCTGTATGAATTGTATGTTATTGTTTTTAAAATTATATTTTTCCTCAGATTGGATCTTATGGATTTTTAAATTCGTGATTCAATGTAACAAATTTTAGGCGACAGGTTGCAAATCAATCTTGGGTAGTCTTACTAATTAATGAATGTAAACATATCAGTGTTGCAAGTTCTAAGGATACTCAATGTTTTATTCACTTTCACTATTGAATAATGTTTATTGTGCTTAAAAAGTTGAACAGGAATGTCAGAGATGAAATTCATCAACACTCTTTTGCATGTACTGTAGTTAGCGCAATCGATAATTGGGTGTGCTATAAAAACGGAAGAACTTTTACGAGTTGAGATCCACTCATTCTTCATAGTTCACCGTGTTTTTTTTTGAATACATTCTTATTTTCCCTAAATGCAATCAAGTCGGTAAGTCTGGTGAATCTGACAGATACGTCCAATGGTCGTGTTATTTTCAGAAAATATTTCTTTCTTTAATTTTTGCCTTTTATTTCCCTGAGAATGTGATCAGCATCCTCGATTCACAGTTGTTTTGTAAAATTCTTGAATTATTGATGTCAAAAAGTGAACTTAAGCCATCAATAAATTTAGTTAAAAATTTTGAATTAAGAATTTTTCTATTCGGCAATTTGAATAGCTTTGTTATAGTGTTCGATAAAAAAATGCATTTATTTTTTATATCATACAATTACTTAAATCCCACTTGAAATGTTAGCGATTTAAATCGCCTTCATTTATTGATGTAAGTAACGAAACATTACTTGTTGAAAATTTCTAGTCAGGTTTCATAGAATTTCTCCCCAAGAGCTTACAATAAAGTTGCAATGGCTTCTCGTTGCTTGGCAACACTACACAAAATTTGAGGGATTCTGTAAAGATTGCTGTAAAGTGCGTGTTTTAAATTGGTTTGAAACCTAGAAACTGACTTTGGCTAAACAATTTCATAAGTTTTTTAAATGTTTTATTAAAAAACGTAGCTTTAAGAATAACTCTGTAAACAATAAACGCTTGCTTTAATTGCCTTTGAAGTGGATTGTTTTTAATGTAGTCGAATTGGATAATATTTATCTTTGAAATGGTTACCTAATTGAATTTTCTGGTGCTTATTTGAAGGTGTTATTCAATAATAATTCTATTGATGCCTTATAAAGATGTCGGATTTTTTCGTTATTTCTCTTTGGAAAAACATAAGTTTTTAATAATAACGATAAGGGCTCTGTTTGTTTATTTTTTATGTAAGTCCATTATATTTTATTTTATTTATTTAATTATTAATCTACATTATTTTTAACTTATAATGAGAGGTATGTATTATATAAGATATGTGATCAAGTCTTTCCGAACATGTTCTATTTGTGTATCCCCTCGACTACTGATTATTTGAAATATTCAAATGGTTTATATTAATTGTTCCCAATTTAAAAAAAAAAAACACGTTAAATTGTTTTTTTTTAATTTCGGTAATTTTATGAAACTTATCTACGACTTTTTAAGTGTTTAATATCATTCAAAATCAAAATACATTATTTTTAAAACTTCCGACATGAAAATGATTTGAATTAAAAAAGAATAAATTAAAAATGTTAACCAATATTTACAATATCGATACTAAAGAATGGATGTAATAGTTCATAATTAACTATAAATCCCATATAATTTTTTAGGATATTTGAATACAAACGTAATAAGATAAAAACAAAAAAATCGGTGAATTTGTTTTTCCACAGGCTGGCTGTGAGAAGCATTTTAATAGTGAAGACAGTCGGAAGTCTGAATCTTTGATTTAAGACGCTTTAGAAAGAGGCAATACACTTGAGACATAATATAATAGTAACACCAGTGTAGTAATAATGTTTTCAATTTTAGTTTAAAAATAAAGACTTATAGAAACCGGATACAATATTGGCCAAAGTGTAAGTAAAATTTATCTGTAATTTTAACTGATTTCGTTTATCTTCAGCATTATCAACTGGATATTCTTCAGTTGATAATGCTCGTGATGAGCGAAACCGGTCATGATCTTAATCAAATTATAAGTGAAAGTAGGAATAAACTATGTGTTTTATTTATTTTAAATAATGTCTTTCACCAGAAAAGACAGTTAACACCTTCAAAGTGATTAAATATCATAATACTGCGGTTTACACTGTGAGTCAATTAATTAATCGGAAGAAAGTATTTTTTTGTGAAATCAGTGTTTTGTTGTTGAATTATAAAACTGGAGAAAATATAGCCGTCGGAAAATAAATTAAATATAAATGTATGAAAGTATGTAGGTAGTATGTTAACATACATTTTCATCAGACATTACAGGAAAACTATATTTTTTTGAAATAAATATTTGTAATTCACGACTTTTTTGTGAGTGACATGCATTTAAAAAAATACTTAATACTTATTTAGCTCACTGTATGTTACATAGTATTGAATACAAGTGCGCACTCTAAATAACAATCGACACCAGTTTCGTAGTAATTTGAAATTTATTAGTTGATAATCTACTGATTTTTCATAATAATTATACTCTTCGGAATCTGTATATATGCATGTTGCAAATATTTCACTATGGTCACGATTCTCTTTGGCTAAATAATTCAAAAAAAGAAGAAATCGTTCGGAAATTTTTGAAAAACAATATTTATTAAATGATCCACTTGATATAATGTTTTGTCGAAAAAATGTTAAATTTCAAATTACCAAACAATGTTTTTATCTCTGGCAATTGGTAAAGACAAAAATCAGTGAGATGCAAAAATCATTAATTATAACTGAAATGTGCATTTTTTTTTTTTTTTAATTTGCAACGTAGTAAGTATACTATTTGTAAGATATTTGACTAAGCACATTGTATGTAATGTTACTAACATTAGCATCAAATTAATGAAAACTAATCTTTCGAAGTGAATGTTTTTTTGCCAATATGCCGACGATATTATCATTTTATTTTCACTGATTAATTGACCGCAACCATATTGGAACGCTTATCAATTCATTATTCTTGCTTTGCTATGATAGTATTTAGCTTATTTAAATGTTCCAGAACTACAACTTTGCCATGTTAAATATATTAGGAATTATGACACTGTATTAAGAATGAAAAGAAAATAATCTTAGTAATTAAAATTAATTAAATGCGAATCATTGTTTCAATGAAGCAGATATTTTTATCATATGGTTAATTCAATTATTACGATACGATCGGTTGACTTTGACAAGCCAATTTTTCACTACCGTTACAGGGCCATTCTCAATGACTTTAGGTGCTATAATTTTATACTTGTTGTTTCGGATATATAAAGTATTTTTCCGCTCTATTAAAATATCGTTCAATTAATCACCATCAACTATTTGCACATTTTTTTATCAAGAAGCAAAAAACCATTGATATTTTACGATAGCGGAAAAGAAATGTAATCGTCAGTCAAATCGTTTGATAATAAATAAATAAAAGGCTTCGAATAAACATATCACTTAAGCACTTACAAACATTATATATATTGACTTCATGTACCTACCTACGTCACAATTTAATCCAGCTGCTTAAAACATTTTTAAAATAATGTCGACATTGTATTCACTCATATAAAAACATTTTTTTTAACTGACCACTAATATTTTTAAGTAAACCACTTTAACACTGATCACTCGGATTGTTGGAAAATCGGAGCGCGAATTTTCCCGCCCAAATTGCTGTCACCGCGGCGATTTTTCTCATCACGACAGACTATATGCCGGCGGGGATCGACTGTCTATTGACATAATTGGCTATTGACTAAAGGGGGCTTCTAAACAGAATAACACGAAGGCATTGCTTGATGGAACGGTGGTAAATAACACCTACCCCCAGAGACGTATCGTGGCAATAATTAAGCCCCTAAGTCAAATATTCATTGCTCGTGATTACAATAATATAAAGATTTTGCGTAATTTTTTTTCGATCTCGAGTTCAATCATATTTTGAATGAAATTAATATTATAATAAGCGGTATCGTACATAGTATATATTTTGATGAGTAGTGTTCAGTATAATTGCCGAATTAAATTAAATTAGTTATTAAAATAATTCTTGCCAATTAATTAAGGGACCCCTTAGTCACGTGATAAACACTTTCAAGTTTTATTCTTATCGGCTGCATGGCCGACCAGTCCTATAATGCTACCGTTTTGGATTATGTAGAGAGGTAGAGAGACTGATATACTAAGTTGTTCTGGTCGTAAAAAATGTATGTTGATATAATGCGAATGGACATGGATAAGACACATTTTAGGCATAATAGATTTTGACAAGAATTACTATTTCATTACAGATTTTTAAGAAAACCGAAAAATATCCATCTTTTGGCATATTAAGAATATTCTTCTTTTACAGATGTATTTTATTGAAATGATTATTGATTCACTGGACGGCATTCATTTTGCTTTAAAATCATTATGGTTTTTCTTTATGTAGTCAAATAATAATTATGATTTAAATTAATAAAACACATTATTAATCACTATTCAATATTCGGCATATATTTAAACATGAATATATTTTGCCTCGTGATTAAACCGACCCTGTACTACCCCCGGATCAGGAAAAAATGTATCGGGGTATAGAATTACACGCCTGCTTATATCTTATATTATTACACGTTGATACAGTTTCGATAAAGAGACACACGTCATGAAGTGTTTAGTGGTGTGGGGGTGCCTACGATTTTTGTGAAATGTTTTTGTAGTGGTACTCGTGTTTATTTTGCACCCTTATATTAGATGGATTAGTTTGCACTGTATAATTTGTGCACATACATGTATGATTTTTTCCAACTCACAATAATTGAAAATGCAAAATGAAGAATGATGAATAAAAGTAATCAAGTAAAGAACCGCATATTATTTTACCGTTTTATCCATTTCCAGATAAGATTTATACGTGCGATATTTTTTTCAAACTTAAAACAACAACAAATATTAAAACATAAATTAAGAGTTAGCCAATTTTGTCAACTTGTTAAGCTTCTGTGATTCCGTGCTTCTGAGAGGGGCTCGAATCTATAAATAGATTAGATCAAAATTGGCGTGCTAAAGAATATAAAAATATTTTTTTATTCACATATGTATAAGCGTTCTTTTTATTTCTAAATATGGGGTCATTTAACGAGAGCTGTTAGTTAGTTTATCACTCAACCCCACTTCGATAGTCCGCTCCGCTGTCTTTACAAATTATTTTCAGGACAGAAGAAATTATGATGACGAATGAAAACACCACAGACATCTATGCCTTTGCATACAAATTGACATCGTTTCGGGAATACGATTCACTTAACATTCGGCGAAGAACGGAAGGACTAAAATCAGCTCGGTTACCCCAAAAATTAATATAAATTTATGAGACATTTGTCATGTGAATATTTTTCAGTCATGTGAATATGAAAGGATATTATTGAAAAACATCATTCATCGTTTTGTTAATAAATTATTGAGGATTGATTGATTTGACTAAAACTTGTTTTCTTTTTTTATAATAAATGTCTGACGTGGGAAAAAGTCTTGTTTAATGAAATAGTCAACTCTTTTGACTTAGAATTGATGGAATACAACATGAATGGATATTCTATTTTTTTGAACAGTAAATTATTTGTAATCGGGAGATGAATATTACACACAGATACGAAAAAATCAAGTTAACTTTTATTAATTTATTTTTAAATACTTGAAATTATTAATTAAAAGGTTTGTATGCTTCTCCGCAGTTTGCACTATTCGTTATAGTTTACATTCAAGGCCAGGGTTTCACAAAGTGTGGCCCGCGTGACTTTCTGATGTGTTCTATGAGTATTATTTTAAAACTGCATTTTTTTCCACTTGCAAACTAAATTTGATAAAAAAAACAGGAGGGAAAGAGAACATTTCAAGAAAATTGAAGGATACCATATTTTGTATTCGAACAAAATAACATTGTTTTACGTCTCATTTGCAAACAAAATATATCCGCTATGAAAGAATATAACTTAAATATACAATTTGGTACAAACTATAACAGTTATTTTATTGATTGAGTAGGCATTTACTTGGTAGAACTCCATTATAATACGGTAAGAAAAATAATAATGTACACTTATCCCTCGATTTACGCGGTGCCCATTTTACGCGGTTTCCCTTTTACGCGTTTAGGAAAAAATCACATTTAAAAATAAAAATCAAACATATTTTGTGACACGTGTTACACAATTGTGAAATATATAGGATTATCAAATAAAGAAAATAAAACGTCAACATTAAATGCTTTTTGGAGAGCAGTATGGCCAGAAGTAGTTGAACCTGATCATATAATTCCAGCAAGAGATGAAACATTTAACAGCATTTTAACTATAACAAAAGCGTTGGGACAAGGGTTGGAGAGTTTGGAATTCAGTGGCATCGATGAATTGTTTGTTAATAGTGAAATAGACGAAGAAGAATTGATTTATATGGCGTCAACCAACGAAAAAGAAAATGTTGAAAGTTGCGATGATAGTGATAAAGACATTACTAATAAACCAAATAAATTTACGTCTAAAGACATTTCTGAAATTTTACAATTGGCCAATAACTTAGAAAATAAAGTTTTGGCTACTGATCCGGTTATTGAACGTGCTGTTAAATTTCAGCGAGACCTTAAAAGCCTGTGCGCGCAATACGGTGAAATTTACGACTTAAAAAAAACACAACACAAAAATTAGTTACGGACTATTAGACGAGAAGAAGAGCCTTTTTTGAAGATTTTTTTTTCTGGAACCTATCTTCCGTTTTTGTATGAGCTTGTAGTCTCTATTTACGCGATTTCGATTTACGCGTTTTCTCTAGGAACGTATCTACCGCTTAAATCGAGGGATGAGTGTATTTTAATTCTCCATAAATTATTTTATATATTTGGCTTACCGTAAGCCGAAATAGCTATCAACAAATAAATATATAAAATAATTTATGTAGAATTAAAATACATTGTTATTTTTCTTACCGTACAACAGTTATTATTGTATAATTTGGGATGATTGAACAGTCAAATTTTAGGCTTTACACAGATGATGACATATTGATGCTCAGAAATCAGTAATAATTTTTTTTTCACAAAATGAAGCATGATTTTAAAATATTGTTCTTTAGTATAATCGATTAATAAGAGTAATTATAACTGACTGAATGTCTGAAACTTAACATAAAGAATTATTTTTTATAAAAGGTGGTACGCCAAAAATTATTGATTTCATAACTGTCCCTTTGAGGAAAAAGTTTGTGAACCCCTGTTCTAGGTAGACAATGTGATCATTACGTCAAGGATTTTTTTATAAAAATTACAGATAATGTACATTTTGTAGTTATTATAAATTATAATTTGAAAGACATCATTCCACCGACGTTTACAAGTAAACATTCAAGTTTACATTCTCCAAATCGAATGTCGCTATACCCGAATATGCGTTTAACAGTCAGGTGTTTTTCACACAGTTGTTTTTTGAAAAAAAAAACTTTCATCCACGGAGTTCAGGTGTCGCTTAAAAAAAGTGTACGTCTTTCGGTTTTTGCAAGCGTACGCATGCCTGAGCATTGCAAAGTGTAATGAGTGCGATACTGTGAGCTTGGAGAAAAGTCTAGATAGGGACTCGAAGTGTAGACCGAGGATTTGTAGACACGCAACAGGACCACCCTGCTTGATAGGGTTGATGTTTAATCTTACTGTATTAGAAAAATCAGTATAAAAAAAACTGTTATTTGCCATACAAATTTCTTGTTTTTATAAATTAACTAGCTGTACCCTGCGTGCGTTGCTACGCCAGCAATTGTAAAGGGGATTGGGGGGGGGGGGGGAGAGGGTGTACGCCAGAAAGTTTCGCGGATGTGTACTCGAGAAATGTAAAAAATCGATATCAATTTTTGGGGGGAGGTTGTTTGGCGGGGTGGGGTTTGGGAGGCGTATGGGAGGGTATGCCAGAAACCTTCGAAGGAGTGAACTAGAAAAATTCATAAAGTTAAAAAAAAAAAATTAGGAGGTTGTGGTTGGGGTGGTGGGGGGGAGGGGTTGGTAGGCCAGAAACCATTGCGGGAGTGTACTCAATAACTATTTCAATAACTCAATAATTACTCAATAAATTTGTAAAGTTTCACATCGATCGGTCGAGCGGTTTAGTAGTCCATAGCGGACATACACACAGACATTCATTTTTCTATATATAGATAATTTGTAGTAACGTAAGGTCACTTACTGTTAATCCTTGTTGGAATACCATAACAGAAGCCCTTATAGTGTACCTGGATTCAGCGAAGTACTTTTCGATCAGGCGTGCGAATTGATAAGAGAATCTTTTGAATATTAAACGTATTTGAATAAAAATAGCCCAGTCAGTGTTTTGTGCACCAATAGCGCTTGAGGTTTTGACTTGTGCCGACCGATTAGTTGACGGGAGCCAAGCCACATTCCACACACATACTATGCATTCCTTGTTATTCTTTATTTGTAATCCACTTATCTGCCCTTATTTGTATACATTTATTGTGTCAATTACTTTCTCAACGAAGAATAACGTGTATGGAAATATTATTTTATTATCTAACGGATACCACCTCTTCTGCATTCGTCTGTTGTGTTGAGGTGTTCAAGAATAAAATACCAAGAAACAATCGTGAATGGCTGAGCATATTCGAAAAATTTCATTTCAAACTTGGTCCAACGAAGGAATAAAAAAGTGTATAGCAACCCTGGATGAAGGATGTCAACTTTGATAATCAATAATAGCGATGCGAATATTATTTGACGTGTTTTACCACCCAGGCAGCATCTCATGCTTTTACCTCAGTTCCCTCATAGGATCTCAAGGCTCATACAATCATGATTTTTCAATGGAATTTCGTCCTGTAATAAGGATCACAATTTTTTTAAAATTATTAATATACTACCCATAGTAAATGTCTAAAGTTTTATAACAGATTATTTATTATTTTTGTAAATCACATAATATAAAATATAAATTATGCATGGTAGCTCTACATTTTTATATCAATCGTTTTACACACACGATTATTTCAATTTACGTGATTTTGAATTAAGTGAAGAGAGGTTTTGATATTTCTATTGAACACTTTTAAGGTGCTCACTGTCAATACTTGGTGGAAAGGCATTATAGTAAAAATAATAACCCATTTTTAGTACTTTTTCCACATTTTACTCAATTGGACTCATTACCGGGATTTCCATCTAATTATGGTTGACAGACATGTAGATTTATTTATTTTTATTAAATGCACTTAATTTTGGGCTTTTACTTTGTTAATGTTAATTTATACTTAATTGATTTTTGATGTGTTAGTTTGCATTGCTAAGAGGTCTTCAACATTTTATTTTTAGTCTATTTTTCTTATAATTTGCTTTAATTTATTTGCTTAGTTGTTTTACCAATTGTTTGTCATACCTTGTTTTCATACTTAACTTTTGCATAAATACTACTGTTTTATTGTATTCCTTATCAGTTGATAATGCTCGCCATGAGCGAAACCGGTCCTGATGAAATAAATCTTATGTGGAAAAAGTAATAAAAATGTGTTATTATTTTTATTTCTATTGAAGTTGACTTTGATGTCATTTGTCCGTGTTTTTCCTATATTATTTCCCAAACTGTTTCCTAATTTTACCACTTTCTTTGTATTCAGCATTTTTTCATAATAATTCATATTGGTGAACCGATTCCACTGTAAATTTTTACTGTTTAGGTTTTTTTATTGAATTCTTTCCACGCTCCTTTGCACACTTCATAACACTCCACTTACTAATCGATTCTTCCATCTTCCCTACCAGCAATATAGTGCCCAGTCATTGGCATAGAGTAGCAATATTTGTATACCTACTTATTTCACTTATAAGTAATGTGGCTTTTGATCAGAGCATCTGTAACAATTATCGAAACACTGATATATAATCTTAGCAAACGTTAAAAATTATTAAACATTGTCCATTGTCACATTATGTATTGATGAATCAATTGATCGTGACGAAATCATGATTCAAATCGTCCATAATATGGCACATTAAAGGAAGTACATTTTATTGATTTCACGATTACTTTAACACTATTTTTAAAATGTAACTAGCTGTACCTTGCGCGCGTTGTTACGCCAGTAATATTATATACGAATATTATACCATATTATTCGCAGGAGTAATTATAAAGAAATTTGTATACTTCCATATCAAATGAAGGGGGAGATTGGGGGGGGGGATGGGATGTACGCCAGAAAGTTACGCGGAAGTGTACTCGAGAAATTTTTGTATAAATTCGATATCAATTTTTGGGGGAGAGGGGGGTTGTTTGGCGGGTTGAGGTTTGGGGAGCGTATGGGGGGGTATGCCAGAAACCTTTGATGGAGAGATCTCGAAAAATTCGTAAAGATAAAAAAAAAATTTTGGGGGGTGGAGGTTGGGGGATGGTTGTGGGGATGGGGTTGGTAAGCCAGAAACCATTGCGGGAGTGTACTTAATAAATATGTAAAGTTTCACATCGATGGGTCGAGCGGTTTAGTAGTCCATAGCGGAAATACAGACAAACATTCATTTTTATTTATATAGAAGACTAAGAAGACTATGTATGTGCTTTCTGAGATATTCGAGGCCCGGAAGAGGAAGATATAATATATGAATTTTTGTTTAGTGGTTTTAATATGTATTCAATTATATTATAACATGAGCCATTAATAATTTGAATTCAAATATTTTTTAATAATTTTAAGCATTCATCGTATAAGTCATTTATACTGTGAAGTACTGGTCTGCGGTCCATTCTGACCATCATTAACCTTCTGCATTCTGAAAGCTGTATTTATTTACCTATTCACTTACTTATCAATAAACAATTTGACATCATCGACAGAGTGTGCGTTCATATTATTTTTTCTTGTCAGTTGCTTGTTGTATACCTACATAAAGTGTGGAAAACGCGCAAGGCGTGTTTAGCATCCACTGTAATATATGCTTCATGCAAAAGTTGAGCATTGATTCCTGGTGTCTTCAGTCCTCAGCACAGAATCATTCACACTCTTGGTAGGTATATTAGTGCACTTTGGTGTAACATCAATCTGCGGAATAATCAACCAGTGAATATAATTAGGTTGCAGATTAAGAAACGCATGCAATTCGTTCTTTTGTCTTGCAGTGAAGTTTGGATACCTTGGAACGGTCCAGAAAATCTTTCTTAATAATTTTCCAATTCATACACACTGCTGGGAGATGAAAAAAACCCACGAATAATTTATTGCGTAGAAATTAGAAATATAAAACCTTACTTGTTAATTCACTGTTTGGTTTTAAAAATTGAGCCCCTGTTAAACAGTCAAATGATTTGAAAAAATGTTCGGGAAATGTAAAGGATTCCAACGTGAGGGAATTCAAGTGTTCATTCAATTCAATTCAGTAATTGGTGTTTTACCAGGTATAACTAGTAACTAGTAGTGGAGGGCCAATTCCAAGAATTCAAAATGAGCAGCGGGCCGCCATTAAAATACCATTTTTAGATATACACCCGATCGTTTTTAAGGTGATACATAGGTTTCAAAAAGTGGCGCACATTAAAAGAAAGCAAACAAAAGTATTCAAAATACAAGAAAAAACAAAAATTGTTTTTCAAATTTGACCCAAAAAAAATTTTTTGCATAAAAATATACCTAAAACATTCCCATTTTCATTCAAAAATTATATTTCTAGATTCAGTTTGTATTAATTATTTTACATTTAAAATATTTGGACGTCTGAAGCACATTTATTTGACATAGCAACTCTCTGTGATAAAATTTACGACCGGGAAACGTGCTATTCAACATTTTTTTTAAATGCATTGTGCTTAAATAAGTTTCAGAGCAGAGTCACCAATAATATCGCATGAGTTTGCGCACAATTTTGTCTGCTGTAAAAAGAAAAATGGCGTACCTACGAATAAATCACGGCGCTGTCCTAAAAATCACGTAAACCGAAATCACTGAAAAGAATCGTTTAAAGAAGACCAGGTGTACTCTATTAATGATCACGAAAAAAATATGAGCAGAATGAAGCTGTTTCAAAGATTGAAATTTTTCAACATTTTTTTTAAATTCAGGTGCTCATTTTGTAGTTGATTTTTTAAAACTGCTTGTGAATAGTCATAAGAAGATGGAATCAGAAAAAAGTTGAGGTTTATGATCGAAAATGTCTGTTCACATATTTCGTTCAAAATCTTTTAGTTGGTCGTATTTGTCTGAATTAAGATCATTGTTAAATTTGCAGATTTCTTCACGACGGTGTAATTCTCTTAAATCATTGTAACATCGCAGATCAATAATCTCAAGTTGTAGCTCTTTTTAATACAGTTTTAATATCTATTGAAAATGGATCGCTTACTAGCGCCAAACTTGTCTCAATTTTTGCAGAAATCACTAAATCTTTGTGAAAAATCCATCCGATGTCCAGAGTAAATCCAAAATCACATATCCCTAATCATCAGTATCGGGAAAGTCCGTAACATTCTTCATTTTCCAAAATAAAATTATAATATCTTATATATCCCGAACTCTTCGAAGCACATTTTCCAAGCAAAGCCATCGAATTTGATTGTGAAAAGGAATATCTGTAAGAACTCACAATATCTTTAAATATAATAAGAATTTTTATTTGATTTTCAATATTTTTTTAAAAAAATATAAAAATAATACTTAGAATTAGGATTTATGATGGCGGGCCGCAGAAAACACTCGGTGGGCCGCAGTTTGCCCGTGCCTGGCTTAGATGAAGAAAATTCCATATTGATGTATGTAAATTAACTTTGATTGGACAGTGTTTAAAAATAAGGATACCGTTGCTCAAGGATGGCGAAGAATGTTCTTGTGATCACAAATAGTTCATCTATGATATATAATACTTAGTAGTTCAACATTTTTTTAAACTGTTAAACACATCTTTATATTATAATATCATATTGACGGAATTGTTAAAAAAGGACGATATGGTATAATAGGCAGGTATTAATTTAATATTAGTTACAAATGTGAACTTCCTATAATATCTAGTGAAGTATGAAAGCGGGTCGCCCGACCTATCAGCGTTTCTTAAACTGTAAATTAAAGCATAAGCATTGCATTCACATATAAATTTACACGCTACTTAAATATGATGTGTACTATATTATTTAAAAATATACAGAGGCACTGAAGTATCGAGTGTATGCAATAAAATAAATAATGAAAATAAGATGCTGAACTATAAATTTATTGTCCCACAGTGTAGAAAACATGCGTATGCAAATTAAACTGTCGTAAAAGAAAAAAACATTAATATTACTAAAATAAATATTCAAATAATATTCGTACCTTTTCCTAATGTGGTAACTTTTTGTGATTTAATTTTTATTTAAAATTAAAATTGATAACTTTTGATTGATTATTTTTTAAGATTATCATTAATATATTAACGTCACGATAGTATGTTTGAAGATTCTTCTGAAAGAGTTGAAACACGTGCCACGGACTTGTTCCGAATATCACAGTTATCAATTTTAATTTAATATTGCGTATAACTAAATTTGTTACATGGAGCTATTTTAAATGACTAATTGATAGATAGTAGATATTTTTTTAAATGTATTTGAAATTTGGTTATACTTACAATTTAATACAGATTAAAATTGGTGCAATATGATATTAATGTGTTGCGGTTTCGAAGTTTGAGAAAGGATCTTTGTCCGTTGAGCTTGCTGGCATATCCCGGCTGACGTGTATAATGTTTCACGGGCTACAATAAGTTTACGGTAGATGTGTCATTATGTACCATACTGGCAAACCGAACCATTGATTTACCGATTCCGCGATGCACCGAAGCTGTAATAACAAGATTTAAGTAATTCAAACCGCGAACAAAAGACTATGATTACCATCGTCAGTTGAAACTAAAATCAATATTCAAACGTATCAGTGAGTAACTTTCTTTTAGTTAATCGACGTGTGTGTTAATTCTCATTACTTACCTAGAAGAAGGTTGAAAACCCTACAAAAAGAAAGGGAGATATTGATATTAACATTAGGTATAATACGTTACTAAGATTAGGTAGATTTTATATAACCTAGAATTAATTTGATAGCTTTGTTATACCACGTATTGTATAGCAAGTAGTAACACTTGTTTCGTCTTTTTAAGACACATCTATAGAATTACTATCAATATTTAATTTAAGTTATAATGTAAATATTGATACTTAATTATTATATAATGAATTGAAAAGTATGAAGAGCTGCTTACATGAAGTGATGTCCCGTGATCCCGCAGGAAGTAGTACCGGGCAGCAAGTTTATAGCAAAAATTATTAATTATGTAAGAAGGGTTACATTTTTAGGTGTCAAGTATATAGAATTGAATTCAGAGCATTTCTTTCTAAATGACCCGGTCTAAAATTCTTTATGCGAACAAATAATTTTGAATTTTTTTTGAAATATGTACAATAACTGCGTGTTTGAGCAATGATTAAGAAAAATAAACCATATAATAATTCGGATTATAAAAAAAAGATCACGCACCATAAAGTAGCAAGCAATACTCTTTTGTTTACATATCTATTATCAATCAATTGAAAGCCAGGCTCAGTCATACGAGGGCTTCGAATTTTGCTATGTTAACATAGATTAAATACCACAACATATTAATTATAATTTACACTGTTTCATTCTCGTGAAAAGTCAAAAGTTACTGTTCAAATATGTTTTTCATTGCTTTGTGTCGATTGGAATATAAAAAGCAGGATTGGGATTACAACGAAAAAATATTGGTAATACAATGGCAAACATGATGGCTTATTTATAAATTTCGATACAAAAATATCAAATTACTTGACGATAGCGTGTCTTCCTGTTTCCAGGGATCGACTTCCAGTCGACCGGTTCGTTGGTGTGAGCGACTTATCCTTTCCGGAAGGGACATCCTTCTTTCGGCCATTTTGAAGGCGATCGCGTGGCATATCCGGTATACTCGTCAAAGGGTAGATCCGCCATATGGGATTCTAATACTATGTAACGTTGATTCAGCAGTTAAAATTAAAGCGGATATCATGAAATAGTATTTTTTCACTTCATTTTTATATTCAAGACCCCTACAGACTTCTAAGTGAGTTCGTTTGTAATGGGGAATTATTTAACTTTATAATTAACGAATATGAGATAACGGTGTAAAGATATTCATAGAAACTCTTCAGAGTCCGTTACCCTACTATTTTAAATTTAATTCAGTTTACCGTTGTTGTTGTTTGTGTTACCAACTAATGATGTTCCACTGGAAGTACATATATATAGTCCACATTGAGAACGGGAAAAACGGTTTATTATCATAATCTGAAAAGAACGCAATTCAATTGCAAAAAATAGCCAATTAATTATATCGAGACAATTGTCTGCATACAATTGTTTCAAATACACCTAATGATATAACATTTAAATATATGTATTACTTTTTCCAATACTACTTACCTCTAAAATGATTAATACAAATTATAGCACAGTGTTTCTCATAGTTATTTGTTATACACTCGTCCCTCGGTTAACACGGAATGATTCCGCTAGATGAGCGTGTAAATTTAAACTTACAAAATATTTGAAAAAGAATGAGAGGTTCATTTTAAAACATGGATATAAATACATACTGTTGATCGAATTTCCTCATTACTACTGTTTTCAATAACATCTTCGTTATGTTCCGTCGGCCGCAGTAAGAAATCAGTAATATGTATGTGTTTGACTATCTTCTTTAAGATTTAAGTAAACTTTTGTTAATTGGTTACGTTGAACTCCTCGAAAATCACGCCCATCATCTGGATCATTAGTTTCCATATCTCTTACCATCGTCAATCCATATTTAATTGTTTAAGCACCAATCGCTAAAATTAACTCACAGTTTTCGGTATCGCTTCAGATATCACGTAGAACTAAGAAAGTCATATTTACTCTCTTACTCTTTAACTCTTATTCTTCTATCAATTCATCGATTTAATTGGTAGTCGAATCATCCGATCCCTCACCCCCTTGTAAATGTGCAATCTTCATATTGTTATTTTAATTTAATGTTATTATTACATGAAATCATTCCAGGATAGATTATTTTCCATGATGTATCAAATATGATTTTTTTGTTAAATTTCCTGTAGCGACTATTTTCAGATGTTTGCCAATTTATAATATAAATAATTTCTAAACAAAACTTATTGTAAATATAATAATTAAATAATTTTCGCTTTCTTCCTAATCATCAAAAATCCGTTTGGGGGCGGTTCGGTTGAATAAATGATTAAAAAAAAAAAAAGAATTCATATGGCTGGCGTAAGTTGAGAAGCAATATGATATTCAAAATAATCGAACTTCCTTCAACAGTGCTAAAGCAAGTCCCGTGTAAAACGAGGGTTGGTTTTAATTTTCTTTGCTATTTTCCCGCATGAAAATACGATTGAACCGTGACTATGGAAACGAGGGGGTAGAACACTGTTCTCCTACCATTTTCCATACACCCCCTTCTCTGCATTGTGATTCGTCGAATTAACCCCACTGCTGGCTTCCCATTGGTCGGTTTCCCATAATACATTACCCACATTCGCGTCGTCCAATCTATTAATATTCTCCGTGATTGATTAAATTGTCGTATTCTACTGCTACCTGTGAAAATAATATGTCAGCGGGAAATACATATTGTATTTACAATATTCATCGTATTAGAAAAATGGACGAACTACATTTGTAATTCATATGTTACGTAGATAATTATAAATAAATATAATCAACTAAAATAAGTGACAGTATAGGGAATTTCTTTTCTACCTTCTACTATGAATTAAGAAGCTCGACATAGGGTTTAACCATATCATTGAAAATCAATAATTGTGGGAGAAAGTATATCACAAAAACTCATACACTAGATAAGAGATGAGCAACCTGTGCATCTTAAAAAGCGGCATTTATTTAACTTTTATCGATTAAATTTAAAAAATCTGATTTAGAAGCGTTACCTGCATTATTTTGAAAATTAATAAAAAAAAAATGGTATTAAATCTTTTGATTCAGACAAAAGGTCACACTAGAGCAGGGGGGGCAAACTTTTCGGATGGAGGGCCACTTACAAGAATTGAAAATGAGAAGCGGGCCGCAAGTAAAATACCATTTTTAGATATACACCCGATCGTTTTTTACGTGATACATAGGTTTCAAAAAGTGGCACACCTTAAAAAAAAGAAAAAAAAAGTATTCAAAATACAAGAAAAAACAAAAATTGTTTTTCTAATTCGACCTAAAAAAATTTTTTTTGCATAAAAATATACCTAAAAAATTCCCATTTTCACTCAAAAATAATATTTCTATATTCAGTTCGTATTTATTACTGTGCATTTAAAATATTTGGATGTCTGAAGTGCATTTATTTGACATAGTAACTCTCTGTGATAAAATTTAAGACCGGGAAACGTGCTATTCAACGAATTTTATAAATGCATTGTGCTTAAATAAGTTTCAGAGCAGAGTCATCAATAATATCGCATGAGTTTGCGTACCATTTTGTCAGCTGTAAAAAGAAAAATCGTGTAGGTACCAACGAATAAATCACGGCGCCGTCCAAAAAATCACGTAAAATCGAAATGGTTTAAAAAGAGGACCATGTGTACTCTATTTATTATCACGGATAATATTTTTTTCAAAAAAAATATGAGAAGAATGAAGCTGTTTCAAAGATTGAAATTTTTCGTCATTTTTTTAAAATTCAGTTGCTCATTTTGTCGTTGATATTTTTAAAACTGCTTTTGAATGGTCATGGAAGAAGATGGAATCAGAATAAATTAAGCTGAGGTTCATGATCAAAAATGTCTGTTCACATTTTTCGTGCAAAATCTTTAGGTTGGTCGTATTTGTCTGAATTAAGATCATTGTAAAATTTGCAGATTTCGTCACGACGGTGTAATTCTCTTAAATCAGTGTAACATTGCAGATCAATAATCTTAAGTTGTAACTCTTTCAATACAGTTTTAATATCTATTGAAAATGGATCGCTTACTAGCGCCAAACTTGTCTCAATTTTTCGGAAGTCACCAAATCTATGTGAAAAATCGTTATTCAGAGCGTTCATAACACGAATTTAATAGTATTTAAGTGTGGCACGATGTCCAGAGTAAATGCAAAATCACAAATCCATAATCATCAGTATCGGGAAAGTCCGTAACATTCTTCATTTCTAAACATAAAATTGTAATATTTTTTATATTCCGAACTCTTCGAAGCACTTTTTCCAAGCCATCGAATTTAGCCGTGAAAAGGAATATCTGCATACTCACTCAATATCTTGAAGAATTTTTATTTGATTTTCAATATTAAAAAAAAATATATAAAAAAATTATTCTTACTTAGAAATAGGATTTATGGTGTCGGGCCGCAGAAAACACTCGGCGGGCCGCAGTTTGCCCGTGCCCGCACTAGACGATATAAAAAGAAGCAAGTTCCAGTGAATTAAAATTAAATATAGAGTACTTATTACCATTCGAGGGCTCGAACCCATCGTAATCTGACTGATAAGTAAAGCTATTACTGTAGAGCAGTGGTTCTCACATAAAATTGTGCTGTGGCCGCAGTATAAAAATCAGCGGTCCAACGGTTATGTCTGGTGACCAAATTTTTGTTTGACAATTTACTAAGGTAAATGTACCAGTAGCTGACCGTTTAAGAGAAAATTTCAACAAAAATAACGATTAAGATTTAGCATTGTACCGAATGATGGCTTATTTTTAGTGCGAATTACATTTTCTCAATATTGTTTTGAGTGTGCATTCACTGAAATACTGTAATACTTGTAAAATATTAATAGAGGACAGGTATCTCTTCGTTTGATATACAATTATATGCACTTCTTTTGAAATATGCAACATGTTCAATGAGATTGATCGTCCACCAATAATTATTACACATCCCCTTTGCTACACCTGTGTTTACTTTTCGGATCTCAACTTGCACGGTCGTCAGCACTTCAATATTTTAAGGGTTGTTGTGGGCCTATTGCAAATAACCGGTGAGATGATCCCGCAAAAATATCAATTGGCCAATTACAACAACTGGTAACGAAAAACACTTGTTCACGATTTTTTTAAATCCAGGCAACCGGAACATATTGGCCTCGTTTGTTTATCAGTAACCGTTTAACCTCTCCCTGTAATTAAGTCAATTTATGTGTAGAATGGATAAGACTCGCCGCATGACTAGTCTCGTTCTCGCTACGTCCCGCTTTTAGAATCTGTCGATTAAACGATTTTACCTATGCCATCAAACAGAACTTCTTGAACACCTATGCCTTCAAACAGAATCGATAAAAACGACTGGAAAAATGCTGATCGTACTGAGACACGTGAGGTCCGTCACGAAAGCGAACGACGTTGGCCACTGCACCACGGACTGTCCTACAATAAACCATCATATTTTTAGTAAGAATATTGGACAAATTTTATTTCACTTTGTTAGTATTAATATATTATTCAATAATTAATTAACATAAAGTACAATTACCTAATTAAACAAATGGCGTCGTTTGTTATTGGTCCACAGTAATTTAATTTCCATTTTTGAACAGTGAACGTCTCTCATTTTGTTTGTATCTCTGAATGCTCGAAATGTAAGATAAAAGATTTCTGTTTTCTGTTGCTCATATTTCTATCATTCTTTTTACTAGAAATTTTCAATATGTCAATAAAGTTGAAACAAATGAACATTCATCAAAAACAAAATCCGCAAAAGAATTATATTAAGATCAAATTAAATTCCAATGATAATTCGCAATACGGTAACACGGATGTTTATTTGATTTCAGATCATCTCAACATTTGATGATCACGCAAGGTGTATATTCGTGTTTCAGTATAATTACAATAATTCAGTAAAAAATGTTAAATCTGTTTGGCCACATCCACATCGGTATGTGTAATCCCTTACGGACCGGACTCATCAGTTGTGGGAAATTAAATCTAAATGCATTCAACTGAATAATGTGTGGTAACTTTGAGAGTACTATCGCATACTCACTTGATACAGGGACTGCGTAATGTAGGTATATATCGTATAATCAGGGCTGACACAAGAAGAATATCCACCTAAGTGCGAATAAAAATACCGTCCTAACTAGGGATTCCAATCCCGGGCCAAAATTTTGATCCCGGGATTCGGGATTGCAATAAGTTGGTCCCGGGATCCTGGGACCAGTCCCGGGATCTGGGATATTTTTCTTATTTATTTAATATTAGCTATGTTATTTTATCGATAAAAATAGCTTAAAATGAATAATACAAATTTATTTTGACATTTGTTTATTGTTCAATGTATAAATGTACGTATAATTGTAGACTTGGGGTTAAAATGGAAAATAGTATAAATAAAAAAGTGACAAAATTAATTGGAAAAAAATATTTTGAATAAAACGCACGTAGTAATAACAAAGCATCAAGCGTTTCATCGTTTAGCCAAGATCTAATTTTTTTTTCTAAACAGCCTACTGCTGAAAAAGCACGTTCAGCCTCTACACTTGTTGGGGGTATAGTCATCAAATATTGATATGCCAATTCGAGGTGATGACCACGTGAGCCTCCATTATCAAATAACATCATCTCTTGGTTTATAACGGTTTATAACGGCCTTGTGCAATTTTGAATTTTTGGTTCGCATGTCATCAAGCTTATTGCGATTTCATCCTGTAACTGTTGTTTCATTGTTTCTTTTTCAATTGGGTGGGATGACTGCATTGAAGTAAATTCGATTGATGATTTTTCTAGTGGCACTGATATTTCGATCATATCTTGAGCTTCTTCTTCACTTAATCTTTCAATAAGTTTTTGAATAGTTTCTTTTAAAGTTTTACGAGTTGTTTTGTTGTCATTGAATGATGAAGGATTAAATAAATATTTTAGTGTATCAGTTAAATCTGTTCGGCTTCGTTTTTCGACATGTTTTTGTAGAGAAATTAATACATCTTTGCTTAATGCAGACTTAAGCTGGGTCAATTGTCTGAAACTGAATTTCAAAATTGCGTCGGCTGAACACAAGTTGGTATCACGTCGGCAAAGTGCTTCGACTGCTAATTTTAGGGGCTTTAATACTTGTACAATTTCTTCAATTTTCATCCAGTCATTTTCATTAAATGTCACGGAAAAATTCTTTATATCTATAAGAGTTTTTTGTATACATGTTTTACAAAATAAAAACCGTTCCAGCATATTATACAGACTGCTCCATCTGGTTTTACAGTCCAATATAGGTGAAAGTTCTTTTCCATGCTCGTTTTTTATATATTTTTGTAGAATAGAATCATTTTTAGTGGGTGATCTTTTAAATATTTAGAAGGAAGAGACTGGTATCCTTTGGTTTTTAGAGCTGCTCTCAAATCAATCGATGTAATAAATATATTGAATGGTAAACCATCTCGGGATGTCATCCGTGCAAGCACAGCGTCAAGTGATTGATCTTCTTTGGTTAAAAAATAGTCGGATATTAATTTTCTTTTCAACGGTCGATCAGGCGATTTGGTGGGTTTCTCGGTAGAATTGACAGAAGATGGCCCATGAGTTTTCATGTTGTGTATGCAGCCCTTTGGTAGATCCTCCGCCAGTTTTTAGAACCACACTGCACTTTTTACATTTAGCTGTAGCTCCATCCGTTGATGTAAAAAAGTATTTCCATATCGAATTAATATCACCATCTTTTTTGTGAATATTATATTTTGGTTGTTTATCCATTATATTATAAACACGCTAAATCTTGAGCGAAACGCGTGCACTCCAGAGCACAGCATTTGTCGTATTGCCCGCGCAATGAAGGGGATTACAGACATCTGGTCCTAGAGGTGGGACTGGTGGGAGTAATCTGATGCAACATACGCGTTTGTGTGACACGTTCCACAAAATATGTTTAAATAATTCGATCGTGCTGATAAATCAGTTAATCCCGAAATTTCGGGATTGTGTTTTCTAATCCCGGGACTCATCAGGTACTTAAAAACGGCGGGATCCGGGATCCCGGGATTGGAATCCCTGGTCCTAACTACATATGTATGCCGGATACGCAATTATGCAATGGGTGACTTTCTTAAACTGTTCGTCAAACATCGACATACAAATTTAACATAAAAGCTGCTCAAGCTGATGTGAGGTGCTAATTTTTACTGTATTAAATGCATTAGCTTTATTGATTGTTTCGAGCTTTTCGGGTAAGGTATCATTGTTGACGAAAGCTCATGGCTTGTTTTAATTGGACTTTTGTTGACAAACACTAAATTTATTTTCACAAAATCGCAAAGACGCGCCTGTTTAATACGTCAGATTACATAGGGCAGCATTTATAATTTGGAGAACAATACTTTCTGCAGAAAACCGCCACTTCTTGTGTCCATTGATTTTACATATTGATGCGGCATCCTTGAAAGTAAGTTCATCTCGTAAAATAAAAGAGTAACGCACGTACTATTCAATTAGTCATAATATAATAAATACATGGTGTGATCCTTCTCGCTATTTCACATGCAGCTAGGTTCATCGTCATCATATATCATAGATCACTCCGAGGACGTTGAAAATGCCTATCTGATAATTATACGATAGTAAATCTAGATAATTTTTTACACAACTCATTCAATTAACGTGTATCAACATTTTTAGCATACGTCCTTCGTTTTAGTCCTATAATAAGTACAATCTAGAACTATTATTAAAATATATCAATACTAAACGATATACACGAAGTATAGTTATAATTGCTATTAAGTTAAAAAGATTAAGTCTTCCATAATATAAAATTAATATGTCATGATACTGAAGCTTTTTTAAAAAATCCAATGAGTATACCAGGTTCCTGTTTATTTAAATTAAAAAAGTTTTTTATTCAATTTAAATAAAAATTTAAGCAATTAAGATCTAGAATCGGTATAATCTTATATATAAAACCGAAACAGCGTATGTATGTATGTGGGTCTGTAATTCCCTTTTGCATTGTTGGCAGTGACGGCTGGTGACGGGGTGTTGGGGGGTGCAAAGGAAGATTCAAACATTTTTGCAAGAGTTCTTTCCTATTCATTGGATTTTAAAACACTTCTATAGCATGGACTTTCAATTCAGATGTTCGCAATACCAACTGTTTCTCTTCCGTAGTACGGAAAAATAGTTGAATCTTCCTTTTGCACCCCCCAGCACCCCGTCTCCAGCCGTCACTGATTGTTGGTCATTAAGTTGCCATAAAAACGAATATGAAAGAAAATATGTTTGAATTTTTATCGGCGAAGACATTTAGTCAAAATGTAATAAATTAGTCTTCTACTGAACTTTTCCTCGGCTTTTATTATTAATAATAATGTTTATTATTTACGTGAAGGTATTATTTGACATTTCTTTGACAGCAAATTAGATTTTTTCCTTGAATTTGGATATTTTAATGGGCAAGAATAGGGCTGTCATCAAATTAAATAAAGTTTGTGATTTTATTTTAACCCTATTTTGGATGTTAGATTTTGTGATATAATTATGTTGAATGATATTACATTAAATAATTATTGGTAGCTTAGTCCGAGCGACGCCGGGTAGCAATACTAGTTATTTATATTATAATCAATCCATTACGCTAAAGTTTTGTCAATGACTCGGTATGTACGGTATAATTTTATATCAACTATACAAAATGCGTTATCGTATAAAATTAAATAAAATGGTTATATTTGAACATATTATACACTGAAACGAATAGGATGATATTTTTACGGCAAAGTAATTCTTCTCGCCCTATCTCACCGGTACCCTTTTAGATAATGCAGGTTCCTATTTTATAAGTCTAAACAACCCATTGAGCTATACAGTAATAATTCTATTTGTTGATTCTGCAAACAAATAAAGTACCGTGTTCCGTTTGGTTAAACGTCGTTCACTTACTGCACCTGTTTTAATATAGGGGGATAATTTCAAAAGGAATATATAAACATCAGAACCGGCATAAAATAATTCTTTATTATTCACGTAATATATGGAAGAAAGTTTAAACAAGATAACCGTAGAAGAGTGAGTACTGATAGTTAACAGTATAACTATCAAAATAGAATTATTTTATGAAGAAAAGGCGGCTACATGTGCCTACTACATACCCAGAATACATATACTTAGATAACATTGTGCAATGTAAGCTTATCGTAAAGATATTATTTAAAACAAAATTGGCTATTGGTTTATTTAAATATTGGAACAATTTAGCTGGCTACAAAGAACAATGGCCGTCACAGAGACACGGGCCAGATTTGCGGACAGATTGAATGATCCAAAAACCAAACAGACAAAACCCAGGGAGTTCACTCATTCGCAAACAGTATCAATTACAATAATAATTTTCGAAATCTTGAAATTCTAAATCTGATCTGCAAATGTAGCCGATAGAATAATTAAAGTGTCGCTCAAAGTTTTATGAAGATTGCCCCGTTTGCCGTTCTGTCTTTTTTAAGTGAAAATAATTAAATGTTCTTACTTAATCTGTCATCTATGTAGTTACTATGTAAGAGAAAGTAATAAAAACAATAGTTTTTTTAACGATGAGCGCTTCCGTGTTTTCTTATATTTCTGTCTATATCTATTTTTAATACACAAATAAAATATTATAAAAGTAATAGAGTAGTAATGTAGAAACATTAAAATAAACCAATATATAGGATACAGTAGTAAATAACCCCGATGAAAAATGTGCGGTATAATTTTTTCTTGTCAAGTTTAGTATCAGTGATGTACATATGTAACTTAAATTCGGTGGTCAACTGGAAAACGTCGTAAATTAATATTTTTATTAATTGCAGTACATTCTTTGATACTTGACTTGCGTTGCTAAAAAGAAATTGATATTTTGAAAAAAACGAGATAGTGATAAACGTGTAATTTGTTCGATCAAATGAATTTTTCACAAATTATAAACGTACTGTAGCATGCGAAAAAGGATAAAAGCTATGCTATATTAGTTAATACCTACGGTGTCAGAGCTATACATGATACATATTATGTAGTTATGAATTTCTCTGACGATGGCCTGATCCCGAAAAAGCTATTAATTATAACACAATATTTTATTGAAACAATTCAGTTCATATACAGTTCAGTTTTCATAAATACTTATGTACGGATGATAGCAAACAGTTTTAGACAATATTTGAAAGTAATTGAATATCCTATAAATGAAACGCGGCCCCTACATTTTGAAACGCCGATTGTAATGCAATAGGTTTGTCTTGTGGTATGAGGGTTGGGAATTCGTACTTATGAACGCGTGCCAGACACGTTTTGCGGTCTTTTTCTGCTGAATTAACCAAACGCTAGTAAGTCTTTAACCGTTTGAGCGCCAATATTTTTTTATCATAATTTTCATCAGCATTTTAAGAACGAACTTATTAAAAAACTTTTCAAAATAGAAAAAAAAATTTTTTATTTTTCATAAAAGAATAACTGGAAGATTTCTACACCAAACCTTAAAAACCAAAGCGAGTCATGAAATCTACGATTGGTTTCTTGGCTTTTGTTCAGAAGAAAACACTAAGATTGTATGGGTTGGCAAGAAAAGAGTGCTATTCAATTTTAATGTCATTACATTAATGTCATTATCAATATTCATACAATTAATGAATGAATTATCTGCACAAACAAAAATATTAATTTAAGGCAACTAGTCTATCTTGCTATTTTTCATGTGCCATGAAAAGGAAAGGTAATTATATTTTTATTACAGTTGTTGTGCATTTATTATTGATTTTTAGAAATCTAAATACGTCCATCACCTAAAACATGTAGGTATAGCGTATGAAACCTGTATACTGGCGTATTTTGTATGCTCCTTGAAATTAAATCACATACGACACCAAAGTGTGCGATTGCGTTCCTTGGCATCCGAATGGTTGGCATCGATAATAATCTCAAAAACCAGCCTAAGCGTTGTCATTAAGGAAGATAGGATTGTATTTTAATAAACCGGAGTGCAAATAAATTTCTTTTGTTGAGAGAGGATGGCACATAGGGAATGGATGAAAAAAGTAATGTAATATTCCATCTAAATATATTAATACTAGGGATTGCAGTACTACCGGTATTGCCGAAACCAGGATCCCGGAATTTCAAATATGTTTCTCAATCCCGCACTACATGGAGGAAACGTAAAATGCCAGGATTCAAAATTAAGGAAAATCGAAAGATAAATGTTATTTATTTTTGATTCACTATTTATGATTAAATGAACGTAATATTTATGTGCCATCACACGTCAACTTTGCTTAGCGTCTTTCAAAGAACACACACTGATCTCTAATCATAATATGATATAGTAAATCATCGTTTTACAATACATATTTGAATTTCAATTCAAGAGTTGAGCATTTGTAATTAGAGTAAAAGTAAATTGACTATCAATCAGTCCTATCATAGTCTCGCCTTTAAAAAGTGAATTTTCTGATGATGTAACGTAATTTGATTTTAAAAGATTTGACAAAAAATATTAATAATTTTTTGAGAAAAGCAATAAAAATAAATAGTTAAATTAATCTCTACCTGATCTATAATAATTGCTTGATAGTATTATTTGTATGTTTATATGTTCACAATTTTAATAAAGTGAAATGTTATAATCAGGGCTGTAGAGTCGTTAAAAAAAATACGTCCAGCATTTACCAAAAATATGACTCCTACTCCGACTTCAACATTGACCAAAAACACGACTCCGACTCCAATTAAAAAAAGTTTAATTTCGTCATTTTTTTTCCCTAATTTTACTATTTGTGTGTATTCAATAAAATATCAACCAACCAATCTGGCCAATAGCTAGCCAAATTTGACATATTATATGCAAAAATAGAAAAGTTCAAACTTTTCAAAATTTCCGACTCCGAGTACGACTCCGGCCAAAAAAACCTCTACTTCACGACTCCGACTCCGACTCCACAGCCCTGGTTATAATTGATAATGCCTTAATAAATTGCGGTTAATTTTATATTTAAGTTTCGTTAGAGAATAATAAAAATTCTTTGTCCTGAAATATAGAATTCTACCCGTAAAAGACGAAAAGTTGTTGGATAAAATTTTTGACGTTTGTTGAAGCGTTGTATTCTAAACCATCTGTAATAAGCTGTGAGCCAACTATACAAGGAAAGAAGTTATAACATTACCGGGTGATGCCTATTCATTAAATTATTGATTGATGACTTGTATGGATTCTAAAGACCAGTACATATCTTGTAAGGTTTCTTTGCATCGCTCTTCATTGACAAATGAAATAAGGTACTGTAAGTATGCGAACTTGGATGGGAGAAGCTTAAAACAATATGAGTATAGAACTTTTAAATATGACCAATCAGGTACTTTGAAAATATATTATTATTTTACATATTAAAGACATAGTATAAATCAGTGTTCCCCAACCTTTTTACACCTACGGACCGGTAAAAAAGGGAAAAAAAAATCGCGGACCACTAATACTGAAATAAAATTTTTCTTGAACTGACGCGTAGTAAACAGTTTGTATCGTTTATACATATATGTAACAGTGAAACTGTATTCTCAGCAATATATTCTTCTCTTAGCTGTCATTGAAATTAAATTTGACCGCCCTATCTTCAGCCCAATGTTTGTCTGTGTTTTTCTTTGGTTCTCTTTTTATTCATTGAAGCAAACCAAAATTTTAGGCCAGCAAATCATCGACTTGGGCCAATAATTTCAATGATCGTGACCAGTGAAATCATGTTGTCATACAAATCTATTACTTGATACATTTTCACTGTAACATATACAAACATAAAAGTAGATCACTAAGCTTAATTGTAATGAACGTAATTTTTATGTAAATGAGTTTCAATGAATTATGTGGGTAAATTATAATAATGACGTATTTTGAAAGTAGTATCGCAAATACTAATTACCAGATAATAACATGGAAAATTCGATAAATAATTCGTGGGTTTTATTCGACCTATTATTATTGAATTGATTGATTTCAAGTGTTTGAGTTTATAATAAATAATTGAAATTTGGCATGCTGTTAGGTGGAAATTCTCTGCGGCCCAGCACTGGGCCGCGGACCACCGGTTGGGGAACACTGGTATAAATAATATGAATTTGAGATAAGATTCTAATATGTTTTAAATAAAATTATGAGTGAATCTTTTCATGCATCTCAAATATTACTTTATTTAGTATTAATGATAAATGAATCATTCCTTTTTTTTTATTGGCAATTGTTTTGGTTAGTGTTCTTTTTGACAGCTCAGTTTATTTACCTCTTTTTAATTAGTAGAAAAAAAATATTTAATATTAACCGTCAAGACTCGGCCAATTTCTTTGAAGCATCTTATTCAGGGTTAACCATTTATGACCTACAAATGCATTAACACACTCTATATTTTTATGTTCATCACTGTAATATTAGCATTACAGGGATGATTTGACCAATAGATTATTTGGTAACAATACATTGCTAAAAAATATCAGTTTGTCTGGTACCACTATTTCAACACCTTGTGGCAGCTAAATGGTTAATTGTTTCAATTTGATATTAATATCCTATTACGTTCATATAGAATTCAGCTTGGAAAACTTATGCTTATTTTCAAAAGATCCTAGATACAGGTACACTACTAAATTATTTGTTTGTTTCCTCATTTCAAGTAGTGGTCTTGATTTCAGACGTATAATTTTACATTTCTGCTATAAAAGTGGAATCCACAATGTAAAATCCTCTATTTGATGCTTAACGTTTAGAATATAGAATCTCAATGAAGCATTTTAGCGCCTGTTCAGTGTGGACTGATTCTTAGTCCATCACTCTAGTTGAGACTTTATAAAAAATCTTATGAAATGCGGAATGAGGATACATTAACCAAGATGTTGCCAATATTATAGGAGAAAGCGTTAAGTTTTTTAATGATGGGTGTGGGAAGGAAGGATGTGAGAATATGTATTTTTAAATATTTTATATACTGAATACATACTGGTATTTTTTTATTGCATTTTTCATAGTTCTATAATTATTTCATCAATCCAAATTATTTTTGTGCAGGCATATTTAGCTGCTTCATTGCCAAGTGTATGTTATGCTTAGTGGTCACCAATGCCAAGTATGTGCTATATGTCTCCTAGATAAATGAGGGTATTATTTGCAAACACAAAAATAAAAAATTTGCCTTGAATGTAATTTTGTAAAGAATAATTGAATTACTCGTTAGAAAAAAAAGATTTTTTTTACTTTTGTGAACAAGCTGCATTTGAAAATAGTACCCTCAAATATTTTAAGTCAACATGTAGAGACATCTACATATTGTGGTTGTAGGGACATACGGGAGAAACTACAAAAACAACGAACTGAGATAAATGGCAAAATAGTTTACAATGAAATACTTTGTTCTTATAGATTTGCAGGAAAGCCGAGCAATATCTGATAAACCGCTCTTCGTACAAGTTTCATATTTTTATATCTTATAGAACTGCATTTGAGCATGAAAATGCCATATTTAACTCAAAACAGTAATGTAGTTTCGCCCGTATGTCCCTACACCTACAATATAAAGAAAGGTAATACAACACACAAAAAAAAGTTTAAATCTGAATTTATTTGGAATTTGACGCACAGATGGAACAGGGGTCACTACATGTGTTGAAACACGATCTTGGCAAGTATTAAGAGAAAATATTACATTTGTTTGTCATTATATTCTTATTGTTATTTATTCCCTTTGAAGGTCTGCTTGGGCTATTATTTCATAGTACATGCAGTTTCATATTTTGGCTATTTTTTTTATTGAAATACACAAGCCGTACATGGAATGCGATGGATATCACTATTTCTTTTCGTGAACAGTTTGTCTTACCTAGATTGAAATCATCACACATTTACTGCATAAAATGCAGTAAGCTACCTTTTAGAATATGTCATTTGGATTTTTAAATAAAACTCAAGTTTTGTTCACAAATCAATTTTTTATTGAAACACAAAAGGGGGAATAAATTATTGTGTTGAACATTTTAACATTCGATTTCCGTTGATTGCTGTGCTTGATAGAAATATTGAACCTAATAAGAGAACAGTGATAAATGATACGAAAAGTAAGGAATGTGATGATTTGGAAAACTAAATGATAGTCGAAACTCAACCGGAAATCTATGGCAAAAAGTAATATGTTACCTCATTGGTATTCTGTTGCTAATTGCTAATAGTCTTACCCTGCATTATCAACTATGATACCAACCAATTCATTTATGTATAAATAAAAACACATGAACTGTTTCATGAGTTTAGCCTTTAGTGTATTTTCCCTATGAAGGCAGTATAGTGATAAATAAGATGATATTTTACCATTCCCTTGAAATTAAGGTGCATTAGTTTCAGTATCGTGGTATTGGTTACATTTATAGTATGATTATAATATATAACTTTTGATTAGAAATATATTACCTAAATAATTATAAAATTACATTATAGATATTTCAATATAATATTTATAAACAAATAATAACAAATATATGAATATTACATTAATAAACGTGCACCATTCCGTATATAAATGTCCAAAACAATATGTAAGTGAAGAGTGCTCCCAAAAATCCGTTGGTGAGTAAGCTTCTCCTGGAAATGAAGAATTTTTGCCAACTCGTTCCTGCCTTCATTAGTAATAAAGCCCACAAACTGACTACAGAAAACAGATAGAATCCAAATCCATAGAACCCTGTCAGTCCAAGTAACCCTGAAAAATATATTTGTGATAATTATTCGACGAAATATTTAAGACATCAAGTTTCAGGTTAAGTATTGACAACGATGTAAAAGATGAGTACCTGCTGTTCCCCCGGATAAAGCAGCCATTGAGGTTCGGCAATACTCAACTACAGCTGCATTATTTCTAAGACCCATTTCGCTGAACGCGAATATTTCGCCAGGTTTTTGGTCTTTACTTTTATTTCCGACAGCCATTTTCACGAGTCAATAATGAGTAGAAACAAGAACTGTCAGATTTAAGTAAACTATTGTAAGGTTGCTAGAACGTTTTCGAAAATTCCTATATTTTGTGCTAAGCATCAGAGATTAATATTTTAGAAGATAAGGACATTCAAAAAAATTATAAAAAATATGTCGTTGCTGTTTATAGTTTATAACTTTGCGTGTAGGATGTATAAACACATGATTTGTAGCGATATAAAAAAAAAAATAAGCAAAAAAATCTGTAGGACACTTTTTTTCAAAATAATATATTATAATAAGTTAAAATGTTTTTCAAAAAAAAATTCTATTTAAGACCAAAAAAATTAAAGCATAATATTTGTCCAATTCCCTTTTTTGTAATCATTTTTTTTATGTTTCACAAACTATTAATGAAAATGCCATATATATTTTTATTTACGAGTCCTTTAACAATTTATAAATATATCAGGACTCAAAACGCACGTGGCTTAATCAGTGTATAGGTATCGAAAACTGTCTACTAATAAATAGACGATTAATTAGATTTTCATAATGGTGGTTATCATAATCATAAAAAAAAATGTTTTCAGTTGGAAAAGTCCAACTGGCAAACAAAACCAGCAGTGCTTTATGCTGAATAAATAATTTATGTAACGGCTTTCTGCAAACAATATAAACTGTTTTCGATGCATTTGGTAGTAACTTTGTGGAAGTTCATTTTAGTATAAAATTTAAAATAACTTTGATTATTCCATGTTTTATGTCACTAATTCTGCATGTGTTTCGCTTCTTTAAGAACCATCTTCGGACTTGCTATCGCAAAGCTGGCTTACGTAATACAATGTTAGTACGGAAAGAAAAATAACAATGTATTTTAATTCTACATAAATTATTTTTAAATATTTGTTGATAGCTATTTAAAAATAATTTATGTAGAATTAAAATACATTGTTATTTTTCTTTCCGTATTATAATGGAGTTCTACCAAGTAAATGCCTACTCAATCAATACAATGTTAGTACTTAAATCTTAAATTACATGAAAATTTTATTACTTATGCAACCTTTGTGATAATAAGCCCAAAGATGCCTCTGAAAGACGGGAAACACGTGTCACAGTTAGTAAAACAATACGTGGAATTATCAAAGTTATTTAAAATTTTATATTAAACTCAAAACTGTGCAACAAAATATTAATTCGTTTGGTTAGACTGGTAGTGATCTCTAGCGAAATTATTCTAAGCTGTGATAACAATTTATTAGCTAATGATTGAAGAAATCTGTAATAAGATAACGATATTATTATTGTAGGTGAAAAAAACTTGGCGGGAAAGATGAATGGAGAACTGAACTGTCGGTAAAACAGACCGACAAATGCCGATGGCCGACCGAACGTTGGAAACTCGCTTGTGTCAGTGAATATTAAAAACTTTATTTTGCTTTGTATTCCTAACTGTCAAAATGTTTGCTTAATTAAAGTGGGTGGTATTAAAAAGGAAACAGATTGACGCTGGACATTTACTGTATATGTTCTACCTTGAATTATATCGATATGGAATCTCTGATAGAAAAAATTTGTTCCCATGGCGTGCAGTACCTACAGTGAATGTGCTCGATTTTCGTAGAAAGTTTTAGACATTTTTGTGTGTTAATACCCATTTGGGGGCCAATTTATGGACAAATTCTACTATTAATTGTGACGGGGGTGATTAAAAATTACAAATTAGATTTATTTACTTGATCTAAGCCAAATTATTACCGTTTTCTTACTACCTATTTTTAAGTCATGATTTAGTATAGCAGTGTACTCAATGGTCTCCCATTTTGTTTAGATTTGCCATATTCTGCGTGCTGAGCGGTGTGTTGAGTGATAAAAACTATTTGTCGATTTCTTTTATTAATGACGTATTATTTTGAAGGCGTTAAATTATAAATTAAGCATTTTTTTAATGAATATTTTCTGAAAAATTTTCATTCATGCTTTGTATGTTGAATGTTGAATTTTACAAGAGCTACATTTATCAGAAAGCTAAGATCTGCAGTATTATGATACTTGTTTTATAAGGAATGGGATCTGTAATAAAAGCCTCAATTTTATCAAATATGACAGATGTTGTAGATATTACTCAAGAAAGTGACAAAGATGGCTTATTACAGGGTTTACAAATTAAAGAAAACGGCATCTGTGACACTGTTGTATCAACCGATTGTCAATCTATTTCAGAACATAGTTCGCCAGATATGATGAAAGACTTGAATAAATCTATTGAATCATTTGAAAATGGCGACAAGTTGGTTGTTGTCAACCATGATGCCGATACAGTTCATAGCCCTATGGACGAATCGAAGCTTGTTAATGGCACGAATAAAAAGAAAACATCAACCGAAAGACAATTGGAAACAAATATGACTTCAAAAGTAACGTGTCTATTATTGGACAAAACCACCAGTCCAGAGGGAACCAGTCCATCTAACACGAGCCGATACGGCCGTGCCCGAAAGCAGAAAACGATTGCAGATTTTTATCCCACAGATCTTGCTCTGGCTATGAAAAAAACTCTGTCATCTCCTGGTAAGTCGCCCACCAAACAAACTAAATCCCCAAAAATATTACAAACCTCGTCTGTGAAAAATGTTTCAATTTCGAGGAGCCCAAAAAAGCAAACAAGCCCATCGACTTTGTTGAACACAAGTGCAGAGAATAGTGTTGAAACTAAATTGGTTTACATGCCTTGGAATGAATCTAATAATAAAACGCAAATGAAGGTTTATGCCAAAAAAGACATGATTCAAAGGAAATTGACAGATAAAGAAGAGACCAGCGATCTTATGAGAAGTATGTTTTCAATTAAAAGTCCCACTTCACCTGAGTATTCTAAACCGGCTAAAAAACTTAAAAAGATTACATCTCCGAGTGCTCATATGAAAGGTATCACTCCCAGCCCACTGAAAAAAATCAGAAAAATTGTCACCACTCCTGTCAGTTACCGGAAAAAAAACACTTCACCTCCCGGCAATGTAAATATTAAAAAATCTCCCTGTTCCCAAATCAGTATTGCCGAGAAAACGGTTTCAACTGTAAAAACTGTTCACTTTCCGGAATTGAGTGATGTCGATACCGTATCGTCAGTTATGATAAAAAAAGATTATGTTCAGAAGACAGTTGTCCAGAATCTCGACCAAGAAGTGATTGAGATTGAAAAGAAATGTATTTGGCAACTTGGCGATTTGGCTTGGGCCAGAGTTGGCTCCCATCCATTTTGGCCTTGTCTTATTACAAGAGACCCCGTTTGTGCACTGTTTGTTCGGAGAAAAGGTTAGTGGAATTTTCGATTTATTGCTCCCATTAAGTACTTGTTTGTTTAACAGTTAAAATTCCACAAAAATTATCCTTCATATGCATTCTATTCTACACATACTACTTACTAGTAATAATTTTGCGGTTGCTATTATTTCTAAGTTTACTACCATAGTCAGGTGTTTCCATACCTCACCTGCTATACTGCTGCCATAAGTTAAAATACTGCAAACAACATATTCTAAGCGATGAAACATGTATTGTGATTTGGCCGCAGTTAACATTTATTACAATTTTTTATTTGTCATTTTGGTTAACAATGTTGTTTTAAATTGACAAAATCGATAAATAACACCACTATAACAAATTAAGCAAACACAAATTATGTTTTATTCCGCAAAATAAGACTACTGCAATAAGTTAGCAGTGTATTATGTTGACGGCTGTATTGAAGTAGCCAAAATTTGATAGTGCGCTTAAAGTTTGTATCAAATGAATCTAGATTCCAACATCAATGAAACAAGTGAAATTTCATGTGTGTGCTGAGAGTCATTGAACAATGTTGAATCAGTCCAATTGTATAACCAAATGTAACCCACTAATGGATGTGACTTAACTTCAACATGGTAATGTGAACTAAAGTTTGAAGTCAATCGAAATATGCATAATGTATACCAATTACAATTATTCTGCCACATTAATGCAGAGGTGGCATCTGTATTTTAGGTTATGCGAATTTAACACATGCAGTTTGTGTTGCATGATGTCTGGACTATTTCTGTCAAGTCGAAGTAGCTATTTTAAATATCTACCTAACTAGTAGTCATGGAATTTTTTACAATAGTCATTTATAGTATGAGCAGTGGCGGCCGGTGACCAGAATATTAGGGAGTGCAATAAAACAACCTATTTATGCAAAAAATCCATCCTCCGATTCTTGGATTTTGAAAATACATCTATAACACGGATATTAAAGTCCGACATTGACGATACCAACTGCTTCTCTATACTTAGCATGGCAAGGGAGAAAACAAAAAACTCTATTAAGGCTAGTACAGCCACAGAGCCATGGAGTTTTTTTATAAATTGCTACATTAAAATACCGATTGACTACTTTAGTTTTGGCCGTACACTTCTGAACTATATTTAAAACTGGCAAAGGCCGTCCTCCTGCTTTTATTTCTAGCCTTTTAGAAAAATCTCGACGATTTTCTTTGATATAGGACACTGAGTTTGCAGGAAACATTATTGATTATTATTTAGTATTATTAATAAATAATAAATATATATAATAATATTCAATGCTATAATACATATATTAATAATACTTGTTATATTAATTTATTATATATGTTAATATTTATTTATACTATATGTTAATATTATATAGTAGATATATAATAATAAAGTTAAATTATATTGTAGAATATTATATAGTAGGATATTGTATTTAAAGTTATTAAACAGTTTTATATAGACAAAGCCTTTCCATATAACAAAAACTTACAAAGATTCATATTATATACGCTAATAGGGTTTGTATTAAGATGTCTATGAAATGAAAACAAGTATGAAAAAATAATAATAAAAATGTTATAGTTGCGTGTTGCGTGAATCAAGTCGAAACTACAGATGAGGTTAGAATGCACTGTCACAAACGCACTTCACAAATCACCCGCAAATATCTTTATTTTTCCGTTCTTCAAATGACCTTATCTGCCAAAATTTGGGCCAATACTGAATGACAGAATACAAATCTATATGTTTTCGCTCAATTTCTTTACACAAGTCATTTTGGTGCAAAGGGTCTTAGTGCACCGGGTTAGTCGAAATTTCAAAAGATTTTTTTTGCATACGCCTTCGCCGTGTGAAATAAAGTCATGTTTTCTACCTACTTTTTTTATGCCAAATGGGACATTTCGAGAATTTCCAAGAAATGCACCATCGAGTAACATCTGGAATCAGCTTATTTCGGGGAATCTACTTATATAATATTTGTGTGTTTAGGTCGCATGCGTGAAAGATCGTTTTATGAAACCATACATCGTTGGAATTTTGAATGAACAAATTGGTATATATATTTTGAAATTCATGAGCTCGATTCTTGGGGGACTAATGCACGTTTGCTCCTTCACACGAGCCGTCCCTGAGTATGAGGAAATATTAATGAAGTATTAAAGAATAATAAGACATTTTTTGTACTTATTCCGAATAAGATTTATTAGGATCAGGACTGGTTTCGCTCATCGGGAGTATTTACATCTTAGTATTTTTATTATAATGCCATTCCACCAAGTATTGACATTGAGTTATTAACCCTCCCCATACTGTGCTAAAAACTTCCGCGAGCTCCGGTGATATGTATTTACTACACCATATGAAAAAGTTATTTAAAAACCGGAAAAATGTGAATATTTCTAGACATTGCTTTGATTGACTATGGTTGAAGTTGAAATATAACAATTTTTGTAATCTAAGTGTCTGAAAAGAAGAAAAAAACATCGCAATTAGCTGCCGCTCCGACGTCTTCACCCGTCGGCAGTCGAATTCGTAATGACGAAATAAATGGCTAGTTCGAAGTCGATCACTTCTACGCATGCGCTTTCGCGCCGGAGCTGAACACCTGCAAGAGTACGCTCGACCGCTACTACACACGCCAGCATAAATTGGAATACGTTTGTGTGTATGGGTGATTCTTTGCCCGATTCTTCCACTAATTATTTATTTCCATCGCTGCAAATGAATAACCATACATAACTGTAATTTTATTTAATACGTAATAACATTACTGAGGAATACAAAAATTCTCAGATCAGTATCTATTATATTTAATAGAAATATTCTCATTATTAGAGTCGAGTTGTAGTAAATACATATCACCGTGCAGCGAAGGTTAATGAAGGGAATCCCTAAATATTATTGTGGAACTTTGATTTGTCACAAAATCTTGTAAATTATACAAACTGACAACTTTCTAGGCAATTTGTTGATAATGGTATCCTCTCAAAATGCAATGCTGCGAGGGTTGTTTATTATTGTTTGAAAAAAGCTAAATCTCTATACCATTATATTATAAAAAATACACGGTAGTTTTTAAACTGAGTATTGAACTAACTGTGTCAAAAAAAATGTTTTATTAACAGTGCACACACACACTTACATGTTTATCCATAATAAAAACGATAGCATTGGAAATTAAAATATTTTTAAGATAAGAAATCGCAAGTTTTACAACAAATAAAATCTAGAATATAAGTTATGGATCATAATTATTTTGAAAACAATGAACATTCAGTCGCTCACTAATAATGCCCATTTACATTGGAAATGAATTTAAAAAACGTCTGGTATCTCATATGCTCAATGAGAAAAAAATAGAAAATCATTCACACAATCTTGATGAAGGAATATCGGCTTACTATAATGTTATATTAAATTATACTTAGTATTATGGATGACATTAACTTACATTAATTTCATCAGTGATATATTCCTCATAAATAAGATAATAATTTAACAAATTCCCTACGGTGTATTACTTTTTAGATGATACTAGGTATATAGTATAGGATTGATTGATCATGAAAGCGAAATAAATTAAGAAGCCATCACTAATAAATTGTTCAAATGTGACCATGTGATAAAATGAGCATTATTATTATAACTGTAAATCAACTATGATAATTCACAATATATTTGTGTTATTGTTTTCCTCCAGTCATGCAGTCAATATTTAACCTTTCCGGTAAAACTAAAATAGTGTAATTTTAAAATTATAATATCTAAAATAATTCTACAACAAATAATATCGAACCATTTAAAATTTACTTTATTGTAGATTAGACAAATGGTTCTGTCTCTGGGCAGATGGAGGCTATCAGCTTATCACATGTAACATTCACTGGGTATTTTCATTTTACGATTTTAAGATCAATTTTTGGACATGCCATTTAAATTTTTATGAGAAAGAAAAGTTCTCATGTTACAATCTGAATTGCAACATTCGTATTTCAAAGGATATTTGAAACATTAAATGTTGTATGTGCAAGATTGTAAACATGAATGTACTGGCTATTTCACTCATGAGTTTTCAAAGTGCGACTGTTGGAGGGAAGTATGTAATCTAGAGCTGTAAATCAGAGGTGGGGTATTTTTTTTATGTTATTATATTTTAAAATAGAAATATACAAAAAATTTTGTTGTACTAGTTCGACAGATATTTTTTAATGATTAAGACTGGTTTTGCTTATCATTATTATTCTTCTTCTATTATAATAGGGTTATAAAAACAGAATTTATACTAACACAATGCTTAACTAATTGGCCATCAAATGCCAAATAACATGTTAACTTCCGACGTAATTAAAATGGCCCGTAAACCAAGTGTTAACCGTTCAGACGCCATGGCGTGCAGGAACGCAAACGCGATTACAAGCTTATTAATGAATAAATTAAATATTTTTAAATGCAATATTATGCAGACACCTTTTGGAGGCAATGTGATTGTTAGAATACCCATATGTTGAACCGTTTTCTTTGTATTTGAAGTTGGGCTAACAGATGTCACTAGGGCTGGCACTTAATTATCGCAATGATCGCTCGATTGATTTAGCGCATCAGAGTGAGAAGATAATAGCTAAATATCAGTAAGTGCGAGTAGACAACACATAGCATTTTGTGATATTTATAAAATATAGTTTATTATAAAAAAATAGCTTTCCAGTCATAACAAAATAATTCAAATTTATTCATAAATTACATTATTTTTTTGTGGCAGCCCTAGATGCAATTTGTGCTACCTATATAATTTGTTTTATTAAAGAAAATATATTTCATATTTTTATTAATAATATTTATTGTTTTTGGCAGCCCTAGAGATGTTTTTTTAAATCTTGTACTTTTGATATATTTTTTTCACTTTTCTATGAAAATCAATAATAACTTGAGTATAAATTTATTTTTCGGGTATGTTACGTGGCATTTTCATGGAAAAATCGATGATTGTAAATGGTGGCGTACAAAAAAATCCATGGAATTGGCTTGGCGTTTAATAAAGGGTTAATATATATATTTCAAAGGAGGAATAGAGATTGAATGATCGACTGTATCTTTTAAGCTTGAATATTATTCTGCCTCAGTTGCTCGTTTGATAAATTGTCTGCCTTTTAATCCTAATTTATTTTTGTGGAATCTGATATTGATAGATGCAGATATTGCTAGTAATTAAAATATCATTAATTATTCACACCAATGGAGAAATTAATTAATCGATGCTCACTATGAATTAATAATAAATGTTTTCAAATAATGCAATTGACATATTATTCAAAAGTAAACAGTGAATAATCATTCTTATAATCTTTTTTACCTTTGTTTGCTATCAAAGTTTAAGCAGCTCATAATTTATTGCATAATTTTTTTTTTTTTTTAAAGAAAAAATAAATATTTGGCATTACAGCTTACGCCAATGCGCCAAATATTCTTAATTGTGAAAGTCATACGAGATCAACTCAATGATAAGTAATGAATCAGTTGTGCACAAAATCAACGATAAATATCATACACCCAGCCCAAGATCTCTTTTTTTCAATTTTAAAAATCTGACCTTGCCGGCAATTGAACCCGGGTCTCCAGATCGCTAGGACAAAGCTCTTGCCACTAGACCACAGGGACCGACAACTAGAGTTCTGACGAGAGGACCGACTATAATAGAGATATAGTTAAGGAAATAGTTAATATGTTCTTTCATAAAAAATGTTTTTGTTATTCGGTTTAAACTTAAAACTAGCATGAAGAAAATATTAATATGCATTTTGATGAAATCTTCTTTCAGTTATCGGGAGGTCAGTGGCTCAATCGGATGTCATCCATGTTACTTTCTTTGCTGATTGCGGAAGAAGAAGTTGGGTTTCATCGAATCTTCTCATGAAGTTTACCGGACTCGATGATTTTAATAAATTAAAAATGGATACCCCGCCGGATGTAAGTTTTTTTATTTCTTAACTAAACCCTCAAAATATATTCACTTTAATGATCTCAATAAAGTCTATTTTTATAAAAATCATTTAGATATATTGAAAATCATCCTATCTGTTAGCATTTAGACTTCTAATGGAGTTTATTCCAACAAAAGTTTTCTACAAGAACTGCTTGTTACCGGTTCAAATCTGTTTACTGAAAAGTCACAAAATTTCTTAAATTTTGTTTTAATCTAGATTCATAACACGCTTGTTACAGATGAAGAAAAAAGACCCGAAATTCTGTAATGCGTTTAATGTAACTGCAAGTAAAAAGATCAAGTGGTTATCGGCAGTCAGTGAAGCCGAAATGCTTTTACGGAGACCTTCAGAACTCCGAGAAGAATTTTTCGTAGCCATGTTTTTGAATACGGAGTATTGCGCTCAATCTGTAGAAAAGCCAAAAAAGCAAAAGATTGCAAAAATTCCAAACGAAGCTGAGCCAAACGTTTCCCTGAGTGAATCACTGTTCGATAGTTTATTCACCGTGGAGAAAAATCCGGTAAAAAATAAAATCATCGACGCCGAAGAAGTCAACACAGCTCCTGATGATTTCACGAAGAAGTGTAATAGTGTCGATGTGTCCGATTTTGTCAGCGCTTGCTTAGATAATATAGCGACGAAAACTGGAAATAAACAAATGCAAGTTCAATCTCATATGGACCGCTGGCTTATGAAAGCCAAGCAACCAAAAGAAAATAAAAATAAATTGAGTTTGAGCAAGAATAAGGCGGTGACGACGTCGAGTAGCGACACCAACAAAAGTAACGAGAACTTGGAGGAAAATGAAAATTTAAATAAAAGTCCAGAGAAATCTTCAGTCCCGTTGAAAAAACGTAAGCTTTCACCCAAAACTACTCCAGTAAAAATGTATGCATCGGTCGGTGCTGTGGAACTGGAAACGTGCGATGACTCTAATGAAGAGAAACCGGATTGCGATATCGGTCGAGTGTCTCTATCGCATAAAAAAAATATTATAAAACAATTAACAGACAGCTCGGAAACTCCATTAGACAGTAATGAAATCAATGAAAGCACTGAAATGATTGAAGCAAGTATTCTGAAGAAAGTGTCTACGGGTAGAGAAACGCCGACTGAGAAAAGTCTTCCAGACAAAGAAATGAAAGGGGACGGTAATTTACTGATTACTACTAGTACACCGAATTCCAAACGTCTGAGAAGTCATCAAACACATTCCGTCACACAAAGTCTAAATGTAGGAAACAGCACGTGTTCGCCTGACAGTGATAGTGATGAAAGCCAAGTTGAATCGTCGGAAATCGTTCATTTTTCAAAAAAGAAATCTACCCAGCGATACGATGACCCGGAGTTCAAACAATTTCTGGATCAGAATCGAGATGACTTCTTCGATAGGTTACCGGACATGTCCGAAGATGAATTTATGTCTTATTTGTATAAAACTTGGGAGTACCGTCAGATATTGAAGACTGAAAAAATGAAGGACGTCGATGAGGTCTGCCTCGTTAAAGGAATGGCCGATGACGTCGAGCCGACTCACCCTAAGAAAGTGAAGAGAAGAAATAAAATTTCTAGAGAAACCTCGACCAGTCCTGTCTCTGTTCGTGAAAAAATGCAGAGGAAGAAATCTATCAAATCTTATTACAGCGATAAAGATTCTGAAGATGAAAATTCTGAATTGGATTCATCTAAATTAGATAACGCGAATCAACAAGAGAGTAAACAGTCTGCTAAGGTGAATAAAAAACAAATTGAACTGACGCAGAGTGACAATACCGATCAGGATAAATCGAGCCCCAGTGTAAAGGCGGCAAAAAGTATAAAAAAGCTGAATAAATCACTATTTGACGAAACAAAAGTTGAAGATAACGCTAACGCCCAAGAAGAAGAAGAAGAAGAACCAATCCTGGACGCATATATGGCCTCTTTACAAATTACTAAACCCAATGTTTTCAAAGGCTTATTGAAAGAGAGAGTTTGCGAAATTTGTGAAAGTCCAACTAATTTAGTCAAATGCAAAGGGCCATGCGGCGGAATGTACCATACGCTGTGCGTTCAGAGGCAATTAGAGCCGTCCTCGACTAAAGATGTCGACCACAATAGCATGAAAAGAAAAAAGAAACGTAAAAAAAATAATCATATCATGGTGTCAAAGAAAAAACTGAATATCAGCAAAACTGACAATAACACAAGTTTAAGCGGAAGCTTGGCAGAGATATCGAAGTCAGGCAGTAAAGTGGTCACGAATAATGAATTGGATGGAGAATTAGAAATTCCACCGTCACCGCGTTGCGATGATAACTGTGCAGAAAATAATTTATCTAACGGACATTCCACACCTGATAACTCGGACGAGAATATTTCAGTAACGTCATCGATTCACATCATCACAAACGCGATTGATTTTGAATCTCAATTGTCTAAGAAAATGCAAGAGATGTTTGATAATATGAACACGGATGATGCATCGCAGGACGTTTCCTCCGCCTCTTCTAGCGCTGAAGGCTGCGATTGGAATGGGATGCAAGCCGGCGAATGTGTCATTGAAGATGCGAGTCGAAAAAGAGTTCACCATAAAGATGACACACTTAAAAAAGATTCAGAGCCTGCGGCTGACCCAGAAATGTTTAAATGTAACGATTGTCAGAGATATGACACACCGCCTTGTTTTGTATGTAAATCTATAGCGTCGCCTAAAACAGAATGCACGGACCGGCAGCGTTGTACCGTGACGCATTGTAATAAGTTCTTTCACATGGAATGCATGAAATCGTGGCCTGAAACGCAATACATCACGAGCGGCGTTTCAAAATATACCAAAAAAGGCAAAACCGAGGAATGTCAAGAGACGTTGTCGTGCCCTCGACATGTGTGCCACACGTGCGTGTCCGACGATCCGCAAGGCTGCAAGACTCGGTTTTCGGCTGACAAACTGGCAAGGTGCGTCAGGTGTCCGGCCACTTATCACTGTTTTACGCAGTGCGTTCCTGCCGGATCCAAGATTATCACTGCGTCGCAAATCATCTGCCCGAAGCATTGTAATATAGGGTAAGGATTGTCCTCTAAAAATATATTTTTTTTTTATATAATTATATCTTGACCTATAAATAAAAATAAAAATATTTCTTATCTCCCAATGGTATTTGTGAAACATAAAATATATTGAACAGTATTTAATTAATTTTCATACTTATATATTACATTATTTTGTTTTTCGGAAATACTAGTTTTCGTATGCGATCAAATAAATAAAAACTTCCTTTTAGTTTCATTGTGAAATATATTTTTTTTTCAATAATGCATGATTTATGATTTTTGATAAAAAAAAGTTTTTCTGAATAGAATTTGTTAGTTGATAGAATGTGAAAAATCAAACACTTTTCTTTGAGTACCTCTAATGACATATTATAAGATGGCAACTACTTATCAATTTATATTGTTAACCTTGATCGATACTAATATTTCTTTTCGTAGATCAAATAAACGTGCTAAGATACCATATCATGTCAACACATCATGGTGCTTCATTTGCGCCAAAGGAGGATCTCTAATCTGCTGCGAGACATGTCCGACATCCTTTCATGCTGAATGTCTGAATATATCTCCACCGGAAGGTCAGTGTCACTGTCATTATAAATGATATTTTTATGACCAATATACAGTCCCCTCTCATATTGTTTGGTCCCCGGAAAATTTTTGTAAATAACGCAATGTTTACGGATTTATATCACAGAAATAAAATAAACAAGTATGCAGAGTTGTTAACAGTATATTTGTACATAAATATGTTTAATTATAAATTTTATTATGATAAATATTTTGTAATCCTACCCTTTAGCCGGATGACGTCTGCAATCCGGCGTGGCATGCTCTCTATGCATTTTTGTATCATAATTTTTATTTCGAGGTTCTCCGTCCACACTTCCTCGATTTTTTTCTTAATTCTGTTAAAGGTTACCGGCGAAGAATAGACAATTCTTTTTAACATGACCCAGCAGTTCTCAATCGGATTTAAATCCGGTGAATTGTCTGGCCATGATAAAATTTTTATATTTTTAGAATTTAAAAAATTCTTTACAGATTTCGCCGTATGGCAGGGGGCTCCATCTTGCATAAATGTGTGGTCTCTGTGCATCCCTTCCGAGAAAAAATAGGGGAAAAAAACATGCTCTAAAAGGTCTTTGTTCTGGTCCTGTCGTAAAGTCCCATTGACAAAATACAATGGCCCGGGACCTTGACTGCTAATTACGGACCAAATCATCACCGACTGCGGATGTTTAATATTTTTCAGAATGCATTCTTTCCTATATTTCTCGGAAGGCCTTCTACTGACGTATTGAGCCTCCTCCCTCATCGTTTTTAAGATTGATTCATCGGAGAAGCACATCTAAAAAAACGCATATTAGAACAATAAAGATTTTTGCTATTAAAAAATAATTAACTGATACCTTTTTCCAATCCTCCACAGACCAATTCCTGAATTGTTTGGCCCAATTCAGGCGGTTTTTTTCCATTTTGGGAGTGAGTTTTGGCTTTTTGACTGGACGCCTACTGTGGATAATCTCATTTAATCTCCGTATCAGTGTGCAGCGTGATATCTTTATACCATCTTCACGGAGGAGAGCTCTTACTCATCTGTTCGATAACTGGCGATGTTCTAATGCTATGACGATTTTTCGGTCCGTCCTCGCGGTTTTTGATCGATTTGGACTGCGTTTTTGCTGAGGACTAATGTTTAATTTTCCATCCGGCCGTATTTGGTTTATTATTCTAATTATGGTCGAATGACCCACATTTGTTTTTCTGGCTATTTCTCGTATATAATGGTCTCTACTTAAAATTAATGATACAATAATTTTTTTTTTCTCTTCCGATAATTTGTTTTCCTATTAACTCTAATTTCAAGATAAAAGAGATAAAAAAAGTTGAAATTAATTAAAATTAATATAACCAATGATTAAAACTAATAAAACAATGTGTTTTAAATAGATACCTTGAAAATTTTCCAAAAAACAATCACTCAAACCGAAAATATGAATTTTTTACTACAACAAGTGCACCCTGCAAAAATCGAAAACACGACTGACCTCATCTTTCATCATGTCTATAAATTCACGCACCGAAGGATATTTCTCGGAAACGTACACTTTTTTGTTGTCAAACCTACCAGGAACACGACCCAACTTTCTCTTCGAGTGTAACTTCTTTTGTTATCGAGTAAATAGCCCGGGAAGGAGCAATAATGCGCTTGAATTTAAGTGGACCAAACAATATGAGAGGGGACTGTACTTCCACCACAAGTCTATTGTTTTTCAGTTTTACGTTTTGTAAAATATTTAAATTATCTCTATTACATATGTCTGTCACGGTCTTAAATGAATGAGCTTTTGTGCCACTCTGTTGTGAGGTCGATCGCTCAAATTTCCAAATCAACACTAACATACATATATAGAAGACACCAAATACCATTTGGTGACATTAGGGACTGCGATGTGACATTTTATGACTTTTTATTGTCCTTATAACATTAGGACAATGGAATGTGATCTTTCATTGCTTCAGTCCATATTATATAAGTTTTCAATTGACATCATTAAGTACCTGACACTAATGCCAGAATCTTTGAAGTGCAACAAATATTTATCATCGATTTGTCTCTTTCAGGGGGCTTCATTTGTGAAGAGTGTGAGACAGGCCGCTTACCACTTTACGGTGAAATCGTTTGGGTAAAGCACGGCCTTTATCGTTGGTGGCCTGCTTTAGTTCTTCATCCTTCAGAAGTGCCGCCGAACATTAATGCGTTGGCTCATGATCCGGGACAGTTTGCAGTTAGATTCTTTGGCGGTTACGACTACTATTGGGTTAGCAGCGGAAGAGTGTTCCCATATCAGGAAGGTAATATGTTTGTTCATTAATATGCAATTCAACCAGTTTTATAAGTCTCACGAAGATTGCATTAGATCATTTTTTTTGCCATATTCTTTTCAGGTGACACCGGTCATGCATCAAGCAGAAAGTCATCTCTGGACAGTGCCTTTATGACTGCTATCCATCAAGCTCAGCAAGCTTTCTCCATCATCAAAAGTTAGTACATGTAATGATTTCTGAATTGGAATTTCATGTTGATCAATTATTATTATTAAATTATTATAAATCAATAGATAATCTTATTTGGCATGTTGATTGTTAGTATTAAATTACTAAGTGGTAGTTAATCCAACCACATTCGACAAATGCATAAGATGCGCAGACAAAGAGTGTGTGTTTTTTTTATTTTTTTACCTTGTCCGCTCCCAACAATGATGGACTCATCACGTAGTTTATCTCACCATGTTTTTTTTTCATCCTTAAAGGTGTCTTAACCTTTAAACACCTAGTTGACTGATCGTTTTCATCGCTCAGGTCAGTGCTTCCCAAAGTGTGGTACGTGTACCCCTTGGGGGACTGGAAGAGTTTGGTGGGAGTAACTTGCACTTGCAGAGAATGCTAAATAACATGATTTGCTTGCAGGTCTCAAAGAGAGATGTTCTGATGAAGGAGAATTGAAATCAAGCTTGCTGCCACCGCAGTATATTAAGTTAAAAATGAATCGAGTGGTCGGAGGCTTGAAACTGACTCCGGGGGAAGGAGCGACTCCTCGATGTGGCTGCGATCCACAATCTGAGAGACCATGTGCTCCCGATTCCGATTGTCTCAACAGGTAACATTTTCTTTCATTTGCTCAATCTACATATATTCATAGAATGAATTCTATCAGGTTGATAATTTGATTGAATTTTAGAATGCTGTTGACTGAGTGCTCTGCGGGTGTATGCGCTGCCGGAGACAGGTGCTGCAACCAAGCTTTTGAGAAGCGAATTTATCCACATTTGGCACCCAGCAGAACAGCTCACCGAGGATGGGGTCTTAAGACACTGGTTGACATCAAGAAAGGTTTGCTATGTTACTGAATAAAAATGACAAATTTTGGCAAAAATGGAACCAAGTACTAATTCATGTGAATTAGTATTTAATATACAACCTAATTAAATTTTCTTATTCGCTGGTCATATGGAACCTAAATTGGCAGTGCGCACAAAACTTTTTGGAACAGAGGTTCACTGTTTATAGATCAAATAAAAAAAAAATCTCATTATTTCTTGCAGTTAACCATGGTTTCTAAGCAACTCTGCTTGTTTATAAAAATAAACAATACTAAATCTACAACATTTTTTACAATCATCAGAACCGGCTTCGTAATCCTGATCATTATAAAAAATATTATGCAATTAGTACAATAAATTAGATTCTTAAAAATGAAAATAATGTTTTACCACAAAGAATTGACACATAAATGCATCATACAAGTGAATACTGCCTGTTATAAGTCTACTACACATCTAGTATCTTTTGTGTATTTCTATGGAACCATGTCTGCATGATAGATTACAAAATTGTGTCTTGTGGTTGTAATTAGCATATTAATAGTTAGCAGTTTTTTTTTGTGACAATACTAATATTACAGTGATTCAATATTGATGAAATGCTTTTAGGGGAGTTTGTGATTGAATATGTCGGAGAGGTCATTGATGAAGCAGAATTCCAAAGGAGGATGGCTCGGAGGCAAGAGATGCGCGATGAAAACTATTACTTTCTAACACTCGACAAAGACAGAATGATTGATGCAGGTCCTAAAGGAAATGTCGCAAGGTATATAGTGAACATAACTATTGAAAATTTTACTGACTCAATTTCTACTTCACAATTAGTCAGTCACCGCCATCAAATTGTAACACTGTATGGACTTTTTCCTATTTTGCTGCTCTATGTCTCTGCTATGGCTCATATATTTCTATTCCTATTAACTTGCATG